>OX371008.1:6930000-8130000 GCA_947308005.1 Yponomeuta malinellus | reverse complement strand
GGTTTCTCTAAGCCCTTAACGTACTATTAATAGCTGTCAGTAGTTTTTTGTGTCGGCTGTTAACAGTAGGTTATCAGATTGTTAGTGTACGAAAAACCGGGGATTCGTTTTTGGTTATTTGCGTTCAGTCGACAGCAGATCAAACTTTAAATTTCCAAAGTCATCCGTAACATAACGTAGTATAGGGCACGGATGTAAACGTTCATGTGCTGACAAAGTGGAGACAGTCAGGCGACACGACAGAACGATCGGTGGACTATGGCGGTTACATAGTGGTGGCTGAGGTTGGGTTGGGTAATATTATTATATGGCTAAACCTATCAAATTCAAATATTTTTTTCATTACAAAAACAAAATCATTACTCAATGAACGTCAAAGTTGTTAGTCTAAGAATTAGTAGATTATGCGGAAAAGAAGATGACAAAGTAACTCCACATTTACTCTTTTCAAAAGTTTTAAGTTTATTAACCGAGTTTTCAACTTTAAATTATTATTTACAGTGTTGAACAGAGAACGCTTCTTTGCGCAGCGTGTGCATAACAATTTTTTTTAATGTAGGTAACTCTACTATATCTCGAGGAATCTGGTTGTAGTCCCGTTAAGGATTTATTAACTTTTGCAAGTCTAAATCGTAGAAATGACAATTTATGGTTATTGTGTTGGCTAACAATATTTTCGAAGTCTGATATTTTTTCTAAAGAAAAGAACATTAAATATATTTTCGTATATAGCCGTCCATGCTAGAGCCCACTGCTGGGCATTATGCAGTGAAGGCTGGATATATAGAAAGAAGGAGGGTTTTGGTAAAATTTACTTGATAAGATGGTAGTGTTTGATTCAAATTTTTTTTTAATAACGCAAATTGACCCAAACTAACCTAAAAAAACTGGACTTAAAAATGGGAAATTAAATATTTACTTTATCTACTCTGATACTATAATACAAAGATTATAAAACTGAAAACAAAACTCTTATCACAAACATTACGCATAGGCCAAAAATAAAAAAGTTTTATTACGATACAGGTCTTGTATGGACACCTGTATCATAATATGACTTTTTAATCATAATGATACACCTATACAACCTCCAGCTGGACCAAGAAGGTTGAACCTCTACATTAAAAAAAAAGGTTTCAATGAACGAGTCCGCGGCGACGCAACACGCATGCGCAATCGATGTTTGCGCCTTGGCGCCAACATTTTACATTTAAAAAAACTTTTCAATATTTAAACAAAGTTTGTTTCTGTTTGTAAAATAAATTAGTTTTTGTGTAAAAACATATGCCTGAAAGCGAGGATAGTGGTAATTGTACACCACCAGACATTTTGGAAGCTGCGTCAAACATGACTATGAACCTGTTACCGGCGAAATCTAGGAGCAAGTATAATAAATGTTACCACTAGTTTATTACATGTAAAAATAAATTTGTTGATATTCATCATTTTATTTGCAATATTATTTTATGTATTATAGTATGAGAATAGATAAAGTAGTGTATGAGACTGTACATAACTTGGTCTTATAACACTCGTGTGGTATTATAAAAAAACTCGCCTACGGCTCGTTTTTTTAAAACACACTCGTGTTATAAGAACCCTTATTATGCAACAGTATCAAAAACTACTATTACATTATTGGTAATATTAATTTGTTGTTTGACTTATTGTTTGTTTGAGTTCATATGGCTTACATGGAGAAAAGAGAACGCACTGAACCGATTTGCGAATGTTGTTTCAACGGAGGATGTTTGCGAATAAATCGCCTTTCGTATCCCGTCGAGGATATCTTTGTTTTGGGAAGCTTGTTTATGGTCCAGATGTACTCGATGAAACATACTTACATAAAATAAGACAAGATAAGACTGTGCTTTATTATATAACAGGAAATAATAAACAAAATATTTACAAAGATACTATAAATACATACATAAATACACTATCCCAGAGGGGTAGACAGAGACCTAGGTTTGGGAAAAAACCGGCCAAGTGTAAGTCGGACTCACGCACGAAGGGTTCGGTAGTATTATCTATACAACATCTGAATATTTCAAGCGTCTACCTGTTGCCGTTATTAATATCGAGCAAAAAACGGCAAAAAAATCACGTTTGTTGTCTAGGAGAGACCATTAAATATTTATTTTATTGTCTTTTTTAAATTTTTTCTTATAGCGGCAACAGAAATATACATCATCTGTGAAAATTTCATCTGTCTAACTATCACGGTTCTCGCGTTCTCGCGACGGACGGGCGGACGGACAGACAGCGGAGTCTTAGTAGGGTTCCGTACCCAAAGGGTCCTTCCCTTACCCTTTGGGTACGGAACCCTAAAAAATCGTGACTAGTACATTGTACATTGTATAAGACTGTACAACGTACAGTATAAATAACCCCGTAAAAGAACATTGTTCACTTGAACCCTTCGATCCTCAGTGCTTGAACTAAATCGCCAAGAGGTTCAATTCGATAGATTTGCTTTATTCGAAAATACAAAAGGTATTTTTTCTTATAGTCTTATGTGAACAGAACGATGAATCGTAAAATATTTAAGAATTGTAGATAAATCTGGTTATAGTTCTATAAAGTTCTACATATACTATCACAATTTACTGAAAATGCTATTGAAAAAAAAAACTTTTAATATAGTACAAATAAATTGCGATTTTTCGTCATTTTCGTAAGAATGGTTGCCCCAGTGAAAAAAATCGGCAAAATTTGTTGCGATCCGGGTACAACAGCATCTCAATGGTACCAAATTATTGTATTGCCATCTGGATTACGTACCTTTGTAAAGCTTTAATACGACAATTTGAAGTAGATTTAAATCGAATTCCTAGATTTGTTTACTATTAGAGATCTATTAAGTAGGCGTACTAAGGCGTTTAATTTAGCGTGATACAGTTATATATGTCTTATACATTGGGTCCTTCCAATATATCTTTTACATTGATTCTTCAATTTATTATCGAATGCTTAAAAAGATAATTATCTACTGAAATCTACTACGCGTTATGGCACTACCAAATTATCAGTCTCTTTCACCAAATCTCCCAAAATTATCTATTATAAACTACCTACTAAAAATAGTTACACTACCGATTGTGCCCGAGCACTGACTGTAGCATAGTTGCATAATGTAAGAAGACTCTTCGACATACTTATTACATAGCTGATAAAACGAAGAAAAACACGGCCAAGTGCAATTCGGAATCGCGTGGATAGGGTTCAGTTTCATCCGTTTTTCGTGAGAAGTTATGATTTATGATTTTCGTTTAGGTTTTTCTGTAAACCGTAAGACTCTTCTTTTTAAAGCTTATTTTGGGGTGCTCAATTTTAGTATGTATATTTGGTACAAATAGGAAAACAGAATGTTGCAACAAGCTTTAGTAGAACTTAACGGGCTCTATAGAGTAATAAAAAGGGAAAAAAATCATATTGTATTTGCAATAATAACTACGATTACGATAGTCATTTTTAGAACCCATGGGAGTGAACCTAAGACAAAAAACCTAGGACTAGATAACATTAACGCTATGCTATCTAGTTCCAGGTCCGTGATCCTAGGTTCTCGATCGTAGGTCCAGATAAATACTTTGAGGGCTGTTAGTTGTGAGCATATGGCGAACCGTGAGAGGGGTTCGTGGAGGCTTAGGAGTGGATGCAAACCTTGGTTTCTCCCTTCGTGGACTCCGCGGGTCAATCCAGCCAGCACTTGCGCTGGACTCCTGGCCAAACACTGTCTAAATTTGAAGTGACAATGACAACCATAAAAAATACAACTGACATACTTAGATACGTTTTTGGGATTGAATTGTAAAGTCGCCTTATTGTTTTGATCCGTATTTATATCGAAGAAACGTGAACTACTTTTGGAATACAAGACGCCGGGACAATCCAGCGCCCACCTAGGCTGCCGTGATCGTCCTTCGTCATCCGCGGGTGTGAAATCCAGGTACGTCCACCCCAACGCTTACCAACGAGCACCCTTCTGGTGTTGTCCATTGTTCGCCAATACAGTCCACCCAGTTGCCGCTCCCGCCGCACCATATTTTGGTATTAACATGTTTGCACAGATATGTAAAAAAAAATATTTTTGTGTCTTGGTGACGCTAGTGTTAGTCTATGGAGCCCCTTAAGGGGGTAATTATGCTCATCTTTACTATGGGAACAACTCTGAAATCTCGAAAAAAATTATATCTGTTTCATACACTTGCTAGAACGAGTATCAGTCCTTTTCTATAATACGCCGTATATCTCGAGTCGCGTGATGCACTTGACAAACATTTTTGACGTGAAACGTCTTTCAGTTCGGTAGTAGGGGGTCACTTGCTAAAACCGCATGCAACGAAAACATGTCGCCTCGGCGAAGGCTGTAACTCTGTAATTACATGTCGTGTGCAATTCATTTATATACCGTTAAATATAACCAAGTAGCTATTACTACTTTTGATTCGTGACGCTAAATGGCACCAGTACTGCGTAACACATGATGCAGTTAGAGCTAAAAATTAACACTTACTTATAAACATGTCACGTTAAACCGACGGCCTTGTAACCCGACACAGCCCCACTTTTTATTGTAAAGTGTTCCTTCTTTATTTAGAATTAGACTATTTACGCTGTACGTCCGTCATTGAGTCACCTATCTCTGTACATGATGTATCACGATATGCCTGCACATTGAGTACAATGGTGTTGGACTTTGAGACGGAATGCAGTAGTTACATAGATAGATCGATGCTAAGTGAGACGAGCTAAAGATCCGACAACTTGTTACCAATTACCAGATCCCATTCTCTCTGGCCGAATACGGTTGGGACGTTTTATACAGGTAGGTATAATAGTAACGGCTGACCCGAAAGCTACCGGACGCACACCTGACTGCAAAGTAAACCACGCAATCTATTTAATTTTGCTGGAAATCAGTCAAAGTTTTGTGTTCTTAGCTTAATTTTGGAATCACTTGCTTGATTTTTTGTCGGAAAAGTGTTTGCTCTTATTTGAATTAATTTAGAGTGGTTACGAAAGTTCCAAAACTTTTTGTGTTATTAAAATATGTTATCAGCGTTTTAATGTCAGAAACCAGCGCGATGTTTGTTTGAGAACTCGACGTCGACTCGTAAATACATTGCGCGTTGAAATTTGAAATTTATTGTATCAAATAAAAATAGCTTAAATAATAGATATGGTTACTTAAGAAGAAATGTTTGATGCACGATACTTGATGTATTTCTGCAAAAATATTGAAAAAGTGCGAGTTAAAGCTTCAATATCTCCTAAGCCGTTAATTTCCCAAGCTTGGTTTCTTTGAAAAAAAAAAATGTTTAAAGATGCAGAGACCATCTAGGTTTCAACAAATGCGTTAGCAAATTAATACCTGATATAAACAGTCAACAGCACACCAACCTTTACAGACGTGCACTCTAATCAGTTACGTTAAGGATGACTTTGCAATAAAAATGTAAATGTTGCCTTGCTGTCGACTTCAGAATTGTTTTGCTCAAAGTTCCATTCGGTAAAAATGTTTGACAGGTGAATGGACTGATACGAGTGTGACCCAGTAGCGGGTTTCACATTGGGCGATTACCGTAACTGTACAACGTTGTTGGAATAGTGCAATGTTCACACAACGTTCGCACAACGGCCTTCTTAGTTAATGTATGAAACTACCAGTCCAATGATGTAGAGTTCGGTTATCATCCAATGTGAAACCAGCCATCACGTGTTCCGTTTCTTCATCAGATGGGACCCTAAAAAGCGCTGCAATCTTTGCTCGGCAAAAATCTAAAACACCCGCTTGCACTATAAAAACTGAGCGACATCGTCGTTATTTTTCCTAGCGCAAATAACTTCGTAGTGGATGCCAAAGAAAAATGAGCCTTTCCTCTTTTGAAAACGCTCGTCCTTTCATAGCAAAATCTTGTTTAGGAGCACGCGTATCTTTCAACAAAAACTCCTGTGTGTTGACGAAGATTTATGAGGTGAAATTCAACCGGTATTATGGTAACTTCGGTGGCGGTGACAGGTAAATAGAGTTGGTACCTGATTAACCATTTCAGCATGATTCATCTCATGTTTCTAATTTGGTGGTACGGTAAATTTGAATGTTGCTCGCATGTCGAAGAAAGCCTTGTTCAGTAGCGAACAAACAGTGTACCTAACCCCCAGTTTCTCGCACGCAAATAGTGTGTTAATTTACTGTTAACCATTCTCAGTTGTGTTTGCTGTATGCAAACGTAACTTTGGCTAACTGACACCTGTTAACGGTACATTAACAGAGCGTTGGGGAACCAGAAGCTGGGGTAAGTAGCTAGTCCAAACCGAATCAAAAGCTTCTCCTCAACCCAAAAACTATTAAAAAATATGGCACTGTTTCGTTGTTGTTGCAAAATAACAGAAAACTTAAGTGATAAAGAGCACTAATGTAAAAGTTGTAGTGCTGCCTACTAATCTGCCTACTAATAAAACGCGGTGGCAGCCTAGTGGGTAGAACATTGGACTCGGAAGCGGGAGACCCAGGTTTGATTCCCAGTGCGGGCCTGTACCTATGACTTTGTTTTCTAAGTTATGTACATTTGTGAAGTTATAGTAGCAATACCACTCGCTAACGGTGAAGGAAAACATCGTGAGGAAACCTGAGTGTCTAAGCTATTCATATACCTTAGCGCTTGAAATCGCCAATCCGCGGTGGGCATGCGTGGTGATTAAGCCCATACTCTCTCCCTGAGAGAAGGCCTGTGCCCTACAGTGGGACGTATATAGGCTGCTTATGCATGCTACTAATCTGATATGCTGTTTGTCCCACTAAATGGCACAGGCTTCCTCTCAGAGAGAGAATGGGCTTGATTGCCACGCTTGCCCACCGCGGATTGGCTACCGCCGCGGTATTTATTTTATTGCGGCAAGAAACAGTTATTAATTACAATAAATGTTTATACAATACTTTAAACTTAACTAATAGACATTATAGTGCCAAAATATATACGTGAACAGGTATGGGAACATCTCAGACGCTCAGGTTTCCTCACGATGTTTTACCTCACTGTTAGCGAGCTACTACAAGTTCACAAATGTACGAACCTAGTTTGACACTGACCAATCTATATATTTTTTGTGAAACGCGGGGTCCGGTCTAGCGATGTGATCTGGAATAAGCAGCTTAGTGTTTATGTACGTTGCACAAGCACAGTGCACACAAGGTTAGGTATGCGTGAGCATGTAAATAAAGACTGGGTTTTATTCAAATACAACAACGGCAAAGAAGTCCTCGGAAAATATTGAAGTGGTTGTCGTTACTTACATTATTTTATTAGTTCTTGAATTGATTTATTTATTTATTTATTTTATTTTATTAAGGATCATCATCAACCCATTATGTCCCCACCGAGGGGCACGGGTCTCTTCCCTGAGGAAGGTATTAAGGATATCAACAGCGAAAACAAATAATTTGATTACAATAATAAAGAAACAACTTATTACAAACTGACTGTGCCCACGACTACGTTTGCGTGGGGTTAAAATATGAAACCCCTTAATCCAGGTCATGGTCTATCTCCGTTCTAATAGCATCTCTTGAGTTGTATTAAACTCAGTATTCTACTATTCTACCTCACCACGGCATCTCCTGTCGGCGCAGCTTTGAGCCCGCTCAAACTCATTTCGGATGGAATAGAATGCTCAATATTATTTTTTTCAATTTTGTAACTATACTCGGCTATATAACAGTGTTTTCTTCATATTTTCATACAAATTAATAAGAATAGTTAAGCTGATTTGCTACTGTGCCCAGAAAACTTGTTATCGGGCACATTGCATGATAGAAATTTAAGACGGTTTTTATATTTAGTGGAATTTTAATTTTAAGAATGATATAATGGAACTGTGTGTTCCAAACGAACTAATAATAATAATACCTAACATAGTTTTTGAGCTACATCAACATATTACGCTGATTTATTTTTAGTCAGTCGTGTAAATCTATGAAGAGTCTAAAATTATACTATTACAGCTCTGTTTAGCTAAAAACACTGTAAAAATATAATTTTCTGCCTCACTGCCGATATCCTATCTTTTCATCTGAAATGAAACACTTTAAATTGAAAAAAAATTGTCCCGCTGCCTGACGAGATCGTGAGGTCGTCAGTATCTGAAGTGCATGACCTCTTTTTACGCCGTTGATGCGCTGGTACTTGATCTCGTAGGTAGCGTTCCGCCGGCCAGCAGTCAGTTAATACAGCGCAAACCGCTTTGGTTGTGGTTTGTTCAAGATGAGTCACGTAACGTTATGGGATTGTACAATTCTTTCGGGAAACACTCGATGTGCAGGAAAACTCGTTTTGATTTCAAGCCTGACCAGAAAATAGTGATTCGATGAATGAATGAAATGAAACAAAAAAAAAATAGAACATATTTACAAATGGTTTTGCCATTAACAACTTATATCATGCTTTGCAATAATTTGTCCTTGGCCCAAATAGGCAAGATTATACTACGGTAAACTGGGTATATTAGTTTGGGACCAGTACAATCAATTTGTACTTTGCGTACGTGTAAAAGTTATTATTCGTTCAACATTAGCCACAGTCTACTGATGTGGTGGGTATATTGTAGCGAAATAGGTACATATGGCAATTTAAGTATGCAAACAAAATTGGATTGTTGACAAATTTTGTTGGAATAATAATATACCCCAAACGTACTTATTTGTTTCCGACTTTGGTTCCATACTGAAACTGCCATATCCATTGCCGTAGCCAGTTGTTCCCAGCGAGAACGGTGGGCATCGAAATTAGCTCCGAGTCGAGCACGTTGCGCCTTCATCAATTATTCGGACCCTGATGTACTCGTACACTCCACGGCTCCAGGAGGATCGTTTGCCATTTAACATTCACGCTTATGACACAGTTGATAAGAGCTGTCAGGAAGCTTCGTGGTGTTGGCAACCGTACAGTACACAGCCTTTGGTGCTAATAGCTTAATGTGAACTTGGAGAGCCCCATTTCCTGAGGACACATATTTTAACATGTCATAACTTTTCTCTACGTGACAAGCTTTCAAGGATATTGCCCTTTTTTCAGTTTTTTTTTAATGAATACAAATGTTGAGTTTTATGAGGCAGTTGAAATGTTGGTAGCTCGTTTTTCTGCTAATAATCACATTAAATATTTCACATTATTGCATAAAACCGGCTAACATATTTTCATTTCTTAAGGGGCTCTGTCCGCTTAAGAAATTAAAATAAAATAGCCTAGCGCGATCCTATTGCTTAGCACCTACTCTCTCTAGCAATGAAAAAAAAATTATGTTTTTAGAGTTCCATACCCAAAGGGTGCCAAACGGGACCCTATTACTAAGACTTCACTGTCCGTCTATCTGTCTGTCTGTCACCAGGCTGTATTTCAAGAACCGTGACAGCTAGGCAGTTGAAATTTTCATAGATGATGTATTTCTGTGTTGCGTTCCAAATTACGAATTTAGAATTCAAATTAAAAAATAGAAAAAAGATCGGCCAACTTCCAAAAGAATATTGACACAGATTCAGATCAAATTTGAAAATTAGAATCGAACTACTTTTCGGGGTATAAAAGACGCCCAAGAATGCCTTCGAGTCAGCCTCATCCCAGCTCTAAAGAAAATTAGTAGCCAACCAAGTTCTCTAAAATTATCTGGTTCTCCAACCTAAAATTACTCCAATATCTGAAGAGCCGTTGCCTTAACATCTGAAGAGTCTCACCTCAACTCTGAAGGGAGTCTCACCTCAATTCTGAAGAGAGTGTAAATTCGTAAGAGAGTCTCACCCCAACTTATAACACGGCCTTCCTACTCATCTCTACGGCCTGTCTACTCGTCTCTACGGCCTGTCTACTCGTCTCTACGGCCTGCCTATTCGTCTCTACGGCCTGCCTACTTGTCTCTACGGCCGGCCGCATACTTGTCTCTACGGCGTATCACTGTGTCCTCCAGTCTTCGTGTCGAGAATTCGCCTCTTTGGCGTAGGCCCTAAGATTCCCTTTTATATATATTTTTGTTGCTTTTCATTACTTTTAAGTTTAGTATAGTTTATTTATTTAGTTGTACGTTTGTTACATAGAGAACATTTCTGCATCAAAACAGGTATATTTTTGGATGCAGAAATGTTACATAGAGTGTTTTACTATAGCCTTTTAAGGGAATCCATGGGTCTAACTAGCGCCCACCAATGAAAAAAAATATATTATTCTTCGACGTCGACGACGAGCACTATGTATAATGCTCGTTCTAACCTCAGAGAATTTCTTTCATTCTTTTCATACAGATTTTTGCCAATTCCGAGGCGGGCAAAATATGCATATTATCATGCATTTTTTCCAACGAAATTCTCGGCAATCTTAAAAGGTGTCCTGAAAACAACATTTACCTTCGGAACTACCTTTTGAAAGTTCGACCTTGTTTTAAGGTTTCGCAGTAATAAAACGCCACGAGTCCTGACTTAGCAGAGAGAGGGCCCTTTCTGGGGGTTTATGGGCCATAAAGCGTTTCAACAAGGTGTAAGGCTTTCCTCCTCGACGGACATTTACATTACTTACTAGGAATCAGTTCACACTATCTTAGGCAGTTGGAATAGATTCCCTTGTGCATGTTTCTTTCTTTGTGCAGCTAACCTCTTGATTTGATATTATTTTGCTGCACATCGTTTGTCCTTTTCTCTTTAATCGAAACCTATTACACTTACTAGTGCGGGAAGATGCTTCGACAAATAAGATATTTTTGCCGAAAAAAAGGAAATCCCATCCGAATCGGCAGACGACTATCAATGTCGACCCGGCGCGTCACAACGGCCGGCCGTAATGCAAATATAGTATTGTAGCGGAATTGGATGGCCGCCGGCCCTCGGTTTCAATTTTCGCGTCAGTGTCCGGCGAATTTGACGAAATTGAACAACAGCAGCACTTGTTTCTCCACGATAAAAAAAATGCAGAGTCCTTTGAGCGCAGTGTACCAGAACCAGATCACAAACCGGATTTCTGAACGGAAATATATTTTTAAATCTCTCTATTAAGCAAAATCGCTTTACCTTTACACCAAATTCAGTCTGGATCCGATTCGAAATTTGTTACATATTTTTCAAAACGCTGCAAATCCACACACGTCTGGTCCAAGAAAGAATATGTCCGGGGGTCGATTTAAAAATATTTCAATTTCTCTTCGGGCTTATGGAAATCAGAAGTGGGTACGACCCGGTGGGAATAACGACTCTCGTGCGACGCCGGTCTACTCATCGCGATGAAATGACATTTGCAAGCGCTGTGATAAGAATATTATGTCACTTCTTATGCGTTGTACACTTCTCGCGTACTTTTCTATACGAGATTCATAACTTGAGGGCGTTTTGATTCTTTGTGAATGTCAATTTCACACCGCTTCTCATTTTCAAGTCATTCTACGTTACTAATTTAAAAGATATATTTCATACCCAATACATGTGGTAACAATAAAGTTATTTAACAAGTTTGCAATAGAAGACATTTTGGTGTAAATAAATATTTATTTTCTTTTAGAAACCATTACTTCCGACGTGAAATTCGTTATTTTGTACCACTTTAAATCTCCAGGCTTAGCCGTGTGCTACTATTTACTTTTTTTTCGTTTTTTTTATACCAAAAATTTATTTTTATATATTTGTGTTTGTCACCTTGCCTGGTTACCATAACACAGGATTTTTTAGTTTGGGACCACGATAAATAATTGGTTCGTGTGGAAGTTATTTATTTTACTTATAACATAAACTCATGCCCATATCCCGGAGGGGCAGACTGAGACCAGGGTCTGTCAATTGACACGATCCTAACAGATCTCATATTATTTATATTATATCTCAACAGAATTTGTTACGTAGGTAGCTATCTTTTATGTCGATTATACTTTACGAGCTTTTGCCTACGACTTCGTCCGCGTGGATTTTAGTCGATAAGAGCGGTTCTAAATAACAATTGTGTGTTCATTTACATACATCTTTATTTGCCTAGCTTTCGTCGAGTTTTAACTTCTCTTTAAACGACTGCCCCTACTGTATAATCTGAAAACTGGGGCTATAACTAGTTAACTACGTGCGCAGCAATCACTTTTAGAATTGAGAGATGGCCTGTGCCCTACAGTGGGCCGTATATAGGCTGCTTATGATGTTTATAGTACAACCTTTTTACATGTTACGTTAAACGTTCTTCCTTTAGGTGCTAACATGACTAGGCTGGTAAGAGAGCTCACTCTAGACTAGAGCAGGCAACGTAAATTTTTTCCATGAGAGAGTCCCCCCTAAGATGAATTCCTGCTGTTTTCAATTACTGTCCTTTTTATAGGAAATATGTGGTATTGTTTCACCTTTGGAGACCATCTCGGCTGACAGAAGAGGATAGCGACCTAAAATGAGATCTCAGAATGTTTACTCTTGTCGTCTATGTTACACCCTCATAGAGGTTGAACTTTAAACTATAGCGAAATGCCTGTTTTATTAAGCGCTAATGACTTCCATTTGTACTAAGTTTCAAGAAAATCCAATCACAAATATTTTATTTCACGCACAAACTTTGGCACCCCTTTTCACCCTCTTAGGGATTGAATTTTGAAAAACTGAGAAACATTATTATTCTTAGTACGTTTATTGCACATAAATAAAAAATACAATGGCAAGTGGCGGACTTAATGCTTAATGCCATTTTCTGCCAGTCAACCACAGGTGGTGCAAGAAATTAACTGGTAGGCATGAAAAATAAACGGATAAGACGATTTTCTTCAACTAAAATTAGATAAGCTGATTAAATATACTCAATAATAAATAAGTAAATAAATACACTATAAAATTATTACTATACTATACACTATAAATAATAATAATAGATTTATATACAACATACATGGGCCGGTTTCTGAACAGAAATTTTCACTGAGTAAATACTTAAGTAACGTTCTGTCACGCTCTTTTCTGAGAAAATAAAAGAGACAGCACTACAGTTAACTATTTACTTACCGAAATTCTCAATTCAGAAACTGGCCCACAGTCGTATAAACTGTAACAACATAAGTAAAGAAAAAAAGAGAGATAAAGGAAGAAAGATAGTAGTGAGATTGCAATTACACGGGATCAAGGGGTTCGGGATAACACATGTCGAGAAAGTGTTTGCGAACAAGGGCTTTGAAAGTATTCCGAGATGGGGCTTTACGAATGCGTGTTTCATTAATTTTATTTTACTATATTCGTACTAAGTATTAAGAAAATTCGATCACAAATATTTTATTCTCCTTATAAACAAATTTTACGGTTTTTCATCAATTCATCATCATCATCAGCCATTTGACGCCCACAGCAAGACATAGGCCTCCCTCATGGTTTTATAACCATGAGGGGTTTTGCCATAATTGCCACGCTTGGCAGGTGGGTTGGCGATCGCAGTATATAGTTGAAATCTCAGGAAGATGCTGCTGCCCGTCTCCTGGTAATTTATTTTCTTAGTTGCCTTCTACGACATCCACGGGAGATAATGGAGTGACACTATTCTTAATCCGGCGCCGTGTGGCGCCGGATTAAGAATAGCGGTATAAATATAATTTCACATATCTAAGCACTTGAAGTTGCTAATCCGCGGTGGACCTGCATGATGATTAAGCTTATACACTCTCTCTGAGAGAAGGCATTCTGCTGCAGTGGGACGTATACAGATTTGTATTTTTAT
The DNA here is from genome assembly GCA_947308005.1 of Yponomeuta malinellus. Classification (NCBI taxonomy): domain Eukaryota; kingdom Metazoa; phylum Arthropoda; class Insecta; order Lepidoptera; family Yponomeutidae; genus Yponomeuta; species Yponomeuta malinellus. Next base: position 8,116,294 of record OX371008.1, on the reverse strand, counting down.
AGATAATATTTATTTTCCTACATCATAAAGGACCCTATTACTAAGACATCACTGTCTGTCTGTATGTCTGTCTATCTGTATGTCTGTCTGTCTGTCTGTCACCAGTCTGTATCTCATGATGTAGCGCCGATGTAATGTCGTTAAATATCAGTGTTAAACGCTTATTGTTTGTTTCTATAGATGGCGCTGTTCCCAAATTTGATCTTTGTCTAATGTTGTATAGATAATGGTACGGAAACCTTCGTGCGCGAGTCCGACTCGCACTTGGCCGGTTTTTTTTTTCTAATAATAATATATACATAAGTAAGCCATTTAATTTTTTTTGCCTTGCCGCAGTGTCCACTTTTGAAGGCCGACCGGCATGGCCGTCATGTAGCTGCAGATAAAAGGTATTATTTTTTAAAATCTGACTATTGGTTGAGCCTTTAAGGAGTTACGGGGGAACATAAAATCGGACATGCTTACATATACGCATATAAGCCAAACACATAACCCTCCTTTTGGACTCCGTCGTATTCGGGTAAACACATCATGTTGCTACAGCGCAAATGATTTGATGAAATTAAACCTGAGTGTCAAAGCTATTTACATATCTCAGCGCTTAAAATCGCCGATCCACGTGGTGATTAAGCCCATTCTCTCTCTCTGAGAGAATTCCTGTGCCCTACAGTGGGACCTATATAGGTTGCTTATATAAATGACTTATTCAATATTTCTGACATACTGCAATTTTTGAAAACGAAATTTATACGTAGGTATATTGTGCTTTGCCTCCGATTTAAAACGTGCACGTTTCGCAATCGAAAAAACATTCCGTGACTCGACTACTATACGTAGAAAACAATTGAATTTAATAATTATTTTGAATTTTTTTATACCCATTGCTGTACAGAATTTAGAGGTATAAATACTCTTGTATTTATAAATTTTGAGCCATACAAAATAGGTTTGTACAGCGAAGTTTGTTTGTACTTCTACGATGGGATATTGCGGTTTGCATTGCATAGAAGATTAATTCACATATTATCTAGCAGGAAAACTATTCGAACATATTGGCTACGCAATCTACATCGAATTTTCATAACATTACATAACATAAACTCAAAAATAGTACAAAATCCATTGTAAATTACCTTGAAGAAATTGTTAGTCGGTTTTACCTATTAATTGCCTTTGAATAAACATAAACATAAACATTTACATACAGGCACATACATTGCTTCTGGCCCCACACTAGGATACCCTGTGTCGTGGGAACCAGAAACAATGACATCACAAACATGTAAACATCCAAGACCTGGGTTTTTTTTTTGTCCCCAGCCGGGATTCGAACCCGGGACCTCTCGCATGGTATGCAGATGCACTACCGCTGCGCCACGAGGTCGTCACGTAATAAGAACGACGTTCAAAATATTAGACATGGTCACATGGCTGGTGAATGTCTCCCCTGCGTATCATTGGTGTGAAGGATTGCACTGAAACTACTATGAAATGGAGTCAACACGAACCAAAAAAAAACCTTATCTTAATAAATTTAATTCACCTTAGTCAGACACTGAATTCTTTTTTATTCTTTGCGTAAGTAATTTTTCTTTGTATTATTTTTTTATTTTTCCGTTTAATATATATGACATAACTCAAGCTCTCAGGAAGCTACCCGGGCCTAAATAGCGCCACACTGCCACTCGTCATCAACGGAGAAAAAATCATATACCTCCATTACTTTAAATTATACCCAGTCCTGTATCCGGGAAGATGGAAGAAAATTTTCTTTTAAAGTGAAGGACATCACCCACTTTTCCATATAAATTCGTTCAACAGTCTTGTTAAAACTAAGGAATCTCATTGAAGCTGGATGGATAAATGTTTTCTTTCACTGTTAGCATACCATGACTTCGATATACAAAATTCGTAGCTCAGGAGCGGTGTTCCAATTCACTCAGTTACAATTTCGGGCCTGGCCGGCTTGTTTCACATATTGAGGCCTAATTGAACGAGTAAAAGCGACGCTTACTGGAGAATAAGTACAGAAAACTCGCTTAAATTTTTGTTGTTGTTATTGCTGTACCCCTTACAAACATATATTTTTTAAAACAGAAAATAGCACAACACTAGACAACACCACGTCACACCACACAACACAATACACCACAATACAATACAATACAATACAATGCAATGCAATGCAATGCAATGCAATGCAATGCAATGCAATGCAATGCAATGCAATGCAATGCAATGCAATGCAATGCAATGCAATGCAATGCAATGCAATGCAATGCAATGCAATGCAATGCAATGCAATGCAATGCAATGCAATGCAATGCAATGCAATGCAATGCAATGCAATGCAATGCAATGCACTGCACTGCAATGCAATGCAATGCACTGCACTGCACTGCACTGCACTGCACTGCACTGCACTGCACTGCACTGCACTGCACTGCACTGCACTGCACTGCAATGCAATGCAATGCAATGCAATGCAATGCAATGCAATGCAATGCAATGCAATACAATACAATACAATACAATACAATACAATACAATACAATACAATACAATACAATACAATACAATACAATACAATACAATACAATACAATACAATACAATACAATACAATACAATACAATACAATACAATACAATACAATACAATACAATACAATACAATACAATACAATACAATACAATACAATACAATACAATACAATACAATACAATACAATACAATACAATACAATACAATACAATACAATACAATACAATACAATACAATACAATACAATACAATACAATACAATACAATACAATACAATACAATACAATACAATACAATACAATACAATACAATACAATACAATACAATACAATACAATACAATACAATGCAATACAATACAATACAATACAATACAATACAACACAACAACACAAAACATCACAACACAACATAACATTACATAAAATAACATCACGCCTGTATCGGAGGGGTAGGCAAAGGCCGGGGTCTGGTCTGCCACTTGCCACGAGCTTGACAGATCTTCTTCACTTCACCAACATTCATTAGTCGTTCCATGCACGCATGCCGGTTTCGGGTACTGTACCCTTTAGTGTTACGGAATACCGATAAAATGTGAATCAGTTCTATGAAACTATATTTTGTAAATCTTAAGTTTTTGAGCAGCACAAGAAGAAGTACTTCATAAAGTACTTCTTCAGTATTAGAGACTTTCCCCGTTTTCTTGGTACACTAACAATCAGTTAATAATCATAATTATAACTCTTTACTGTTCAATAAAGCTGTGAAATTACAATAAATAATTGTGTGTTGATAGTTGCGTGAAATATTTTTTTTTTAGTAACAGCAGAAAGATGACTTGGACTATCCTCCGCGCAGAATCTATTGTTAACACTGGTCTTACGTGAGGCATGCTGTCTCGTTCGCACTATTTATCATTTTTAGTGATAAAGCATCAAACCGATGGCTCGGCCACGTGGCAAGAATGGGAGAGGATCGGGCTGCAAAAAGAGCATATGAAGGGTGTCCCGTTGGGCGTCGGCCGGTCGGACGCCCCAAGTATTGGGGCGCTCCAAGAATCCATTTTGGGTCCCTGAGCCAACATGAAAGTGAAAGTGAACTATATTTATTGCCAAATACACACTTTCTACATAAATATAGAATGAACCTTCCTCAGGGAAGAGACCCCTGCCCCTCGGTGGGGACATAATGGGTTGATGATGATGATAGAATGAATGAATGAATGCATCCAACCCTCAGACCACATTTATCAAAAGTTTACTAATTTTATTACAATAATTAAAAAATGTAAAATTGTGCGAGCGAGACAGCTTGCTTCACGTGAGAACAGCCTTAACATCTGTCAGTTGTTGTTTACATATACACTTTGGCCAACTAACGGCAGTTAGGCAACAGTTAAGATTACAGGTAGGTAATGTGTGACAAAATGTATGTTTATTACCATGACACATCAAAAATCCAGAAAAGTCTTTTCGTCTAATATACCTCAATCGCTCAAGACAAAATTATACAACCAGTGTGTGTTAGCAGTGATGACTTATGGCACTGAAACGTGGTCTCTCACTATGGGCCTCATAAAAAGGCTCAAGTCACGCAACGCGCTATGGAAAGGGCTATGCTCGGAATTTCTCTACGAGAACAAATAAAAAATGATGAGATCCGTAGACGAACGAAAGTCGTCGACATAGCCCAGCGGATTAGTAAGTTGAAGTGGCAGTGGGCGGGGCACATAGCACGCAGAACTGATGGCCGATGGGGCCGAAACGTTCTCGAATGCTGACCACATATCGGCAAGCGCAGCGTAGGGTGACCAGCCACAAGATGGACAGATGACCTCATCCAAGTGACAGGAAGGCACTGGGTGCAGGCCGCTTTCAACCGGTCTTTTTGGAAATCCATGGAGGAGGCCTATGTCCAGCAGTGGACTTCTTGTGGCTGAATGATGATGATGATCAAAAATCCATCTATTTTTGACGCTACCTTTAAGATTAGTATGGCACACATACATATGCAAGTTAAGTTAATTAACAATCCAAACAAGACATCACTATTATGCTTACGTTACAGATCTAGAAACTAGTGATTATACTAATTAAGTAGGTAAGTACAAGCAGAACAATAAACATTACATTGTAAGTACCTCTCGGTACGCCAAACCAAAATGTGGAACTTAAAATTTACAAATAAACAGCATAGATTAAATAATGGGATAGTTAGTTTCTTGCCCCTTGCCCCTTCTGCTTATTAGTGATTATAATTTATTGTTAGTGTACAAGAAACTGGGAGTGGTATGGTAAGAACTCTAGAATAACTTCACCTAAAGATTTGCTGAGATCCGGCTCTTTTTATTAATTAAATATTATACAAAACCAAAATTCATTTCTTGCTCAAAACTCGAGATGTCTGAGTCGAAGTCCGTAGTTCTTTTTTTTGAAATTTGATTATTTCCAAAGACGGATTTTTTTCGAAAGTGATTTTTTATTCGTAGTCTTGACATTGAATTTATTAATCTACTTATTGTTTACGCCGCCATATAGTTTACATTTAATCCACCAAACAAAGTTTGTTTGGTTCAAATCCAATGAGGAGTTTTGGTACTAACGTGGGTTGTACTGAACGGTCAGCGGTTTTCGAAGTAATCGCAGGGTGTGGAGGGAGTATCGAACATCGTCTGGTCGTCTTTTAACGATTACTGATCATCACAATCAGTAATAGTTAAAAGCATAGATGTCCAACTAGCGCAAAAAATTACCCCACGTTCAATTGTGAGAAGGCGGACGGGGCTTGTCAATTGTGTTAATAATTAGAGCGAGTTCAATATTACCTGGCAAAATACCTACGCACCTACCATCGTCAGACCGCTGCCTTTCGACGTGCATAAATATTTCGACGGGTTACATTAATGGTTTGACGTTTCTGTACACAACCAATCTTCAGTTACGCTGTCACATACTATCGCCCAATGAACGTTCACGTCACAAAATGAACCAATCATAGAGTCATTTACTCTACAGCATATGTAGCACATGTGCACAGAAATACTTCTATGGTCTTTTTATTCGTAGGTCGCAATCATTAATTATAATATTTGTAACTTCTAAACTTTGGGAGTATGAAGTTTTAAAGTGTATTTAAAGTGTAAGTGTAGATGCCTGTGAAATTATGATGGAGAATTCATGTCAATATTTTTTTAATGTTGGTTTTGAAAATTTTATTTTCTTTATTCTGTGTTTGAATACCACATGTTGCGGGAAAATGGCTCTGTTACTCCTGTGCAATACCGCTTACGGATTATGTCTACTCTATGAACGTCGTTCGTCTCTGGTCTCGCCTCTTGACCGGCTTTCTAGTGATTTTTGCTTTATTATTTGCTACACGTCTATTATATGTTTTCGTCCAGAGTTGTGATTATAACTAAGTTAATTTAGCTTGCAATGAAGGTCCACTTAAACACACAAGCCAAAACATAATAAAAATATTTTGATAATTTTTTTAACAAAATAAATCGAAACCGTTTCACAGCGCAGCTGTTGGTGAAATGTGCTTAATTTATTTTCTTCATGGTGGAAACAAAGGAAAATATTCGGGACCGTTTGGCGTAGTCAACTCAATTAATGCTTCATCCATCATCTCCCGAACTTGAGAATCCTTGACGTTTTTTTGGATTGTTTTTAGTTTAACAAGTGACTCTATCCAGAGTCAGAACTATCTAGTTCTTTAGTCCGCCGACCCTATTTATTTTAAGAATAAGCCTTGTAAACATTTACACAATATTTTTTAATTGGAAAAGGAGCACTATCTTACTGGCGTACTGTAATACTGTTGCTAGTTTTTGTGACTCTGGTCTGCTGTTATTTGTGTTTTATTTATGTCCTGTTCATATGTTTATCTTATAGATTTATGTATTTATATATAATGTATCTTTTAATTATATTTATATTCCGTGTGGCGCCGGATTAAGAATAGCGTCACTCCATTTCCTTCCGTGGATGTCGTAGAAGGTGACTAAGGAAATCAATTACCAGGAGACGGGCAGCGACGTTTTCCTGAGATTCCAACCCGCCCCTGCCAAGCGCGGCGATTACGGCAAAACCCCTCATGGTTATAAAAACTGCGAAGGAGGCCCATGTCCTGCAGTGGGCGTCAAATGGCTAATGATGATGATGATGATGATTTATATTTGTGTATATTATTCGTATGTAGGTATTTGCTGATAATTTAAAATAATGACTTAGGTACTAACTTATGCATGTGTCATTGTTCTACATCTGTACTACATGTTCGTACATATATTTCCCTCTTCATTGTATTAGTCCAGTCCATCCAAAGGTTGTCTGGAAGAGATCACTTTTAGTGATACGGCCGCCATCTGTGCATAGGGTTCCGTCCCCAAAGGTTAAGGGACCCTATTACTAAAACTCCGCTGACCGTCTGTCTGTCTGTTTGCTGCTATAACAACAATCACTAAAAATAGAGTAAAATAAATATTGAAGGGAGCCCCCCATGCAACAAACGTGATTTTTTACGGTTTTTTACTCGATATTAATAACGGCAACTGAAATATTCAAATATTGTATAGATAATGGTACGGAACCCTTCGTGCGTGAGTCTGACTCGCACTCGGCCGGTTTTTATGTAAGTACAATAAAGTGTTTTCTATGTATCTATAATATATTGTGGAAATGTTTCTTTCGTTATGTATGATAAAGTATAAAGCAAGTAGAAGGCTTATCCTTAAAATAAATTTCTTCCCTATCCTGCCACAAAGTACATGTTAACGATATTTGAGTCAAACCCACATTTATCTGCATGGAAATGACAAGTAGGTAATTTAGTATAGTTGGATATTTGAAGGAAGGCAGCTTAAAAAAAAATTAACAAATAAAAACAATTATAAAATCCAACAAGATATTTTGCGTCCAGTAATCGTAAATGCACAATGTTTTCAAGATAAACGCGTAGGTACGTCTGAAGATGAACTAATTACTTTTCAACACAAATAGGGGTCAAATTTGATCTTAGCAGCGGTACAAAATGGCGCTCCAATTTAGGAAAAAAATTGTAACTTCATTATACATTTTAGGTACAAATTAACTTTTACTTTGAGTTATTATTTTAATGCGGTTATGGAATCTTTTCTCTTAGTTTTTTCGGAGCATATTTGAAACGCAGATTTTTGTCGTAAAACTCGCCAAGGTTGTTCCAAATACAGAAAAAGAAGAGCAAACGCCACAAAGAGTTCGTACGGTAGCTTTTCACAGGAGGACATTAATCTGTGTAGCGTATTTTGTCAGATAAGTAATATAGGTACATGAAAACGCTAGCCGCACTGTTGACTTATACGATAATTTATCTTGTCAAGTTTGTGTCCAATAAATCAGTACGGGACCGTCACATTATCCGGCATTACGGACCAGTGAATGTTGGCCTATTTTTGGACACCATAACCCTTATTTGTAATGTATGAAAGATCACACTGGTTTAAATAAAACGAAGCGTTAAGCTGGTTCTATAAAGTGCGACATCGCTTAAACGCGGTTTTGTTATTTTCTATTTGCAATTCTGTTACTTTGTGTTAATAACAGGTACTTATTTGGTTTTGTTCAGTCTAAATTGTTGTTTGCAGTCGAGACAAACTAATAAAATTAAAATGTATCCAATTTTGAATTGGCTTACATTTTCATCGAACTTGTTCCTACACTGATATCTTTTTAAATACAGCAATATATTTTTAATAATACGGTAGCCTATATACATCCCACTGTTGGGCACAGGCTTTCTCTCACGGAGAAAGTATGGGCTTAATCACGACGCGAGAACACCGCGAATTTGCTATTTCAAGCGTTGAGGTATATGTCTCGCCATTTATGCTCGACAGATGGCTTGAAAATACCTTTGACTTCACATGGTCTCTTTTTGTTGGCGGGGGACAAGGTGATGCGTCCTGATCTTCTCTGGACTTTCGTTTAGTCGTATTAAAAATGTGCAAATTTTGCTCTCGCGCGTACATCGCAAGCTCATTCTGACTGCGCAAATTCTTTGTTCAAGCTATCTACCGAGATTGATTTTTTTACTTTTGTTTGGACCCGGAAATCTAAAGTTCGCACACGATTAATGATTAATTACGGCTTACCACACTAAGTATTCACAAAAAGTCTCCCACTGGTCGCAATAACAGGTAAATGCAGTCAACGTATATCTCTTATACCTAAATCAGTATAGAATAGAACCTTTAGGCAATTTAGGTCAAGTGAGGAAAGTTCCTGTTGCGGTTCAGTATGTTTTCATTCCAATCCCACGCAAACGCAATCGCAGGATACTGCCTGTTTAAATAAAACTAAAAAAGACACGTAAAAACTACCAGTTCATATCAGTTTTAGTCACGTTCTAGGAAGAACAGACAAAATAAATGCGGGCTTTTAACTAGCCGTAGCGCCTGCGTCTTCGAATGACACCGAATTGATGGACTCGATAAATCTCCTAATAGTTTATGCCCGTCGAGTGTTTCTAATGAACCCTGCAGAGGACATAAAGAGACAGAATATTCATTTATTCACTGAACTAGTTCAGACAAAGCGGGTTAGTTGTCCACCTTTATTTGAACTTCGATTATCAGACTGGCCTACTACCTCCCATCTACTTTTAATTTTAGAATATTATTTATTGTACACGCACGTAGAAAACATGAAAGTAAAAAATAAAAAAACTAAAATGAAAATAATGTATAAAATAATAACCCGACTGGTGAGCATTTACTACTACGCAGGAGGAACCAACATAGGTGACATGCAATGAGTTACATTGTTTAATTTAGGTCCCGCCTTAGCAGTCCTAAATGCTCAGCAGTTGGGGTTGTTGGTTGTTTTTTGTTTTAGTTTTTAATACAAGACTAATTGAGACGGGCAGCACATTGGGCTGAAATTGAAGCTCCATAGACTTAGCGCGGCTTCAAAATCAAGTACCTAATTTTGAAAAATATAACATGCCAGCATGTTCCTTCACTAAAATGCAATATTTTATGTAGTGTAACGTTTTTTGGTAAAATTATTATTTACAGATATATTGGTGATTTCTTAGTTTTTTCTATGGAACTGAACCGTTTTTTTATGTTATTCTTTATTCTTAAGATTTCTTAAGAAATAGTTTCCTGTGTCGTAATTTGGATCATATAAGCTACATTATCGCTAAAGCCTGAATCTCGGAAACCCTCGGAACATTGCCATTTTAAACTTTAAAAATGAAGAAATCTATTTTATGGATTTACGTAGTTTAACATGGATACTAGCTGCAATCTTATGTCCTTTCGACACCACCTAATGAGAAGAAGAACAATATTTGCTTTTTTTGCATTATATTTCCATTAAAGTGGTATAACTCAAACTCAGGCGGACGTGGGCTGGACTCGGTTGACTTCGATTCACCCGTCACAGTAGCCGGGGCGTTCAAAGCTTTACACAACTTTACCTCAAAATAGAGCTCATCAAATGCATTTAACTTTTCACTCGAGAATATAGTATCAGGGTTCATTGCTTTGGTGTAATTACTATTATGTTGCAATATTTATGTAAATAAGTTAAGATAAGTAAATAAATAATTGTATTTCAAAGCATGCTGTTTTAAGTTCTTCCTCGAACGGCACAAAGCAAAACTAATTCCCTGGAATCAAAGTCGGGCATATAGTTTTTGTTTCTTTGATGAATCATATTTATTTCACCAAAAAGCTTTTTTTTAATTAGCGTGACCTTATCAAGCGCTTTTGCAGCTTTTGCACTTCCGCGATGGGCCGAGTCGTTTCTTTATGCATTTCGAAAATTTAAATTCGAATAAAGAAAATAAATAAACGGTAGACGACGCTTTCAAAAAAACAAATAACTATTGAATTGATATTTTAGATTGTTTAGTTGGAAAGACGTTAATATATCGTAAAATAAGCTTGAGATACGTACGTTAACGATTTTTCCTAATAAACTACATTGTATAGCTTACAATATAATCGGGAAGGTAATACTCGACGGACCAAAAGATGTGGGGGAAAAGCTAGACGAAATTAGTTTATATTCTTTTTGTTGCACTAACCCGTGCTGAGCACAATTTTTAAAAAAACGAAAGCTGGCTCACCGTGCCAGCGCTCTCCCAACTGAGCTAATGGGCAAGTGCAAGCATCGATGAAATTCGAGCCTCTTTACAAACTTCTCTGTATTACGTACAGGCAGCGACATCTGACCGAAGCGATAATCATCTTGGGTGGAATTTTTAGCCTCTAAATAGGTTTTTAGAAATTACTTTACTTTCCCTATTATATAGATGAGGATACATCTAATATCTGCCCTTGAACTCAGAAGAAGCCTGTACTCACCTTGCAGCTCCCCAGCCAGCTCCAAATCGTGAAACCAGTTCAATTCAAATGCACGGTACTAGGGTTGATCCATGGGTATAACACAAAACATTTTTGGCCACAAGAATTCACTTCTTTACACTCGTACAGTTGAATAACTAGATATTTCGAACGTAAATCAATAAATACTCGTATAGAGATTATTTCAAACGAAGCAAACGAATGTCGTTTCTTCTTTAGTGGACTGTGTCACGGCCAGATAAAGTGCGACCAATCGCATCCTTTTCCAGTAACACGTCCAGAAACCTACATAACTTACTGAAGAAAGCGGAAACATTTCAAAGAGTTTGAGCAGATATCAAACAAGTAATTTGTTCCAGACCAAAGTATGAACTACTACGTACAGTAGTAGTTCATCCATGCGCTGGACCATGAACTACTATGGATGAAATGGCAGATATTTTGATTGCCTCGTTGGTCTAGAAGTATTGCGTTTGATTAACATCCCGGAGGTCGTGGGTTCGATTCCTACTGGGGGACGCCGTACATTGCTTTAGTCTGGGTGTATTTTTATTTTTGTGGAAGTGGTGGAAGTTATATTTATTTTCCTTTAATTTGCTACACGCTACCCGACGTCTCTTTTACGTAGAAAAATGTACAGCAGGCTTAATCCTAAAATAAATAAATCAGTCCACCGGCAAATGTCCGATGCTTCGCTGTCATAACGCCCATTGCTTTGCTATCGGATTCGTTCTCGATAAATAGAGCCTGACAGAATCACAAATGTTTTTAGGGTTCCAAAGCCAACAAGAAACCCTTTTATTTACACCGCGTTCATCTGACTGTCCGCGGCTCAGCTCAAGGCTGAAAATAGGTATAGATTACGCTGACAAAACGGTCAAGCACCTGAATTGTGGGGTATCATAAATGAAATTTTGAAAGTTTTGGTCGTTTAAAAATATTGCGGACTAGCAGTGCATCAACGCAATAACCTACAGCCTATGTCCACCCTGAAGGTCCATTCTAAATATTGGTCACAGAATTTTTGGAAGTGAGCACTTTCGGAGATTACCCCCTTCATACAAACTTACAAACTTTTATTTTTATAATATTAGCATATAGTATATAGTCCACATAGTATATATGTAGATTAGTATAGATATAGATGTATAAAGACAAAACTTTTAGTAGAGTGGAACGCCTACCCTCTCCCCTCTCTTCTGGTTGAACAGATAATTATAGAAATTTAAAAAAAAATTGGGCTGTACCGCATAAAAAAGAAAACTATAACAGCTAAGTAGGCCTTACAAATTATCGAGTAATAGTGGACTAAGAGCCGATTTCTCCAAAACCGGAAGCTTAGATCAATGCAACGTGATCTCGATTACAGCCTTAAGTGAGATTACGGCTCCAAAACGCATTTCTCCAAACGGGCTCCAAGTTGATCCGGATCAAATGAGAACCCAGTTAAAGCAGTCACTTAGCTTCTAAACCGACATATTATTTATACACAAACCTGCGGCACAAACAATAATAAAATCCGATAGGCTTCTATTATTTTTCCCGTTATGTTTTTTTTTTTGTTTTTGGACATTTAAAAGATAGGAAGAGCAAAGCACTGGCTTTTGAAAATGATGATGAGTCAGATTGATTTGGTAAACGCCGACCCAGATGGATACGGGAAACTCGTGAGACGAAAAAGATTTCATGACCGAATTTCGTCTCAAACGAACGTCGTCTCTCGAGCCCAAAAATTCATTCGAATCTAGCGACAAAATACGGTTCTTTTCTTTCAATAGTTTCATATTTAATACACTGACAAGCTAATTCACTCGTACCTATCTAGCGACAAATACGGTTATTTTTGTGAACAGTTTCACATGTAATACACTGACAAGCGACCATCTCGCTACTTTCGATAATGTCGTATTTGTCGTATTTTGGGCCCTGTGCTGCAGGCAGTTGAAGACAAAATTCAGACCGGTAAATAACAAAACAACATCCATTCTGCAATTCGGGGTGAAATTATACCTACTCAATTTCTAAAGATGGTCGTGTTGCTGTCTGTGAAATACATTGCAATGTACAACGAATTTTCACAATAATAAAGCCCTCACCCGACGCAATTTCCCCATCCTGGCGTTGGCTGAGGGAGAACAGGAACTGATGACGATGAACCTTTTTTTTGCAATGACTTCTTATGCAATGAATTTTGATAAATTGTTAATTAAACCCACTCAATTGTCTTGCAATGTGGCCAATGTTGCTATGTTGCTATGTTGCTGGTGATGAGTTGTTCACAGCACACGCCAGCAATGCATGCTGAGTTGGTGACCCTTTTTTGTTGCCACGGAGGCACAAAGTCCTCATTTTTTTTCAGATTATTGTTTTTCTTATTCTTGTTCTATATACCTAATATAGATTCTGTTATTTTTTGTGTGTACTTCTGTGGCAATGTAAATATATGGTTTCTTTCTTTCTTTCTTTTTTTCTTCAAATCAAGGCGACTCGGTGCTAACCAGCGCCACCAATGGAAGAATCATAATATCTTAAGTTTTTGTAAAAAGTGAACATCAACTGATAACTGATAACTCATCAATAACATTCACTTGAGGGTTCAGTGCTTAATAATATACAAATTGTTAAATATGGAAGCAAAGACAATATTAAAAGATTTTTTATTTACCATAGCTCCAAAAATATTCCTCAACTTTCATAGATAAACAATGATTCAATTTAGTTTTTGGTATCTATCAACTGAACCAGGTAAGTGCTTATAATTAGGTATATAGCGCAAGGTAACTATTAACATTTAATTAAAGCAAAATTGAAATGAAAAAAAAAAACTATTTAGCCAAGCACAATCTTCAGAATCTAAATTTTCAACAGAATCTTATCAAATTTTATGACCTTGATGATGAGGGGCCTGTTTCACAGAACTACAATCTAAGGTTTATTATGAAAATTCGTTGTACATTACAAAGTCGATTAACCCACAGGATTAGCAAGACTGCTGCACTGCACAGCAAATGGTAATATTAAACTATGAATTGCATTTTTATGAAACACGGCCCTGATTGTACCAATTGTCAAATTCCTGATGTATCAGACTCTATATTGTCAGTTGTTAGGCTGGATGAGGCACTGTCTCTCTTACCAACGTAAAATTATTTTTCAATTTATGTTTCTATTAGAAGAACTTGGTTTATCGGACTTATATAGCGAAATCTGAAAAAATATTGATACGTTAATTAATTGGATCCTCATTATTATAATAATGTATTTCACAGTCAGCAACACAACCATCTTTAGAAATGGAGTAGATATAATTTCACCCCAACTTGCAGAAAGAATGTTGTTTGTTCTGATGTAAATTCAAGTTTGTCCTCAACTGCCTCCAGCACTGAATACATAATAGTTTTGAGAAGAAATCTGGTTATGAAATCTTTTTATCCGTCTGGGTGGGCCCATAACAAATCAATCTTTCTCATCATACTCTTCGAAAGCCATTACCTTATGCCTTGCTCTTCTTATCAAGGCCTTGTACCTCGCTCATCTCTTCGGGCCTATGGTGTCTTATCACCAATTCTTTAGCAAAGTATCATACCACAAGCAACGTTTGTCAACGTTTCGTTTTGTAAACTGTTGTTTCACAATGACATCTAAATACAAATATTTATTTGAAAGGCATTTATTTTTAAAATGCATTTCGAAAATACTTAATTTATTATTATTTTAAAAGATAAACTGACATTCTTGACAATCTGAAGTTTACAAAATAACTTCAAACATGTTATACCGCAAGGGTGTCATTTTCCATTTGGGACAAATTATTTAAAGGTAAGTTTACACAGGAGCCTTACGATTGTCAGAACGGAATTTCTTCCGCCTCTTAAAGTAGGTAACCTAATAAGTAACCAAATTTATTTTGCTACGTGAACTTTTTGGTAACCACTACGGAGCTACGCTCGCTTCGCTCGCTCCGCGCAGTGAGATCACAAGTCTAACCTACCCTGACCTACTGTTTCGGTGAGGGGGAAAGGAAAGGACTCCGCTCCCCGAGCACCCCTGCACCCTCGCTGCTCTGGCTTACGGGTGCTTCTTCGTATAACACGTTCACATTAACTGGACGCTTGACGTTGATACAATAAAGTCAAAAATAAATAGCAAAATGACTGAAAATTAAGCAAATTATCGACAGTATGGTCAGCATCTTGGTAACCAATACGTGTGTCGATAATTTGCTTAGTTTTCTGTCATTTTGGTATTTGTTTTGGGCATTATTGTATCAACGTCAAGCGTCTAGTTAATCACATTATACTTCTTGCCATTTTGTTTTTTGTCTGTGGTAGTTTTATTTTCTTTCGCGAGGCTACTTAATTACTTACTTAAATTTATTGTATGTTACTTACACAGTGATAAATTTTCTAATGTCTATAGAACAAGTAACCGTAATGTGAAAGAAAAATATGTCAATAGAACTTTGTTGATTTAATGTATTTATGTAAATAAAACTTAATAAAAAACAAATTAAAAAGCAAAACAACATTTTTTCAACGCTGCCAGTGGCACGCACGACCGTTCAATAGATCAATGACCAACGACAGGATGGCACGTATCGTAACCAGGAATAGTTGATGTATACATTCGCTGGACCAACGATCTGATGCAGATGGCTGGCAGCGGCTGGAGGAGAATGGCTGAAGACAGAAGTGGCGTGCCTTGGGCGAGGTTTATGTCCAGCAGTGGACGAGTTCGGACTAATTTATTGATTGATTGATACAGGATTATTACTAAAATGCGCCAGTGCTGAAACAAGTAACGATGTTATTTAAAAAAAACGACTTTTACTAATGCTTAAAACCATATGGATGACATCAAATGGGCACTCTTCTGTGTCGGACAATGATAATTACTAAAAGCTGTGATATTGGTAGAGCCCATAAAGAGCGAATCAAATCATGTAAAAACCTGATGTTTGGAAAAACATTTAATAGAAAAAAAGTCATTGAACAAAATTGTAAACACAAACTCTAATTTGGATGTATAAGGAATGGTGCATTTTAAGAATAGCTCTGTATAGCTATACTAAAGAACTCTTCCTGATCATAATACCCCAAGAGCTTTAATGGAAAAGAACGTAAAAGTATCATAACCCGGCCATTCAGACTAAACACAATAATACTTCAACAAAATTATCGCAATAACAGATATTAGTTTTCGTGATTCTCCTTCGATTGCACTACCAATCAAAGGAAGCCAACGTCAACAACTCGAAACCTAAAACAGTACTCTATCGTCACGAAAATGAGGTGTTATAATAACCTTGCATTGTTGTTGAAGAACTTCTGTTGTACATGACAATAGTAAATTACGTTATAAATATTAAAATTAAAAACACGACCATGGTGAAAATGAACGCTGGAGTCGGAGCTCCTAAATTACCATTAATTTTAATACCATCCATCAGCTCTTGTTATTTTTTCACTGTGGTAGAATTATATCCACCTATCTATCCACTTTTGTATTATTATAAAAAAAATTGCTTGAGTAACGTTAATCTGAGTAACGTTAACGGGGTTTTATGGAATACCGAGATGTCAATATGTTGGCATTTTTTTGGGTTCCGTAGAAAACAAAGGGTTTCCCTTACGGTTTCGCCATGTCCGTCCATCTGTATGTCCGTCTGTTCGTCCGCGGCCTAGCTCAGACTGATGATTAGTACGAGAAAGCTGAAATTTGGCAAAGACATACATATTAATTACGCCACAAAACGGTAGGATAAAATCTTAGGAGAAAAGTTCCTAGGGTAGAAAAAATAGGAAAAAGAAATTGCATCCCTAATTCAGGTGTAGGGGGGGTCTATTAGTGATACAATTTTTTCTCGCCTACACTATGGTGTAGATCATCATCATTCAGCCACAAGAAGTCCACTGCTGGACATAGGCCTCCTCCATGGATTTCCAAAAAGACCGGTTGGAAGCGGCCTGCATCCAGCGCCTTCCTGCCACTTGGATGAGGTCATCTGTCCATCTTGTGGCTGGTCGTCCTACGCTGCGCTTGCCAATATGTGGTCTCAATTCGAGAACTTTTCGGCCCCATGGTGTAGATAGATCGCTTAGAAATATTGTGGGTGTACGAAGATTATGTTTGATTTAGGGTTCCGTTTCCGAAATATCAAGCCTTAAAGCGAAAATTTTTGTTAAAGTAGGGTGCTCCTTCCAATCTCTTGGCTAAACAGTTGATTGTAGGAACATTCAGGGCATTAGCACATATAATTAATTTATAAGGAAAACTATCACAGCTAAGTGGGCTTTACAAGTTAACGAGTAATAGGCGACCAACTTATAAAAAGAAAACACCGTACAAATTCTTTTGAAAATTACTTTGATTAAGTTGTTAGTACTGTAAAACAAGTAAAAACTCTTTTTTTTACGGAACCCTACACTTCCCGAGGCCAGAGATGCACTTGGCAGGTTTTTATTCAAAAATATTAAAGGTACATTCATTCACCTGTGAAACGTACGTTAGGAGGTTAAATTAGTCACACTTATTCACAAAAATACAAGAAATCTATGAATGTTATTAATTTATAATTGTAGCATTATATTTACTGATAACCTATAAAAAAATTATAATGAAAGTTCATAATTTGAGTGAGTGCAACCTTACTTCTACAAACCTACCAAAAGCTGTCAAACACATTTTACAATATAAGGCTCGAAGAATTTCGATGGAAATATCTTTTTTCAGACTGCAATCTTTGTCATCCCTTGGCGCTACGAAAGTTCCAAATTAACTCGAGAAAAATAAAGTCTCATCGAAACATATCCTTAATGCGCAGAGCATTCGCAAAAAAAAAAACACCGTCGTCTTAAAGTAGGCCCTGAATAATTTATTAAAAATATATTTAGGGCCGTCGTCGACGTAGAGCCTAAATAATTTATTAAAACAGTCCACTATTTGCCTAGGACAAAATCCAATTAGAGCTGGTATAACCCCTCAACGCCTCGCCTCCACCACTTTAGTTTGTGTTGCCAAAGTAGACTTCGGAAAGCCAAAACCGATGGAACCGCGTAATCTCCGAGTGGCCGCGGGTAGGCGAGGCCACGTGCAAATATTCCCACGAGCTGCCGACTCCCTGCTGATGTCGACGAAATCTTGACGAAATATAGCATTTTTGGTGGTAACACGACACTTAATCATTACGTATATTTATTCCAGAATTCACAAGTTTTAGGGTTGTTACATTTTATATTTTGACACTTAATATTTTTGTTACGATCCAATCTACCTATATACGGCCCACTATTATGTAGGGCGTAGGACTTCTCTCAGAGAGACAATATGAGTTTAATCACCACGCGCGTCCACCACGGATTGAAAACTTCAAGCGCTGGGGTATGTAAACACTTCACACACTCAGGTTTCCTTACGACGGTTTTCTTCACAGTTAGCGAGTGGTATTGCTACGACAGATTCACATATGTACTTAAGTTAGAAAGTCACTGGTACATGCCCGGGGTTCAAACCCATGATGATCTCATGAATGTGAGGCAATTTTTCTACCAACCGCGCTACCACCATATATAATGATGATGTTTAGTGTCTTTTTTTCAACTTACTAATCCGCTGGGCTATGTCGACGACTTTTGTTCGTCTACGGATCTCATCCACAAGATGTGGCCAAGAGTTTAAATTAATCTTATTTTGACTTGTGTTTCAAGAGCATAAGTCCTAGGATCTTACTGTTGTCGTAAACTCCTGATTAAGTTTTGCAAAGGCTAAAGGTATAAATTGTAACTTTGATATAACCACAATGTTATGGAATATTGAAATACCTTAGTAATTTTTAAAATCTATTTAACCTTTAGGCAATACTACAGTGGTTTAGGCAAACAAATTGGAACTGCGTGGTGAAAAGCCAAATCCATAAGCTATTGTTTTAGGCTGAAGGCTTGATTGGTAGTTCTACAAGAATAATTTAGAACTTGAGAGGCATGCTCAAAAAATTACAGTTGTTTCCGCGACTTCAAAGCATTACGTTGATCTTGCAAGATGAACCGACACAGGATGATATAAAAAAACCAGCTAATTGCGAGTCGGAATCACTCACGAAGGGTTACGTAAAGTCATCTGTACAAAATTTGAAGATTTCAAGCGTCTAGCTGTTGCCGTTATTAATATCGAGCAAAAAACGGCAAACAAAACACGTTTGTGGTATGGGAGCCCTCTTTGAATATTGATTTTATTTTAATTTAATTGTTTTTTTTTCACGCTGAAACCGGCGTGCGTGCATGCAACGACTAATAAATGTTGAGGAAGCAAAAGTATAATCTGTCAGGATCGCGGCAAGTGGCACTCCCTGGGCTCTGCCTACCCCTCTGGGATACAGGCGTGAGTTCATGTAT
Organism: Yponomeuta malinellus; assembly: GCA_947308005.1. Taxonomy (NCBI): domain Eukaryota; kingdom Metazoa; phylum Arthropoda; class Insecta; order Lepidoptera; family Yponomeutidae; genus Yponomeuta; species Yponomeuta malinellus. The sequence continues at coordinate 8,097,006 of OX371008.1, read as the reverse complement.
GTATGTATGTATGTATTTTTAAAGTGAATAAAAAAATAAATAGTCTGTGAATATTTATTTGTGTATTCACTTCACGTCTACCTGTTGTTGTTATTAATATCGAGCAAACAACTGTTTGTTGTATGGGAGCCCCACTTAAATATTAATTTTAATCTGTTTTTAGTATTGTTTGTTATAGCGGCAGCAGAAATACATCATCTGTGAAAATGTTATTTAAAATTTTCTAGCTATCACGGTTCAAGAGATACAGCCTGGTGACAGATAGACAGACGGACAGTGGGGTCTCAGCAATAAAGTGCCTTACCCTTTGGGTACGGAATCCTAAAACCGAGTGGAAGTTTTCAACGTAAAGTAGCTTTTCGGTGGTGTGGTAGGTTAGGGCTTTCTAATAGCAGCCTGTGGCTGTTTGTTCAGCACTCTAGCCTTACGTCCTCCTACAACCAAAACTTATAAGCAACTAATTGTGCACAGCGGTTGTTTTCGCCACTGGCAAGTCTTGATCCAATCCTGGCGATAACCTTAAAGCTGCGAAAACAGCCTTGTCGTTTTAAGTAGCTCTTCAAGATTACCTTTAGCTCTTATTTTGGCAAACATAAGCATATTTATAAAAACACGATTCCTCTAAAGTAGTACTCCGACGAGGCAGTTTATTTAATCTGTGGTTACGACTTTTTCTTGTGAAATCTCCACCACAGACTATTTTTATTGGCTTTTTAGGGAGTCATGTTTTCCTATAATTACGGCCTTAAGAGTTTTCAGCTGTTATAGTTCTGAAAAGGTAAATTGTATTGTATTCACTGGATGTAAAGTCATTCTCAATCTCTTGGTATACTACATGAGACGTTCTTCCTTCAGATGCTAACATGACCAGGCTGCTTGGAGAGCTCACTTAAGAGTAGGCAACAAAAAGCTGGCCGTGCGAGAAGCAGTTTTCAATTACTGTCCCTGTGACTTATTAATTGTGTGGTATTGTTGGAATCCTTAGAAGATCATCTCGGCTGAAAGGAATAGGCAACCTAAAATGAGAGCACAAAATGTTTGTCAGGCATCTCTGTATGTGTTGACTTACATTTGTACTAAGTTTCAAGAAAATCCGACCACAAATATTTTACTCCTCATACAACTCCGGCACCCCTTGGTGAAAGGGTGACCACTTAGGGGATGAATATTGAAAAACGGAGAAAATCTGTTTCATAAAGTATATCGAAGTATCTTTGTACCATGTTTTAAGAAAAACTTACCACAATAATTTGTTTCCACATACAAACTTTGGCATCCCTTTTCATGTTCCTAGAGGTTGAATTTCGAAAGAGCCTGAAACACATATTTACTTATTTATTTAGAGAAGTACTTATGTGAAGTTTCGGATAAAAGATGCTATCTATTCTTGTTTCTCCAAAAAAAATTGGACCTTCGTTCCATCCCCTCAGGGGTGAATTTTAGAAAATCCTTTCTTGGCGGATATTCACATCGTTATAATAACAACCTGGGTGCCAAATTTTAGCACAATCCGTTCAGTGGTTCAAGTTGTGTGTTTGTAGCTCAGTCAGTTCATCACCTTTCCCTTTTACATATATAGATTAGGTTTGTTTCTCAATATTTGGACGAACATTAGAGTGATGCTAAAGAACCCCTAAAATTAATACATCTAGGGCAATAATAGACAAAAACCGGCAGAGAAGTCTTTAGACTTAATTACAAACAGCATAAACTACCAGATTTAGGCTCATGATATAGTACAGATAGATACGTAGCGCAAAACACTAGTAATGAACGGCCATTTGTAGTTGTCTCCTTGGTGGTCGCAAACAGTCGAGAACAAACTAGCCAAGGTAAGCATTAAGTAAACAAGGACACGGAAAGCAAATTGAGATCGGCCCAAGGCCCGATGCTGTTACGAAATGCGAAACTTTTAAAAGTAGTTTCCTATTCGTAATAACATCCTTCGAAATTAGATATTTTATTGTCATTATGATCTCATAGCTCTTACAGCTCTAATAAAATAATATGAGCATTCCCAAAGGAGGCCAGCCAGAGGTCGCGGGTTCAAGTCCCGGCATGGGTGGAATTTCTAGCCTCTAAATAGGTTTTTAAAATTCCCAAAGGATATATAAGTTAAGGATATAAAAGATAATCTAGTTAATATTTTGATCTGATCTGGTCTGTATTCCATTCCAGATACGTTCCCCTTAATAAATACAAATATTCTTTTAAATTTTAGTCAATAAATTGAAAATCGGGATAATTAAAGGGATATTTCCTAAATCAATGAGATCGACGAAGGACTTATCAGCAGCACATTACTAAATAGATTTTTTTTTTCATATTTCAACCATTTTCATCAGTAGTTTGTTTACATCAAGGGAGCCTGGAATAGAATAAAGGTATTTACCATCCTTACATACCACACAACTGTAGTCAAATACGTGTTTTTTTTTCACACGGAGTTGATTCAATCGGACTGCATGGTACATCATTATGTGGAATGAAGCGACCTGGAAATTTTATAACTAAGCGAACTCGGAAATCATAGGCTGAAACTTGATAAATAAAATGTACTTTCGTACACGAATAGCTGGACATAAAAGTGGAAACATCCCCAGCTCACGAGTTTTGCATTATGTCGACTAATCAAAGAACGCCCTCATCCTTTGAGGTAAGGCTTTTGAAGTAACATGCATAGGAAGTTTTCTCTCGCGCCTCGAAACATACCTGAAACGCGCACGAATCAGATTAAAATACGTTTCTTAGTACTAACCAACATTTTGGTACATCAAATTGGATTACATTAAAACTCTTCATTACACACCATACATAATAAAACAGAAGTAGCAGGTGGTAGTAGGTAATGACTTGATAATTCCAATCAATCCCGGAAGTAAAGTAAAGTCGGTTTTTACGCTAAGTCCATAAAAAGATGTGGCGCTCACATAAATCAAGTTAGTAATCGACACCACTGCCAGACATCCCCTTCTACAAATGCCTCTGGGAATGAGCCGAAATTCTCCACATTAAGAATTCGGAGACCTCTTTTATGGTATTTTTATTGAGGTCTCAGGATAGGTGTCGGTTTGTAAGGGACGATGGGACATTAATATTCAAGAGGAACCCACAGGTATTTTGCAGTCACTATCAGAGTCACACAGCCAGAGCTTTAGCTGGCGAAAGAAGGGCACAAATGTATTCCGGGCACAAGTTCAAATACAAAGGGTAAGAAGTTCTGACCTAGAAAAATGCGACCCTGTATTAATTGGGTGCCACTGGCAACTGAGAGCGCTTACGCAAACAATAAACGTGGGCATTGTGTAGAATTCAGATTCGCAAAGTTTTGGATGTATAAATATACCTCAATCAGCTCCAGACTTTTCTTTTTAAATAAAGGGAATACTCTCACTCTTTTTCGTCAATATAAGCTGAGTTATTGTGACAATTCGCTTTGCGAGTTGGGTTAATAGAAACCATAAATTTTAATCAAGGTTTCGCCTAAACTATCCAATTACTGCAGTTTGGCTCTCGAACACCAATTGGTCCGAGATTTGCTGTTACTACATGGTAAACCATTATATTGCTTACATTACAATTACGTCCACTGTATAACGATACTCGTGTAGCAATGGCCCGTAACAAAGGACGTAAGCAAAAGGAATAAGCGGATGGCTTGGTTGGCTTATAAGCTAAGTATAAACTAAAACATAATTATTTTTATTGGCTGATTTTGGCGTCCTCTTTAGATTTGAGATTTTTAAACATCAATTTTAAATTGCGTTACGCAAGAGCGCAAAATCAAGTCAGCATCATAATCAATAACCTGATAAAGAATTATGTACATGATGAGATGATGGAGTCGTCATGTTCACGCCAATTTGTATAAGATTCGGCACTATACGCTTTCATGGTTTTCGAAATATCGATTTGACTACTGAATAGGTAATTATTATATTATAATGATGATGATGATTCTTTCCGAACAGGTTCGGTCACGGTGACTGTTACGGCTGGGGAGAGCGTCGGTCGTATGCTCTCATATGACTGATGTAGCCTGCCATGACTACAAAGATGCGGTTGCACCGACTATAATTAAGTTTTCCTTTTGAGTAGAAAACCATAGTAGAAACGAAGCATATTAGATCTATTGTACAGACCACTATGTAGATTTAACCTCGTTAGTCATGACCTTAAAAATAAGTGAAAGTGAAAAACATTTTTTTCCATTGTAACACAAATGACCATAACACAAAAATGACAATGGTTCCCAATTGTTATTTTCAAGGGCAGAACTTAGGAGGTAATAACTGTGAAGATATTATGTTTCCTGCACCAAGAATACAGTAAAAAAGTGATCCAGCTCGCGCATCTAACCTTCCCAACTAATCCATACACCCCGCCATACTTAGTCGCAGTGATGCCAACCTAACGACCGGTTACTTTTAAATAGTAACAACGACACTTCCGACTTTAAAGGTAATGACACTATTTTATTGAATGCTTTTAATATCGTGATATTGAATATTGACTGGTAAAGGAAGCCTGTTATTTAAGTTTTATTTTTGTTAACGTTTTTTATTGTGCAATAAAGTGTTACAGGCAAACAAATAAAAAAGCAATTGGGAAACAATATCAATCCAAACCAATGCCAGAATGATCAAATGTAATTCTGTTTTCATTAAAATTGTTCAAAATCATGACAATACGCTTTGTTCCCATAGCTTGTAGCGACGAGAGCGATTAAAAGATCTTGCGGGCAGCGCCTGCTGAGTTACCAGATAACGGGCTCGGCTATTACGTACCCCCGTTATCTGTGGCAGCCGAAGCGCAACTTCAGTTCGCCCTGAGTAGTTGCGAGTTGTACAGGGTTAGTCCCGCGACAGCCTTTTGGATGCGCCCATAGGTGGGAACTCTGTGTGATAGAACCTCGGTCTGGCTTATCAAAATTGTTTCCAGCGCCATAATAGAATGAAACGCCGCTGACATTATGTGATCCATTATCGAAATACAAGATCAGAAAATGTTTGCAAATCTAAAAGCTACTAGACGTCCTCAAATTTACGTTTACAACGTAATGGTTCAGTAGCGATAAGTTATAACGGACGACGTTACGAAAATAGTAGCCTGTGATTTTTGAACATATTAAAGTGATTATTTTCTGATAACTAGATAGTATATATCTTATGTCGAACTATGCATAAATAACAGCCTGTGATTTATTATGACGAAACCGATTCTTTAGCTACGTCGTATTCATCATCATCATCATCATCATCATTCAGCCACAAGAAGTCCACTGCTGGACATAGACCTCCTCCACGGATTTCCAAAAAGACCGGTTGGAAGCGGCCTGCATCCAGCACCTTCCTGCCACTTGGATGAGGTCATCTGTCCATCTTGTGGCTACGTCGTATTACCGTTTTCCTATTTTAACAAAAACCCTTTCCACCAGAACATTTCAAATACAATATGAGAGAGCTTCAGTGTATGTGTGAGTGTATACAGACAGTATAACAGTTTCAGGGGCTTACATTGCACGGGTCTATATTTCGCGCAGGCAGTCGATAGTGTTGAAATAACAATAACAACGGTGCAATGAGGAACAATCCATATCACGGAGCTTGTTTGTAGCGGCTTGTTTTCAAGTGTAAAACAATAGGTTTCCACGACCACAGCGTTTAAGGGTATCGTGTTTCCATGGACACTGATCAAATGCGAGGGGGTTTAAAAGTTACCGTTAAAAGGTACTGATACTTTTTTTCCTGTAAAATCTTTCCGTTTTGAATTGACATTTTTAGGGTTCCGTACCTCAAAAGCAAAAAAATGGAACACTTATAGGATCACTTTGTTGTCCGTCCGTCCGTCCATCAGTCCGTCCATCCGTCCGTCTCTCAAGAGCCTTTATCTCGGAAACGCGTGGAGGTATCAAGTTGAAATTACCATAACCATAACTCCGGTCTACAATCCCTTGAAGTTGTGACAAAATCAAACTTCTAAGTTAACGTTAAACAAAGATACGGCCGTTTATGCCCCCCAAAACGTATATTTCGACACTCAAGGGAATCAAAATTTATAGGGTACTTTCCGTACTTTCTATTGACCTAGAACTATGAAATTTGGTAAATAATATCGTCTTATACCACAAGTACCTACGGGAAAAAATATGAAAACTATACATTTGTAATGAAATCAGAAACGAAAATTGTCTTGGAAGTCCGGGAAAAGCTCGGAAAAAACTGCGAGACTCGATTCCTAAACTATTTACAATATGTAAGTACCTACAAATTTATACCGAACCCTCGGTGGGCGAGTCCAACTCACACTTTTCCGATTTTTCAAAAGAAAATTTGTCTTTCAAATAAATTTACTGTCGCTTCAATACTTTCGAGATTGCTTTGTACTTCTTAGTCAGTTCGGAAACTTGGGTTTTCACTTCCTCTTTCCACGTCATAAAAGATGTAAATTAGCGTTTCGATTTTTCTTGTCCCTTCCCAGTGATTTCGCCCTAGATTGTCCTTGCATTAATAATAAGAGATTCAAACAAGGGCGGAATGGAATATTTGATATTATTACACGTTTCTTCCTCGGATATCCCGGGAACACCTAGCCGATTTACATAAACAATATGCACAACACGGCAGCAACTATTGTACGAGAGCTAAGTACGAAGATTTAACCCATACTATTTGATACTGAAGGCTCACTCTCTCATTACACTCTTGCTTGCACGTTATAGAGACATTCCATGTAATTACCACAGATTTAGGGGCTTCAGGAAGTAACACTCGCGCCACCGAGGAAAAAACGGACGTTGTTGGCATAAATGCTAAGATCGCAAATCCTAGGTTCTTTGTCGTGGATCCTAAGAATCACTGTTAACATGATTGAGAGATTGTACAGACACTTTTTGCAATACGACCTGTAAAAGAAGTTTGTTTTTTCGTTGGTGGCGCTAGTTAGCCCACAGCACCTGTTATTGAAGTTATGCAAAAGCTGAAAATTGTCTCTTCAGTACTTAACAACTTAAATATCGAAAAATGTGTGTGGCTTAACACCACTTAATTTATTTGCCAAGTTTCAAATTTCATAAATTTTGTTGCTTAGTTTTTATAAAAATTGACCTCGTCAAGTCAAGGTTAAATGAAAACTTTTAAAAAAAAAATATTGCAAGTGGTCGATAATAAACAATAAGTTTTTAGTTTTTGCGTTACTCTAAGAGCATTGTATACGAGATAGAGTATAAGCTTATTGATCGCTGAGGTGTAAAGCGTGTAAAGCATTACAGCCCTTCTGGTATTCTCATGATTTTTTTAATTTACATTGCATCTAAGTTTTTTGCGGCAGGAACACGCTGGACGCAAGCCGCTTCCAACCGGTCTTTTTGGAAATCCATGGAGGAGGCCTATGTCCAGCAGTGGACTTCTTGTGGCTGAATGATGGTGATGACGATGAAGTTTTTTTTATTAGCTCCTTCGCCGCCCACTGCTGGGCACAGGCCTCACCTTTAGCCGCCTACTCTTTTCTGTCACCGGCTATTCCTTGCCACCCCAGCAAAAAGATCGTATGGTCGTCCTGCCATCTCCCCCTTGCTCGGCGATGTTTGCGATATCCCTCTAAGTACCAATTTGTTTAATTGAATTTTACTTAATCAACGTCCCCTCTATGGTCACGGTCGAGCCAAGCGTCCAGTGCAGACACGAGAAGGAAAACTACAGGCTTCTTTGTGGCCATTCCGAAATAAAAAAAAAATATTTTAACGTAAGGAATTTACATTTTGTTTGTTGAATGTCAATTTACAATGTTATCCGCCGACTTCGGGTCGAACTGTAGTGGAGGCAAACACAGGGGAACTCCACTCTGACCATCTTTTCCTAAATCATCTTAAGTATAACATAGGTAACTACCTAACAAGATCCCATGAGTGCAATCAATAACATTCTCAACAACAACATTCTCAGGCCAACCTCCTTTTTAGGGTTCAGTAGCAGAAAAACATACTTAAAAGTACTTCGGCGGTCCACGCAGCGGGTGACAGGTCCAGATGGGGAACACCCATGCCCGTCGTAGCGGCTACGCTCCGTTGAAGGACCAACTGTTTGGATTTGGAACTCAGAAGAAAAATAAAACCGAATTCTTATAAAATCACTCTCTTGTCCGCCCGGCCGTCTGTCAAGAACTTTTTTCTTAGCAACACTTTTATCTATATCTTTCTATGTATACATATAATAATTCTGTAAATTTTGTCTCTGTCTCATATAAATCTCTGTCCCACTCTGTTTCTTTGTGCGCGGGTTACGCATAAACCACTGAACGGAATGAAGTAAAACTCAGCAAAATTATTGCTTAGGTTTCCGTGTAACATAATAGGCTACTTAACATCACGCTTAAGTCCATGGGGGGCTAGGAAAATCGTCATAAGCTGTCACTGAACTGTGGTTTTACCACAATGACGGGCCAGGTTATGAAGAACCGGTCAGTGTACGCACTACCCGTCGGAAATATCTTTATCTGTCACCGTGGGAATCGCCATATTCCAATGTGCCTAAATAATTCCGCCCTGTTACATGGTGTGCATAATTATATCTCTTTATCTAATTCTCTTTATTGTTTTACGAGTACTAACAAGAATAAAAAAAAAAATGTTACATGTAACATCTTTTTCTTTAAATAAACTACTTATACATACAAACATTCGTCAACTCACGCCTGCATCCCAGAGGGGTAGGTAGAGAAAAGGGACTGCCATTTGACAGATTCCTGACGGATCACTCTCGCTTCCTCAACACTCATTAGTCATTGCATGCACGCACGCCGGCTTCAGGTTACTTGAATTTTTGTCGAAAGAGTTTGATCAGGTTTGCTCTTATTTCGTAGTGAGTAGAGACGGAGCTCGCGTTTACTTATGTTTGCTTCATAAAAGTGGTGTAATTCGGCCCTAATAAATAACGAGAGTTAAATCTCTATTAAAATAAGCTTATCAAAAGATATGGCCATTTATATAACATTTTTACACTCGCAAATTCACTTTCAAAATACACCAAAAAAGTGCAGGAAAATATCTGATGTCACAAAAAAGTATAAACCATTTTTTTTTATTCATAAAAATATTATTTTAACCGTATTTTTGAGAGATCTCAAATATTGATTAGTTCTTTGTCGAATTTGTATGAAGCGTTTTGTGCCACGTGAATATGATTATTTTTCGATGCATTATATTACGAAAAGTATTGGTTGTATAATAATAATAATAATGTTTTGGGCCAGTTACTATAGGTAGACGTTCAAAACAGGGGAGGTACAATGCAAAAGGTGGTGTAGTAGTTTTTATGTTGTACTTTTTATCTTGTACATTATGGTTGCAATTAAGTATATATTAATATATACTTACTTAAGTATATATTAAAATATATATCCTAATTATATACTATTTATGTCATATTTTTTACAAATTGTAAGTTTTAGATAATTGAATTATGCATATACTGAATACCAAATACGTAAAATTCCGTCAAATACACTGGTCGCAACTGGCAATCTCTCAATCGATGTCAGCTTTTCCTGCAACCGGTGTTTGAATTTGCTCATAATTTCCTATGTTTTTAAATAGATATTACAATGTTAGAAAGTTATATTAGCATTAGTATCATCAATAAATTATCTAAATGTGTGAATCAGGGAGAAGAAAATAAGCAAACACAAGTTATCGAAGTTAATTATGACATATAGTTACAAATGAGTTTAAAAGACAACAAATATAATATAACTAGCTATAAAATTAATTTCATACAGTTTTCTAGTTATTAGGCTACTAATGTTTGCTACTTCGAAAAAAAAAAGTTTAATCAAAATGGTTATGAACCAAATCTACACGGTATAGTCGGGAGTAATTTGAGCTTCTCGCACGCTGCAGTCACTCGGCACAATTGCTCATGTATTACAGTGCAGCTACCTATACCTACGTATAATATATGTATATAACATATGTGTAGTTATTTGTTTTAGCAAATTGCTAGACTACTGCAAATATTGTAAGTTTTGCAAAAAATCGCCAATAATTGTGTTGGTCACACGGTATTATTTGATGATACTTATAGTAATTATAACTCTTTAATTTTATATTTATATCATTGAGTCGTTGTAAATTATAAGTAAATTCAAATGCCAATTACAGGAAATTGAGAGATTGTCAATTGCAAGGAGTGTACGATTAATTGACCAAATTCGAAATACTTAATATACGCAGAATTTGATTTTCTCCAACGTACATCTTATAACTTTTTCTCTAAGAGACTACTTCGATGCTGGAGACGCTTTGTAACTACTATATTCCAGTTAGTTACAAAGTTGGGGGAAAACTTCGTTTTCAACCATATTTATTGACGAAATAGTTAAATGTTTACACACATTAAACGCGCAATCTTGTGCTCTCTTATTTTTTAGGAAGTAATTTTATGCTAAGATGCACCGTATAGAAGTTGTAAGGGAGAAACAAAAAAGAAAACAAATTTTTGAGGTTTCATGGCTGCCAAAAGTTGTCCCAAGATATCTCATGTTGCCATTTTTGATATTAACTTATAAAATCAAAACATAAAAAATACTGCACCACCTTTTGCATCGCAGGATCAATCTAATGACTGGCCTAGGTTGTCCAATTGTCCATAGTCCACATCTTGAACAAGAACCTATGCCGTAGGCGCTGTGCTAAGAGGGCTACGCCGTAGGCATAGTGCTACGCGCTACGGTTATTATCAGCGAGTAAATTAATTATTAGTCAATGTTTAATTTACATTGATGTCACTGAGTATATCCGTTCTACTTGACGCTTCAAACCGGAATGAAAATTAATTAAAACTTAATTTTAACTATTAATTGAAAGTCGGCTCTTCACTGTATTGAAATCAATCTCACGCAGATTTGTCCGATCATGCACACCTTCATATTACTCACACATCTAGTGCATGCTAGTAAGCTCGCAAGTATGTCGCATTCCTTTTACGTAAAACACCTTCATTATTAACTAGAACTGACAGGTGTGGCACCACGTCACCTCCACAGCACCTACTTACACTGCAACAAGGCATAAATTGAGTGAGAAGCTCACACAACTTCGTCACAATGCTTGCATGCAGCACGCTCGTTAAATATAATCTCCTTACTTCCACGCCCATATGCCGCTAAGCGTCAGTGTGTAACCGCAGAGGCGCGTGAGCTGTTCTGTTTCCTAAAGAGCTGTGTTCACCTTAGCTCCTGTCCCATAGAGGTATATATGTACGCCTGCACCATGGGGCTGCTGCCATAGAATAGAGTACAATAAATGATGGAAGAACAACTCCTTGAGAAAATCTCACAGAAAATATTTTATGAATGGATACGTATGTATGTTATGAATGTACTATTTTATGATAGAACATATAACATTCACAGACAGTACAATCTCAAATGAAATAATCTGTGATGTCTCAACTGGACATCACAAGTTTTTACTTTACAAACATAACTTGATATAAACTCACGCCTGTATCCCGGAGGGGTAGGCAAGACCAGGGTCTGCCACTTGTCACGATTGTCACAGATCTCTTTCGCTTCATCAACATTTATTAGTCGTTTCATGCACGCACACCGGTTTCGGGTACTTTTTACACAACTAGTAATTTAATTTCTACTTCAGTTTACACAAATCGCCTAGGTCTAAGTTTTTTACGTTTGTGATGTCTTTGTCGTGTTATCTCCGGGTTTCCTAGTCAAGGAGGACAAGTGATTGCATTGCTTATGTGGATGTTTATAATAAATCATTTCAATAGAGATTTGTCGGACAAAAAGAAGAGCGAGCCTTCTCTTAAGCATGCTCTACGTAGCTGCCTAGACAAATTGCCTCGCCTAGCACTGGATTATGCGGGGTTGTTTCGGAAACGTATTGCTAGGTGTCCCTCATCGGGTGCCTTGAGCGATACGACGCTTCGACAGCTCATTCAATTATCGCTTCTGACGCAAACGGGGGAAATTTCCGGAAAATTCCGGATCTTCCCCTTTTCTTCCTGGATTTGCCTTCTCGCTGAACGTTGTGTGGATAGGTTACTACATAATTAGATTTAACTATCACAAAATTTAAAATTGAGTCATAACTGTAAAATTATTTTAGTTTAGGTTTCAATGTTAACTTAATAAACCACTGACTTCGCAAACGTCGAAACTATATTTGACTTTGAATAATAATATTAAATCTAACACACGGTTTTAAGCTAGTTGTAAGTGTAAAATACAGGAGTATCCGCTAATTAGGTAAGGAGCCGGCTTGTAGAGGATTCATTAGATCGTGTTAAACGATCTGCACCACGTACATACCACAATTTTTATTGTTAATAAAATAGCTAATTGTTACCTCACACACCAATATATTTCCGATTCTCTTATTTATGAATCAAGAATATTTATTGTGTGCTCAGACTTGGGTAACACATTTAGCGTACTGCTTTTTCGTTGCAGTGCGCTAAATGTTTAGCTTTGCTATTTCAAAAGTACCTACCGGCTATATTCTTTCTGCAATCCATTGTTTGGAAGAGATCGCTCTAAGTGATAGACCGCCAGTTGTATACCAATACATAGGTTTAAGATATCATTTGTAATTATTTCTTCTGGTTGTGCGATAAAGTATTCTATATCTATCATTTTTTTAACCTAGATGTGGAGCCAAACAAATCTTTATTGTATTAGGGTGAGACCCTACGGCAAATAATCTAGCACAAGATTGTGATTCCCCAAAACGGCCGTTTTTGGCAAACTTGTATTTTTTTATTGGTGTACAGTCAACAGCATACTTATTATCCTTTACATTTTTGTTGTAAAATCATCCGTAACGTAAGTAAGCACGGATGTAAGGGTTGACGTGCTGTCGACTGCACAAACGACCACGGTACACCAGTGTGCCGCGGCACACACTTTGCGGAGCACTGACCTAGGGCTCACTTTACGCAGCAGTAGGCCCCCTTGAGCCCGTATACGCCCCGCTGCATACAATAACTGCCAGCCATTGACGTGCTCTACTCATGAACTCGGCTTGTTTTACTTTTTTATGTGCCGGAGTAAAAACTACATGCATGATAGAGCGGCCAGCAGTGGTGCCCACGTTCGAGCTTTAAAAAGAGGAAAATAACTTTATCCGTGGAGGTCAGTGATACAGGTGCAAACAAAACACCTCGGTTATACAAACCTGAAATTGCATGGCAATTAATATTCGAATATTACTGCAATTTCTAGGTTTTTAAAATAAATTTGTATTTCTTTAATGTAAACTAAATAGAATATTAAAAACAAAAAATTTAAAATCTGAAAAAAAACTACGAAATGCATGACGTTTCATTAGAAAAAAAAATTTTTTCTTGTATGTTTTAATGATGTCTAAGAGCAATAAGTTGCAAAGTAATTATTATTTAAAACTTAATTTAAAAAACCGGTTAAGTGCGTGTCGGGCCACGCGCAGTGTAGAGTTCCGTACAAAGAGCGGTTTTATACCTGCTTTACGGAATGAACAACTTCATCAAATTAATTTTCAATGGATTTTGTACGAATTTTTTCTTTATAAAAGTTGTTCTATTTGGCCTATTACTCGTTAAATTGTAAAGTCTACTTAACTATGATAGTTTTTCTTTTAAGTTCATTATATTTTTTCACAACTGTTTAACCGGAAGAGAGGGGGGAGACTCCTTACTATAACAACATTTTGCGATTTAAAGCTTAATATTTTGCAAACGGAACCTTCAATCGAAAAATGGTCGTCCTACACCTACAATATTTTTAAACGACCAATCCAAAGATATCCCACAGTATGGTTTAGGCGACAAAAAAATGCGTCCCTATATTAGGTGTATGTGAAAGGTCCTAATAATTTTTTTTTGGAGATTTTATTCTATCGTTTTTTGACAAATTTTATCTGTCTATTACTTACCGTATCTGTGTTAAGCCGTGGACAGACGGACGGACGGACATGGTGAAACTATAAGGGTTCCTTGTTGACTACGAAACCCTAAAAATGGTTTCTGAGGCAGACAAAAATATTAGAAATAATACCTCTTTGAATTCTACTAATTCGCTCTACTGCAACAAAAATTTGCAAAAAATATCTCAATTGAATAATTAATAATTTTCTTAAGCCCATAATGTTTTTAAACGAACAGCGACACCCCACACCACGGGCTAGAGAAAGACTGTTTTATCAGCGTGATTATTATTACCTATGCCAAACTTCTGTTTTCTAGTATTAAATGTCTATGGAGATCGCACGTAACATTGTTTCTGTCAAACTAGAAGATCCTTACTGTCTATCATCGACTACGCTGATGTATGTTTCCCAGACCTACGTGAAGATATACAAAGCAAACTCGACTAAAAAAACTGCTTAACATTTGCATCCGATACATCTAGGTAAGTATGACCACGTCTCTCAGCATCGTTTCGAGCTCAAATGGCACAACAACGTTCATTTCCACAGGGATGCTTATATTCTGTCCACTCTCAACAGTTTGTTGAATAACTTTTGCTTCCCTTCGTATCTCAGGGAACTCTTTGATTTGCACGAACGGATGGCCGCTTTTTTAAAACTGATGCTTTTAACTTTTAAAAAAATCTTCTATTGGCTTTAGCATTAGTAGTTGAGGACTGAACCTGGATCTTTTGTTTCAGGATCTTGACAAAACACTACTGATCTGTCAAGACATAAGACTTCGGTGAAATTAAGCGACAAATTTTAAAGCCACTTTCTATTTTAGATTCGATTTAGTTTGATTCCCTAGAAGAGAAAGTCTTATTTGACATTGAAGATATATTTTATAATGTAATTTATTTATTTTAAAGATTTTAAATAATTTAGGGAGGCAGAAATTATTATGTAGTCAGATGAATTTTTATTACGGGGAAATTCTTGTTTAACAATTTTTCACAGTGCGAAGTGCGTTTAAACTAATCCTTTGAATAGGTCGCAAAATTAATATGATTTGACACTTCATTAATAAGCAACCTTGAGAAATAGAAGTGACGCATTTCAATACGTTATTCGTCATTAGACTTCTAACCTCAAAGTTATAAGGCATCGTAAAGTAATTTATGTACTTATTATTTACTCATAACTGTTGACTGTCAAACTGTTACAATACCGCAGCACTAACAATACTCATAATAGTTAAACAGAGATAGTAAACATCAAGATTGGACTGAAACACAATACAAGGTGTCCGTATTGTACTGTGTCCAAGTTCGTCAAAGAGATCGGCTTCAATTAAACACGATCAAACTGAGCGACCTCAAAGCATCATTGAAAATCTGTGGTTCATCCTTTCAGACAAAGTGGTTAGTTAGACCTGAGATTTTCGCACTTAGAGTTGGTTCATTGTACGTAGCAAGCGCTGAGGTATGTAAATACCTCATACACTCCCCACGGTATTTTTAGAATACAATATTTTTACCCTTCACATTTAGCGAGTGGTATTACTACTATAACTTCACAAATGTACGAACTTATAAAAGAAATTCATTGGTAGATGAACGGATTCAAACCTACGACCTCCCGAATGTGAGGCCGGAGTTCTACCGCTACCACCGCTCTGCCTAGCTATTAAGCTAGAAACCAACTATTTTCTATCAAAGTTTGTAGTTACACATTGATACGTTTCATAAGCACAGACTGTAATTGACTGCGAAAATGTACAAAACATTCTAAAATAACACAGTGCCAAGATAGCATTTGATCTCCGATAATAGCTCTAAGTTATCGTTAGTCCCTTGTTTCATTTATATATTGCTCTGTATAAAAGGTCATGACACGCTATGTTTACGCTGCAAAGTTGCTTTTGACGACATTCGTAAAATATTAACAAAATTTCAAGGAAAAACTTAGTTTTTGCGACTGAATAAAACTTTAGCGTCTTGTCCTAAGCCTGACCCGTAGAGTAATAAGATACAGAAATATAAATGATTTCACTCTTTCCTTTTCTCTTTTATCTGGCACGTGTATTAATGAAACAACGATATAAATAAGTTACAGTAAATAAAGGTGTGCAAAACGTATGTCTTTCTGTCTGTTAATTTGGTGTCAAATTTCATACTTGAGGCAATAAGGGAGGCTAAACTTATGCGACAAATGAAAGTAAATAGTCTTCTTTATTAAAAAGTTTTTGCAAAAAGTAAACGTCATAAATCTCGATAATGGTGAAGCAATTCTTAGAGCCTAGAACCTACGGCCAAGAACGTTGGCATCAAACCAGTTTTTAAGGGAAATCGATTAAAGTCCTATGTTATTGGTTATAGATTCGAGGTTTTAGGTACCCTTAGGATAGCAATCATCGGTAACAAGCCGCTAGTACGATGACTTTTCAAACGGTAGTAAGCGAAATGCATTCAACGAGTCACGCACAACTCTTGAAGTGTTCAAATACAAGTGTTCAAGTGGAACGTGAGGCGTGAGCACATTTTTACGCTCGAGCACGAATAGTGCCCGACCCCGCAATCGCTTTGCAGCTAAGCGACCAGCTCCTATATTCCGAGCTCTAAGTCCTGAACCATTCCAATCATCTGTCAAATTCCATACTAATTGCTGTCGCAAAAGTAGGATTCCGACAAGATTTGGTGCGGATAATTAGGCCTCGGAGGCCTATTGCATAGAACTACAATTCATGTTTTACTACGACAATTGCACATTGCAAAGTCGATTAACCTACAGATCAATAAGTAGGAAGACTCGGCCACGCTATGTACCTACATCGAATTACCACAATAAACTATTGTATTAAATTGTAGTTTTGGAAAAAGCGGTTCTGGCCCGAGATTTCAGATTACAGATTCTCCAATTCTCCATCGCATTCTCCACAGCTTTGATAGTTGTACTTGCGTGGACTTGAACCGGCAAAGAACAGAAATCGACGTGTTCATGGAAGTGTCTTTGTACTATAACATTAAACCTGCAGCAGATCCTAGGTCCCGTCTCTAGGCAAGAAACCACTGTCTTCGACATATATTTTTATTGCATCGCCTCTTCAAGTTTGCTCACATAGATACGTCAAGTATTTGTGGCGTTGACGTACTAAAAACTTGAGCCCAACCAAAAATATAAGCTCAAGTGGTTTCCCATCCGTTTTCTTAGCAATGCTCACATCCTCTCTCTTTTATACTTCATACTGTTAAATCTAGCCATCCCTTCCTATCTCAGAGAGCGTTTTAACTACTTCAGTTATTCCTACAGCCGGGCATTGTGGCCTGACCAGAATCTGACGCTGAAGACTCAAACTCACTCGACAAGGTTCTTCAGCGACTCATTCACTGTAACGGCTGCTTGGCTGTGGAACGATCAGTCAATTCTAATAAGGCGCTCTCCATACCCCGCTGTCTTTAAAAGCAGGGTAAAGGAATTGTATATATCTCTATGTATATTTTTTCTTCCATGTAGGTACACTACTATATTAATTTCCTCCTCAGATAGTTTTTTAAGGTTCCGTACGCAAAGGGTAAGGGACCCTATTACTAAAACTTCACTGTCCGTCTGTCTTTCGGTCACCAGGCTGTATCTTATGAACCGTGATACCCAGACAGTTGATTTTTTACAGGTGATGTATTTCTGTTGCCTCTGTAATAACATATACTTAAAACAGAATAAAATAAGTATTTAACGGGGGCTCCCGTACAATAAATGTCATTTTTTGCCGTTTTTGTTCGATACTAATAACGGCAACAGGTAGACTCTTGAAATATTCAAATTTTGTATATATAAATAGTACGGAACCCTTCATGAGCAAGTCCGACTCGTACTTGGCTGGTTTTTATTATAAGTTATTTATTATAACGGTTCTTGTAGGTTTATTGTTAAAAAGTCCGTATATCAATATTCATTAATGAATGAAGCCGGATACTCTTACTTAAATTTGAGCCAGAAGAGTCCGACCAGGTTTTTCTCTGATAAACAGAGCTTATTCTTGGTAATCAGAGACTGATATTCATATTTGCACTGACTTCCCTTTCTTTTCTTTCAGCAACTCTCTGTCAGAGTTGTCTAGAAGAAATTGCTATTAAGTATAAAGCCGCCAATTGTATATTTACAAGTGTCTTGTATCTGTGTCATGTATTCTGGTGTACTATCAAGCACATTATTATCTTAAAACATCTGTCAAATTAAGTGGTTTTCCTCATCCTTTAACCTAAAAGAATAAGGCCGTAGCTCGCCTGCTTGCCAGATATGGGGAGCCTGAGCGCTCAGGTTTTGGTGCGCATAATAAGGCCCCAGCGTTTAATAGAGTAAGCTCTATTGATATAAAATATACATTGCAAAAAAGGATCGAAGATCATGGTATTTCTTGAGCAGGATCGAGTGGAATTTCCGCATTAGTCTAGGATGAGCCTGACTATGGCGGATAAAAAGAGAAAATATAACATTCGCGTACAAAAGAATAAAGTGAACCGCTAGATGGCGAGTCTTACGAAAAAAACTGCTACTTATTGCTGCATTACTTATTTAAGTTTTTACCGTACTTCTTTTACTGTGTCTCCAGAATACGATGAAAAAGTTTGGACTAAATTAAAATTATCTTCCTTTCGCAGGTGAAGTTAAAGACAAAGGCTTAAGATAATATAAATATACAACAAAGTGAAGGCAATACCTATCGTATTTTGACTAGTGGCTACTTATTCCGCAGGATAATAAATACAAAAACCGGCCAAGTGCGACTCAGACTCGCGCACAACATTTACTATACAACATTTGAATATTTCAACCGTCTACATGTTGCCGTTATTAATATCGAGCAATAAACAGCAAAAAAATCACGCTCGTTGTATGGGAGCCCCCTTAAATATTTAAATTATTCGGTTTTTAGTATTTGTTGTTATAGCGGCAACAGAAATACATCGTCTGTGAAAATTTTAACTGTCTAGCTATCACGGTTCATGGGATACTGCCTGGTGACAGACAGACCGACAGACGGACAGTGGAGTCTTATTAATAGGGTCCCTTACCCTTTGGGTACGGAACCAATATTATAAGGATATAAGGCATTTCAGGTACTTCACTTAATTAGGGACCGTAGGTTCGATTGCGGTCCCAGCACTACGTCAAGCCTATATCGCGGGGCCCTGTGATACTTTACAATGTGAGGTTTGGGTAGAATAGACCTGATTCTTATGTTATTTATGCTACACATAGTAAAAATAACACTTGATTAGTTCCAATATAAATAATATTTTCAACAGAAATACTATGAAAAACACCCGGTTTCTCGTACACTAACAGTCTGGTTCTTGGCATAAATGTCGTGGGTCCCAAAAATAAGTGTTAACATGATTGAGAGATTGTACAGACACTTTTTGCAAATACGATGTGTAAAAGAAGATACGATATTTTTTCCATTGGTGACGCTAGTTAGCCCATTGGATCCCCTTAAGAGTAGAGTAAAAGATTGCTTGGGTACGAAAAACCGGAGGTAAGTATATCTAATATGAGGTGGTAAGAGATTTAAGATGCCACGTTTACTCATCCCGCTTCCCTCAAACATATAAATAGGGAATTTATCTCACAAGATACTCGTAAGAATCGCTTTAATTTTCTTCGGAGCTCACTCAGTAAATAATTGCCAAACATGGTATCCAATGTATGTCTCCACGTACCCTTTACAAATATACTATGTATCATGGAGTGTTTTGATAATACTTGAAAACAAACCGAACGCTTTGTGCGCTACTCACTTGCTCAGAACTCACCGCGTTGTCTTTACAAACTAACATTAATATTTCATGTCAACTTTATTCTGGTGTACATTAAATAGTTCTAGTTATTATCTCTATAGCGGAGCAGAAGAAGAGGTCGTGGTTCGAATCCTGACATGTACTCATGACTTCTTGTTTTCTAAGTTACGTACATTTGATTAAGTTTTAGTACCAATACCACTCGCTAACCGTGACGGAAAACGTCGTGAGGAAACCTGAGTGTCGGAGGTGTTTACACACCTCAGCGCTTAAAATTTCCAATCCGGGCACGCGTGGTAATTGAGCCCATACTCTCTCTCTCTCTCTCTCTGAGAGAAGGTTTGTGCCGTGCAGTGGGACGTATATAGGTTACAAAAAAGATCTCTCCATAATATTCTGCTGTAGTACATAAACGCAAATGTCATGTTTCAGCAAATGATCTATATTTGAGTCCCCTAGAGCCTCGTTCATCGGCATGCATGGTGCATTTCAAACAAGATCCGGAGGCTGCCCGTATAATGTTAATATTTTATCTATCGGATATGTGGTAATGCAGCCAAATGGAAAATGATACCGCAATGTTAATGTGTAGGTAATGCGTGCTTTAGATCAGATTAACCTTTAAAGTAACCCAACACTCGACGAAACAGTTTTATTTTTAGGACCCTCATATAAATAATATTATAAATTAAATTAAATTAATTACACTGCGATCGCCAACCCGCCTGCCAAGCGTGGCGATTATGGCAAAACCCCTCATGGTTATGAAAACCATGAAGGAGGCCTATGTCCTGCAGTGGGCGTCAAATGGCTGATGATGATAAATTAAAAAAAATAAAAAGTTTAAGTCGCGTTTTCACGGTCTTAGTACACTCGGACCGAATGACCTATTTTAGTTACTAAGATGTTACTCGTGCCGTTTATATCAGCGATCTTAGTATAATCTGCACAGATCTTTTTGACGGTAACGTGAACATAGTCACAGATCGTTTGCACATCGCTTACTGTCTTTACAGTGTATGTGTGATTAATTGACGTAGTGTGATGCGTAGTAAATTACTATTAGTCAATTACTAAACTATTCAATGTGCTAGTTTTTGTACTAATGTCACCAGTGTACATGAGACGAGCAGCTAAAGTAGGTCACACGGTCCGAGCGTACTCGTGAAAACGCGGCCTTAGAAAAATGAAAGTCCACGGTCGCGGGTAGGAGACATGACCACTGTCTGTTTCATGTAACCCGCTACCATAGTACATGCCGCTACGACGATATTACGTCGTCTTATGTTTGGGGCCGAATTCTCCCAAACTACCTAGAGTTTGGCTAGAGTGTACAGTAAGTTACATTGTGTTCTTCTCATCACATTTTCGCTATTCCAAAATAATATTTTTAGGAATGATTGCTATCATTATTGCCATCATTATAATCAATATTCCCCGACAGTCTATAATTGAAGTCCGTACATTACCCGCGAAGGATCTGTTCCTATACTCAGGAATAGTATATCTAAATACAGATTACTAATCCCCAGTTTCTCGTTTATCTACTGTTAAAAGCTGTCAATCGACCAAAGTGCATAAAAAAAAACACTGACAGCTGTTAACAGTAGATTAACAGCTTGTTAGTGTACGAGAAACCGGGGGTAAGAATAATACCTTCACAAGTCATTTGTCCGATTATAATATTTTGTTAAATAATTTTACTACATACATTCAATAAAACATCAACCTTGAAAGGTATGCAGTGTACTCGGTTATAAACGACTTAGCAACTAAAACGTAAAGGTTTGTCTGCTATCGACTGTGCGTACTTACCGAATATTAAAAAGTCCAAAGCTTTTCTGAATAGGCCGGTCCAAATTCAAATTGTCTGAGAAAACAATATCTAGGTGTGTTTACAGTTCAAAGTGTTTTGTCTCCTTTATTAATTGTTGATAAACAGGTTTCATTAATCTAAGTGTAGCAAAAACATCGTTGTATATTTCTTTTAGATGAAAAAAAAACCGGCAACCAATGATTTAATTTTTTAGGGTTCCCAACAGGATTATTACTATATTACTCATAGTATTAAGACTCCGCCGTCCGTCTGTCACCAGGCTGTATCTCATGAACCGTGATAGTTAGACAGTTGAAATTTTCACAGATGATATATTTCTGTTGCCGCTATAACTAAAAACGGAATAAAATAATGATATGGCCGTACCTACATGATTATATATCATTCATTATGAGTACTCGGGGCTGCAAGTAATGTAAATTACTTCAGCCAGATGTCGCTGCCTGTATGTAATACAGAGGAGATTGTAACAAGGTTCGATATTTCGCCGATGGCTCTACTTGCCCATTAGCTCAGTTGGGAGAGCGCTGGCATGGTTAGCCAGAGGTCGCGGGTTCAAGTCCCGGCATGGGTGGAATTTTTAGCCTCTAAATAGGTTTTTAAAATTGTCCTCAGCACGGATAAGTGCAACAAATATAATACAATGGAAATAAATGTTTTTCACTTTCACTTTCACTTTCACTTTGTTTTTTACCACAGGAAAACTCAAAAAAAAATACAACAATATTTTTTTTTCGTTTTTGTACAGCTCTTAAAAATTTAGAAATTAGTACAAGTTACTAATAAAAAAACTTACAAGATTTAGTGTTTTCATTGAATCCCAAAAGTTTTCTAATAAGGGCCAGACGCATAAAAACATTATTCCATGGGACAACTCAAATTGTGTCGTCATAATTAGAGCGCGATTTATATGGCACATTTTGTTTCACGTGACTAAACGACTTTTCAGCAGTTTATACCTATCATGAAAAGTATTAGTCGTAAAGAAAAAAAATAAGCACGCTATTTATCTATTAACATGGCCTCTCCAATGAGACTAAAACATTTTTCGTGCTGGTTCACCATTGGTGACGTTTCAGGTGATTCCCGCTGAAATGTTACTGTTATGTTAGCTGTCTAGCGCTTTGTGTTTGAACAGATTCACATTGGATAACCGTAACTGCACGACATCGTCGGACTAGTATTCAGTCAATGTTCACACAACGTTCGCACAACGGCCTTAGTGAATGTATGAAACTACTAGTTCGATCTGTATCGTTACGGTTATGGCCGGCTAATGAATATTAGTCCAATAATGTTTGTAATACCGGCAATTACTGAGATATAATATAATATGTACCGTAAAACGGGGTGATTACACACCGGAGTATGAATAATAATAATAATAACTTCCACACGACACTATCACTTGACCTGGTCTCAAACTGGGATACCTTGTGCTATGGTGACCAGGCAAGGACGGCACAAACATGAAAATACACCCAGACTGAGACCATTTGCACAAATTTACGGCGGGCCCCAGTGGGAATCGAACCCACGACCGGTGTTCTGGTAGCTGAGCGCCTTAACGGCTAGACCAACGAGGCGGTCAATAAATGAAACAAAAAGTGGATAAAGGTTTTTAGTCACCGACTTCATCATTATACGATCTGTCGATCATATCCTGAGAGACGTCGCTGAACTGGACTTACAGCTATAGCGTTGACAAAAAACCTTTTTCCAGTTCTATTTTCCCCGTTTTACTGTACATCCAGTATTATATTTCAGTATTACTCCAGTTTCTAATCAACCCATTTCACTGTTCTGAAAATCTGTTCTAGTCATTAGCCAATGTTAGTCCACTGCTAGACATAGGCACAGGCCTTCCCCAGAGCAAGCCACAAAGATGTGCGGACTATGTTTACCTTTAATCACTGCACAGAGCAGATGGGTTGGGAAACGCAGTAAAGTTAATAGTAGATTTTATAACACGAATGAGATATTTTAATTTGTACGAAAACAACTATAATTAAGAACACATAGTGTGCAGTAAAATTACCTCGGAGTGAACCGCGTGCTTGTATTTGATTTCAGTTGTTTGTTTTAATACAATTTGCATATGTAAATGTCAGAGTTAGGTATCCATTCAGAGTTTTCTGTGGGTAACGCAGCCTTTATAACATTTTGACCTGCATGACTTCAACTACGATGACTTCTCTATTGAAAGCTATTTGAATTTAAAAAAAACTTGTACAGATAGGTGAAATAATTTGTCTATTTAGGGAGTCTGTTCACGAGAGATGGACAGTATGAAGGTGATATGGACAGAAGAGTAAATGCGGGAAATTGTGTAAAAGGTAGGTATTATATTCTTTTTTTTTGCACTAACGCGTGCTGAGGACAATTTTAAAAACTTATCTAGAGGCTGAAAATTCCGCCCATGCCGGGACTTGAACCCGCGACCTAACTGAGCTAATGGGCACTTGCACTTGCAGCCATCAGCGAAATTTCGAGCCTCTTTACAAACTTCTCTGTATTACGTACAGGCAGCGACAACTGGCCGAAGCAACGTATACAGAGAAGTTTGTATAGAGGCTCGAAATTGCGCTGATGCCTGCACTTGAACATTAGCTCAGTTGGGAGAGCGCTGGCACGGTTAGCCAGAGGTCACGGGTTCAAGTCCCACCATGGGTGAAATTTTTAGCCTCTAAATAGGTTTTTTAAAATCTCCAAAAGAGCTAGATTGCCTATCCATAATGAAGTGCTAGTCCAAACACTTATGTATAGTAGCGAGACTTGGGCATGGCAAAGGAATCGAGACACTGGAATTAATGCGGTAGAAATGAGGTTCTTATGAATATTATGTTGAAATGTTACTGTTATGTTAGCTGTCTAGCGCTTTGTGTTTGAACAGATTCACATTGGATAACCGTAACTGCACGACATCGTCGGACTAGTATTCAGTCAATGTTCACACAACGTTCGCACAACGGCCTTAGTGAATGTATGAAACTACCAGTTCGATCTGTATCTTTACGGTTATGGTCGGCTAATGAATATTAGTCCAATAATGTTTGTAAAACCGGCAATTACTGAGATATAATATAAGATGTACCGTAAAACGGGGTGATTACACACCGGAGTATGAATAATAATAATAATAACTTCCACACAACACTATCACTTGACCTGGTCTCAAACTGGGATACCTTGTGCTATGGTGACCAGGCAAGGACGGCACAAACATGAAAATACACCCAGACTGAGACCATTTGCACAAATTTACGGCGGGCCCCAGTGGGAATCGAACCCACGACCGGTGTTCTGGTAGCTGAGCGCCTTAACGGCTAGACCAACGAGACGGTCAATAAATGAAACAAAAAGTGGATAAAGGTTTTTAGTCACCGACTTCATCATTGTACGATCTGTCGATCATATCCTGAGAGACGTCGCTGAACTGGACTTACAGCTATAGCGTTGACAAAAAACCTTTTTCCAGTTCTATTTTCCCCGTTTTACTGTACATCCAGTATTATATTCCAGTATTACTCCAGTTTCTAATCAACCCATTTCACTGTTCTTAAAATCTGTTCTAGTGCCCATTAGCTCAGTTAGGTCAGTTGGGAGAGCGCTGGCACGGTTAGCCAGAGGTCGCGGGTTCAAGTCCCACCATGGGTGAAATTTTTAGCCTCTAAATAGGTTTTTTAAAATCTCCAAAAGAGCTAGATTGCCTATCCATAATGAAGTGCTAGTCCAAACACTTATGTATAGTAGCAAGGCTTGGGCATGGCAAAGGAATCGAGACACTAGAATTAATGCGGTAGAAATGAGGTTCTTGTGAATATTATGTGGTGTTACTTTGAATGACAGGATAAGCAATAATATAATTAGAGTTCGTTGTGGATAGAAAGAGGATGTAGTGACTAGTATTGAGGAAGGATTGTTTAATTGGTTTGGATCTATGGAGTGGATGCAGGAAGAAAGATTGACAAAAGAAATATATCTAGCGAATGTGGGTGGAAAGACCGGTACGGGATGTTCCAGGCGGACATGCCTCGACCAAATAGGGGATCTATTAGCAAAAGACAAGATAAAAAATACCCTAATGAATGTTGATGAAGCTATTAGCGATCTGTCAGGACCTTGGCATGTGACAAACCCTGGTCTCTGCCTACCCCTACGATATACAGGCGTGACTTTATGAAATGACATGTAAATGCTAGTTATTCCCTAATTTGATTTATAAAAACACTAATATAGCTTGATACTGAAATAGCGCGATACCTGAAAACTATTTCTTCATCATCTTGTAAGGCAAATGAGCCCCTAACAAAAGAATGCGATGTACGAATTCACTCAACTGATTCTAATTGTCTTACTGTTAAATTCTAAACTAATTGCTATCCAAGTTAGGATTTCGACAGGATTTGGTGCACATAAAATTAGTCCCGGGTCTGCGGTAGCAGCTGTGTGTCCGGGCCCCCGGTTGTGGATCTTCTTGCGCTGGTAGAGCTGTGGTTTTCTTTAGAAACGCGACTTATTATTTATTAATTCAGAGCAGCGGGTTAGCGCGCTTCACAATCGGCCTTAAAGAGATTTTTTTTAGGATTCCGTAGTCAAAAAGGAACCCTTATAAATTCGCTATGTCCATCCGTCTGTCTGTCTGTCTGTTTGTCCACAGCTTAACTCAAAAACCAATAGTAATAGAACGAAAAACTGTGCATAGATATAAATAATGCCGACAAAACGATAGACCAAAATGTATAAAAAAAAATTTAGAGGGGGTAACGCCTAACTTATAGATGTTTTATTTTCTCGTTTACCATATAGCGCGGGGTATAGTTGAATTGATCGTTAAAAATGTTGTGGGTGTAACATAACCATTTTTGGTGTTCCGTGCCCACCCTATTACTAAGACTCTACTGTACGTCTGTCTGTTTGTCATCAGGCTGTTTGTCATGAACCGTGATAGCTAGATCGTTGAAATTTTTACCGATGATGAACAAATACTAAAAACAGAATAAAATAAATATTTAAGGGGGCTCCCATACAACAAACGTGATTTTTGCCGTGTTTTTGCTCGATGTTAATAATGGCAATAGCGAGATGCTTTAAATATTCGAATGTTGTATAGGTAAAATGGGACGGAACCCATTGTGCGCACCCGGTTTTTTCATATCAGAAGGATATATGGGTTCGCGAACCCGCCCAACGGTATCGTCCGATGCAGATTCTAAACGCATCGAATTAAAAAGATCGGGCAAGTGAGTGTCAGGCAATGCGCATTGTAGGGTTCTGCTTAACCCGCTACCGTAGAACTACCTGCTTTATACCACTAATAACTTCACCAAAGTAATTTTCAATTAAATGTGTACGAAGTCCCTCACCCTTTGGGTACGGAACCCTAAAAATGAAGACTAAAGAAATGGAAAGTAGCTATCTGTGTTTGGTGCTAGCTCACAAATGGCAAAATTGGATTAAAGGAAATGGAACAATACTTCTTCCAATAAGAACAAGTCTAAATGTCTTTTATTTTTCATACAACCTTGAAATTGACGCTCAATCAAATTGAATAAAAAAAACATACAGGAGAAACCGTTTTTAGGGTTTGCGTTATTTTAGTACACACCGTGTTATTAAAGTAACGAAAACCCTACAAACGGTTCATATTAAAATAACACGGTGTGTTGATTAACACCACAAAAACATACTTTGCAAAAATATGCTTTGAGTACCATGAACTCATGTAGAAAAACGGCAGAGTTAATGTAAGCTGGTAAATAATATGCAGCCTAATTAAAAGGTAGCTGCCAAGGCTGGTGCTAGATATTTTGCTAGAAAATGCAGCGTGCGTGTTGAGTTCAAAGGATCTTACACCACGTTGAATACCCAAGCTACCAAGTTGCACAGTAGTGCGCTGCTGCCAAGTTGTTCCCACCAACACACTGGAATACATTACGGATACCTACGAAACATTTTGTTGCTACCAAACATTTATTTGCTACTTGCGAAGTTATTCAGGAATCGCGCATTGAAAAAAAAACCCTGTATATGTATGCAGTATTCATGAACATAATAGCAAAAAAACCTGAAGACATCAGAGTAGGTATGTAAATAATATTATTATTAGAGAGATTATTTAGAATTTCTTGTTATATTGCTGGATGTTTTAGCAGCATCTAAAGATCCAATAACTTGCAATTTCACTAAACATAAAGTAAAGTAAAAAAATATTGATTTACATAATAATGTGATTGCTGTCAATAATTTTTTTATTGGTACAAAGACTGACTTTAATATCTACGATGTAAAGCCCACGTGCACTATTTCTTAAATGTCACTTAAGTGGCCATTTAAATCGATATTTCTGAGGCACTTAGCTTTCCTTCACCTTTGTCCAAGCTTACGTACACAACACGATTTATATTCTTCATAAAATACGTACATGCATTAAATTACGCCTGGGTGGGTAGGCTTAGGCCAGGTTTTACTTTGTAACGATCCTCATAAATCGCCCTCGTTCTAAATTTAATAATTCGCTAACTTTACGAGAACTTGGCCGATGCCTGCCACTGTTTTCTATTTTCACTTCTGGTTTCTGGTCTTCTACTAGTTGACCTAAATGTTTGGAGCGAAGGATCACCACGTAACATAAAACTAAATTATTACTCCGTTTACACGCCCGCTTTAAACGTGCTGATACTAATATTAAAATTACGCTTCATGGTTTCTTAATCTCAACTGGAATTCTAATTCCAGTTGAGATTAAGTAAATCATTTGAGCTTTGACTTGTACGACCGATTTCAATATTATTGAACTTTCAGGTATACGGTATTTTCTAATTAAATCACATTTTGGTTTTCTTGTACTTTAAAATATTACAATAACTTATAAATAATTTGGACAACTTTCAAATATGAGACACCAAAATTTTCCTAATTCCCATAAACAAAAGTTTAAAATTCTCGATTTTTTTAATATAATTTATCGTTATTGAAGAAACGGTTTTCAGTTATTTCAATAACATGTTTTATAATTCGTATAACGAATAATTGTATGACTCTCGTTCACTGAAATAAATACATGTAGACAAAAGCTGAATGAAATCAAATATACCTACCTAATAAATAAATAAATGGATGACTATTTTTTTATTGTCAAACCGAATCGACGACGGCCAAACCAGCCCTGCAGAACACGAGCGGGGCCCCTCGCCCCCGCCCACACGACCACCTCCCGCAACGGAGCTGTCCGCGCGGGCGCAGCCCCTGAGAGCCCGCAGTGAGAGATCGATGGCCGCGACGAACGCATCGACTCTCCTCCATGATTAAAACTTCCGGACGATGTCGAAAGTAGTCGGCTATCCCGACGTTAATAAAAGTAAGTGAAACCGTTAAACCATTGTAATATAGTTGTAAAATGGATGACTATGTAAATACTTCCAATATTCACTTGTCAACTAAAAACAAACTCACACCTGTACCTCGGGAGGTTAGGCAGAGACCAGGGTTTGCCACTTGCCACGATCCTGCGAAACCTTTCGCTCCAACAACATTCATTAGTAGTTGCATGCACGCACGCCGTTTTCGGGTACTTTTCATATTGCCCTTCGCTAATATATCCCCTCTCAGACCTGGGTCGTGCCTTGCTGGCCTTTCCACTCACATTAATAAAGTCCATGATTGAATCTTAAGACGAAAATTTTATTAGGATTACATTTAAATTAAGTAACAGGTACATTCCATATCTCCGAGATTAAATTCTAGGAAAGCTCTCGTTCCATATTGGGCAAACGATCGTTTCTTGCCAAGTCACTTTTTCCATTGAACAAGTTTTAACAGCTTCGCGGTTCATTTAATGAATAACCGATGGAGAATTCTAAAGGAACTTTGCTCCACTACCTACGCTGTTAATCGCCAAGAAATTATTCGCGCATCAGCATATTGTACTGAAGCCCAATTTTAACGCAAAAACTAAACCCGGTTTATGATTCTCCATGCCCTACTAAACGATTTTATTCAGTAGTAAATGAATGTTATGAATGTTGATGAAGCGAAAAAGGTTTGTCAGGATAAAGTGGCTAGTGGCAAGATCAGTTCCTGCCTGTTACCCCCTGTCGGAAAAGTTATGGAAATCCGCTTACCTACCAACAATAGGTACATTTGTAAGCTGATAAGCCGAGTTGGATCGTTTCGCACGAGGTGAGGACATTCAATCTAATTTTAGCGCCAAAGAGCGTTTAATTAAAATGAAAAGATTGGACGTAAATATCTCGCACCAATGCAAATTGTAACTTTCGCTCTGCTGAAATGAAAAACAAAAAAGTTGACAGACAAATTTTAATGTAAATTACGATAGGTGTTGGCAATTTGTGACTTGGCAAAAACAACCAACTACCTAAACGCGTATGTAGCTAGAAGACCACATCAAACCAACTGCCGTCGAACATTTTGTAAGAATGTCTGTTGAATTTTTACATAATCTTTGGCAACGTACCATTTCAATGTACCATATACAATGTTTTTTGGTATAATAAAAACAATAATACCAGTGAAGATGGTCTGTCAAATCAACAGTTACCGACGACCAATCTTTTTTAACGGTGCCTGCTATGACACGGTTAAATAAAGAAAGTAACTGAAAAACTATTTGACTCTCGCTCATACAATATAGACCCGTCTATGTTGTGTGAGCGAGAGTCAAATAGATAGATAGGTGTGTTGAATTATTGTGTTAAACTAGCCTATCTGTCTACCTGGCCGTCTGTCTGTGTATTTTATATTTGAACCGTTAGTTACTATTAAAAAGCTTTAAAAGTTAGCCAAGAACCAAAAACCAAGTCTCGCAACTCTACCATACCGTACCGTTCTACCGTAAAAAGTTGTAAGATCCACGTAATACAAAGTCTGTTTTTTTACAAGTCATGTTTTTAATGGCATCTCATTTCTTTTTGTTAGTGTTCGTTCATGGCCATTTCGAGTCATTTAGTCTACTTAATACTTTGCGGAATTTTGGTACCACTTCATAAGACATGTCCCATTCTTTCTTTTTCATTCCGTTGACCATTTCACAAGTTATCTTTGAACATAATTATATCTAGGTACCGATCTACACCTATTATTATACACATGACATACAGTTACACTGATTCATTTACCGCAAATGTAACTTTGTAAATGCTTTTGGTTTATCTAGAAAACTGGAGCGAAATTGCCAAATATTTTAGTTTTCCTTGATTTATACACTAAACACTTAATTGTATACTAAATTTGAAGCTATTAGTGCTAGAAGTGCCTTATAGTTTTGATGATCAGTCAGTCCGTGAGTGACAAAATTAAGAACTATGACTAGTTATAGTTCTTAAACTACTCGTTCAAATTGAATGAAATTTGAAATTTACCGTATTTATACAATGCCTGCTTGGTTACTGAAAATTCAGGCTTCCGTCCACAACGAAGTTATAGGGGGTCGAAAATGGCCTGAACTGCTTCGAGAAAACGATGGTACGGCCATGCTGTTTTTTTGCTCGACTTGGCGGGGGCACAGCCGTACCCCCAGATTAGGAACGAGATTTTTTTAATATTTTTGTACTAAAATGTGTAGTAAACAATACAGGTATTAAACTTCGTGTAATAGTGCAGTACCTATATCATAATAGACTGCCTCGTTGTATGAGTACCTATAATACTGCCTCATTGGTCTACCGCTTAACACGTTTGACTACTAAAACCGACTTCGTGGGTTCGTACAAATGGCCTCAGTCTGGGTGTATCTCCATGTTTGCGAAGAGTTTGCCTGGTAACCATCTTACCATAGCTAAGAGTAGGTATCCTATTTTGGGGCCAGGAGTCCAGGACACATGATCGTGTTGTGTGAAAGTTATTTAATTAATTTATTATTTATTTTACTTATCATAAACAAATTATGTAGGTAAAACAAACTAAAATCACGCTTTTGTTGATACTGGCTAATATGAATCAGCTTTGTATCGCTTTAATCACAGTCATTATTTGAACAAACGAAAGGTTCGAAAATACGCTAAAATTGCCTCTGTATTTATATACCCAGTGCGTGAGGTCACGAAGTAGAGAGCTAATAAAATAAATCTCAATGTTTTTTTTGTCCACGACCCATTGAAATTGACTGTCCAAATTAAATTTTATGTGTGGGTATTATTGCTTAGATAAATAATCCTGTGGCCGTAGCTGTGTGAGCAAGTAAATAACGATTATTTTGCTATACGGTGTCATAAAAACTCCAGTCCAAGCAATATTTAGGTACCCGTTAAATGACAAGTCGAAGTCCTGGGTAATAGATACTTTTGAACTGACCACCAACGACGCTAGTGTTGTGTTTAAAGTACGGATATAATCGTATTACAAAAAGGTTCCGTTAGCACCGGTTTTTTTTAACTAACTCTTCAGGTGCAGAGTAAGTAAAAAAACCGGCCAAGTGCGAGTCGGATTCGCGCAGGAAGGGTTCCGTACCATTGTCTATACAATATTTGGATATTTTAAGCGTGCTGTTGCCGTTATAAATATCGAGCAAAAAATGGCAAAAAAAATCACGTTTGTTGTATGGCTCACATGAAATGAGGTTGAATATTTATTGTATTTCTAGTATTTTTTGTTATAGCGGCAACAGAAATTAATATCATGTGAAATTCCTGGTGTACATACAATAAACAATATTCTATCTATCTATCTATCATCTGTGAAAATGTCAACTATCCTGTTCATGAGATACAGCCTGTTGACAGACAGACGGACAATGGAGTCTTAGTAATAGGATCCTTT
Organism: Yponomeuta malinellus; assembly: GCA_947308005.1. Classification (NCBI taxonomy): domain Eukaryota; kingdom Metazoa; phylum Arthropoda; class Insecta; order Lepidoptera; family Yponomeutidae; genus Yponomeuta; species Yponomeuta malinellus. Next base: position 8,064,692 of record OX371008.1, on the reverse strand, counting down.
ACATTTTGGGTACGGAACACTAAATAACAAGTTATTTGTCCCTGACAACAAGTTATTTACACTGCATCAGTATTTCCACATCTGTGGAACCACTGAGGCCGTAAAATGCTAATTGACAAAAAAAATGTCGCGATGGTGCCTGTCTAATTTGCGCGGATTATTCAATTGGAATGACATTGCAACTTTATCGCCTAGTAGACTACGAAATATCGTCACATTACAGCCATTGTCATGCTCATATAATTCTATTAAACAACGATGCGTTTATTGGACTCACTCATGCGTTTATTAGGCTCTTACCTTTTAAAATTCAAATCATAAGCATAAAGCACTACTAGCTTTTCACTGTGAAATTCGAAGTATGTAGGTAATGATGCTACCGCTCGACGTTATCACTATGAACGGTGAGAGCGAACTGTCCAAGTCAGGACTTTAAATTCAGAATGAAATTTCGTACAGTCGTTTATTGAGATCCATTATTACTGGCGACTTTTTAAGTAATGTCCATTAGGAGTCGAGGGTGTTTAGTATAGCTCTTTTGTGCTTATTTTATGTTAAAACCATTCGGTAATTTGATGACACAAACCTTTTTTGTCTCTCCTCATTACCATTTTAAGTACAAGCGGATGCGATGTTAGCCCAATTACCCGACCACGGCAGAGCCTAAAAAGAATGTAATGTATTTGGCTCGTATGTATGTATGGCTCGTAAGTACGAGGCGTAAGTCTGAGGCCTGATTATGTGCACCAAATCCTATCGGAAATTCGGAATCCTGACGTTTGCGACAGCAATTTGCCACTTAGATGATTGGAATCGTCCAGGATTTGATGCGAGTAATAAAGCACGCACGTTATGGACTGAATGAGGATGTGGTGGTGGAATTTAGAAAGCATTGTTGCGTTGATTTTCACATATGGATAGGATAAAGGAAGAAAAGTTGACGAATATATCGAGAAATATATTGAGCGAATGTGTAGAAATAGGGGATTTATTAGCAAAAGGCTACAAAAAAGCTCTTCCTATGCCTCCCCATACTGGAGTGAGGTTATGTAATGCAATGAATATTCTAAGTAAATCCGTTAACGTTGTCATTCCCATGAATTATAAAACGTAGGTAATTACAGGTGTTTCACGTGGTATATAAAGAGGTAAAAACTTAAAATTCAGTGAATACAAAACACGTAGTTATAGTCCCAGTTCTCGGAAGTTACAATAGAGGCACGAGTCGTTTTAAAAAAAGATTTACTCGACGAAACCTAGGCCGTAATTAAATTCTAATTTACACTAGTTTGGTAATATACGTTGCACGTGCACTAGAAGCATCTTAAACTTATTTAGAACCGCTCTTATCTACTAAAGACCAAGCGGATAAAGTTGCGGGCAAAAGCTATAATAATATAGACAGATAGAGAACACTTTATTGCAAAAGCAGGTGAAAGAATTATAAATAGGATTATTTTTAAATAATTTCTAATTCTCCATACACCTATAACTCGTACCGTAGACTATGTACCGTACCGGTAGAGTAAATAGTGTGTTTTAAAGGTGCCGGCGTCCATTGTTGCAAAGTTCAACTGAAAGCCTAGAAATTTAAGCTTACACGTGCGAACGAACTACGAATTAAAAACAAATATAGGCTGGTGAAGTCTGCTTGCAACACCTCTTAAATGTCACTTAAGTTTAGTAGCCATTTCATATTTTTTATTTTTACTCAAGCCACAACCCTACAACAAACGTAATTTTTTGCCGTTTTTTCTAAATCTATGTGTCTAATGTTGTATAGATAATGGTACGGAACCCTTCGTGCGCGAGTCTGATGCGCCGGTTTTTTATTTTTTATGTATATGTACCTAGTCAGGATCTGATGATGGGATCTTTGAAGAAATCGAGGGAACTCTTCGAATTTCAAAGGCACACATGTAGCGATTTGGGTGTTTTTAGGGTTCCGTACCTCAAAAGGAAAAAACGGAACCCTTATAGGATCACTTTGTTGTCCGTCTGTCCGTCCGTCCGTCCGTCTGTCAAGACCCTTTTTCTCAGGAACGCGTGGAGGTATGAAGCTGAAATTTATATCAATTACTCAGGTCTACTGTCCCTTGAAGCTGTGAAAAAATCAAACTTCTAAGCCAACGCAATCAAAAGATACAGCCGTTTATGCCGCAAATTTTCGACACTTGCAAGGGAATCAAAACCTACAGGGTGCTTCCCGTGAACTCAGAATCTTGAAATTTGGTACGAAGCAACGTCTTATAGCATAGATAAAGGAAAACCATAAATTTTTAGTTACATCACATAATATATTTTTTTTTAATAATTTTAAACTTACTACCCATTTCCTCATAAACGCGTAGAGGTATTAAATTGAAATTCATACCAAATACTCAGGTCTATAATACCTTTAAGCTGTAACAAAATCTAACTTCTATGTCAACGCAATCAAAAGAAACAGCAATTTAAGCTGCATATTTTGAAACTCGCAAGTACTCGCAAGGGAATCAAAACCTAAAGGGTACTTCCAGTCGACCTAGAATCTTGAAATTTGGCATGAAGCAACGTTTTATAGCACACATAAAGGAAAAATCCCGAAAACCTTAAATTTTTAGTTACATTACAAAATATATATTTTTTAATAAATATAAACTTATTACTTTTTTCCTCATGAACGCGTAGAGCTATCAAGTTGAAATTCATATCAAATACTTAGATCTAATTGCCTTTAACCCGTGAAAAAATGTTGTTGACATTGCAGGTTTGTACGGAACCCTCGGTGCGCGAGTCCGACTCGCACTTGGCCGGTTTTTTTTATCAATTTATCACTCGAAGTCCTGAACGGAATGTAGGGAAATTGACACATTTTGTATATTGAGGGTGACTAAAAAGTCCAACAAAAGAGAGTACAGATCTTCATGATACTCGTACCAAAGCCAGATTTAATTGCAATTATAAATAATTTGAGAGAAAATATTTTGTTTTCTGAACTCACATACGTTTGTGAATTTAAAATACTAATACCAATCGCTACTGTGAAGGAAACGACCATGAAGACCATAATTATCTGAGGTGTGCACATGTATCAACCACAGCCTCGACGCTTGAAATCATCAATCCTCAATTGGTAAGCGTCACCACCGCCACCCTAGCCCATGTTCTCTCTAAGAAATGGTGTGTGCCTTGCAGCGGGTAATGTATACTACTAGGTTGCTTAACTTATGTTTATGCTAATTTATGTTCTATCGCACAAAAATACCCTCGCCGGTCGCAAGACTAAACAAACTAAAATAAACATGGTTATATTCTTTTTGTTGCACTAACCCGTGCTTATAATAGGTTTTTAAAATAAACATGTTACCGGAAATCTATTGAATAGAATTTGTATATTCACACGTTGTATATTATGGCACCAGATAATAATTTGTGCCTCAAACTGAGCCGGTGAATCACTTCTAATCTTGAGCAATTTCCAAGAAGATGTCCCCATACAGACTGGCACTAATAGTGGCCTTGCTAGGATTTCCTCTGGAAAAGCAAAGGAGTCTTTATTTGGGTCACCCGATAGAACACCTGCCACCTGCTACCTGGAATTGCAATCTGCTAAGAAGTTCTGAATAGGCACAACACAATCCTGGCCCTGGCTCACTAAACAGCATTGTATCCCAACTAGAACAAGGGTCCATAAGGCGGCTCCGCAGAGATTCAGTGGTTCCACAAGAGCAGTGCAGTTGCAATTAGCTTTTTCCTTTAGAATTACCTTCTTTATGTTGTGATAATATAAAAGAGACTTTGAGTATAGCCCGTTTCATAAAACTATTAGCTACTTTGAATTAGTGGACTTGTCAAAACTTCATTATAATAATATACGCTTCGTCATATAGTCTGAAGTTCTACAAAGATGCTCAACTCTATCAAAATTTGCACCTTAGAGCAAACGGGTTCTTGAACCAAAAAATGGTTTTCCTACACCCACAGAATTTGTAAAAACCTATGCAATGATTCCCCGATTACGCAAAGACGCGTTCACCGATTTGGAAAATTATTTTTTTGTTTGAAAGTATAGACATCACAGGTGGTGTCATAGATATCAAGTCAGGATCTGATGATAGGATCCTGGGGAAATCGTGGGATCTCTTCAAATTTTATAAAAAGGAACACCTGAGGCGATTTGGATGTTTGTATAGTGACTCGTGCATTTTCTTTCTGAAAATCCGGAGTAGTGGTAGGTAGTGATAATGACAAAAAAACTATTTTTATTTATATTTAAAACATATATTTTTAAATAAATAATAAAAAGCTACTTAAAACTCTACAGTACTAAAAACACAGAAGTAATTTAAACGAACATGACCTCTAAATTCGATGTTGGTATTGTAGAAATATATTTTGGAGTCGGTTCCCAAAATGTATGTGCTGATAGTAACTTGGCACTAACTCCAAACTATACTTCTCCAATACGATCGAATTTAAAGGTCATATTCGCTTAAATTCTTTTTTTGTTTTAGTGCTGTAGTGTTTTGAAGTCGGTTTTTATTTTTTTATTTTTTTTATAACTGGTGACGCGTTCCTCGTAGCTAGTCACGTTACATTTCTCAAAAATCACGTAACTAACATCCCACGCCTTATCAACCACGAATAAAAAAAAATGTATTGTAACCAGTGTTAAATTCACCTATCGCGGGAGAGATGTGAATACTCACGGATTTCCAAGCAATTTATCATTTTCCGTGGACTTGGTTTCGGGTGCGGGTCCCTTTTATCTTTCACCTTAGCCTCCAGGCAAAAAATATAATAATTCACTCCCTCAATCCCAGGATGTCCTTGATAAGAGATTTTGGGCCGTTCTAACTGCTGGCTTTGAATATAAATAAACAATGAAAGTACGTAGGTATTACGTGCAGAAATATTGAAAAAATTGCAGCAATATTTTTGCTAACAAAATCGGTGCTACCGTGTACGTAAATACTTGGCATGCATTTTTATCAGAAGACAGTTTATTTTTATTTTGGTGAGTTATCATTTCTTCTTATTTCGTCTCAAAATTATTCCACACTGAAATAACTGCTGCAGAATAATGTAACAGGGAGAGTAGGCTCTCTCTCTGACCATAGGTCTGTGCCCTACAGTGGGACGTATTATAGGCTGCTTATGAATGAGAGTAGGTAGAGACAAAGATTTGCCAATTGCCACAATCTTCATAAATTTGTATAACTTCACAAAAGAAGAAGAATAAGAAGAAGAAGAATAAACTTTATTTGGCAACATTACAAAGAATTACATACAGTAGGCACATAAGCCAATATCCTTACAAAGAATTACAAACAATAGGTGCATAATTAAAAAACATTATTAGACGCAAACTGTATGTTTTTTTTAAATTATGACAGGTTGACAATTGACCCTAGTCACGCCTAATGGTACACGAAGACGGAATCTAAGAAGTTAAATGCCGGTTGACTCTAGTTTTAAAGACACCCAGGTTATATGTTACTGGAAAAACAGACGACGGCAACGCGTTCCACATCTTTGACGTCCGTAATATTGACGCTTGGTGTGAATTCGCGGAATTTCCACGACAAATGCGGGTACCTATATTGAACCAGCCGTCTGGTTGCCCGATGGAAGAAACGGGTTAAGGGTAATATGATCATGTAGCCACTGTGAAGCTCTTAGCCTACGGAGCACTTTACAGGAGTAGGTATGATCACAACATTATTTTATTATCTCATTGGAAACAGTGCGGAAAAGAGAAAGGAGATATTGCGACTTTTTTAAAGCACATCTTATTAAAAAATAGTTCATTTGAAGCGATTTGCAACACACTATCAAACGTTATCAAAATGTTAAATCTCGAGAACTTAAAATAATTTCTGTAGAATTCGTTTTATAGATGCGGTGGTAGCACATCGGTTGAACGCTTGACTCACATCCGAGAGGTTCTGGATTCCGTTCCGGTATTTGTAAGTCACGTATATTTGTGTGTTTCGCTAACAATGAATTAAAGCATCGTGAGATATTCTGGGTTCAATTCCGGTACGTCTCAAAAAAATAGTTTTATAAGTTTCGTACAATTGTGAAATTCACTCGCTAACTATAAATGAAAACATCGTGAGGAAACCTGAGTGTCTAAGGTGTTGACTTACCTCAGCGCTTGAAATCGTTATGCATACGCTTTCTCTCAGAGAAGGCCTGTACGCTATCCTGCTTTTGTTAGTTACTTTTGGAGCAAAATACAAAAGAACGTAATAACCTCCTCAACCATTGTTATTTTCGAGGTTAGGACTGAGGAGGTTAAAGACCAGAATCCAGAGTAAAATATTAAAGGAATGGAGTATATAGTGATTTTGACATACGGACCTTATTACTTAGGCTGGCTTGCGCCAACGCTATCTGGCAACACTATCTACCTGTTGTTCCATGAATAATCACTATCCAGTGAATAAGTCCAAAAACGTCGTGCACCATGACTTTTGTAGAGCCAGCCATCAATCAGTTTTTATTCGTTTATCCGTGGATAAGTATTTTTCTGTGTACTTACTTATCCAGTGACTTGGCGAAAGTCGCCCTTAGTGAGACATTTACATGCAGCTGGATTGTACCCACCCAGTATTTAATAACATAGACGCAAATAAAAACAAACAGGTAACAGGATTTCCTCAATTTTATGATACCGGCATTCCCTAGACTAATGGGTACACGATGGCTCTGTCGCAACTTGTTTACATTTGGGACACTTTAGGGAAATGTTTCACGCAAAACGAGCAGTGAAATATAGGCAGAGGGTGGCATAACGATAAAGCTTTTTATTGAGTTGTCATGTTTCTCTGTACCTTTACTCTGAACTTCAGTTGCTTACGCAATACATATGCATAAAATGTATTGTTGTCTGTTTTAAGAATCATAATTTCACACTCGAAGGCAAAAACATGTTATCTATATTTTATGACGACAGCGTAGCAAAGAAATGACAGAGTTTCAAAAAATAAATATTTCGTACTCGAACCATTCGAAGTATAAATAAATTTACATAATTATATGTTTGTAATTATATACGTAAATCGTTTTCTCTATCGCAGATCACAGAACGACCTACCAAATGTTATAAATAAATTTACATAATTATATGTTTGTAATTATATACGTGGATCTTTTTCTCTATCGCAGATGACAGAACGACCTACCAAATGTTATAAATAAATTTACATAATTATATGTTTGTAATTACATACGTGGATCTTTTTCTCTATCGCAGATGACAGAACGACCTACCAAATGTTATAATGAACCAATTGAACTCCAGTGCGACTCATATCTAGTTAGAGTGGTTTCAGTTTTTAGCGTTACCGCAGTCCACACCAATTCAACCTTTCAATTTTCATTTCAACATCATCACCATCGGCCTACGCTTGTCCACTGCTCGACATAGGCCTCTCCTATTGCACGCCACTGAGCACCGTCCTCGGCTACTCTCATCCAGCTCTTGCCAGCCGCCGTCCACCGAGTCTCAGGACGTTTCTAATTTTCGTTTAATGTTTATGTATGTAGCTTGTAAACATCAACCTCTACTTGGATCAAATACAGAAGTTGAGAAAAAAGTTAAAAGCAAAAGGAAAAAAAAACCAAGCCAATTGGCTTTTCAGCTTTCGGTAAATCTAGAGCAGTACTAGTAAATTCCTAGATCTAGAGTGAACTCTCAGCGTGTTTATTGGATGCACTGGATAGGAAAAAACGGTGATGTCACCCACAGGCGTCCGCACATGCAATATGTACTGAATAATGTATCAAGCTTGTTTGTATCCTCGAATAAGAATTTATTTTGAAATGAACATTTCCAACATAAAAGGAACTTAAACATTAATACTTCTGTAAGGGAGGAATCCTCCGCAGTGATGATGTTTTAAGAGAAAGCTTCAAGGAAGGCAGAATAGTCGAAACGTATGATCGTGAGGAAACCCGGGTGTTTGAGATTTTAAGCGCCGAGGCATGTCAGCGCCGTCTCTCTGAAAGAAGACATTTTCCATGTAATGGGACTTATTTAGGCTGGTAATAGCTGTTATGCTATGTAGAGGTAATTGAAGAAAAATCTCGCGCCGAAGCAAGAAACTACTGGAAATAAAAACTCACGTCTTCCGTCAGTTGAACTATCCAGTCGACCTAGTGAGAATGAAGAGATTTTAACCAGCAGTCTTTGGATAGACTCTTCAAGACCACTAAAAAACGGGTGCAACATTAAATGACATAAAACAACAAAATTACATCTAAGAATGTAACGTAGGTCATAAGTACAAAATATAGCACAATATCAAAATATACCAAGCAACCGAAAAAAACTTTATTATAATTATACCAGCGTTTATGAATACTAATCATCATAAGCAGCCTATATACGGATTTCATTCGGCAGGTTTTATTTCTGGCGACAAATCCGTAAGTTTTTACGTGGGGTAAACCTCTAAAAATCCAATGAAACCTTTCAAATTGAGAGACCAAAATGCCATGTAACGGATCGCGGGTAATGATATCGGATGTTGATACTAAGTGAGTTAGTGGGTTGACGCAATTTTGTGCTTCGGACGACTATGTGTAGGTATCCCGAATTTTAGGTTGGAAATCGATACAAAAAATTCATTTGTCGAGAACAAGGTACGTTTCGCCAATCAGCAAATATGGCATTACATATTGCTATGAGATCAGACTCAACATAAGAGTCTTTAATTTGATGAAGTCTTCAGATTTTCACCATAGGACCAACCGGACGATACACGTATTAAAAAAAAAAAGAATTGTCGAAATCCGTTAAGATTCGAAGATATGAGAAATTATAGCAAAAAAACATTCGCATCGAATTGAGAACCTCCTCCTTTTTTGGTATGTGATAAAACTTCGTTACATGTGACGTGATATTTATATGACTATAGTTTTTAATTGAATTAGCGGATCTCCAGAGAAGAATTGGGATTTTTATTCGACGACACAACGCAGACGTTGGACATAAGGTCCTTCGTCTATCAGATTTCATTAGATTCTGTTATTGCCAAAGGTAATAGAATAAATTATAATACTCATACATAAAGACCCGAAACCGGCGTGCGTGCATGCAACGACTAATGAATATTGATGAAGGTAAATAGATCTTGGAGGATCGTGGCAAGAGGCAGACCCTGGCCTCTGCCAACCCCTTCGGTGTACAGTCGTGAGCAGTTGTTATGTATGAGTGTTTAAAGAAGAGATATAATACACATACCCACCTATGTAGTGACCTAGTTATTTTCGATAAATCAAAAAGATAACAACTACTTAGTATTAAATGTCTTCGCGAAAAGACATTTAATACTAAGTAGGCACAAAAATTGTTGTAAGAAAGAGCACCAATTCTTTGGGAACAAAGTAACTAAGACTTAATTAGGCAAAAGTATCTACGACATTGTTTCGCCATTATCAGCTAAGAGCGTAATTGGCGTTATTATGACAGAGTGCGCGAATGGGCCAAATGAGCGAAGCGTTTAGGGACCCGCATACATACAACTTTTATACCGACTAAACTAAACTATTAAGTCAATGATGGTAGCTGTCATGAAATATAACAACAATCATGACAAAATAAGGAAAAAAATAACGAAATTTTTGAATTATCGCGTTTTAAGGTGCCGCCTGGCGTACTCTCTATACCTTGATTGTGCTATGCCTCATATCGTTTCATAAACTGCCTACCTATATCATATCTTTCCGCAATAATTATACTTTATTTTCCGGATACTATATCACGCTTTAACCATTGACTGACATTTGCTTATATACGTTCTATACACTCACTTCAGGTTTTACAAGTCACTGCGGCTTAGATGTGCGAGTCACCTGGAGAGGATGCCGAACGACAGAGCGACCAACATTATGACCAGGTGGACGCCGCAACAAAAGAGACCAAGAGGTAGACCCAGAAAACGTTGGATTTACTGTATTGAAGAAGACCTCAGAAAGGTGGGCAAATACACTAACTGGAAGAGAGAGTCGAGGGCCCGAGACACGTGGAAGAAGATTGTAGAGGAGGCCAAGACCCACAAAAGGTTGTAGCGCCACAGGAAGTAAATAAAAAGTATATAAGTCCCACTGCAGACAACAGGCCTTCTCTCAGAGAGATAGAGAGTATCACCATAGTGCCCACCGCAAATTGACAATTTCAAACGCCAAGGTATGTGAATACCTCTGACACTCAGGTTTCATTGTCACTACATTGCTAGTAAGCAAAAGATGTCTCTTTGGCGCAGTCAGCTTTTAGTGTGTGCTTGCTGGATGGGATTACGCGAAACGTGAAACTAACAGCTTTGACGTTCATTAGTAAACAAAATGTTTACTTAATGAACGTCAAAGCTGTTAGTTTCAATTAATAATAAATTATGTGGAGAAGCAAACAAAGAAACTCCATATTTATTCTTTTTAAAACAAGTTCTAACTTAATTAACAGAGATTTCAACTTAAAGTTACACTACACTATACACAATCGTCCCCATTAACCATCAAAGCAAATTTTTATTAGAGCGTCCCCCCGCTTCTCCCCGGCTAAACGTCTTTTTGTAAAAATGTGATAAAAATCATGTATAAAGCACATATACAAAAGTAAAAAGGAAAACCATCACAGCTAAGTAGGCTTTACAAGTTAACGAGTAGTCAACCAACTTTTACAAAGAAACTGCGAATAACTTTGATGAAGTTGCTAGTTGTGTAGAGAAGGTAACTAAATACTGGCTGATTTCTAGGTGGTTTGAAAGCCACGGTTATGTAATTAGTAATTAAAAATGGCATCTATTTCGACTATTACTTGTAAGTATAGACGTAAATAAAAAAAAAATTTTAGAGAAATCTTGTTTTGAGTTGTGCAATCTTGCTTTAATGCACTAACCCTTAGTACCGCTTCCCCGTCTAACAGAACAATAACCCGTGGCCGGACCAATGTTTCTATTTTGAAAAGTACGTTTTAAAAAAATCAAACTAGCGTATTCGATAGCTATTGATAGGCACTTTCATTTTGCTATGACTTTTAAACCACCAAATTAATTTATGGTGTATGAGTAAAATTTATTTATTATTTTATTTATTCTCAATAAAACAAGAAAAAACACAATTTCATCTGTTTCGATTGTAGATTTACAATGTACACAAAAATCCCTCCTTCTACGGAACCCTACACTGCATGTGGCCCGACAAGCACTTGGCTTTTTTTTGAGATCTGTTACAAGATTTTTTCCCCAATGACACTTCAGGTACATGTCTGATTGTGTTTCAAATCGCGATAAAGTATGTGGCCTACTTTATCACGGTTCGAAACAACGTGTCATTTCCGGTATGGAGATTGCAATTTAAAAAGTTTTAATGGGAAACATAACAACGCTTATTCAGGCACGACCAATTCGTTCTCGGTCCAAGTTCCTCGTTGGAACTCAATACATTGGAGACTGGGTGATAATTTGATGACGAAGCAACCGGCGAAGTTGCGTGGAATTCGTACCCGCCAATAATTGACAATTGCAGAGCTGCTAAACATAGCTCACACATTAAAATAGGATCAACAATTTTGCTTGTAGTTTTAATGAACCGAAGAAAAATATTGTGAGAAAATGTTTTTTTTGTTTATTTATGCACCTCATGGTAACGAGCCGCGTAAACAATGCAAGCAAGCTAAATGTTAATCACCGACTCCAAAATATACTACGAGTAAGAATACCGCATTGGTCGACGACAGGTCAACCTTTAAATTTTTATTGCAAAGTCGCCCGTAATGTAAGTGTGTAGAGTGCACGTGTTGATGTGCTGTCAACTGTATTTAAATTATTTCTGTACTCTGTTTTTAGTTTTAAAGTCAGGATTTTTTATTATTATTTTTAGAGTTCCGTACCTTAAAAGAAAAAACGGAACCCCTATAGGAATACTTTCTTGTCCGTCTGTCTGTCTGTCAAAATCTTTTTATCTCGGGAAGGCATAAAGGTTTCAAGTTGCCATTAAAACCATATACTCAAGGACTGTAGTCCCTTGGAGCTATGAAGAAATCATATTTCTAAGCTAATGTAAAAAAAAGATACGGCAGATTACGTATATTTCGACAGTCAAGGGAATCAAAATTTAAAATTTATATTCCGTTGACCTAGAACTATGAAATTTGGCAAGTAGAGTCTTATACTAAAAGTATATGAAAAAATCTGAAACTATAAATTTGTAATTAAATCATAAAAAAATTGTCTTTAAAGTTCGGGAAAAGCTCGGAAAAAACTGCGAGACTCGATTCGATTCCTGAACTATTTATAGTACGTAAGTACCTACAAATTTGTACGAACCCTCGGTGGGTGAGTCCAACTCGCACTTGTCCTTTTTTTGTTCTAGTGCTGAGGAATGAAGTTTGTCATGGTAAAAAAAGCTTTTCCAAAAATTTCTTAACCTGAGAAGAAGTATGACGTGAAAATTTTTGTTGAAGAATATTAAAAGTCGTTCAAACCGGAAGCGATACATAAAAAGTACGAAACTTGGCTTACAAGGAAGTTTAAAAAAAATCTTATTTAAAAATGTACAAATGTTTTTAACTTTCATTCAAACTTTGAAATAGAAAAATAATAACAATACCAGAGAAAATATGAATTCCTTGTTTGGTGAACATTTATTATTGTTTTTAGGGTTCCGTAGTCTGACAAGTCTATCCGTCTGTCTGTCTGTCTGTCTGTCTGTCTGTCTGTCTGTCCGTTTGCGATCTAGCTCAAAGTCCGGTGGTACTAGAAAGCTGTAATTTGGTGTGTGTGTGTGTATACATATTTATGACGCCGATAAAGTTGAACAATAAAATGTTGGAAATTATATTTTTTTTACTGTACCTCCCCTAACATGAAAAGTGGGGATAATTTTTAGTATCATGTCGTTGGATTGTTCGTTGAAAAATATTGTGGGCGTAGGAAGACAATTTCGATTTAGGGTTCCGTTTTCTAAATATTAAGCTTTAAAGCGCAAATTTTTATCCGGGTAGGGTGTCCCCCCACTCCTGGCTAAACGGTTATGTGTAGAAACGTGAAAAAATTCAGGGTAATAGCACATATTGAACTTAAAAGGAAAATATCACGGCTAAGTAGGCTTTACTAGTTAACGAGTATTAGGAAACCAACTTATAAAAGTAAAATTTTGTACGAAATCCATTGAAAATGTCTTCGATAAAGTTGTTAGTTCTGTAAAGCAGATAAAAAAACACTCTTTCTACGGAACTCTACATTGCGCGTGGCCCGACACGCACTTGGCCGGTTTTTTTTGACTTCTCGTAATGTCCCACGGTTGCTTTAACCGCTTTCAATGAATAATTAGAATTTCTCATTGCCTTGCATAAATAAAATAATCTACATATACTTTATTGCACACGAAACATAACACAGGAGATAAAAGATTTAGAAAATTACTTTGTTAATAATTATTTAGTATTTATAAAATATAATAAGGATTATTAAATTATGGTGATGCATTACCGGCAAATTATTTTGGTGAATAAATTGAAATAAAAAACTGTTAAAGTATTATAGGGTGCTTCAAACATGCCTTTGAACTTACCAAAATGTATGAAGCGTTTATGTAATGATAAACGCTTCATACATTATAGGCGTTACGTTAGGGAGTGATGTCACAGTCTAAGCCTAAGGTGCTAAGGTGCTAAGATTTTTATGGCGCGTTTTAGTACCATGTGATAATATTGTCTTTTCGACTGGTTATATTATCAAACTAATACTAGTCGCGGAGAAAAAAAATATACGACGTTTATTTATCTTTTAACGTCTTCTCTCCTATTCCATTAAAAAAATGTGCAAGTTCTCCATTAACGATAGTGGGTAAATTGAAATGACTACTGAAGAAGTAAAATAAAAACTTTAGCAGCAATGTATTCTCAAGAACTGAAAAAAAATCGAGTACGTTGAATAGTGTTTTTTTTTCTGCGTGCAGTTCATTTTGGACATCCGGTTACAATAAAGTATTAAATAAAAATACAACATAAAGACTAACGTTGTGTTCATTTACAACATTATTTAACTACCAAAATATTTGATGTGTTTTGTACAGTAGTCTCTAACAAATTTTACGTTCATGGTAGGATGATGTTATAATGACAGAACATTTTATGATCTCATTATAAATGAATGGTGCGTGTAGGGGAATTTATAAGGTAAATCGGCCCCTAGCGAAAGATGTGATCCACTCACCTGGTCCGCAGTCGCAGCTGTGTATCCGGGGCCCCGGTGATGTATCTGAGGTACTGGTGGTGTTCTTGCGCTGGTTGGGTGTAATGCTGTGTGTGAGGTCGTTGTTTTAATGCGAAAAGTTCTTTTTAACCGACTTAAAAAAAGGAGGAAGTTATCAATTCGACGCGTATATTTTTTTTATTTTTTATTTTTTTTTATTTGGCTATGTTCCTCCATAACTCCGTCAAATCTTATTCGATTTCGACAATTCTTTTTTGTTCGAACAGATGTAACGTCCCACTGGTCTCATTTTAATTTGGTGAAGATCTGATGAAGACTTTCAGAGATGGAGAACGGAACCCTTCAATGGACAGCAATAAATAAGCCCTAATGGGGCCCATCCTTTAGTAATATCCGTACGTTTCATAAAATAGTGTAAAAGTAGTCCCAAGTTAATTTGCTGATGTTCTGGTGAAGACTTTTGGAGATTTAGAACATCAAATTTTAAAGGAACTAATCATGTACGGTAAATTATGGTTATAAGGGACTTGTTTATTTTTCTCCCGCTCCTCCACTAAAAACTGAAAAATAAAAAAAAATAAATAAAAAATAAAAACTGACTTCGAAACACTACAGCACTATAATTTAAATAATTAGAAGTATTTATACATGTAGGTATTTGTAGAAGTATAATTTGTTGTCGGTGCCCAGTTTCATGACCAGCATATATATTTGGGCACCGACTTCAAATTATACTTCTACAATACCTACATGTATAAATACTTCTAATTATTTAAATTATTTCTATCTTTTTAGTGCTGTAGTGTTTCGAAGTCGGTTTTTATTTTTTATGTATTGTTAGCAGTGCCGCTCACTCAGGTGAAGAACCCTGGTTCTTTTTGTACTGATGTCAATCTAAGAAAATAAATTTACCTAACAGAAACTACCCTTGCCTCTCTAGTAGGCTGGGAATCTGGAAGTTTTCCGTAACAACTTTGAGCACCGAGCGCTGAGCGTTTTCTGCAGTTATGACTATGGTTTTTTCTGCTCCTTCCCAGGCAGACGTAAAGTACATAAAAAGAGGTTGACACAACGCAACACGCAACTTCCGTGTGGCGCCGGATTAAAAATAGCGTCACTCCATTTCCTTCCCTGGACGTAGAAGGCGACTAAGGAAAAGCATGGCGATTATGGCAAAACCCCTCATGATTATGAAGACCATGAGGGAGGCCTATGTCCTGCAGTGGGCGTCAAATGGCTGATGATGATGATAATGAACAAAAACTAATCTAAGGCTGACTTGTACCATTTCTTAAATGTCTCTTAAGCGGTCATTCAAATCGACTGTAGTATAAACAATTTTAGTTAAATTTATGTGCAAAAATGCGCTGTCAAATTTACGAAGCAATTTTATTGTGCACTTTGCCCGTTATGTTTTAAATTTTGTGCATTTTTGTTTTGTTTCATGCATAAAGAATGTTTATGTAATGTTTTGAGTATTGTAAATGTTATTAGTAAATGTTTGAGAAAAGTGTATTAAAAGCTACGCCGACTCTTAGTAACTTAAACATGTGGATTAACTTTCTTATTCGGACCGACAAAGCTTTAAATGATGCCTAAAATTTAGCTTTTCATTCAAGTACACACCTAGGTATTTTGAAATATCCGCAAGGATCAACTTTTTTTGTGGATCAAAGTGTGAAATGTGGTATTCCAATCCATTTGTTGCATTGTAGCAAAAATTTGTCGCATATATATTTTACAGAGGAAGTGTATTAAAAAAATAGCTCTGCGCCTCAGTTATGTAAGTCTTCACGGAGTTAAATGACACCGATTTTTCTTTTTTCGAGCCAATCAATCTAGCTGTCGTAGAAATTAATGTTTAATTTGAAAGCTAATTAAGTAAATTAAAATATAATTACACCGTTTGGCACTACACCTACCCCTTCTACGTCACCTGCTGGTTGGCTAGTATAAGGCCCGCCAATTGTAATTTTTTTTCTTGTACAATAAATAATTTTAATAATAATAATAATAATAAATACCTACATATTTTGCTGCTTCGGAGACGTTGAGATGGATAACTGTACACAATGGACAGTTACATATATAAGCAGGCCACATACGTCCCACTGTAGGGCACAGGCCTTCTCTCAGAGAGAGAGTATGGGCTTAATCACCTCGCGTGCCCACCGCGGATTGGCGATTTCAAGCGCTGAGGTATGTGAATAGCTCAGACACCCAGGTTTCCTCACGATGTTTTCCGTCACCGTTAGCGAGTAGCATTGCTACTATACTTCACAAATGTACATAACTTAGAAAGAAAAGTCATAGGTACATGCCCGCACTGGGAATCGAACCTGGGTCTCCCGCTTCCGAGTCCAATGTTCTACCCACTAGGCTACCACCGCACCTATCAAAATCAGTGTCACAGTGTTTGTTATCGAACTCCTGCGATACGGCATCACCAATTTTTATGATTTTTTTTGTATATACATATTTGGTAGGTCTGATAATAGGTCGTAGGTCAATCAATATGGCAAAAGAACGTTTGCCAGGTCGGCTAGTAAATACATAAATAAATAATAACTTCCACACAATACCACAGTCCGTCCCAAACTAGGATACCCTGTGCTATGGTTACCAGGCAACGACAACACAAACATGAAAGTACGCCCAGACTGAGGTCATTTATACAAATTTACGGCTACTCCCAGTGAGAATCGTACCCACAAGGAAGGCAGATAAATAAAACAATCGCCAAATTTCGCATCAACGAGTATATCAACCTACATAGCCAAACATAAACAGCGGTGGTAGCGGAGCGGTAGAGGGGTAGAGCCGGTTTGCTATCAGCAATAAGGTCAGCAATAAGGCCGCCAATTGTATCTTTTCTTTTGTCATTGCTGTTTCTGGAACATTTTTTCCGGTATACAATAAAGAATATTCTTATCTTATCTCATTCGGGAGGTCGTGAGTTCGAATCCCGGTATGTACCAATAACTTTGTTTTCTAAGTTACGTACATTTGTGAATTTATAATAGTAATACCACTCACCAACTGTGAAGAACAACCCTAGTATCTGAGGTATTTACGTGCCTCAGCACTTGCTACGTACAATGCCCCAACTACGAGGTTAAGTGCGGAAATCTTAGGTCTAACAAGAAGTAGATAGCCAAACATTCTTTATGAAGTTATTAATTAATAGGGAAGACCTGTAAATAAATCTATCAGCACGCCTATAAAAAATAGGAACATTTAAATTGGACTCCGACCTCCTGCAACTAACTGATTGGTTTCAACGTAAGTTTACCGGTTTCACGTCCAATCAAAGGCATTTTATTTGATCTGCTCCTGCTGTCAGATTAGGACTAGCCAAAGAAGCAAGCTCGTTCGATCCCACCCATGAAATTTTGGAAAAGGCCGAAATAAATCGTACATTTCCGCGGAGTGCAGTGTAAATTGCGTTATGGCGCTTTGTGCGCCGCCGAGGCTATTAACTGCAACCGGTGTCGCGCGCCAACCGCCGACCCTCCTATATTCACTGGGTATACGAGCTGGAGGTGTCGTTCTCCATAGCTTTACAGCACAGGGTGACTTTGAATTCGTTCACCGTATTTTAAGGGGACATTTTAACCATGATTTCGAAACTCATCTCATGGTGCTGATTTTAAAAAAATTACGCGTCAAAGAAATTTTTTTTTGCAACCCAAAATTACTTCACTTAAGCGTAAACATACAATATCCGGACGAAAAGCAATAAAGATCCAAAAAACTATGTTTTGTTCGTCCTTTGGTCGACCCTGGCCAACTCAATTGTTTATGCATATCGGACTCTCAAGCCTTTAACATATTATTAGAAAACATATTTCAAGGATACGGTAATTTCTACCACTATAAATTTAGATTCAGAGTTTCGAGCAAAAGGTCGGAAATCACTCAATATTACAGATAATGTTGTACCATTACTGATAAATCACTAATATTACTGTTTTTCACAATAAAAAGAACATTCCCTCAAGATACGGCGAACGTATAAAGTCACCCTGTAGACATACTCGTACAAATGATACTTGTCTCTCTGAGAGAAGGCCCCCGTACCTTAGTACCGTACCCAGTGGGATATATAAAAGCTCGCCATCAAACGTAACAGAGTGGAGAGTTTTAATGTACTGTATCACCTGTATCGTGTTATTTTGTATAAATAAATATTATATTACATCTACAGCATAGTCCAAAAAGGTCCTGCTGAAGTTAAGGATCCGTATAAAGTCAACGGCCTGCCACTCGAACAACTGTTTGTTGTAGGATCTTTTGATAATGCGGATCTTACGGAATTAGCGAAGAGACGGATAATTGAGACTTGAATTGAGAATAATAATTGTTCCGCTTTGTTCTGATTGGTAATTTGTTAATGACACGGTATGTAAGTTCTTACATATTTCCTAGACTTCTTGACAGATTGGTGATGTCCTATCTTTTTTTTTTTTATTTATACCCAGTTTTCAAGTTCTTTTGCGCCTATTCGCATTTAGTACTGCTTTCTTGTGGGGGCATATGTATGTACTCAGCATTCGGAAGTATCGAAATTCCTATATCTTCCCAAAAAGGGCGGTTACTCCTCGAGAGGGACTCATAAGATAGGGCGAAAAATATTCTTACGTAATTTCTCACTTTTTAGCCAAAAAACTTCATTTGAATAGAAGAGTACTGTTGTTTGCATACACAGTGAAAACAGCTTTCAAGAATGTATCGAATAACCCATAACCCTTTGCAGGATTTAAAATGGCTAGTAAAGTTCGTGGCACTGTTCCGAAATAACGTGTGTCACGCCGCGAAAGAATATCTCGAGACGTATCAGTGTCTCCATTCAATGGGTTTGTGTTGTCGACTGCAAGCAACATTATATCGTTGCCTGTATATGTATGAGCCAGGGAGAGTATTTCCAGAGAATTTTCTTGAATGACGAGACGTTATTTAATAAAAAAAAAAAAGATCTTTGTTCTACTCATTGCGCTGCGTTTTTGTTATTAAATTATTTCAATAAAGATAAATATCTCTTTTTCCAAATTAAAACTCTCTGGCTCCTCTGGCGCCCATTCTTATGAGCAAATATAGCCGTTTTTGGTTTAATAAATTTTATGTAAGGGCGCTTATACACGGGCGGCACGTAAAGATGGGCGCCAGAGGAGTAGAATTTTAATTTGGAAAAAAGAGGTATTTATCGTTATTGAAATAATTTAATGAAAAAAACGCAGCTGACCTATACACCAAGGAAAACAGAATGCAACGCGTAGCCACCCTACACGGGTTCCGTAATTGGCCTTCAATATATGCGGACTTATAAGGTTTAAATGATTTATATTTTAAGATATTAATTGAGTTTACCGTTTAACGGTTTTTAGTCATGTAAATTTTTAGTAGAATTTGTATGAAGTTTTCCTTTTATAAGTTGATAGACTCATCATCATCATCAGCTTGTCATCAGCCATTTGACGCCCACTGCAGGACATAGGCCTTCTTCGTGATTTTCATGACCATGTGGGGTTTTGCCATAATCGCCACGCTTGGCAGGCGGGTTGGCAATCGCAGTATGCGGTTAGAATCTCAGGATGACGATGTTGCCCGTCTCCTGGTAATTGATTTCCATAGTCGCCTTCTTCGACATCCACAGGAGGAAATGGAGTGACGCTATTCTTAATCCGGCACCACACGGATAGACTACTACTAGTAATTTGAAAGCCTTCTTAGTTTTGATAATTTTCCTTTTAACTTGGTTATTGTGTGCTACTGTCCTATTTTTTTTTACGATTCTACAACCCGTTTAGTATGGAGAGGGGGTGAGGGGGGAGAAATAACAAAATTAAGTTCCCCTTTTATATATAAAATTAATTATTTTAAATTTCTCAGTGCTATTACTACGAGTCTCGAGTTAAGCCGCGAACAGACAGGCGGATAGTCGGACGGACAGACAGATAAACAGAAATTATATGAGCGAAACTATAAGGGTTCCTTGTCGACTACGTAACCCTAAAAATGTGATTTTTTTTAATATCTATTATAATGCACTCTCACTGCAACTGCACTGACTATCATCAAAGTGTCACAACTGGAAGACATACAGTCACTTTTGAATGTTGTTCGCGTGCACTACAGCACCCTAGGTACCCAGTGGGAAAAATATGGCTTGTGGACGCCTAGCCATTTTTATTGAGATTTGAATTTTTGACACTTATGCCACATAAAAAGTAATCGTGTAAGATATTTGATTCATATTATTTTAGTATGTCTAATTCTTCAGGCGCTTCTATTCCGTTTCAATTTTTACGGAGTGTTTGCTTTCTACTGGCGGTGTTTGGTGATAATGCTTAAAATCGTACCTATGTTATGTTAACTAGAATTGAATTTTTATGTAGAACAAAGATTTACTGAAGGCAACGACATTGGTAAAGCAAATTGGTGAAATCAAGCGCTGAGGTATGTAAACACCTTAGGCAGTCAGGTTTCCTTTCGATATTTTCCTTCGCCGTTAGCGAAATTAACTTAACTTAGAAAACAAAGTCGTTTGTGCATGTGCCAGGGTTCGAACTCAGGACCTCCTGAATATGAGGCAAGAGTTCTAATGACTGCGCTACCACCGCTTTTTAAGGTAGATAATTAATTAATATATTTTTTATTAACTAGGATGTATTATTTAATCGTTAAGTTTGTGTAACTTTAAATAAATTTTCTGTGCAGTTAAAAAATATATATATATATATATATTTGCATTAAGTCACAGAGCGGTGACAGTCAGAAATACGGTGGTAGCGGAACGCCGGCTTCTCATTCGGGAGGTCGTGGGCTCGAATCCCGGCATGTACCAATGACTTTATTTTCTGAGTTACGTACATTTGTGGAGTTGTAGTAGCAATACCACTTGCTAGCGGCGAAGGAAAATATCGTATCTGAGGTACTCACACACCTCAGCGCTTGAAATTGTCAATCCGCGGTGGGCACGCAGGGTTATTAAGCCCATACTCTCTCTTTGACAGAGTGCCTCTTCCCTGCAGGTTGACGTATACAGGCTACTTAAAAAGAAAAAACTCACAGAGTATCAACAGAAGGTATAGTCTACCCGTGACCACGACAGCTGCAACGTTGCCATAACGTCGGGAAACAAGGTAATTAACGTTTTACCTAATAAATAATCCCGTTCAATAACATAAACAACTACGTATGAGCATCGCGAGTCATTAAAAAATACAACCGCAACTATATTAAAATTTGCATTACAACAAAAATTCTGTACGGCCGAAGACGTACTTACAAGTAATGCCCTCAAATGTTTATTTGGTGATGGGTCATGTATTTGAACCGGGCTCCACAAGTATCAAAGTTATTTGAGTGAATTGCTACTGTACTATGTAAGGCCGTGTGACGCCGGATTAAGAATAGCGTCACTCCATTTCCTTCCGTAGATGTCGTAGAAGGCGACTAAGGAAATTAATTATCAGGAGACGGGCAGCAGCGTCTTCCTGAGATTCCAACCGCATACTGCGATCGCCAACCCGCCTGCCAAGCGTCGCGATTATGGCAAAAACCCCTCGTGATTGTAAAACCATGAGGGAGGCGTATATCCTGCAGTGGGTGTCAAATGGCTGATGATGATGTAATATTTAAGAAAAAAGAGAGCAATAATCAGAAAGCTAGGTATAGTTTAACAAGAGCATGCTAATGATAAAAAAAAGGAAAAATAATGTAACTTAATCTGGAAAGCTATTTCCAATAAATGTGTATTTTACGTAAGCAAATATCTAGTAGCTAAATAGAATATTAAATCTATTGTGCATGTCTATTTGGCTTACCTACATTATATTATTTTCCGTTTTGTTCACTATTCTGAGGGGACAGCAAAATAAATGAACCGTTAAAGAATATTGTTTTTAAAAAGCACAACACACCACACATTAATCTATAAACTAAAACACATTTAAAGAATACATAGAACAGTTCAAACACAATAAGTTAACAACAACTTTGGAACAGGTACGTAACTTGCTTGGGAGAGCAGACTCCGAGGGCGAACACAACAAAAAAGGGCCGCTACTAAACGTTATCTACCTAGGGTAAACCACCCTGTTATTGGCATCCCTCCAATTTATTGGCCCTCGAGTATTTTTTTCTTTTTAACAAGCAAACTATGGCCACTGTTTCCGTATTGCAGTAATGAAAAAAAAAATGGTAGTCTTAAACTTCATTAAACTGGCAACACTATCGCTGAAAACGTCAAACAGACGCCATTGTGACCATTACAAGTTTGTGTTTCAATAAGTCTGGTAAAAGCTGTCATATTTTTACGTTTTTGCTAAGGTAAGTGCTTTCAAATAACTGGTTTTTGTGACAAACGAATTAATGTATACCCTGGCTCAGCCCTTTACATAGCTCAAAATAATATGGCGTCTTGGTCAATCACAAACAATATCCTGTCAAACAGAAGTCTTTCTAAAAACATTATCTAGTGATCTTAATATTTATCTTGGTGTAGGGTTAATATTATTATTTATTGTTACCAATAAAGGTGTGTCTGAATAAATTATTTCATAACTCTGAAAATCACAAAGAATGACACTTTTGGCTTTATATCGGAAATACACAGGTACTGGTATCAGTTGGTATTGATTAATAAATAAAACTTCAATTACAAATTCAATTGTGGGTTCTCAAACGTAAATAATGTAAACACGATTGAATAAAGCATACATTTTAAATTAAGGTAAGTTTTATACTTGGAAATCATAAATAAATCAGTGATTTAATCGATATTCTGTCAAGTGCCACACCAAGGAGTTTCACTGTGTTAAAACTTGGAAAGTATTATTCAGAATTGGACTGAGACATCGTTGCAAAATACTTACTGCGAACTGTGATTGATGGAGAGGCACTTCAAGAAGACGCAAGAGTTTACTTATTTATCTCAAATTCATTTTTCTTTTTTCCTCACATAAAAAGAGAAGTACTTAAATCATTTACTAAATCATACGAAATCACAAAAAACCAAGGAATCAACCAGTGTGATTATGGATCGCTGAAACCAGATGACTGAATATGAACATACATTTTCGGAAAATGTGTAATTTTCTTCAAGGCTTGTGAAAGTTATGTTAATGAACTTTTCCTACTATACCTACCGAGTATTCCTTTTAATCTCCACCACATAGAAGGTATTAAGCTTTAAGCTTTTTGTCTCATGTCGGTTAGATAGACCACAGATTAGTTAAATAGCAGCATTTATCTACATGCTGCTATTTAAAGGGTGCGGTGTGCGGTCGTAGGGCGTAGAACGCCGGATTCTCACTCGGGAGGAGGGAGAAAATTCGAATCGTTCAAGATTTAGTTTGCGTAATAAAACAGCACTTTTGAAAAAAGTTTTAGGTGCTGGGCAAGCCTACTCCGTCTAAAATACAATGGCCCAGGCACTGGAGCGTCCGAGTGATCCCTTCACCCATCTAGTGTGAGAGGTGCCACTGGACGCTATATACATCATCTCATTACATAGATGCAAAGGCCTAAGTTGTTGAAAAAAAAGAAAAGGGTTATTTTATCAGAACTGACCGGCGCTACCATTTTTGCGAAAACTCAAATAATTCGCTAGTTAAGGGCTTTTTTTTACCAGCCATTTTTTTCATGGAAAAAGAGGCTCATCTATCTACATTGTAAATTTCAAAATATTTCCTTTACACACCTAAAAATATAAAAAAAATGTTATAGGCTATTTTTTTAGTATATTGCTCATTTACAATTTGCCTAAATTCTCAGTTAATTGTAAACGAATCCTCTTGAAACCCATTGTTACAATAAATGTCTTTCTTTCATTCTAACAATGTTTCCTTACTAGCTTTCGGTAGCAACTTCCTGTGGTTACTATTTTGGTCATTATAACCAATTACTCTACTATCTTAAACCAACTTAAAAACATTTTTTTTACTTCGAAAGGGTTGAAAAGCGTTTTCACTGTGACAGCAAACAACATTCCAATTTGACGATTTCGTGATTGTATTGGCCTTATGATCAACCTGCATCCACTATGTCTCACTTTCAATATCGTTCATCACTTCAGATTGCCAGTGTAACCATAACTGTCCAAAGCTCTTGGCTAGCATAAAAGCACCCTTGCCTTATAGTTGTGTATGTTTGCGGTCAGCAAAATCTACCTAATATCTCTGAGAGCAGAAACCGCCAACTGATATTTGAGCTGGTTGTCATCTAAATGGATTACAAAGCCCTAATATTAAAAGGTTTTGATGTAGTACTTACCTTCAGAATATATTTTTTTAAATAACTACTTAGATTAAGTCAGAAGTTGCATATTATTGTTTTCACCTACCTCTTGTTTCAACCTCTATTTTATTTCCTCTGGTTGTGCAATATAGTATTATGTATCTATCTAACCCATTAGGCCCTCCCACAAAACAGAGAAAAGTGCTGTGGGCCCTCCTGACGAGGAAACCCTAAACTTAAATTACTTCCTAAGCTGATAAATAGCGCCGCTAATTAAAATATATTTTCCTTTATAAGTACCTAATCCATTTTTAAAAAGTGGCCAACAGAAATGTCAATAATATAATAGTAATAGCCATTTATAGAACCTATAGCTAGCTTAGAACAGGGCCAAGAAAGTAAGACATTAATCGATTTCCGCTACACAGGCCGTTTTTGTCAGCCATCTAGTGTTTCAGTGTCGTAAATGAAGGATAAACGTTGGTGTAACTGAAATGACTGTCAAATAGCCCCTTAAACCAGGAAGAAGAAGAGATAGATAGATAGATGGAGATAGATAACACTTTATTGTACATATAAATGGTAATTACACCAATATTCAAGTCAAGTGATTGTATTGCGTAGAAGTTATTATTATTATTTCTCAAACTAAAAGTACAGACTGGGCCTTATTACTAAAAGTGATATCTTCCAGACAACCTTTAAGAAATACTAAGGAAAAATCTGTTGCACCTTTAGAAGAGGCAACTTAAGGAAACAATCTTAATATCATATCAGCTGAAAAGCAAAAGTCGATAGTAATTTTTTTATTCCGAATTTGATCCCTTACATAAGCAGTCTATATACGTCCCACTCTAGGGCACAGGCCTTCTCTCAGAGAGAGAGTTTGGGCTTAATCACCACGCGTGCCCACCGCGGTGGGCCACCAGGGCCTAGATTCTGTTGCACTGTAATACAATAACAACTGCATGAACGCGCCGCGCCGATTTCATTTCATTGCCGCTTCGAGTCTTCGCGCGTGAAGGTATCAAACTTTCTAGGCGGCATTGGTTTGAAAAAACACGTAACGTGACCCGATCGCGTATCTGTCAACGTACTGTAATGCACTAGCGGAAATGAGGCCCAGCTCTCTGGACCGACGATCTGAGCCAGATTGCTGGCAGTAGCTGGATGAGTCGGGCCGAGGACAGAAGGAAGTGGCATGCCTTAGGGGAGGCCTGTGTCTAGCAGTGAACGTGTACGGGCTGAGTGATTGATTGAAGGGATAATTTACATCGATATTGTAGCAATATCCAGAGCTTAATGTACTACGCAGCATTATGAGACAGATTCAAGAGGAGTTGGTGAAGGAAGGACCGCACCTAGCGAAGAAAAACAATCTATTCCATCGGGATAATGCTCTAGATTCACGATAGGAATTATTACCACACCGAGTTTTTTTTTACGTAGTCTGTATACATTCCACCACCGCTGGGAACAGGTATTCTCTCAAAGAGAGAGAGAGTTTAAATACGGGCTTAATTACCACGCGTGCCTACCGAGGATTGGCGATTTCAAGCGTTAAGGAATGTGCACACCTCAGACACACAGGTTTCCTAACGATAGTTTCAGTTTGTAAGTGGTTTTGTGAAGTTGTAGTAGCAACACACCGACACTATTTGCTAGTTTGTTTCAAAGCAATTGCGGGCTTGCAACGCACATTCCAGTCAGGGTGTCGCTGTCAATAGAATTGAGGACATCGTCATGATGATCATTCGTCAGGAATTATTTGCTTTTGTGAATACCCTTGTGACGTTTTTTCTTTCTATACGCGAAAAATAATGGCTTGGTGGGGAAGGAGTTTCTTCAAACGAGAAGCTAGTGCTTTTACTAATACAATAAAGAATATTCTTATCTTATATTCTTAAGAGGAGATAATTTGGCGAAAATTACGGGAATATTTAGCGAAAAATAGTAGATTGTTTACCGAGGGAGTAAAATAGTATTTTTAAGGCGAGAGTGTTTCTTTGTTATCCCGATTCTAGAGTATAATCCCGATCGTAGCGAGGGATTATAGAGTAGAATCTTGAGTGCACGAGGGATGAAAAGTACACCACTCGAGCTTAAAAATAGTTTTACTCCAGAGGTGGACACTCTACTTTTTATCACCCTCTATGAGAAAATAAGTGAACGCAACCATATTTTGTATCACATTGTTAGCGTCTGATACGATCCACTCCGGAGTTAATATTTCGTTATCAGTGCTTGAAGACGCACTCATTTTTACTCTAGTAAAAATAACAATGACAATAAGAGAAACAAAAAGACGGAATGCATTAGTTTTGTTTTGCTCGCGCGCGATTTTCTTTTAAACAGCCAGCAATTTGTGCAACATTGTTCGTGTTCGTGAACAATGTTGCGCTGTGAACTTAGCAACAATAGCAACATGCGCGTTCTAAATTCAAATCACTTTTATTCCCTCAGGGAATAAAAACGCGTTTTAGTCCCTGTTCCCGGGGAACGAACTAGGTCTTTCCGAATAGATGTGATAAAAAAGATTTTTTTCTTTCCTAAATCATAGATTCATCAAACCGCCTAGGTAATACCTAGAGTTACAGATGATTAGGTAATATGCATAGAAAAAGTCCATTATGGTTGTTTTGATGAGTAAATGGTTTGCTATCGGGTACTGTGCACATTATTCACTTATAATTTATTTTATTAGTAATTTACTTTTACAATAAAATAACCTTTCTCTGTTAATAAATACTCCTCACTTCAACAATATACGATCACAGGATCGAACATCGTACTTCAATTATTAAAATACCTACTAATAATTATTCTAAGAAGTCCGACGCATTCTACGATTTTTATACAATTAGTTATTCTAGGAAATCCGCCACATTGTACGATTTTTATACCATTAATTATTCTAAGAAGTCCGGTGCATTGTACGAACTTATACAATCAATTATTCTAACAAGTCTGCCGCATTGTACGATTATCATACAATTAATTATTCTAAAAAGTCCGCCGCATCGTACGATTTTTAATGTGAGTGCATTAAAAGTAGCAATAAATAAACAAATAACTGGCTCGTCGGTCTAGCCGTTAAGGCGCTCCGCTACCAAAATAGAGGTCGTGGGTTCGATTGCCACTGAGGGCCGCCGTATATTTGTACAAATGACCTCAATGTGGGTGTATTTTCATGTATGTGACGTCGTTGCCTGGTTACCATAGCACAGGTTATCCTAGTTTGGGACCAGGTCAAGTGATTGTATTGTCTGGAAGTTATTATTCACTTTGTGAAATTAGGTTCAGTTTACGCAATAAATCCAGTCGCACTTAAAATCTTAATATAGTGGCAGGTACGTAAGTATCATTAATATCATATTTATCTTTTAAAAACTAGGTAGTTACAACTTTTCTATAAATATCTAGAACAATTGTAGATATTGTAGATTACTTAACTTGATTGTGTCACAAACGTTTGTTGAACTACTTAGTTACTTCGTATATTGCGCCTTCTTACGTTCGTAATAAGAGTGGTAAATGTACCAGCACTTTGGGGATTGATTACGCCCGTTCCTTTGCCCAATTAGGCGTATCCTTTGTAATGGCGACAAAAACAATGATAAACCCTTGCCCAATTGGACCCGAGATAATCAACCAACTTTGCTTTCGGAGCGTATTTTATTACAAGTTTCCTCTGTTTGTTGCAAAATTACTTTTTCGGAATGACCTCGGTACGCTTACACAACAGACCTAACCAATCCTACTAATATTATAAATGTGAATGTGTGCAAGTTACTATATCGAGAGGACTGCGGACACAGCATTAATGTAACGATCCCCCGAACCTGTATGTGGAAAGAGCGACTGTAGTCTGCCTTAGCATAATTGGATGGTTCCAATTTGTTAAAAAAACCGACCGAGTACGAGTCGGACTCGCTCACGAAGGGTTCCGAGGCATTATTATATACAAAATTTGAATATCTTAAACGTCTACCTGTTGCCGTTATTAATATCGAGAAAAAAATCACGTTCGTTGTATGGGAGCCCAACTTAAATATTTATTTTATTTTTTTTTTAGTTTTTTTTGTTATACCGGCAACAAAAATTTACTATTTGTAAAAATTGTAAGTGTCTAGCTATCACGGTTCATGAGATACAGCCTGGTAACAGACAGACAGACAGACGGACGGACAGTCTAGTCTTAGTAATAACTGACCCTGACCCTTTGGGTACGGAACCCTAAAAACTGTAATCTGATAAAAAAAAACAAAACTAGGGTCACCATGGAGCTTGCAATGGTGCCCAAATATCGGGAACGCAACCAAATATTAGAGAGAATCCATTCAGTATTCGAGATATTAAACGAATGTATCGTTTCAATCATATATCAAACAAGCTTTGCAATGTAATTAAATGTCACTAAAGGACTCGACGCACTTGCGGGCACTTACCTGCAAATTGCATGCAGCTTCCAGTCTTTGAATGAATTCCGAAAATAAATTGCAACTCTTTTTGCTCCATCTCTAAATAATAAAAGATACAGGAAAAATAGCAATTATGTAGTTTTTTTCTTGTTGTTTCCATCAAAGTGAAACTCGCCAACGTCTTCGCAATTAATGTATTTTACGGAAGTTCAACTGAAATTACAACTGAAATGCCCTGGAAACAAAAGAGAAAACCTGCCGCACAATCTTGCGTCGCCTACAAATAAAAAATCTGTAGCGTATACGACGTACTTTACTTAATTTTAGATTCGAATTCTTCATAAAAACTTCTTTTTTTTTTCTATGCATAAAAAACTCTCAGCCGCAGGATGTCCGCAGATCGAACTTTTATGATCTTTTTATGCTTAATGATAAAGGACGGTTGCTTCAGCTGCAGCGGTGCTCTCTCCAATATTCTGACAGGCTAAATTGCCATGCTGGCCAAAACAATCCCGTCCACATTCCATCGAACCTTGATTCCTTACCGAGAAATACGTCAAATGGACATCCATATACTTTACAATATTCGTGTCTATTACTCTGTAATAAATTTATTTTGTGTCCAAATACTGGTACGATATGCTGGTTACAATACGGTAGATAGAAAAGAAATCAGAGGATCGGCGACACGTGAAAAGAAATCTACGTATATACATCACGATGGTGGTGTCGTTCTTTGGATAGAGTCGTTAACCCACACGCGTAAGGGTCCCGAGTTCGAGTACCAATGACAATGTTTTGTAATTTACGCACATCTGTGATTTTTAGGGTTCTTTAGTCAACAGGGAACCCTTATAGTTTCGCTATGCCCTTCCGTCTGTCCGCTTCCTAGGTCAAACACCATTAGTACTAGAAAGCTGATATTTGGTACATATTAACAGATAAAATCTTTAAAACAAACTTTTTGGTACCTGTCCTATACCTAAATTACGGATGATTTTTTTTGTCACCCATCTCATAGGCGAGAAAAAAATCTTTCGATTGGTCGTTAAAAATGTTGTGGGAGTAGAAAGATCATTTTTCGATTTAGGGATTCGTTTGCGAAATATTAAGGGGATCCAGTGGGCTAACTAGCACCGCCGATGAAAAAACAATCATACCTGATCTGTAAAGATTGTATTTGCAAAAAGTGTCTGCACAATCTCTCAATCATGATAACAGTGATTTTTAGGACCCAAACGGCAAACGTTTGTTAAAAGATGAAAAAATTCAACGCAGTAGCACATTCAATATACCTAGTGAAAGAAAAAAACTAGCCAAGTGCGTGTCGGACCACGCGCAGTGTAGGGTTCCGTAGAAGGGGGGATTTCTTGATTGCTTTACACAAGTAACAAGTTCATCGAATTTATTTTTAATGGAATTATCGTTTTATAATTTGGTCGTCTGTTAATCGTTAATTTGTAAAGACTACTTGGCCGTGTGTTTTTAGCAGCAGTACAACTCGCTAACTGTAAATAAAAATATCGTTAGAAAAATGTGAACGTGATGTTCACATACATCCAATCCGAGGTAATCAGGGCAGGCAGCTGCTCTGCAGTGGGATAAATATAAAGATATTATTTATTGGGTTGTTTTCTGGGTTACCTCGAAAATACGCAGTTTCTGAAATACAAAATCTAAAATTTATTTAAACGTAAGGAATTTACATTCTGTTTGTTGAAGATCAATGTACTTATAATTTTATGCTGTCCGAGAATACATGAATTGTACAATTATTGTGTTGCTGAAGGGAAGTACTTTGCGTAACCCCAGAACTGAAGAGCTTCCGCCGAGTACAGCCTTGCGCTGAGGATACTGTTGACAGTTGTCAGCTTTTTTTTTAAGTACCTACCATTGAAAGCTGCTAACAGTATCTGAACAGATTGTTAGTGTGCGAGAGATAGGGGATTAGTTAATCTCCCTGTACTATGTACCTACATTAGGTGCTTTGACGCGCGCCTACAGTCTTGGCATATCCAATTTGCTGGTGTGATGCGAACAATAGATATCCGTCACCGCTGCTTCCTAACGCGTCGCTATTTCATCCGTACGTGTAAGGATCACTTTACACTTGAGATGTTCGGGGTAGAGCCACATAAATGGACTGCTAAATTACAGAATTTTGATCGAGTTCATTTAAGATATATACAATATTTTTCCTTACCACAAGCAAAAACTATAAAATTTTGTGGTCACCTTACAACGTACAAATTTACTTTTTTAATCCAAATATTTTATTAAATAACAAAGCGATTGCCATCACGGAGACTATTACTGAAGTCTTTCACACGTTAAACTTAATGATGACAAAATCGGCCAAGCGTGAGTAAAACTGAGGCCCGAAACATAACATTAATTCACGCCTGTATCCCAGACGGGTAGGCAGAGACCAGGGTCTGCCACTTGCCATGATCCTGACAGATCTCTTTCGTGTTATCTTATGATAATAAAATACAAAACACAAATACGCACTTCACAATAAGGCATCTAATTCACGGTTCAAATCAAACGCCATAATAATTATATTGGACAACATCATAGGACAGCAACATACAGATGGAAGAAACGTACAGTTTGAGGTACTAATGCACTATTTCACCGACTTTTAAGGCCTGTAAAACGGGTTTAGTTACCCGTTTTAATGGCTATTTTACAGCTACATTACTTTTACCAACATTTATGCGACGCTTACGCTGTTTGGAGCATCGGTAACAAAAAAGTTTCGATTTAAGCTAAAATCGATTAAAGTTCTACTTTATGGCCCAAGTACTATGCTGAAGTTTCTTTAAAGAGCTGTTACTGAAATTTCGGTACGCCTAATTATTAGGCCTCTGATATCAAAAACCATATCGAGTAGTGAATACAGACCTTAACTACGCTATTTCACTCATGTTCGTAGAGTGTTATAAATGAACGCTTTATACGCGCGACGGATGATGTTTTTGGGACATTTACTTGTTGTTATTATAAGGGATTCCACTGTATGATGTGGTGTCGCAATACTCAACATAGGTTGACAGCCATCATTCGAGTTGGAATGGCGGGTATAGTTGGTTAAGATTTCGAGGAAAATGTACAAGTTTGTAAGTACTTACCAACATTCTGCTGTACCAGCTACTTGTGCGAAATGCCAAACGCATTCTGAAAGCACATAACTGTTGTGCTGAGGGATTTGTAAGTATTCACACCGTAATCCTTTGCGGGTTCATCATCAGCCATTTGACGCCCACTGCAGGACATAGGCCTCCTTCGTGGTTTTCATAACCATGAGGGGTTTTACCATAATCGCCACGCTTGGCAGGCGGGTTGGCGATCGCCGTGTGCGGTTGGAATCTCAGGAAGACGCTGCTGCCTGTCTCCTGGTAATTGATTTCCTTAGTCATCTTCTACGACATGCACGGCAGGAAATGGAGTGACGCTATTTTTAATCCAGCCACACGCCGCGGGTTACCAGGCACAAATAATTTTGAATGTAGATACATTATATCTAGTAATATACTAGCACCAGCAAAAGAGATCGTGGGTTCAAACCCACGAATGTTTTCTGACAGCAAGTCCCACTCGTACTCGTGTATAATTACGACCGACTTGAATTCATCTGACAAGGAAAATACAATAATAGGTATAATCCAATAGACTCAAGAGTTGAAGACAGATATGGTACTTCGAGGTGATTTGTATCATCCATATATGTATGTTCAACTCTTGAGTCAATAGTCATAAAACATGCCATGCTGGTTGTGCAGTAAAGAGGTCTCTATTTATGAATCCATCTATCTCATAAACTCACGCCTGCATCCCAGAGGGGTAGGCAGAGACCAGGTATTGCCGTTTGCCACAATCCTGACAGATCACTTTCGCTTCTTCAACATACACTATCCTTTGCGTGCACGCACGTCAGTTTCGGGTACTTTTTATCTTGCCCTTTGCTAATACATCCCCTATTTGGTCGAAGTATGTTTGCCTGCGACGTCCCTTACCGGCCGTTCCACCCACATTCTCTCGATATATTTCTTTCGTCAATCTTTCTCAATCTCATCCTCTCCACGTGTCCAAACCAACGCATCATTCATTTCTCAATTCTAGTCACTAGGTACATCCTCTGTAGGTCCACAACGTTCTCTAATCAAACTATTACTTATCCCGTCATTCAAAGTAACACCATACATACTTCTCAATTACCCCATTTCTACTGCATTTCTACTGATCAAGATCTACATATTTATATCTAGCTTGTAGAGAAGATCATGCACCTCCCAATTGAAAAGGAAAATCTAGGCTTGTTAATAATTTTGGTTGCAGTTGCAATTTAATAATAATATAAATCAGACTATACACGTCCCACTGTAGGACACAGGCCTCTCTCAAAGAGAGAGTAGCAAACCGCGGATTGGCAATTTCAAACGCTGAACATCTCAGGCACTCAGGTTTTCTCACGATGTTCACGTTAAGCGAGTGGTAAAATTTCACAAATGCACGTAACTTAGAAAATAAAGTTTTTAGTACCTACATGCTGGGATTCGAACCTACGTCCGCTATATTACAAAGTTATTGTATTTTATGATTCAGGCCGTGTGCCGAATTTAATTTCAATCTCTTTCAGCAACAACTATCCAAACATACAAACCTTCACATGTATAATATTATTAGGATAAACAAAAACAGAATCGTAAATCATCTAGTTACTTATAGCGAATTAGCTTATCAATATTCACAAGTGACTTAGAGAAATTATTTTGGCTTGAGTTTCTGATTCTTGGGCAATAGATCAGCTCCTATATAAGACGCACAGAACCTTGAATAATTACACTCATCTAACTGTCAAATTTCATACCAATTGCTCTTGCAAAGGTCATGATTCCAACAGGATTTGGTGTGCATAATTAGGCCCCTGTATAGAGACATTGTTTGAGGGATAGAAGACATGTGAAGAGCAAGCTGAACGAAAGTCAGGCAACCAACTAATGGTCATAGAGCTCCAAGCAATTGGCGTTCACTAGGCGCAAATTGGAACGTGCTCTAAATGTTAACACGCATCGTATCTACGCCCCGATATAGTTATGACAATGTTATTTCAACAAAAGGCCATTTTGCTCTATTACTCTACTAAACGTGATCTGAATAATAACGAGGACAAGAGCAAGTACTTTTATTGCTTGACCAAGTACCCATGTTAACGTGATCTAACTGATTGCCCCTAATTTTCTTCTTGCTATTTATTGTTCAACACTTCATTTCTCTTTAATGATTACAGACATAAATACGTTAGATTGATAAATGTATCATATTTATGTATGGTTATGATTTACTTTTCAAGTACAATTTGAACTCATGGCTTTGATTTTGCATTGACGTATTTTGAGTCTCATTGGCGGGGGCATGGGGGACTTTGAATCCCTTGAATCCTTAGACATCCTTCTTCAATCCTTTATGGGGCATTGTATACAATTCTACAATAAGATAGTGTTCATTATTGTATATTGCGAAATTATTATAATTTCAGCTTTTAAGTCATGGTCAGTCAAAGTAAACCTTTAGAATTTTGCTAATAAATTGAAAGTCAACCTGTAGTATAAACTGTAGGTATTACAGCAGGTTAGTAGGTAGCTTCACAAACTGGTTCAAGACGACCTTTGTACCAAAAAAAGTATTACCTTTACCGTATATGAAAGTGCCTTTAAGCACTTAAAAAATACAGCTCAACACGTCTCTTAAAAACTGCGACGAAAAGTATTGGAAAGCCGATAACTTATGCAAAACTCCCCCAACCTTCCTCATCGCAAAATAATTGCCCTGTGCGCCCAGACGCAGATGTTCGCCTAAGACATACGATGACTATCGGGCAAAACGGTCCGAGTACACACAAACTTCCACCTGCTCTAAGAAAATACGATCCTGCGGAATATCGTGGGGTAAACTTACGCCGCGTAGTGGTGTTACAAAACAACTAGGTCAGAAAAATGGCTCTTGAGAAGATTTTGTAAATGCAATGTTGGAAAACTCCGATGAGCTAAGTCGGGCCCTCACACGTTTTGTTTTTTTGCTCTGTCATTCCGGATTCCCGAACCTGTTTTTTTATTGAAAGAGTCCGACCAGGTTTCGCTCCGATTCGCAGAGCTCGCGTCGTCGTTTGCTGATCTGTCAGCTGCGGGCAATCGTTAGTACTAGGGGGGTTTTATGAGTAATGATAATGAATAAGATGCAATTAGCTTTTGTTAAATGTTATTGTATTATTTTGGTTGCACTAACCCGTGCTTAGGACAACTATAAAAATCTATTTAGAGGCTAAAATTCCACCCATGACTCATGACACCCACCCGGACTTGAGGTCAGAGGTCTCGGGTTCAAGTCCCGGCATGGGTGGAATTTTTAGCCTCTAAATAGGTTTTTAAATGTTTTTGTATTTTTCTTTGTATTTGTATTGAATTTATCTTTTTTCTAAAATTCCTTTCTTAAAAAAATCTTCATGTTGATTTTATAAAAAAAACCTTGTACTGCGGCGATCACTGCGTCATCATCGAGTTTCTGGTCTCTAAGGCCGATATTCAGAAACGATTTTGAGCGTGAGCTCAATGTGAGTCCGGGTCTTCCAACTGTCAAAATGAAAGTCTCAGGGATATTTTGTATTCACAGTTGAGTTTGAGATAACAAAAATTGAGCGCAAGCTAAGCTGAGACTGAGTAGTGGATTTCGGCGACTTAGCTCAGACTCAAGGTGGCAATGACGAAGAAAGTAGCGACACCTGTAGGCAATTCGAGAACTCTAAATAACCTGTGGCTGTGGTGAAGTAACCTTTTTTTTATTCACAATTTGACATTTTGCATGCTCATTTTCCTTCGAAAAGTTAAATTGTGTTTTTAGAGTAATGAGAAGTCAAAATAAAGTATAACCGCGCGTAAAAAGTTTCGACATTTGTTGCCATCTCATTCACTCCTGTGGATTATTGTATGCCTTTCATGTAGCTTTAACAGATAATATAAACCGGTAACGTCAAAAACTGTACCACAGATTACACGCTCACGTAAGTTTAGCTTTAGCTGTGGCTTAGCTGAGTTCGAGTCGAGATATTGATTGTGAATACAAAATTCTTGAGTCTTTGTTGAGATTGCTCAGCCGATGCTCAGCTTAGTGCTCGTTAAGTGTAGCTCAACGCTGTGTTTCTGAATATCGGCCTTAGATATTCTTCCAATCTCGGAAACAGTTAAAAGTCACTAGGATCAAGGTCTTGAGAAAATGCAGGATGTTCTAACAATTCGACGCCAGCATCATTGATAGCAGCTATCACAACTTTGGACTTGTGCGCTGGGCGTTATCTTGATGAAACAAAACAACTTTACCGAGTTTGGCACGCCGTTTTTCGCGTATTTTGTCACGCAACTTTTTGATTTGTTCTGCGTACATATTCTCCGTAATAGTAACTCCATGACTGGGGCATTCAATCGTCACTACCCCTTGGTTGTCCCAAAAAAGAGAACCCATGATCTTGCCGGCAGATGGAACGGCCTTGAATTTCTTAGGGGTTGGTGATGATGGATTGTTTTTTGTTTCATGTTCGTAATGGTGAAGCTATGTTTCATCTATAGTTACAAATCGAGCCAAAACCGGCCAGGGTCTTGTTGTAACAGTTCCAAACAGCTTTGGGAAATTCTCAGCCTGATTCGGTTTTGTTCGGCCGTTGGCATTCTAGGCACCCAACGCGCTGAGACATTTTTCATTCTCAAATGCTCATGTGCTATATTCTGAACACTCCCTATTGAAATCTTTAGTTTTTCAGCTATAAAATGAACAGTAGTACGACGATCCCCCAAAACAATTTTTTCAAATTTTGTTATCATTTCTTCAGTCACTGCAGTCGTAAGGCCCTGAGCATGAGTCGTCAGTTAGAATATTTTGATTAAAGATAGCCAGTGCCAAATCTATGTACTCTGCTTTTGGCAAATGGTCAAGTAATTTACTACAAGAAAAATGCTCTCAGATGACAGTTTATGTGGCAATTCAATGATGATGTTTTATGCGATGCCTTTCATTAGATACTTATTAATTAGTTGCCGTTGGGAGGTTGTCTGGCTAACGCTAACGTAGAGGGCTTATCAGTTTACTTATTGAGTAATTTTACTCGCAATCAAATTAGAGGATAATTAGCCTGGTTTGGAATATCCCCTCAATCAACCTGAATCGCATAGAGGTCATGACCTATATTAACTGAACATGGTAAAGAAGGTGTTTTTTTTTTTGCTTAGTCTTGAGACACCGCATCTTTTAAAAACCAATTTTTTATTCTATCTATTTATTCCTCAGCACGGGTTTGTGCAACAAAAACAATATAAACACCGCATCTGTCAACTTGTAAATAAATCGCAAACGACTGTAAACGCGTACACTGTACTACATTACGTAGCTGTGAAAAAATCAAACTTCTAAATTGACGTGATAACATACGGCCGTTTTTGCCGCAAAAAACGCATATTTCTACACTAAAGGGAATCAACATTTATAGCGCACTTTCCGTGGACCTAGAACTATGAAATTTGGCAAGTAATATCGTCTTATTCCATAAGTACAGGGAAAAATCTGAACACTATACATTTGTAATTAAATCATAAAAAAATGGTCGTTGACTTTCAGGAAAAACTCGGAAAACCTGCGAGACTTCGTTTCCGAACTATTTATAATACCTATGTAAGTAACTACCTACAAATTTGTACGGAACCCTCCGTGTGCTAGTCCGACCCGCACTTGTCCGGTTTTTTCTCGAGAAGCCGCACATAATTTAATTGCCTCTTGAACATTGAGTAGAGGATTTTATTGGCAGAGACTGCTTTACAAATTCGCGGCATCGGGCTAACGATACATTTTCATTCAAGGCTCGTTCCAGAAAAGGCCATTTTGCCGTGTAACGAGCAAGTTATATGAACGAAAAGTCTTGGCACGCCCAGAGGCTGCTCAAAGCTCGTGCTAAATGCTTGCTTAAACGGGAATAAAATTTGATCTTCCTTTTTTCCGGCAAACATTGTTATATTAAAAGGCAATCCGTTTTAGCCCTTTTCGGGTCTCTGCCACTTTATCCTGATTTAAATCTACATTGTCAACGCCGCCCGTAAACTGGGAGGGACTGATAACTAAATCAAATTTCCTCCCTTGACTTACTTGCCTACACACATGATTGCTTGATAAGTCCATAACCCGAGATGGGAATGGTGACGTCATTTTAACCTATGGGAAAAAAGAATTGCCCAAATTCTACCACACGTAAGTACATAATAGAGGAGACGTCCTACACAAGTTATGTGTCAATGCAAAGCATTTAATTTGCAAGCATTTGTAAGAGTCTGGGTGTATTTCCATGTTTGTGATGTCCTTGCCCGGTTACCATAGCACAGAGTATCTCTTTTGGGACAAAGACAAGTGATTGTGTTGTGTGGATGTTATTTACCTATATATTTAAGTTACTTCACGGCAAGCGCCTCCCTGAACACAGTACATGTTTTACTTTTAAAGAATAACATAATATAACATAACATAAACTCACGCCTGTATCCCAGAGGGGTAGGCAGAGACCAGGGACTACCACTTGCTACGATCCTGACAGATCGTAAAATAAAAGATTTAAAGAATAAAAAACCGCAATCCGCGGTGGGCACGCGTGGTGATAAAGCCCCTACTCTCTCTCTCTGAGAGAAGGCCTATGCCCTAGAGTGAGACCTACTGCAGAGAGTATGGGCTTAATCACCACGCGTGCCCACCGCGGATTGGCAATTTCAAGCGCTGAGGTACGTGAATAGCTCAGACACTCAGGTTTGCTCACGATGTTTTTCTTCACGTTAGCGAGTGGTATTGCTGCTATAACTTCGCAAATATACATAACATAGAAAACAAAGTCATGGGTACATGCCCGCACTGGGAGTCGAACCTGGGTCTCTCGCTTCCGAATCCAATGTTCTACCCACTAGGCTACCACCGCTCCTGTTGTTGTTATTTTGTGAAGGTGTAGTAGCAATCATCATCATCACCAGCTATTTGACGCCTACTGCAGGACATAGGCCTCCCTCATGGTTTTCATAACCGTTACGTTTGGCAGGCGGGTTGGCGATCGCAGTATGTGATTGGAATCTCAGGAAGACGCTGCTGCCCATCTCCTGGTAATTTATTTCCTTAAGCGCCTTCTACGACATCCACGGGAGGAAATGGAGTGACGCTATTCTTAATCCGGAGCCACACGATACCACGCGTTAACCGTGAAGGAAAACGTCGTGAGAAAACCCTAGCGTCCGAGGTATTTACGTACCTCAGTGCTTGCTACGTACAATGGCCCATCT
Organism: Yponomeuta malinellus; assembly: GCA_947308005.1. Taxonomy (NCBI): domain Eukaryota; kingdom Metazoa; phylum Arthropoda; class Insecta; order Lepidoptera; family Yponomeutidae; genus Yponomeuta; species Yponomeuta malinellus. Next base: position 8,025,470 of record OX371008.1, on the reverse strand, counting down.
ATGAGGCTGAGTGCGGAAATCTAAAGTCTAACTAGAACTAGCACATGTATGTATGTATGTTTGCTGTCGACTGTACGGACCCAAGAAAGTATGGGTGATATTCCACATTGGTTTTTTAAGGCGCCAGAGATAAGGATACATTATGGATCAAGATTGAATATAAATAGAATGTTTACATTATCAGAAGTAGCTGCTGTGTAAAAAATCTAGAGCAATGTAAATATTGCACGTCCCACTGAGAGGTACAGAGGGAGAGAGAAATAGCTTTCGGGTATTGTATTAGCTCAATTGCCCGTTATGTAGGTTCGTAAAATTAATTGAAGACAGGGGCTTGCTTCATAGAACTACAATTCGTAGTTTACCGTGACAATTCGATGTAAGTACATTGCAAAGTCGAGTAACCCACACCTTAACAAGTGGACTCTGCTGGGCAATGTACCTCGAATTGTCACCTAAACTACGAATTGTAGTTTTACGAAACTCGGCCCGGATGTTACAGGACGTACCTACCTTGTTATTGATTGTGTAAAACTTGCAATGAACATTACATAGGATCCCACTTTACATGGGCCTAAGATGAGGGATCGGTGAACACATGCGAGGTAACCACATAATGGTAACATCGAACCCTACCAGTAGAGCAGTTGTGCGGTCGCTTTCCAATTATGATGTAAGTATATTACGGAACTAAGTTAGAGATTTAACGAGCAAAGTTTCGAAAGTTTAGAGGCAGTAAACGAACACCGTGAATAAGTATTTATGCCAATAGTAAGGCCCTATGAAAACGGCCCGTGGTTACCTACGCAAAGATGAAGCAGATTAAAATTTGAGAAAATTTAGTTGGCTTTTCTAATTAGTATTTGATACTATATAAGCTTGATTCCGGATCCACTTTATTTTTTTGTCTGCCAAGAGAGGTTTAGTTCGAATTTCATAACATACATAAGCAGCCTATATACGTCCCACTGTAGGGCACAGGCCTTCTCTCAGAGAGAGAGAGAGAGAGAGAGAGAGTATCTATGATAGGCTTAATCACAACGCGTGCCAACCGCGGATTGGCAATTTCAAGCAATGTATGTGAATAGCTCAGACACTTAGGTTTCTTCACGATGTTTTCCTTCACAGTTAGCGAGTGGTATTCCTACTATAACTCCACAAGAGTAAATAAGTTAGAATACAAAGTCATAGACATAAGGAAGATGTTGCTGTCCGTCTCCAGGTAACGTATTTTTTTTAGTCTCCTTCTACTACATCCAAGGAAGGAAATGGAGTGACGCTATTCTTAATCCGGCACCACATGAAAGCTCAAATATTTGATTCATCGTAGCACAATACATTGTGAGTTTATGAACGTTAAACGAATAACTTTAGTATTACCAGTTACAAGAAAGTAGATTATGACAAGCAGAAACTGACAACTAAACTACTATGGCTTTGATTGAAAAAATAATAAACTTAGTGATCGGGAGGGGTTTATAGGGCAATATTAAAATATATTAACATTTTGCTTCATTTACTCGCATTTGTATATGGTTCTATTAGCGGTTTTGAATATCAATCTTGTAAAAATAGCTCCTATTTGTAAATAAAAATTTGTCTAAACTTGACAGACAGTGATAGAATTTTTTATTCATAGTGCCAAAAGAAACGATTTGAAATTCCGACTCCGCTCGGCCGCCATCTTTGTGACAGTTGTAAAATTTTATCTTCCTAACAGAGTTCTACAGCCATGAATTTTGGCGGCGGTAAATTTCCGTTTTATAGAGTCCGTCTTGATTTATTACTTTCTCTTTCATTCAAGTTCATAGGGTTGCGAAAGAGATAGGCATCTACTTTAGGATCGTCGCTTAGGGCGCCCAAAAAGACGTCTGTGTCAGCTCAGATCGATTGTAAAAGGAAAATTTCTTATTTTATTAGGCATCGTATTTTTTTTCAGTTTAGTTCCGATCTAATTAAGACTTTTTTATTTCCATATATTTTTTTTACTAATATTATTCTGTACCACCGTCTAGAAAGTTAATATCTAGTTGTTCTAAAATATCAAGTAGTGTTTTTTGCTCATTGCTCAAACGTCCCATTGGACTTATGAGCTCCTCAACATAAAATATTCTATTAGGTTCTTAATTCAGTAACCTACATATTTAATGAAAAGAAAGCAATTCTTTCCGAAAGTTGTTTTATTATTGGGCAGAATTAATTTCTTTGTTTTGCTCTGCGGAAATATACTTAGCAGAAATGTCCGAAATTACCTACTACTAATAACACAAAGTAATATGGTTATTATTAACGTTTAGAAATAACAAGTGAATGACACTGACCGAAGAATATGACTGGTGGAGTTCTTATAGTCTATGATTGCTTGTCTCTTGCGACTATTCTGTATGAAGCATAATAATTTTACTTAGTACCTATTTAGTTCGAGTAACCAGGCAAGGACACCACAAACATGGAAATACACATGTGTACACATGTAGGATGGCCCCTAGTGGCAATCGGACCCACGACCTTCGGCACGGTAATCAGACGTGATACGATAGTTGGAGCGAGTAAAATTGAACATTCTCAATTCTAGTCGCGGCAACTTCAACTCGCAGCGAGTGAATCTACTCGCAGTGTATAGCCTGTCACACACAGCGAATACTCGCGGCGAGTAGGCACTCGCAGCGATTAGTCGCTGTGTGTGACCGAAGCTTTACGGTTTTGTCCAGGCTGTGAAACAGAAATCCAAATACTAGTTCACAGCACTTTTCACGGTAACACGGTAACAAATAGATCACTTTGATTCGCGAATATTCCGGAGCGAATACGTATTTCCACCTATTTTCTTAGTGCATTAATATTGTATTTTCCTTTATTGTACGAATTCTTCACTATTTGTATTATATAATATTTAAAAATTTCGTGCCACAGAGTTTGCTATCGAACTCATCCGAAACTTTTTTGAAATTCTGAATTTTTTTGTGTATGTTTTGTAGGTTGAGAATAGGTTGTAGGCTAATTAATATGGCAAAACAACACCTACCGAGTCAGCTAGTAATATATGTTTATTTGAATATTACTTTTTATTTTTTATGATTAATAACTGTTATATTTAGTAGGTCGAATAAGAAACTTTAGGCATCTGGAGACATCCAGAGGACCATTCGCATTTCAAATCCTAAATATATAAATTTAACTTGAAGATGAGAAGAGAGAAGGAATATCTGGAAATTTCTAGAAAAATACTCGCGTTCCGAAATATACGTTTGAAATAAATTTAAAAAATATAATAATAGACGCCTTTGAGTAAGACCCGTCTGTGATCAGAATTTACAAAAAAATCCTTGCTATAGAAATGTTTAAAGAAACGAGCTTCTAGAATGAGAAGTTAGTTTTAAAAATGTTGATGATTTGACTTATTCCCTTACTTGGTTTACTGCAATTCACACAATTTCACACCAAGATGATAGACAAAATGATCGCCTGTTGTACATATTTGATGCAATCAGAGTAAAGTTATAGCTACCTACTATCCACCTAACTATAGTTTCGAAATTTGTACACTTTTACCTGCTTATATTACTATTGCATACTTCTGCCCCACCGTGCGGTTTGTCTCGTTGTCTCTACGCCGCCGCGCCACCGTGACCTCCTGTCTCAATGGCGAGATTTCCCCCCTCCTTAGTGCGCAGCCTTTCATCATCAGCCATTTGATTCCCTCTGCAGGACATAGGCTCCTTCGTGGTTTTCATAACCATGAGGGGTTTTGCCATAATCGCCATGTTTGGCAGGCGGTTGGGCCATCGCAGTATGCGGTTGGAATCTAAGGAAGACTGTTCTTCACTATCACAGTTCATGATATACAGCCTAGTGACAGACAGACAGACAGACGGACAGTGAAGTCTTAGTAATAGAGTCCCGTTTGGTACCGTTCGGGTACGGGACTCTAAATACACAAGCAATAGCCTCGTCTAACTCGTCTTTAGCAACCGAGGTAATTTTCTCGAAACGCGCGCCTGAAACAATGTACGTACTCAGTGTTAACAGAAATCCCATTGTTGCTAAAAAAAAAATTACAGGCGATTTTTCCCAGATTTTTTTATTTTTAGGGGTTCCAGGCACAGGTGCCACCGGGGAAAAAAATCATATATTTTCTTACAGATCTATTCTGCAAAAATTGTCTGTACAATCTCTCAATCATGTAATAGTCATAGACCCATGGCCGTGAACCTAGATTCTTTGTCGTGGGACCTAAAAATCCCTGTTAACATAATTGAGAGATTATAGTTAAAGACACTTTTTGCAAATAGGTACGATCTGTAAAAGAAGGTTTGTTTTTTTTTATGGTGCTAGTTAGACTACTGGGTCTCCTTAAGATTTAAGTTACAGTATTAACCTAGCTAGATAGTAATACAAAAACGGCCATTTTTGTCGTTAATGCTATAGAGTTCTAGCTTTTTTATCTGAGCTTTACGGCCTTGGGTCCTAAAAATCATTATTAACATGATTGAGACATTATAAAGACACTTTTCACTTTTTAAAGACGCCAAGTGCCGCGGGATTAAGAGCAGCGTCACTCCATTTCCTTCCGTGGATGTCGTAGAAGGCAACTAAGGAAATCAATTACCAGGAGACGGGCAGCAGCGTCTACCTGAGATTCCAACCGCATACTGCGATTGCCAACCCGCCTACCAAGCGTGGCGACTATGGCAAAACCCCTCATGGTTATGAAAACCACGAAGGAGGCCTATATCCTGCAGTGGGAGTTAAATGGCTGATGATGATGATTAACCTAACTAATATTGCTAAAAAATATCCCACTAGGGAAAAACAAGGAAGGGGAATTGAATTAGGTACTTATTGAGGTACCTACCTAACTAATATATAATAAAACCGGCACAATATAGAATTCCGTAGAAAGAGGGTTTTTTATCTGCTTTAAATCACTAACATTCATCGAAGTCATTTTCAATGGATTTTGTACAAAATTGTACTTTTATAAGTTCGTTACCTATTACTTGTTAATTAGTAAAGCCTACTTAGCCGTGATACTTTTCATTTTAAGTTTAATATATTATGTGCTACTACCCTGAATTTTTCCACGTTCCTACAATCAACCGTTTAGCCAGGAGAGGGGGGGACGCCCTACTCGGACAAAAAATTGCGGTTTAAAGCTTAATGTTTCTCAAACGGACCCTAAATCAAAAAATGGTCTTCTTAAGCCCACAATATTTTTCAATGACCAATCCAACAATGCCCGACATGATGGGGTGGACGAGAGAAAAAAATCATGAACAGTTTTCATGTTAGGGAAGGAAAAAAAATTTTTTTTCAACATTTTATTTTTGAAATTTGTCGGTGTGATATATGTATACACATACGAAATTACAGCTTTCTAGTACCACAGTCTTTGCGCTAGGCCGCGGACAGACAGACAGACAAACAGACAGACAGACATGGCAAAACTATAAGGGTTCCTCGGGATACGGAGCCCTATAAAACGGGCTCCCTTTTCTTAAGAAATTTGATTTCCTTATCAACCAACCCCTAACCCGCTTTGTTGGCGACGTGACCTCCATGCTAATATTGTTACAATACGGGCATTACTCTTCGTCTCGATGTAACACAATGCTGCTCTTCTCTCTGGCAACCCTTTCGCTCGCACATTCTAGTGTATTTAAGGCGATGAATTATTGAAAAAAAATTATATAAGTTCCTTAGCCAGCGCCAACATAGAAGGGACCTCGGGCGGAGGCGTAGAAAAGATGCGTCGTTAATCCAATTTACTTTTATACAAAATGTACTCAAGGGACGGGATGAAGCCCACACAGTAAAGACGTCTCTTCTGTGTGCGCTTGTTTTTTGCAATTGTATTAACGACGCTTCTTTTCCGCATTTCGATTGATTTTTAAGTCTTTATTAACATGAAAGTAGTTAAGATATGGGTTTCTCCGTTACCAAGTATGTACTTAAGTATTTAGGTGCAACATTAACACTTATAGTTATTTATTTTCAGGCTACACGCCTTTTTAAACTTGTATAGTATTACTAACTGAGTTGGTAAATGTAGTTTTGCCGTATTAATTAGCTTACGACCTATTTATTCTCAGACGTACCAAATGTACACAAAAAAAATTCATAAAGATCGGTGAATGTGTTTCGGAGGAGTTCGATAACAAACACTGTGATACGAGATATTTATATATTAGAAGTAATCACTAGGTATATTTCAATCTTATGTTTACATACTTTACTATCGAGAACTTAGATTAAAATGATACCGACTATCCTTACTTTGAGCAGTAACACATTTCTTGCATACATACTTCATTTAGGGTAGACCCTACATCATCAAACTGGTAAATTAATATACGTTATTTGGACACGCAATGGACAAAGGAAAATTCAATCTCTGTCCTGCCTGTTAATTGAAACAGCCGGACGAAATCGATTACAAAATTGATAAGCGGTTAAGCGTTTAGGATGTAGGTAATTGCAAATCAATTGGTGGATATTAATTTACTTCGTAGCTACAATCGTCACCACGTCGACGCTTACCCGGGCCGAGTTTCATAAAACTGCAATTCATAGTTTATTGTGACAATTCGAGGTACATTGCGTAGCAGTCTTCTTTTTAATCTGTGCTGTGGGTTAATCTACTTTGCAATGTCCATCGAATTATCATAGTAAACTACGTTCTATGAAACCGGCCTCTGCACGCAGTTCACCACTAAGACTCTGCAGGATCAGTTTAGGTGATCAGCTCTCAAGAACGGTCACCAGCTTTCTGAAATTCCAATTTAATTTCAAAATCATTACTATGTAAATTCTTGTGTTTACAATAAAGTGTTTTCTATCTAGCTATCTACCAATTTCTAGGAACCCTCGACCTCAGAGAAAACTATAAAATGCATTCGCAGATGTTTTAAAGGTCAATATAAATATCGAAGTTTGCTATAGATAATTTTGCATCAAATCGTAAGCTATAGTTTGTGGGGAAGATAAATAAATCGTCGATTAATTTTGTTGCTGTGATATGTGTGATATTTGATAATTGTGTTGGCGCCGGATTAAGCATAGCGTCACTCCGTCTCCTTCCGTGAATGTCGTAGAAGCCGACTACGGAAATCAATTACCAGGAAACGGGCAGCAGCGTCTTCCTGAGATTCCAACCGCATACTGCGATCGCCAATCCGCCTGCCAAGCATGGCGATTATGGCAAAAACCCTCATGGTTGTGAAAACCACGAGGGAGGCCTATGTCCTGCAGTGGGCATCAAATGGCTGATGATGATGATGATGATATTTTATGCTCGAACCTGTAGAGGTCCAAGTGTGTCAAAACAACGACATTATAAACTTGTGGTTGGTATCTCTATCTACATCTATCCTGAAGGCAAGACTTGTATTCAGCATGTGTACGTCCCACTGTAGTCCCACAGGCTTTCTCTCAGAGAGAGAGTACGGACTTAATCACCACGCGTGCCCACCGCAGATTGGCAATTTCAAGTGCCAAGGTATGTGAACACTTTCCTCACGATATTTCCTTCACCGGTAGCGAGTAGTATTGCTACTATAACTTCACAAAAGTACGTAACGTAGAAAAAAAAGTCATTGGTACACGCCGGGATTCAAACCCACGACCTCTCAAATGAGAAGCCGGCGTTCTACCGCTCCGCTACCATCGCTGATTTTACTGCCCATATTACTTACTACCTACTTAATATGAAAATAATTTAGTGAACTTGTTTCTTAGAAACAATAACAAGTTAGGTACTCTCGGAAACTCTCCTTATTATATGGGAAGAGATAAAAAATTACGAGACACGACACAAAAGGGGAGATAAGTAAAATATTGTTTTAGTTTGTAGGTAAGGTAGATAGTAGTAGCAATAATATTTCCACACCATTAACTTCTCGCTAACAGGGTAAACACATGTTGCTGCAAAAACTAACTATTTAGCCACGAATATTTCGTTTCATTCAGCTTTGGCCTACATGTGAATAAACTGTTATACATATAAAAAAAATATTTAAATATTATTAAGTCAATATTGACAATAGAGCTTGACATTTCTCGAATTAACAAGATTAACGAATTATGTAGGACGAGCAAGCAACTTGATTGCTACTCCGGAAATTCTACTACGGAAATACTATTGTAATGCTTACATGTAGGCCATGTGGCGAGCACATGTCAACTCTGCGCGCGCACTATAAACTCCAACATTCCTACATCGCGCAAGCAAAATGTTTCACATGACATACCATAAATACAACGTCCGACGAACATCAGTTGGACCGGCCGTCCCCAGGCATACGATCTGCCTGGCGGGAAATTTCCCTTTATAGTGGAAGAGCACGATCACCCGCTTTTCCCTATAGCCAAGAACGAAATATGGGTAGGCGTGACATAAGATGCAAAATAAGGTTGTAGAAGAACAGTAGGCATTTTTTAATCATGCAAATGCACATCGAATTAATACGATTTTGACGACCAACGTCTTGACTAACACATTCAGTGATAGCTATTTTGGCATATTTTATGTTGATGAAGCGAAAGAGATCTGTCAGGATCGTGGCAAGTGCCAAACCCTGGTCTATAACTCAAGTAAAACCGTATTAAGTTATAATATGGAAACACGTTCGCGATTTGTTTTTGATGCAGTAAAGTTTATAAACTCTGACCTTATAATGTCCGACACCCCTAATAGGACATAGAAACGTAATATTTGTAGAAAAGTATTTTTTCGGATTTTAAATCATTAGAGAGCAAAATGTATTTTAAAACGTCTATTTTGTTAATTTAATACCTGGGCCCTGTTTTATAAAGCTACAATTCGTAACAAACAACTGTCACTCATTTTCGCCTCACCTATGTTTCATATAACTAACATACACAACTCTACTCACAATTGTATGTAAATCAGATCTCATAGGACTTCTCACCATAACTACTTCAAAATGCATTCACAAATATACTTCTTTGTTTGTTTTACGTTTCACTAATACATAACTTGAGTCTACTGTCACAAGATTCGTCAACAAAATCTCCGGGAATGCAATAAGTTAATCGCACTTTTGAGTTATATTTTGTACTTCTAGCGCCATCTTTTGACGACAGGTAAAACTATAGAACGGTTCACCAATAAAAAAAAAACAGTGAGAGAAGCACGGGAAGCGTCGAACGTGCGTCGAACTCTTGGATCAGAGTACTTTAGCCATTCATGGTTTGCTATACATTGGTTCGGTGTACATTGCAAAGTCAATTAATCCATAATAACTATTAGGAAGATTCAGCTACGCAATATACATCAAATTTTCAGAATAAACGACGAATTGTAGTTTTATGCAACTCGATAGGTAAATTATTTTTATTATACCTATTGAGGTAGGGTAAAAAATTATTTAAGAACTAAGTTCAATAACTTCATATTATTTACCATCCAATACTGTAATGTTCCTAAACGATAAAGTTAACGTGAGTAATTTGTCTCTCTAGACGTTTCTGGAGCATCCCGCATAATAATAACAACTAATATCTTGGCGTTCTCAGGATTCGACAGTCGGGTCATTCCATAAAAAATAGACACGAAACCAAAAAAAAATAACTAATATTGCATGGTAGATTCATGAATGAAATACAAACCACTATTATTATTTTTTATATAGCCTATGTACATTCCACCTCCGGTCACAGACTTTCTCTCAGTGAGAGAGTATGGGCTTAATTATTACGTGTTCCTACCGCGGATAGGCAATTTCAAGCGCTACGATATGTGAATACCTGTGACACTCAAGTTCCTTCACAATGTTTTCCTGCACGGTTACGACAACAGTAGGAATATCACTCTTGTAGCAGCGAAAGTTAGAAAAAACTGAAATAAAAATAGCTAGCGACGCGACTGCTGAGCATTAACTACTAAGCAGGCGGGGCCAACCCCGTGGTGGAGTATGGCCTATACCTTCCTCAGAGAAGAGACCCGTGCCCCTCGGTGGGGACATAATGGGTTGATGATGAAGGCGGGGCCAACCTAGGTACCTCGCCTAGGTACATTGTTGAATTTGGATCCCGCCTGCTTAGATACATGGATACGAGCTAAACACATTATCCTCCTTTTGGTCACATTACAAAGTCATTGGTGCCACCCGTCGGCAATATCTGCGCACCTAGCTGGAATACGCTTGTGTGCCGCGATTCAAACCCACGACCTCCCGAATGTGAGGCCGGCGTTCTACCACTGATAACAGAAGACAATATTTCTGAAAGCCATAGATCAAAATATTATGCCTCTGACCTCTCAATCTAAGCTTCATGTCGATTTTGTAACAAGAATCAAATAATAGATTTCAAGGACCCAATGAGTTGTATGAAATAAAAAGTTATACGGTTTTATGCCAGTGTGAAAATGAATTCGAAACCTGGTCGGACTCTTCCGATAAAAACTCAAATAAGTGAATCCGGAATTAAGTCAATAATACCTTCAAAAGTTTATAAATAAAACAAATGTTGAACGAAAGCATTTCTAAGTTAATTTTACAAGTTATGTACTTGGTTGAGAACGCGTAACAAATGTAATAAGATTCAAACTCATTTCATCATCATCATCATGAGCCATTTTACGCACACTGCAGGACATAAGCCTCCCTGGCCGCAAGCCGCAGGCGAGTTGACGCTGAAGACGCTGCTGCCCGTCTCCTGGTAATTTCTTTCCTTAGTCACCTTCTACGACATCCACGGAATGAAATTGAGTGACGCTATTCTTAATCCGGCACCACACGGATTCATTTATTTCAACGTAAAGAATTTACGTACATTCTGTTTGTTGAATGCCAATGTACAATATTAGCCGCTTCCTTCGGGACGGGTGGGACATTGTAGCGGAGACAAGAAACTCCACTCTGATTATCTTTTCTTAAATCATCTTAAACGTAATACATAAGCTACTACCTACATGATAAAGATTCCATTTATTTTCATAAGCGGCCTATATATGCCCCACTGTAGGGCACAGGCCTTCTCTCAGAGAGAGAGTATGGGCTTAATCACCACGCGTGCCCACCGCGGATTGGCGATTTCAAGCGCTGAGGTATGTGAACAGATACTCAGGTTTACTCACGATGTTTTTCTTCACTGTTAGAGAGTGTTCGTGCTACTATAACTTCACAAATGTACATAACTTAGAAAGCAAAGTCATAGGTACATGCCCGCACTGGGAATTGAACCAAAGGCGACCTCCACCTCAAGGTGCCCTAATTTAGTTTTATTGAAGAGGTTCTTGGCTTTATTACATAATGGGTACAGCGTCAGTTAAATTAGGTAGTAATTGCGAGCTAGCCAAACGTGCATTTCACGACAAATAAATAAACGGAGTTTGTTTGTAGTTAGTTTGACACTGGTATAATTAATGGTAGGTGGTAGCCTAGTGGGTAGAGCTTTGGACTCGGAACCCAGGTTCGATTCCCAGTACGGGCATGTACTGCAAGTGATGTAAATTGCTTCGATCAGATATCGCTTCCTGTACGTAATACAGAGAAGTTTGTGAATAGGCTCGAAATTTCATGCACTTGCCCATTAGCTCAGTTGGGATAGCGCTGGCACGGTGAGCCAGAGGTCGCGGGTTCAAGTACCGGCATGGGTGGAATTTATAGCCTCTAATTAGGTTTTTAAAATAACTTACACACAACACAATTACTTGACCTAGTCTCAAACTAAGATACCTTGTGCTATGGCAACCAGGCCAGGACATCAAAAACATAGAAGGTCTACTGTGATCTGTGATACACGCGTTAGCTTAAAGCTGATTGTGTATTCGTAAATCTTATTATTATACTTTATTCCACACGAAACATTGAACAGGGGCCTAATTATGCGCACCAAATCCTGAGCGATTCCAATCGTCTAACTGTCAAATGCCATACTAATTTGACAGTTAGACGATTGGAATCGCTCAGGATTTGGTGCGCGTAATATAGAGGCAGGACACTACATAAGAAATAACTTTTAATAAGAGCTTTGGACATTTTTTCGTTTAAGATAAGGTAAGAATATTCTTTATTGTACCAGGAAAAATACAAACATAAAATACTTACAAAAATACAGTACTAATGGCAGCCTTATTGTTAAATATTTGCAGATAAATTTTTAAATACCTATTCAGAGGCTAAAAATTCCGGTACTTGAACCCACGACCTATGGCTAACTGTGCCAGCGCTCTCCCAACTGAGCTAATGGGCCCTTGCAGGCATCGGCGAAATTTCCAACCTCTTTACAAACTTCTCTTTATTACGTACAGGCAGCGACATCTGGCTGAAGTAATTTACATCACTTGCAGCACCGAGAATCCACTTTAGAAAATTTACCCAAAGATAAATATTTGTTTCTGGAGTCGGATCACAGAGATTTTATTTGTAAATCCATAAATCGGAGTGTAACTAATATAGTTAAAGGTATATTTAGCCTCAGACGCCTTTAAAACCTAGCAAAAAGCGGAAAGGAAAATCAGCCGTAAACGGTATACAGCCTTTTAATAAATATTTTCACAGATTTTACAACCAAGGACCCTAATAAACGTAAACCTTAGCCGAATGGTGTAGCCTGTAACGAGGAGACGGGCTTTCTTCCCCTTGAAATTCAATTGGATTCCATTGTTACCTCGGAAACGTGCAGGCGTGGGCGTCTGTAACTCGTTCTACAATTTAAAGCCGGATAAAGTAAGCTTTGCTCGCTATAAGATAATAGACAAGGTTGGAGACAGAACTGAAGGTATAACCTGGTGTAGTGACTAGAATTGAGAAAGGAATCTTGCGTTGGTTTGGACATAAGTAGAGGATGATTGACGAAAGAAATAAATTGAGCAAATCTGGGTGGAAGGGCCGGTAAGGGACATCCCAGGCGGACATGTAAGTAAGGTATATATAAGTATAGGGCAAGGTAAAAAGTATTGAAACCAGCGCGCAAGCTGCATGCATGCAACCAATGAATGTAGATGAAGCGAATTAGGTTTCTCAGGATCATGGCAAGGGGCAAACCCTGGTCTCTTCTTGCCCCTCCGAGATACAGGCGGGAGTTTATGTAATGTAATGCAACTGAAGCGGTCAGTTGGACGCCATAAAAGCAGATGGACCTATGTAGCCTAAGGACCGTTCAGGTAGATGACATAAAAGCAGAGTACCCAGTCAGCAGAAAGTCAACTTAGCTGGACCACATAAAAGCAGAATGCGCAAGTAGCAAAACGCCTGGAATTGCAAACAGTTTGTTTGATTGAAATACCTTATTAGCCGGAAGTCAAATTAGTTGAATCACACAAACGCAGAATGAGATAGTAGTAGTAGGCACAAGTTATAATACAAACAACTTTTACCATGGTATCAACTTCAAGGTAGCAATAGCATGCAATAGTTATTGCCTACGGCGGCGTTAAAGTTTATAGGACCTGGCCACACAGAATGGACATGGGGCGAGGGCACGGAAAAGACCCGCCGCGTTCTATAGAGTTCGCCCGTCTCTTCCGTGTGGGCTTCGTCCCGTCCCTTCAGTACATTTTGTATGAAAGTGAATTGGGTATTGCGCGTTTGTTCCGCGCCCTCGCCCACGTCCTGTCTCAGGCCATAGAATAGCAGATAACTTTTCGAGATTTCAAAGTGTTCCACAACTTTCGCGGTAGAAGCACGGTGTCGGCAGAACGCTGGCCCACATTCGAGAGGTCGTGAATTAGAACCCCGGCATGTACCTACCAAGGACTTTGTGAATTTGTAGTATCTAGCAATGCCACATGCTAACTGTTAAGGAAAACAACGTGAGAAAACCTAAGTGCCTGAGGTGTTCATATACTTACCTACCTAGATTGAACCGCCAACCCTCGGTAGGTAATCTCTCTCTGAGAGAAGACCTGTCCCCTACGGTGGGACGTAGGTATGTAGGCTGCTATTTATGTAAGTACTTTATTTATATATATTTATAATAATTCAGTATAAGCATGAGCGGTATCAACATTTCCTAGTCACCTAGTTACAAAAGATTATTTCCTGCTTTCCATCAAGCACATAATTCTTACATTGAGCGTTAATGTGTATGTGATTAAGTTAAACATATGTGTTTATTTGAATTGAACTGTTCAACCACTTTATTAGTATATTTTAAGGCGGAAGTCCATTACGCTAGGTATATTTAATCTAATTTTTTATTTTTTTATTTTAATTAAAACAGTAACTGCGACTTGATAAACGTAATATGTTAAGCTAGGTGTCCATTTCAAAATCTAGATCATTTTGGAGAAATAATGGTAAGACAAAACTCCAAACGTATTGTTTTATTAATAAAAACTGAATTTGCACGGATATTCACTCGTTTATTTTTTCATTTTACAATTTTCTGACGTATAAATAATAATCAATATTTTTGAGTTTATAGTTTTGCCAATTTAAGTTAAAAAAATGCCAAAATATTTTTGGAACGTAACTTAATAATTTTTATAATTTTTGCCTCTTAGGAGTGTTTTAGAGGAATCGTGTTTTTATAAACAAGGCCGTATATTTCCACAATGAACAAAGCTCCTAAGTAAGTTCACGCATGCAACTGATAAGGCTGCTGACCTTTGTGCCGGAATCATTTCGCTTTATAGTCAAAAGTACCTTACAGACTTAATCGTAACTGATACCCGGTAAACCGAGACGACGACGCTCTCTATAAATACACAAAGATGGGTACCTACCTAGTAAGTGCTTAGCGTATCGATTACAAACGAGGTTATAATAAGAGGGCCTAGAGTCTAATACACGTAGTTTTTGATTAGAATGGTATAAGCACGACTATAGGTGTTATTTGCCTCAACTTGGTAGTCTACAAAGCAATATGGTATAATGGAATGACAATGTAAAACAAATAAACATCTTCCACACAATACAATCACTTGACCTAGTCCCAGACTAGGATACCCTGTGCTATGGTAACCAGGCAAGGACGTCATTCTAATGGTGTAACCTGCGCGACTTAAGCAGGAATCCGGGTTCCATTGAATCCATTGGGTAGCGATTGGTTACTAGGCTACCAATGGCGTCAATAAAACAATCATTAGCGTACTAATATGACTCTATTGAACAACAATGCTTCTTAGAGACTCGCCCCCAGGACGATGTCAACCATTATTATTATTATTATTAAATCCTTTATTGCATTTAAAATAGGCAGTTTTGCACATAGGCGATCTTAATCCTACTTAGCATTATCTACCAGCTAACCTAATTTTCGTTAGGAATTTGCTAAATGTTGCCAATAGGGCCAAATTATGTCATAGGCTTAAGGCGTGGGGCACATAGGAAGGACGTGAGACCAATGCCCGGAAAATAAGTGGCGTCCTTACAATTCACTTTTATACGAAATGTACTGAAGCAATGGTACATAGCTCACACATATAATACGGGGCGAGAACGCAAGCTCTATACAACGCGTGGCGTCTTTTCCGCGCCCTCTTTCCACGTCCTTCCTGCATGCGTGCCCTAGGCCTAAGGTCACTAAACGAAATGCTGTAATTAGAATTATTTTTTTAATAACGTTACGGCATTATAAGAAGCGTATGTACCTAAGTACTCAAATACATATTTTTAAACGTTCAAATCATTCACAATTTTTATTATGCTACAACACAAATAAGTGTGGTATCTCCTTTATAAATGACCTGTTGTTTATGTTAAGATTGATACAACACAAATACCTATTATAAATTATACTGTCGCTCTTTCATATAGTCACTAGGCACAAGAATTTAGTGCAGATTCAACCTATTGTAGAGCTACAAAATTGAGTTCCTATTCTAATTTTTATTTAATTTCAAAATGGTGCCATCTCCGAGGCTTGCTTCGCTTTTTATTCTAATTGGAAGTTTTGTCGGACAACAAGGTAAAACAATGACAAACATTTTATCAAATTAATCTAAGACGAGCAATTTATTTAAAAGACATTGATTGTTGTTTGTTTCTGCGTTCCAATAATAAGAGATTCTTACTTTAGGAAAGTGAGTACTTTCACTAATGGAAGCTGGAAATTTTATGGCACGAGTCTCTCTATTATTGTATTATTGTAAATATAAGTAACAATAATAAACACTGGTTTTATCCATTGCTTTAATAATCTGTCGTTTGAAACCTTCAAAAATAAGTCACTGTTTAACACCTAGTTCTTTTTATAATATTTTTTCTGATTCTCCTATGTACTGAATGTATATTAATACAGCCAATAGATAAGAGCATCTCTTTCATATCTAATACTCAAAAATGTAGGTACCTACTCATGCAGGGAACAATAGTAAGTAAGGAGCTGTTCATTTTTTGCGTAAGACCAATGTCCACTTTTTACAAATACGTAACAGAAAGTAAGCGTTATTTCCATCTCATATATGGAAAAGTAAGACTTTTCGGACCCTCTCCCCCTATATCGTCTTACGCAATAAATAAACGAACAACTAAATAAATACTAAAGCAAAGAGATGCGAGCTTCACCCAACAACGTGTGATTGTGTTTACTTGGTCACGTAGAAAGTTTTCGTGAACGCTCGGTAGGTACCGAGGAATAAAAACACTTAATTATACACCTATTTTTCATTAAAAGATAAAGATAAGAGATAAAGATAAAACATTTTATTTGCTAAAGCATGGTAAATACATTAAACTAGCTGGTAAAGTAAATGAACAGAACATGCATGCTCTACCAGTTAAGGTGTGCAAATGTTAGACTTTGAGAATAATGTAAAAAACCAATTTAGAATCTTAGAATGAATATTAAACACAAACTATCAGTACCAGCTACCTATATAACCTATATAACTGATTGATGTCCATATGAACTTTTTCAAGGTTCAAATCCGGTGTTGATCAATAATAGGCAATCGTTAATTGAACTTTCGGTCTTTGACCGAGACAGAATAATTTAACGGATTTGATGGGATCCCTACGCCGCGGCGCTGTGTTAAGCCAAGTTAGTGTTCTTAAGAACAATTTTATTATGCAAAGTAGTGTCAGTTTTACTGAGAAGACCCTGAGACAAACAAAGAATCTTAACTCACTCTTAATTAATTAACTGAGTAGTGGAACAGTGTTTAACCTCCTCGGTCCTGTCCCTATATTACGCGCACCAAATCCTGAGCGATTCCAAGCGTCTGTCAAATTAGTATGGAATTTGACAGTTAGACGATTGGAATCGCTCAGGATTTGGTGCGGATAATTAGGCCACTGGTATTGAAAATAACAATTAAAAAGCATTGTTATTGTCAAGGTAAGGACAGAGGAGGTTAAATACATAGAAAGGTCGGCATTGGCTTTTGATGGCTACAATTTATACTGTATACCTTCTGCAACATAACGAAAAATGAATTTACCCATATAATCTACATTATATTGCAGGTCAGGTCCTAACACCTTGCAATGTCGAAGACCTGGCTTGCCTGAGTAAATCTACCGAAGAATTCCTAAATAGCACAGCTGCAGGCATTCCGCAAGCCGACATCAAGCCAATAGACCCAATGTTCTTTGCATCTATTGAATCTGATTTGAAAAGTGTGAAGTATACTTTCACGAACCTTACACTGGTTGGCTTAAAAGGCCAAAAGATCGCCGATTTCAAGTAAGTGTAGTCGAATTTCGATAGAGTGAATTTGAAATTGTTCGCAATTCTTTGAGCACATTTTCCTTTCGTTTTGATAAGCAATTATATTAAATGATCCAAACTGAATTGTATAAAATTGTTGTAAATAATCGCGATTTTCTGTCGCGCGATGACTGTTGTAAATAATCACATTTGGTTCAAAAATGTCATTTCGGATCATTCCACTTTTTTTTCGTTTTGGTAAAATTACAGTTGAGAACAGACCCACTAAAAGACGCTTGAACCACATTTTTTTATGTTTTTTATAACTTTTTATAAAAAAACATAAAAACATGACCTGGTTCTGACCCGGCGAGCTTAGACCCGACGACGCAGCGTGGGCAGGCCCCCCACCAGATGGTTTGACGACCTGGTTATGGTGGCGAGGAGTCGCTGGATGCGGGTGACATAAGACCGGCAAGCTTGGAAAACCATGAAGAAGGCCTATGTCCTGCAGTGGGCGTCAAATGGCTGATGATGATAATGATAACTTTTTATGCTGGTATGGTCTGTTCATCATAATCCTGTTTTTTAAGCTAGTGCAAGAACACGATGTTCTAAATCATGGTCAGAATGCCATGCCACCTTAATTTTGCTAACTCACGTATAATTGAAAAAATCACGTATGTATAATTTTTTCCCCTTATCCGACCCAGCTACGCCTGGTCATTATTCTACTTTTTTCGTATCATCTCCTAGCGTTGTTACTTTATTTTCCAGAATGGACCAAAACGCCAAAACAGTGGTGCTTAAGACCAATGTAGATGTGCATTATGTGAGCAATGTCGAGATGGACTTCAAAATGCCAGTGAAATCATTCAGCGGCTCATACTCGGGCAGTGGCAGTAAGCATAACATTCTTGTAAACGTTTGATCGGTCGGTTCACACTATGCAACGTTGTACAGTCGACATCAGGGGCCTGTTTTATAGACCTACAATTCATAGTTTACTGTGACAATGTTCATTGCAAAATCCGTCAACCCACAGATTAACAAGTAGGAAGGCTTGGCTTCGCAATGTACATCGAATTGTCATAATCAACTAGGAATTAGTTTTATGACACAGGCCCCTGGTCAAGCTCGTTCACATTTTGGTAGCAAATAATGAATAATTCACCGATAATGAAACTGAGTAGAGTGGACGGGCGTAAAGGTTATTATTATTATTATTATTATTATTATTAATTCTTTATTGCACAAAGACAGTGTACAAAAGGTTGACGTCTGTCGACTGCACGAGGACGAACTAGTTTCTACTCTATTGCATTTATGATAAGAAAGATCTGAAATCCAAAGTATAGATTATTGACTCCTATCGATTACAGATCGCTCCGACCGACGACCGATGGTCAAACGGTTAACACGCTTGACTAATAAAACAGAGGTCGTGGGTTCGATTCCCGCTGGAGGCCGCCGTATTTGATTTTTACAAATCTGGGCGTACCTATTTCCATTTGTCCTTGCTTGGTTACCATATCATCTAGGTAATTTGGGACCACGATAAATGATTGTGTTGTCTGGAAGTTATTATTATTATTATTACTTATTATACTTACGTCTAGACATAAATTTCTACTGATATAATACCCCTATATTACGCGCACCAAACCTGAGCGATTTCAATCGTCTAACTTTCAAATTCCATACTAACTGCTGTCGCAAACTTCAGGATTCCGCAAGGATTTTGTGCGCGTAATATGGCCCATAGATATTGGATAACATTGTAAATTGATATTCAACAGACAGAATGTACATTCCTTACGTAAAATTTTTAATTTCCGATTTCTGACGACTATCCTTTATTCCTATCCTCTTATACCCTTTATTTTACATAAAAACGTTAACTACACAGATATTTCTGTAGAGAGTTGTTGTTTGTTAGAGTTTTAGAGAAACCCTTACTAAAAACAACCGGTTCCTAATAAACATAAACATTTAACATAAACATTTACATACAGGCACATACATTGCTTCTGGCCCCACACTAGGATACCCTGTGTCGTGGGAACCAGAAACAACGACATCACAAGCATGTAAACATCCAAGACCTGGGTTTTTTTTGTCCCCGGCCGGGATTCGAACCCGGGATCTGTCGCATGGTATGCAGATGCACTACCTCTGCGCCACGAGGTCGTCATCAACTTACGCTTATATATTATACCTAGGAGGTACCACTCTGCGAAATTTTTCAGAGGCCCTGATGACATCAACCTATTCATATTCGATAAAGCCTAACGATAAAGGCGAAGATCATTTTGAAGTTGGGAAGGAAACGATCACTTGCGAAGCCTTGGAAGCCGAGGCGAATATCTCAGCGGAGTTGGCGCAGTTACTTGACTCTGGTAAGGGATTCAACCACGTGTGACCCTGTCTTATACACAGCTGACTATCACCCAGTGATAGTTAAAAGCATAGATAGATGTCTAACTAGCGCTAAAAATGACCCTTCGCTCAATTGTGTCAATTGTGTTACCAATCGGAGCGAGTTCAATATTACCCGGAAAAATATCTATGCACCTGCCACCGTCAGACCGTCATTTTGCGAGGTACCTAGATATTTCGACGGGTTATGCATCAATGAAGTAACATCAGCACAACGCTGACACTTCATCATCATCATCAGCTATTTTACGCCCACTGCAGGACATAGGCCTCCTTCGTGGTTTTCATAACCATGAGGGGTTTTGCCATAATCGCCACGCTCGCTCGGTAGGCGGGTTGGCGATGGGATCGTACGTGTTTGGAATCTCGGGAAGACGCTGCTGCCCGTCTCCTGGTAATTGATTTCCTTAGTCACCTCCTACGACATCCACGGAAGGTAATGGAGTGACGCTATTCTTAATCCGGCGCCACACGGCATACACGCTGACAATTACTATCGCCCAATCTACGTTCACGTTGTCACACACGGCGCACAGAACAAACCAATCACAAAGTGATTTACTCTGCAGCACATCTTATGCTCATTACCGCATCTTCACCAGGACTGGGGTCGTTTTTGAGTGTAAATTTTTGTAGGAAGAAATACTTCTACGGTTTTTTTGTTCGTAGCAATCAGCCTATTGATCAGACTGAATTCAAGGCCAAAAAAAACGAAGAAAAAAATAATGAACACCCCGACTGCTGAACGTTAACTACTATTAACGACCAACCTGAGTTACCTACTTTGTTGAATTTGGGTCCCGCCTGCTAACTAGTGACCCGACTGCTGTCGGGGTGCAGGTTATTTTTATTTAAAAAATTAATTTACGAATTTATGATTTGCCTACTTACGCTGTGAGAACTTGCTCCATACAAAAGTTCAAGATTCCAGGTCAACAGGAAGTACTAGGTATTGAAATAAAAACATGTCTTATTAATTATTAAGTCACATTTTTATTTATTCTGTAACATTTTACAATTCCCAATTAAAATATAAACCCACAATTGTTTCGTTCAATTGAAAAAACCGGCCAAGTGCGAGTCGGACTCGGGCACCAAGGGTTCCGTACAAAATTGTACACACTTATTATATTATAAATAGTTCAGGAATCGCGTCTCGCAGTTTTTTCCGAGCTTTTCCCGAACTTCAAAGACTATTTTTAGATTTTTCCCTGTATTTGTATTATAAGACAATATTAATTTGCCAAATTTCATAGTTCTAGGTCAACGGAAAGTACCCTTTGTGGATTTTTGTTAACTTAGAAGTTTTATTTTGCTCTGTTTGACAGATAATGCTTAAAAACATCTGTGTCACATAGAAAACTCATACTTCTATGTAGCATTGATTCACCGGAGGCTGCAACATTAGGGGAGGGCTTATAAAAACAGCGAATTTAATAAAATTATATTTTCTTATTAATTTGCTCTCCTTATATCCTTTTATCCCTAGTCCTGTCCTTGAACCTATTCAAGGTCAGTGGCCTAATTGCGCTCACCAAATCCTGAGCGATTCCAATCGTCTAACTGTCAAATTAGTATGGAATTTGACAGTTAGACGATTGGAATCGCTCAGGATTTGGTGAGCGTAATATAGGGGCAGGACTGAGGAGGTTAATATCAATCAATCAGCACGTATTCGCCCACTGCTGGACATACCCCTCCCCCAACGCATGCTGTCTCTTTCTTTCTTTCTTTCCGTCCTCGGCAATCTTCATCAATTTTCGAAAACCATAAACCTGAGAAAAAATCTCAAAACAAATGTTATTTATACAATAAGAGACTGTTTTCTAATTGGGGTGTCTTAGCACGGGTAGTACAATGGCATCAGTCACGCGTTTTGTGGCGCTAAAATTTCAGAATTTGACAATTAATGTACTGCAAAGTCGCGACTTATGACATTTAAAATGCACAACCAGCGTCGTCGCAGTACCCATGCAGGAATTGTAAATTTTAGAAGTAGAATGAGATTGAGGCCATACATACGTGTTGTACATTATCATGGAAGATGCCAGCAATTTTGGAAATTTCAATTTAGTGGGTCCGATTCCGTAGTACTTTTGTGAAAATGGCCTTAGTCTGGGTGTATTTCATAAACATGATGTCCTTGCCTGGTTACCACAGCATAGGGTTGGTCCCGTCGTAGTTGGGGACGAGGACAAGTGATTGTGTTGTGTAGAAGTTATTGTTATTACTGGTTTCTGTAAGCAATATTTAAAAATGATTGCGATTTTCACCAATAAGTACTTGCAAACACAGGTACTTAACAATCACCTTAATTTTCAGATGCAGAGATAAGAGAGTTTAGAAAGAAAATGATGGAAAAACGAGAGCAGATGCTGAAGGCTGGACTGTGCAAATTATTAGAAATTGCATATCCCACCGTCATTCATAATATCAGAGCGGCAGCGAAGTTATTGCCAAAGACCGCCTTCTTTAAAAATATTAATTCATAAATCGCCAATTGCATTTAACTATAGAAATATCTGTAAAATTAATCACACCAAAACATAAAAGTAAAAAAACTGGCCAATTTCTAGTCTCAAATAAACACATGATATGTAGGAACTTGCCAAGTGTCTTGCCTTGCCTTTTGATAAACACACAAAAAAGTGGCACTTTGAATCAGATACTTGGCAAATTTTCATTATTAAACTTATTTAATATCCTCTAAAAACTTGCCAAGTTTGGTTAAAGTTTGGTTAATTTCATGAAGGCAAGTAGCTTGGCTAGTCAGTTTTTTTACATTTATATTTTGGTGGGATTTCACGACTTTTTGTTAAGAATGTTAGTTTGTGAAATGGGTAGTAGCTTAGAGACGGGTAATATGATCAATTATTACCATAAAGGTTTTATTTAATTTTCTGTAAAAGTAGTCAAGCGTAACTTTAAGCTCCCCGGTCTTACGCCGCCCGCATCCAGCGACTCCTTGCCACCGTAACCAGATCGTCAGACCATTTAGTGGGGGGCCTGCCCACGTCATCCGGTCCAAGGTAACCACCCCCTAAATGTAGGTGCATAATTTCAGCCCCTAAATTTAAGGCGCACCAAATCCTGAACGTTTTCAGTCGTCCAACTGTCAAATTAGTATGGAATTTGACAGTTAGTCGATTGGAATCGCGCAGAATTTGGTGCGCATAATCATGTCACAGGTCAGAACTTGGACCAAAAACCGTTTTGGATAACAATGAGGGAGGCCTATGTCCTGCTGTGGGCGTCAAATGGCTGATGATGATGATGAGGAGAACTTTAATAGTTAGGGCACGCCTCCTAACAAAGCTTTTCTCTCTCTCTACAACTGATTAGATAATTGCGCATAATACGCCGTCTCAAATTATGTTTCCTAATGTATATGTCTTAACAAATTGTTTGTGACGAAAAATATGAACAATATTTTTTTAAAGTAAACAGCGTTTATTTTTTGCTGACATTGCTTTATCTTTTTAATTTGTAAATGCAGGAATACATAATTATCTTTAATAATTAGGAGAGATTTCTTGAGAAAGTGTTTCTCTACTGTGATAGTTCCTCTTATACGCTGTTTAAAATTACGACTAAAATATTTCGTTATCAACTCAAAGTTAATTTTATACTGTGGCCTTAATACATAATTATTCCTATACGCTCTTGTTTATTTTTAATCGTTTTCGATTTTTTCCGTAGCCTACTCATAAACAATATTTACGTTCTACAATGTTGAATTGAAGTACCCTAAATGGACTTTTGATGATCCATCAGTGCGTACCGAAAAGTGAAATCTTTAGATCCCATACTGTCTTGTAAACTATTCTGGTTCCATGAACTTTAGAAGAATATTTCTGTACGGTAACCTTTATCCCTCTGTAAATCTTCAGTCCTGTGACACAACTGTCTTCGAAGATAAATAGGGTCAAAAGAATGTATACTTTATGGTTGGAATAGTTGATTTTTGTGTCAAGTGTAAGTCGATTTTGGGTCGGGCGTCCGTATTTTAACACCTTACAGGCTGATTATACAGGGAATGCTTCTTTATACACATAGAAGATTGTAACTCTGCAATCGAATATTCAACGGTAATTGGAATGTCCATTCTCCATTCTCCTCATACTCCATTTCCTTCCGTGGATGTCGTAGAAGGCGACTAAGGAAATTAATTACCAGGAGACGGGCAGCAGCGTCTTCCTGAGATTACAACCACATACTGCGATCGCCAACCCGCCTAACAAGCGTGGCGATTATGGCAAAACCCTTCATGGTTATGAAAACTACGAAGGAGGCCTATGTCCTGCAGTGGGCGTCAAATGGCTGATGATGATGATGATGATGATGATGATGAATTGGAATGTAATAAATGTAATCTGCTTTGTTAAAAGTTACGAACAGATTTTAAAATTACCATAAGTACCAACCAATTTACTTAGAAGAAAAAATTAAACACGTTCTACGTGGGTAATTGTGCACTAACAAACATAAGGTCACGCCTTTCCTCTGGCCTTTATGTAGAACAGAGAGATATTCTTAGGGGGCTACCTAGACATTTAAACTGCTGAAAAATCCCTCTCACATTATGAAAAATTACAAAGAAGCCAAACGTAAATTGTTTTATCTACACTCATATCATAATCTTCAAATTAAGAATTCAAAGGTAAACACATATTGACAGGCTTTAAACAATACATAACTTTAAGGAAAATTAAAAAAAGTGTAATATAATAGTAGTTTATGCAACTGTCATATAATGAAGGGTATTAAAACACGAGTGTGAGTTTATGAAACGAGCGCA
The DNA here is from genome assembly GCA_947308005.1 of Yponomeuta malinellus. NCBI lineage: Eukaryota > Metazoa > Arthropoda > Insecta > Lepidoptera > Yponomeutidae > Yponomeuta > Yponomeuta malinellus. The sequence goes on along the minus strand of OX371008.1, from coordinate 8,000,674 downwards.
GCGAGTTAAATAATAGTAACGAGTGTTTTAATACCCGTGTTATATGCAGTTGCTTACACTACTTTATCTTCACTAATGCAATTAAAAATTAAATTCACGCGTACGTGTATAATCACAGTGATTTTGCCGCCATTAAAATTTAACCAATGAGAGCGCAGCTGCGCGCTTCAATAAAACGCGACCAACCTGATTGGCCCTGCAATCAAGTTGGTCGCGTTTTATTGATGTTATAATGAGATTTTACGATATCGATGTGAATATTATACCATCATGTGAAATTGCTTAAATTGAGTGTTTTGTTGTCTGCGCTATAACAGTAGTAATTATAAGTCAAGTATTGAAAACATAAGTAGAATGTTACAACATTAGTGTAGATAAAGTTACATTAAAGGTCAGATTTTTCACTTTATGTTACAGTTATTTTTTTTTAAGTGTTGCTGTGATCACGGAACAAAACTTAAGTTTTTTTTTTTAATGTCAAAAGTTGACTCTATAAAAAACCTAATTTCATTTTCGTGGTACCAAAAGTGCAACTAAAAATACCTAAAATTGCGAGCGCAAAACTGAGTGCAGACGATTGAATGTCAAGATACTTTTGTCGAAATTGCGCCATTTTGTTTCAAAAATTTCATTATGAGTGTAGATAAAGTAGTGTATGAGACTGCACATAACTTGGTATTAAAACACTCGCGAATGCTATTAAAAAACTCGCCAAGGCTCGTTTTTTAAAATCTCGCTCGTGTTTTAATAACCCTCATTATGTGACAGTCACATAAACTACTATATTTTAATCGATAATAAAACCATTGGGCAACCGGTATTCGTCAAAGGCAATTTATTTATTTGATTCTAAATCCCTTTGTATAAACAACGTTATGCAAACTTTCTTAGTTAATTCCCGACTAATAACTTGAACAAATAACTTTGACTTCGCATGGACGTATCTTTTCACAGATCTTTTTGGCAGTAACGTGAACATAGTCACAGATCGTTTGCACATCGCTTGTTGTCTTTATAGCTAGTGTATGTGTGAGTAATTGACGTAGTGTGATGCGTAGCTAATTATTATTACTCAATTACCAAAGTAGTCAATTACCTACTCACACATACACTGTAAAGACAGTAAGAGATGTGCAAACGATATGTGACTATGTTCACGTTACCGTCAAAAAGATTTGTGCGGACTTTACTACAGGTCTTATTGGCCACGTATGTGAGTGAAAATTCTCCGTTATTTAGTTTAGTCAAATTAACAAATAATTTTAAAAAAGTGCTATTTCGAGTCAATGGCGAACTCTTCCTGACTTCGCGGATTTTCGTTCAATTTAACTGTCCGGCATTATACCTAAGCCTTCTGGCTGATTATTATCATGCAGTTTCAGTAGGTAGACCGATACAAATGTCACACTGTCAGCATTTTGTCATCCATCTAAATGCATATCAACCCATCGCGGGAATTATCGTTTCCAAAATGCATTTAAGCTATTGTCCAAATATTCGCACAGACACAGGCAGACATATTGTTATCTTATGTAATGTTTGTTTCGAATACTTAATCAAATAATAAAAGGCGCAGGTTATTGCCTTGGAGCCCCGGAGCTTCATAAAGTTGACATTGAGATTTTTTAGGGGTCCGTAGAGCCGATGTCAAAATAGAACCTCCTAATTTTAAATTTAAATCTATATCTATACATGAAGTTTTTCAGAAAATCCACTTAGCTAATAATATTAAGACGACAGGCACTTTTTATTAACGGGAAAATTTATTTCAAGTATAATTATTTCGTCAAAATATCGAGTCAAAGCTTAAAAAATAGTATTGTAAATTCTAAATATATGTCATTCAATAAAGAAAATGACAAATAATCTTAATTTGTATGGTTCCGTAACCCAGAGGGTAAGATTAGTAAGACTCCGCTGTCCGTCCCTCTGTCTGTCACCAGGCTGTATCATGAACCTTGATAGTTAGACAGTTGAATTTTTTACAGATGATGTATTTCTGTTACCGCTATAATAACAAATACTAAAAACTGAATAAAATAAATAGGTACTTAAGGGCGGCTCCAATACAACAAACGTTTTTTTTTTCTTGATAACGGCAACGACGCTCGAAATTCAAATGTTAAACTATAAACAGCTTTAAGAGGATACTCGGAGCTAAGTAGAAAAAAAAAATTCTCTAACAAACATTTTTGCCAAATACGCTTATTTTCAGCGGAAATCGATTAAAGTTATTGAGCCTAAGTATTAGGCTGTATATTCTAAAATAGTTAATATAGTTTTTGAGGTGTACAAATTTTTTGCAGAAAGTATTAAAAATAAGATTTTTTCATTTTGCGCTAGTTAGCAGAGGGTCGCCCTTTAAGATCATCATCATCATCATCATCATCATTCAGCCACAAGAAGTCCACTGCTAGACATAGGCCTCCTCCATGGATTTCCAAAAAGACCGGTTGGTAGCGGCTTGCATCCAGCGTCTTCCTGCCACTTGGATGAGGTCATCTGTCCATCGTGTGGCTGGTCGTCCTACACTGTGCTGGTATAATAGGTAATGGTAAAATATTTGTTGTGGTGGATCGTTCAACGAATAATAAAAAATTACGGTGGTAATTGAAACATTTTTTTTGTGAAAATTGGTAAGATTGCAGTACATTCCCTACAGTACCTGTATCATCAAACATTAAAAATCAGGATTGTGAATTGTTCTTCCAGTACCATCACTGGTGGAACAACTCACACTTTCATCATTTAGTTCGGGACAGTTCCTGAAAGAAAACACATTTTTTCTAAGAATCACAATAAATATATTTTCTTATTATTATTTATTACTAGCTTTGGCCCGCGACTTCGTTCGCATGGAATGAGTAATTTCTGGGATGAAAAAGTAACTCCATACCAAATTTCATCTAAATCCGTTCAGCCGTTATAGCGTGATTGAGTAACAAACATCCAAACATCTTCACAAACTTTCACATTAATAATATTAGTAGGATAGTAGGATTATACATTACATATAATTATATACGGAATCCTGAGTGCACGAGTCTGGCTAGCACTTGACCGCCATGTACACTCATACACTAGCATAAAACCGTCGAAGGACGGGCCGGACCTTTAGTCAAAAACCACCATGGATTTGTGGAGCATGAACATGATGCTCTTGTTATTTAATTTGTTTCTACCTAGATTTTGCGCCGGACAATATTTTTCCTTTCAAAATATCTATGGACCAAGTAAGTAACAATTCTTTACTACACATAAATTAATGTCGCAATTCCTAGATTTTGCCGAAACCGGTGTACGTGCGTGAAGCGATTTAATAATAATAAATAAACATGATTTGATATGATTTTAATATATGATTTGAAGTGGAAGAGGTTTGTCAGCATGGCAAGTGGCAAACCCTGGGCTCTCCCAACTGAGCATTAGCTAATGCTCCCAACTGGCAAGTGCAAGCATCGATGAAATTTCGAGCCTCTTTACAAACTTCTCTGTATTACGTACAGGCAACGACATATGACCATATGGCACGGTGAGCCAGAGGTCGCGGGTTCAAGTCACGGTATGGGTGGAATTTTTAGCCTCTAAATAGGTTTTTAAAAATACAAGCGTGAGTTTATGTACTGACATTTAATTTTAGAATAGATGTAAAATAATCTCACATTGGGGCACATGTAGGTTCCATAAAAGAAAATGAAGTGCTATCAGAATTTTTTGTTTCTATTTAATACTAAAAGTAGCTATATGTATAGGTAGGTACATGAGAGCGCACCCGAGTATCTTTATGATTTAGTTTCAAATCCAATAGTTTACGATTCAATTTCCAGATCCAATCTACGCCGATTATTGATTGCCTTTGACTGTTTGTTACCGATGTAAAGCTCGTTAAAATAAGAAAGACTAAACATGTTACTTATCTGCTGCCGGTTACGTTAAGGATCACTAGTAAATAGACGCGTCGTTGACTAGAGTCACGATCTTCATATTAAAATTAAGAAAATGTCATGTGAGGGAAATCTCACATACAAAATGTTCATCACGGGTAGTTAAGTTGTGCGTGAGTCACGCACGAGTCACGACGCATCTTGCTGCCCCGGATCTTGTTTCTATCAAGATTGTGTATAGGTACCTACTAGGTAAGGAATAATACCTTGCACACAGGTATTTAAAAACAATAAAAATATCTTCCACACAACATAATCACAACACAAATCAACACACCAAATGGTCATGCAATTCCGGTCCAAATAAATGCTCATGAAGCTGCATGATAATTGCGTGAATAGATTAGTTGATTGCTAACGTTCAGTGCTCGTAGCATGACAACGCGTGACTTCGTTTTATGGCGTGTGCAGTCGATAGAACATCAACCTTTACATCTGCGCACTCTAATCAGATACGTTAAGGACGACTTTGAAACAAAAATGTAAAGAGCGATCTACTGTCGGATGTACCAGCACAGACAGTATCGTCACACTCGCATCGTCATATGAGTTATGCAGTCTACTGTACTCGAATGTCAAAATCCGCGGCTTTTCAGTACATTAGAAAGTTATCAAAGTTCGAACATAATATATTACAATAAAACGAGCCATTCGCGCCTTCAAGCCACCAGACCCTCGTTTCAAACTACTTAAAAAAATTCAGGGCAGGACACAATATAAGTAGGCTTTACCAGTTGACTCGACTAACTTATAAAAGAACACTTCCTGCCTACCAATTCCATTGAAAATTACTTAGTTTAAAGTGGAAGGAGGAAGTTAATTTAATTAAAATAAAATTCTGACATCCCTAATAGTAATCGTTCCTAAATTCCTACCATTCCTAAAACTAAAACTTTCGTAAGCACTACACATTATTAACTTACTGCCGGATTCACTTACTCAATTTTTTGTCAGAGGAGTCCGACCAGATTTCGCTCTGATTCGCAGAGCTTAATCATGGTGAGTAGAGACAGAGCTCACGTCATCAGTGATGAAGAACAAACGACGAGAGTTCCGTCTCTACTCACCAAGATTAAGCTCTGCGAATCAAAGCGAAACCTGGTTAGGCTCTTCGGACAAAAAAATCAAGTAAGTGAATCCGGAAGTAAGTTACTAATGAGTAGTGCTTACAAAAGTTTTAGTTCCCTCCTAAATGTCAAGGTTCGATAACGCTATCACAATACAAAGCAATGGAGGGGGCAGGGGAAGGAGGGTCTGCGCACGAATTATTAATTAAACCGTGAACTCAACAAATTTTCATAATATCAATTTTAAAAAGAACCCTCCGTTTCAATCCGCATATTTTAACGGCCAACTACAGGACCCCAAAATGCGCGTGACCCGACACGCACTTGGCCGGTTTTTTGTCTATCACAGATACTGTGTCGCGTTAAAACTTATGATAAACGAAGTCGCACGTGTTCATGCTAAGAGAGCTGATCTGAATGGCGTGAATTGAAAATTAATCAAAAATCTGTTCTAATTCCTTTTGATTCCGCGCGAATTAATTGATTCTTACCTACCTACATATTTCAAAGTGCTTTCATACTGTGAGTAATATAATGCATACATAGAATAGATATGTTAATGCTTGAAGTATAATTCCCGACAAATAACTTAAACAGCGCCTTCCCATTTGGGTTTGACAGCTGCATCTGCAGGTGCCGCTGCTGAAGCGGCGGCTAAACTTAAGATAAGGAAATATAGCCAGCTTATGCTTCATTATTTGTTCGTCCCACTGGCTGTGGAAACGATGGGAGTATGGGGGGATGAGGGAAGAGTTTTCGTAAGGGAAATCGGTAGACGCCTGAGAAGTCGTGGGTATGACCATCGTTCCGGGGCATACCTGATGCAGAGGATTTCCCTGGCGGTGCAGCGGGGGAACGCTGCTAGCGTCATGGGAACTTTTGGATCAGGCGTGTCCCGGGGCGGTATATTTAATTAGTTTAATTTAATATTTAGTTTACTCCTTAGCTACAAAATGTATGTGTGTAATATTTAGTTAAGTTATTAAAATGTAACAACCCTAAAACTTGTGGATTACGTATAATAAATAACTGAACAGATGACTTTGACTTCGCAGCATGGACGTACTTTGGGTCTGATTGGCGGAGGACGCGGGGTGACTTACAATTCTTCGGACTTTAGTTTAGTCAAATTAACAATTAAGTAATTAGAAAAAATAATTTACGCACTAAAACTTTCGTAAGCATAAGGCGCCGTCCTATTACTGCCTAGTGCGTGCGATGAAGCGATGGTGTGATCGAGCATTCAAACATACTGATATCTATTTAATGTCATATTGAAGGTCGTGCGGTCATGAGATGCGAAAAAATTGTCTAGTATTCGTCGCGCGACCATCGACGCATCGTATTGATCGGATTAGTACTGACTGTCCTAAGGCGCTGGTGCGACCAAGCGCTGATTTTATAATGTGTTCCACGTTTCCTTTTTTTAATGCTATTTACGATTAAAGAAATATTTCCCGACAGCAAAAACTGTGCATCTCTGTTAAGAGCCACATCGTGCGTGATCGCATCGCTCCAAAACAGGACACACGATTACTTCTCGCGCGAGCCGTTTCATCCCACGATGAAATCACATCGCATCATCGCGCGAGCGATGGCAATAAGACGGCGCCTTAGTCTCTGGCCTCACAGAAGGGACGTGGGGCGTGGGCGCGGAAAAGAGTACAGAGTTCACGCCCTCGCTCTGTCTCTTTTTCGTCCTTTCAGTACAAAGATATTGTATGAAAGTGAATTGGAAGGACGACACATCTTTTTCGCCCCTTCACCCCACTTCCCTTCTATGTGTCTCAGGCCTATTAACATTATTTACTTAACTCCGGAATTCGTCAGAGACGAGCAACCGTCGACACGAGCTCCGTCTCTACTCACCATGATTAAGCTCTGCGAATCAGAGCGAAACCCTCTTCCGACACAAAAATCAAGTTAGTGAATCCGGAGTTAAATTAATAATAAATTTCGTGGGTTTTTGTTCAGATTATCTGTCGGGCACTATAACTAGCGAAACTGTGTAAGTAGAGCTTGCCAAAATAAATAAGTACAGTGATAAGTACTTGAACATTCAGATTCCTTCACTTAAAATCAACACATAATATCATGTTCTTATGAAATAGTACATAACGGTTTTATTTATAAAAACACGATTCCTTAAAACACTTCTCAGAGACAGTTTAATAGTCTGTGGTAAAGGGAAAGACGTAATGACAGATTGGTTAAACTGCCTCTGAACCTCTCAAAAGACTGAGCAGTCTTATTTATAGTTTATTTAATCTGTGGTTACATCTTTTCCTTGTAAAATCTTCACCACAGACTATTTTAATTCGCGTTCATGGAGTGCTTTAAGGAATCTTGTTCGTTCTTGTAAAATAAGACCGTGACTCAATTAATTTCCACACACAATAATGCACTTAACGGTCATTTACAGCGACGACACCTCTGCCGTTTCCTACGTGCCAAGCGTTAGACGTAGACTGTCAGCGTCGCGGCCTACGCACCTTTTTCTTTCTCATGGATTCTGGCCACCTTGGCATGAAGGCCATCGATCCGGTCCTGCTAAATAGCGTGGCTTTGGTATTTCCCGACCAACAAGTTACCTGCCTCTTAAGGAGACTCAACGTTACCGGGGCACGTTGGACCAAACTTGTCGAACGGAAGTAAGTTTAAATGGCCCCTCATTACCCTACTTAGGGCCGATTTTACCAACCTTAGATAAAAGTTATCCGTCGAATTAAGTATTACACATCAAAAATAAAAAAATGTCATTGCCTTTCGTTTGGTATGACAGATAACATTTTAGATGACATTCTATTTTTGTTGTGTAATATTTTATTCGATGGATAAGTTATATCTGAGGTTGGTAAAATCGGCCCTTAATCTTGTATAGGGTTATCTACCTCAAAATGCGCAAGTCCTGAAACTCGTCAGTTAAAGTCTGTTTTTACAAAAACTTTTGTGCTCCTTATTTTTTTTTTTAACTATCACGATTGTGTCAAGTGTCAGACCCTCCGGGATACAGGCGTGAGTTTATGCTGTGTTATATGTTAATTTCAAACTGACTTCAAAAAAGGAGGAGGTTATCAATTCGACGCGTATATTATTTAAGTATTTTTACTTTTTTTTGGCTATGTTCACGCACAACACAACTCTATCAAATCTTAACCAATTTCGACAATTATTTTTTTTTCGAATGGATGTACCTAACGTCCCACTGGTCCCAGTTTAATTTTGTGAGGTCCTGATGAAGACTTTCAGAAATGGAGAACTGAACTCTTCAATGGACAGCAGTAACTAAGGCCTAATGGAGCCCACCCTTTAGTAATGCATATGTTTCATAAAATTTGACGTAAAAGTCGTTCCAGGGTAGGTAATTGGTAATAGGTAATTCAGTGAGGTTCTGGTGAATAATTTCGGAGATGGAAATGGAGAAGTTCAAATTTGAAAGCAGAGTAGGGTAAAATATGCTTATAATACTCCCCCACAAAAAATAAAAAAATAATACAATTTAATAAAAATAAAAACCAACTTTAAAACACTGCAGAACTAAAAAGTTAGAAATAATTTAAAATAATATATTTTTATAAATTAGAAGTACCTACGTAAATATACCTACATGTAGGTATTGTAGAAGTATACATAATTTGAAGTCGGTACCTAAAATATATGCGCTGGTCATGAAACTTGACACCGACTACAAATTATACTACATTTCTAACCGCAGTATGGACCCGACTGAAAATCAGCATTGCAATTGATCTCTCGGTTGCAACTTTATGCTGAGTTGGGCCCAATACTTTGTTTTGGCGACTCAATACTTTAAAACTTTCCGATATTTTATTATTATTGTTGGTTTTCGTGTTTTTTATATTTTTACCGCTACCCACGGTAGGTATTGTGTTTTCTGTTGACTGTTATATTTTGATGAGTGATTTTATGTTTTTGAGTATTGTGTTAATACATCAAGTTAATATATTTTTCTTTCTTTCTAATTTAAAGGTTCTTTTAAATTATTTCTAACTTTTTAGTGTTGTAGTGTTTTGAAGTCGGTTTTTTTTTTTTTTTTTTTTTTGTTTATTGTTGATTTTGGTCTTTCAGTGGCGCTGTGTGATAGATAATGCCTTAATGTTGTTCTATACAAAAGAATGATTTACTAAGAGCCGCGTTTCAATAAAACAATTACAATTCATTACTTGCTTTATCACTAAAAGTGATCTCTTCCGGACAACCTTTGGATAGACTGGACTAATACATTGGAGAAGGAAGTAGATATAGAAAAACAGAAAATAATTTATTTCTGTACGAATTATTAATCTGTGGGTTAATCGACTTTACAACGTAAAACGTTGGTAAAACGTGAATTTTAGTTCCATGAAATAGAGAAAGACAATAGCGAAAATGGCAGAGCGCTCAAGGCGCGAAGTGAATCAAAATGTAAATATAAATTTCAGATTAAAATCATGACACAAAATTTGTTGTAAAATCTACACTCTAATTGGCGTGTCTTAGGAATTGCAGTCACCCTGTAGACCAGTTTCGAGGCGACAGAAAACTTTTGCAATTGTGGTAAGAGTTTTCTCTTATCCGAAACGGTTCGGCCGAAGACAGTGTGAATGAAGATCTGAGGCCTATGATAATTCGATGTACATTGCAAAGTTGATTAAACCACAGATTAACAAGTAGACTCTGCTACGCAATGTACATCGAATTGTAATAATAAACTACAAATTGTAGTTTTATGAAACACGGCCCAAGGTAATTGTGTGTACAGTCGTCAGCACATCAACCTTTACATACTTACGTGCACTCTAATCAGTTACATCAAGGGCGACTTTGCAACAAAACTGTAAAGGTTGATCTGGGCTCATGGTTTAATATGACAGTGAAAAATTGATTCACCCACAAATTAAAAGGTGGGAAGACTAATAATTGTACTAATCGGCTACGCAATTTAGGTACATTGAATTGTCATAATAAACTATAAGTTGTAGTTTTGTGAAACTCGGCCTTGCTGTCGACTGTACCGGCTACCGGCTAATGCAAATGAGCACGGATAATTTCTACCTGGAATTTATTTATAATTAGGTACAATTGTTGACTGAGCTCGGCGTTTATATGGCTACTGTAAATTCTGCCACAACATTTACTCTATGGTAGCTAAGCTACGATATCGTAACGAGAAAAAGAAATAGCCATAAATAATTACACGATTCAATTTCATGGAACCGCCCTTTTGAGATCCTTGCCACTTTCTCAGAAGGGTCAAGGAGTGTGGTTCAAGTGTTTTTAACACTTAAGGTACGATCATAAAATGTGCCTTAGAAGAAGTAATAATAAAAATGAATGAGCTGTGGTAGAGGAGCGGTAGAACGCCGGCCTCAGATTCGGGAGGTGGTGGGTTTGAATCCAATAATAACGTTGTTTTCATAGTTACGTACATTGTTGAAATTTTGTTGCAACACAAATTATTAATGTCATCAAAAACGTAACTTGTAAAAAAACCAAGTCTCGTAACTCAATTCTTCCGCCAAAAAAAATTGTGAGATCCATGTAATACAAAGTCGGTTAATTTATTCAGTCCCTACTTAAGGGTCCTTCTGTCTTTAATTATTACGTAGTTAGCTAACGTAGCAACATCTTATAGTGACCATATCAATATTAAAAATATTTTATGTTTTACATACATAAATGTTCAAATAGTTAGTGTTCACATACGTCACCGCTTAAAATTGCCAATCCGCGGAAGGCACCCGTGGTAATAAAGCCCATATTCTGTCTCTGAGGGAAGGCATGTCCCCTGCAGTGGGATGTAAGAATACATAGGCTACATAAAAAAAAAACTTCCACACAACATGTTCACTTGTCCTGTGACACGCTATGACCTTTTTTCCTTCTTATTAGGGTTCCGTACCTCAAAAGGAAAAAAGGACCCTTATAGGATCACTTTGTTGTCCGTCCGTCCGTTCGTCCGTCTGTCAAGACCTTTTACCTCAGGAACGCGTGCAGTTATCGAGTTGAAATTAAAACAATATACTCAGGTTTACAGTCCCTTAAAGCTGTGAAAAAATCAAACTTTTAAGTTAACGTGAAAAAATTATACGGCCGTTTATGCCGCAAAAAACGTATATTTCGACACTCAAGGGAATCAAAATTTATAGGGTACTTTCCGTTGACCTAGAAACTATGAAATTTGGCAATTAATATCGTCTTATACTACGAGTATCAGGAAGTCTGAAAATTTTAACATTAATATTTTGTAATTATATCATAAAAAATAGTCTTTGAAGTTCGGGAAAAGCTCGGAAAAAACTGCGAGATTCGATTCCTGAACTAATTAAAATATAATTATGTAAGTACCCATGATTTTGTACGAAACCCTCGGTGGGCGAGTCCAACTCGCACTTGTCCGGTTTATTTTTAGTATAATTTTTATATAGTATTTATTTTTGGTTTTGTTTTGTTACTGTGGCGTGAGTACTGTTTTTATAATGTAAATGCTTTTCCTCCTTCTTCTTCAGGTTTAATTTGCTGGACAACCGAAGCGGTGTCGAATTCAAGACGGACCTTCATGTGACGGCCGAGTTCATACTAGTCATCGCTGAAAGATACGAACCCTACAGAGCGCATATAACAATGGATATACGTAAGGGAACGTACCCATACCACGTGACCGGTTTGAGGGGGGAGGGAGTTTTCAAAATACCACGCTTCGTCACAGGGACGGGGGCGGGGGGGCTGGTCTTCGTCACGTAGTCAATATCTTGTAGAAAAATCTCGAGGTTTCTCGAGCTTTATACAAATTATAGCGCGCAGCTTTCAGCGCTTTTTACCCATAGGTGGCACGGTACAGCACATGTACCGGTACGCCAGCAAATTTAAAACTGCTAGTTTGAATACTTTTTTGTAATTGTGGTGAGCCAATTGTTTTTTAACTTGTTTTTTGCAACTAAATTATTGAACTAAAACCATATTTATGAATTACTACGTCAATACTAGATGGGTATTAGCATATACTACAGGTGGCCACCTAGGAGGGAGGGGGGTAAAAAATTGTAAAAAGTGGGTCACGTAGTATGGGTACTTTCCCTAAGTCCAGACGGTAGCTTCCAACTTGTAGCTCTCCTCGGCGGAGAGCGGTAACTCATTGTGGATTTCCCGAAGACACGGCTAGAAAATTCTCCGCGGCGGAACCAGCGACAGTTGAAAGGATTACCTTGGAAACAAATGCCTTGACCTATTTGCACCGTCCCCAAGAGTGTGACTCTGTGGCTGTCGTATTAAGAAAAAAGTTATTATAAAACAAAAAACTCGACTGATGAAAAGTCTTAAACAAAGCCCTAATGAGGCCATTGAATTTTTAACCTCAGCAGGCGCCACCGCTCGTTTTTATTCTAAATTTTTCAGAGATTATCATTATTATCATGTTGGTACAGCGATATCATTCCGATGTAAAAACCTAACTGTTACTCGGGGCTGCAAGTGATGTAAATTGCTTCGGCCAGATGTCGCTGCCTGCACGTAATACAGCGAAAGTTTGTAAAGAGGCTTGAAATTTCGCCGCTGCCTGCACTTACCCATTAGCCCAGTTGGGAGAGCGCTGGCACGGTTAGCCAGAGGTCGCGGGTTCAAGTCCCGGCATGGGTGGAATTTTTAGCCTCTAAATAGGTTTTTAAAATTGTCCTCAACATGGGTTAGTGCAACAAAAAGAATATTTTCAGAGATTTTAAATGTACAGAATTTAGGCGGTGTCTAAGACTTTTTAGCAGCCGAGTTTTTTTGTTTTATAATAACTTTTTTCTTTTTCTTTAACGACAGAGTCGCAGTCGTAGGGACGGTGTGGGGAAATTTTTTGCAGTCGGGTTTTATTAATAAAAAAATTAAGAGATTTTTTAATTAAGGAAGAAAGAAAGGAAAACCTTATACCAACAAGACACATCACAGAAACAAAATAAACATAATAATAATAATAATAAAAATTTATGCTTTTTAGATGTTTCTTTACTAAGAATATGGCAATTGACATCCGCAATTTTGTTTTCTCGAGACGTTATATAGGTAGCCATTAACACGTCATCAATATACGTTTCACTGGAAAAATCTTAAGCCCGGGTAATCATAGCGAGCTGTAACCGTAACATGCGTGACAGCACACAGTACGAGGTTCTAGTGTCTACGCTTGTTACAGTTTAGGCTCACGACGTCGCCGGAACGCTTTCACTGAGCGTACCCATTTTAGAGCTGTAACTGTAACCAAATAGATACAGAAACGAGGTTCTAGTGTATACGAGAAGGCCACTAACAAGCCGGATCTGCACAGTGTTGCACTGCGAGCGCCCTTTAATTCGCGGCAAAAACCGACAATCGTCGGCTCGCTGCGAGTCGCTCGTGTAGCGTTCGTTGCAGGCTCGCGAACCACGTATGTTTTTGGTAACAGTAACGGTTACAATTACGTGCAACGTTACGGGTTCAGAAAACGTCGTAAACGTTGTAAACGTCGGCTCGCTGCAAACCGCTCCCAGCAGGTTAGCGAACCACGTAAACATTATGTTTTTTGGTTACAGTGTATGCAATGGTTACGGTTACAGCTCGCTAATGAGTACCCGACTTTAGTTGTCATAATCAGTCTAACCGCACACGCGCTCTATGCATAAAGAAACGTAGGCACATTTATACATACGCGCGAGCAACATAACCGCTTTGCTTTCGCAGTCGGATAAAAGGACCTATTGTTCTCGCCAAGATACCCCTTCCTTGCTTATTTTTTTCCAGCTTAGTGAGGGTATTTTTTCTCCAGTTAACGTGCTTTCGCGTACTAGACGCCAAGCATGGAAAGCTCTTAAAACTTGTATTGTGAGGCCTACAGAAAGGCAGACTAAAAAACTGGCTAAGTGCGAGTCGGACTCGTCCACGAGTTCCGTATACTTCCTTTCATTCAGTTTGGTTTGGGAGCCCTAACGGGAGGGCACATAACTTGACAAATTTCTGTTATTACTTTTACCTACATACCTAATTATGTATATAGGTATATCTACACTCCACACTAGTTTAAAACGTTAAGAATGGGTTAAAGTTTTTACGATAGAGCAAAAACAAAAATTTCATGGGAACCCACCTTATATTCTTACTTTTTATGGGACAATTCCCCTTAATAGCACATGTTCCGTGAATATAAACTAACTAGGTACCTACCGATAACGGCTCGAGAAATTCATAATATCATAAAGTCCATACAGAAAGTCTGTCGTACCCATTTGGCACCCTTCGCCTACGGAGCCCTAAAAATTGCCGTCTAGCACTCTCGAAATCATGTTGGTTTACCTGCGGCTGCTCAAATTTTTGAAGTTGAAAATAAGACAAGTTCAATGAATTTACATTTTATATTCCGCAGAGGACGTCGAGAGCAATATTACGTACAAGTGGGACGGGCAACGGGGCTCTGATAATGAAGATTACTTAATCATTGGACAAGAAAGAATTGCTGTACGGAACGCGAGGATACCTCTGTATTTTCTGCAACCACCAGGTAAATGAGAGCTCTGGGCAGATAGGTAATAAATACAATTAGCTCGTACGCTAGAACTCGAACTTTAATGGGCAAAACGGACAATCGGATATTTGAGACTAGTGTGTCCTATTTCAGGTTGGAAGATCCGTATAAAAACGATTTTTTTTTATTATTTTCATTTGTTTCGGTCGAAATTCCACGAGTTGAAAATCACTGCTGCGGGCAACACCGGGAGCATATTTTATCGCTGCATGGACATTCCCTTACTTTTGTTTTGGTGTTATTCCACCCGTCTGGGGCCTATTTTATGGAACTACAAAATTAAAATCATGGTTTACTATGACAATTCGGTATAGGTACATTGCGTAGCTGATAAACCCACAGATTTACAAGTAGGAAGACTGCTAAGCAATGTATATCGAATTGTCATAATAAGCTATGAATTGTAGTTTTATGAAACTCGGTCCTGACTGTCTTGCTGTTTTATGAGCACCCCCTTGCGCCCCCAAAACCTACATAGGTACCTATATTTTTCTTTTTTTAAGTTACTGTTTGAATAAAAACTGAAGACGTCTAGGTTACCGTCCTTAAAAGTTATGCCAGCGACGCCCGTGGGAGCAGCAGTTACCTGCACTCGCAGCTGCAGGTGCTGAATGTGCGGCTGAGACACTTGCCCCGAGCACCTTCTCCGGGGGCTTCTACACCTGGGTCACTTTGCCATCAAGGCTAGTATTCGCGATGTTAGCTCCGACCTGTTGGAGCTAGGGCGTGAGGCACACAGGGAGGATGTGGGGCGAGGGCGCGGAAAAGACGCGACGCGTTCTATAGAGTTCGCGCTCTCGCCCCGTCCTTCTGTGTGGGCTTCGTCCCATCCCTTCAGCACATTTTGTATGAAAAATGGCGATGCGTCTTTTCCGCGCCCTTGCCCCACGTCCTCTCCGTGTGTCCAAGTGCAACACCTAACAGCTCGAGGAGCTCCCGCGGATATGGACATCCTTCGTCTGGCCGGTCGTGGTTGGAGGCGATGTGGTAGAGATGCTGGTGCGGCCTGTTGTCAGCACAGTAAAAACTAACGCCATATACGAACCACGAACTCTATAGTTCATTTGCAACGCGTTAATCCCTAGGACTACTTATTCCTAAAATAATAAGGTCTTGTTTGAAGGCTGTGTTGAAGGGCAGCAAGAGTCGTACTTAACCCCGGTTTCTCGTACACTATGACGCTGTTAATCTACTGTTAGCTGCTGTCAGTTGTTTTTTTATATGGACTTTGGCCAACTGACAGTTCATTAACAGATTGTACGAGAAACAGGAGGTAGGTAAGTATTTTCAACGATTTTTTTTTTGTTCGCAGTGAAGCATTAAGATATTTTTAAAACTAAAATAACTCTCCAGTCGTTGATTTTGGAACCCCTATTCAAGGGACTGATTAAGCAAATTTGTTACAAAAATTGTAGATAAAGGCGCGACTCACACAGATGGGACGTGAGCCGAGAGCGCGGTAAGATGTATAGTCACAGACTACAGTCCTTGCTTTGCGGATGCTCTTGGCTCTAACAGATTTACCCCTGTTGATAAACACCCAAACGAATGAATCGAATAACCATTTAGGGAGGTATCTATAGAGATACCTACCTGTATAATTAACCTGTCAGTAAACCCCCAAAATTTATGGGACGAAAAAGCATTATCAGCTAATTTTACCCAACGATGCGCATAAGGAGGGTAAGTGAGTCACATTTGATTTATTAATCAATCAGTAGTGAGTGGTAAAAACTCTCATTCCCCTAGAGCGTCCCGGCACGCCTTCCGTGACGTCACTAGTGTCGCCATTTATCATTTTGCTTCTGTCAGTGATGGTAACAAATGGCTTATTTCACTTTGGCGTAATTACCTACCCAGACGCTTTCATTCAGGTGACCTGGCGTAACCTAGGGGACCCTATTACGGAGGCGTCCGACCGTGATTTTGAATTATCGCCTTTGAATTCGCCCCGCGTCGCAGTACTCGCTGACTCCAGTTCGGCTTTGTGATGTATTATATCAATGTGTGGGGAAGCTGAAGGTTTAATGTGAGTGTTTAATCGATACATTCCCTGAGGGAGGTGATTCTTCAGCAAATTTGCAACGAATTTTGTTCCGGGGAATTTTGGACCAGGTGTCCAAAATAGATGTTGGGGATTATTCTGTTTTTGGACATTAGGTATAGTTTTTTTTTATTTAGAAAAAAGGCGTACCTAACCAACTGCGTGACCAATCACGTGTAGAATAAAACATTGATGCAACAACTAAAGCATATGACCGGCTGTTGCCCATCCGTAGTACAATTAGTACAGACCCTAATAGTTTTATTTACATAAAAAAATACCGGCCAAGTACGAGTCGGACTCGCGCACCAAGGGTACCATTATCTATACAACACTAGACAAAGATCGAGACAAGATAGATTAGATACATTGAGAGCAGCGCCATCTATAGAAACAAACAAGAAGCGTTTAACATTGACATCGGCCCTGCGAAGGTTATATAGATGGCCGCTACATGGCGAGCGCTGTCTTTAGACAACGTTTGTTGTATGGGAGCCCCCCTCAAATATGTATTTTCTTCTGTTTTTAGTATTTGTTGTTATAGGGGCAACAGAAATACATCATCTGTGAAAATTTCAACTGTCTAGCTATCACGCTTCGTGAGATACAGTCTGGTGACAGACAGACAGACAGTGGAGCCTTAGAGTAACAATTCTCCGGTGTAGTTTAAATAGCTTGTGGTAAAGGGAAAAACATACCTAACCACAGATTATTTAAACTGCCTCTGAGGATTGTTTTAGAGGAATCTTGTTTCTATAAATATGACCATTAGAGATCTAGTCACGAACTGATCAACTATAGCAAAACATTTTTTGCAAAGTTGCCTGTTACGCATCTGACTTGAGTGCACGCACGTAAAGTTGATTGATGGAAACTGTACTGTAAAAAACTTACCTATCTTACTCTTGTTTTGCAGATACTGAAGATACAAGAATAATTAACAGAGCCTTAATAAAGAAGCCAACAATACTAGAATACATCGCAAATGAGATTGTTGCAGATGTCATGCGTTCAGTTGTTGATAACTTTAGGCTGTTCACCAGCACAACACCAGTCAAGTATTATTACACGCTTTAACCAAAATATATTTTTTTTCATTTTGATTTTATCTACCATCAGCATCACATTGTGCCTTTATCAGATTTTATCGCTCGAGTTAAACTTCATTGAATTTATGAAATTTATTATAATCATGAAATAATTGTATATTAATTTCTCAATTATGATTCCAGAATATTCTTTTTTTAGGCACACTACATTGTTGTTTAAGCGCAGTAGCTCTTGCAGCAACGGGTGTTGATGGCTTTGTATTCGGGTTTTGTATTTGGTGACTTGGTATTTCCAGATAGTTGTGGATCTCTTCATTGCGAGGAAACCACGGTGCAGCACAGATTGTGTGCTGCGCCACTCATTAAAATATAAGTAAGAAAAACTGTCCTATATAGGGCAAGGCTATGGAGTTTCAATTTCATTCGGCCTTTGTCTAAGGAGCAGTGGAAACACAACAGTAGAAAGCCTTTATTTTAACTTTGAATCAGTATACAGTAAGTAAAGCACTCTGTGGTTTGAATCCCAGCATTTAGCAATGACTTTTTTTTTTTTTATTTATTGACTTTGTTATCGCAGAGTTTTAAATTTTATAAATTATTCGCCAAACTGCACTTTGTTTTCTTAGTCACATACATTTGTGCAGTAGCAATACCAATCGTTAACGGTGAAGGAAAACATTGTGAGGAAACCCATTTACTGAAATAATGAGATGAATTAATGACCTCGTACGAGCAAATGACTCTATAAACATTATTGCTTTCCAAATTTTGACAACTTTTATCAAAAGCTATTTACATATTGACAAAAGCTAAATAAAGTCAAATACTAATATACTTATGCTATGTGATATGTAAAAAACAGGAATATAAACTGCATTTTATTTGAAATGGCATATTTTACTTGATAGTTACAAATTCACAAGAGTACAAAACAATATTCAGAAAGCATCACCCAGCGACTCTTCCACAAACTTTTTATAAACAGCCATGAATTTGGCAACAAAAGCTTCTAAGTGAAATATTGGTTTATTTCCCAATCTCATTCTGTGTTCATATCTCGCTGCGTGACTCGACACCTGGCATTTCATGGCCATATCACAGTTACGCACCAACTCATGGAGCAAACCAGAAAATATCATATCGGGAGGGACCCCATGTATGATCAATTCATAAAGTTTCTGTCTGACCTCGCCTAGCTTTTTCGGAGATTGTTCGGAAAGTATCATAGATGCTGTATCTCTTATGAATTGCTGCCAATCTGGTTCTGGAACTTTCTGATCCACTGTGAAGGGGTATTGCTGGACTTTACACGCCTCACACATGAGCAAGGCTCTTCGCAAGTTGCGATCAGAGCACTTAGCTATTCTCATGGCTAGTTCTGATGGTAAATTCAGACCTTCTTTCTTGCAAACTGCATGAAGAACTGATGCGACTTCTGTTTCAGTAGGGGCTGGTACTCTAATAGTTAAACATCGTGACCTTATAGCTGGTATGACGCGCGATATGGAGTTAGCGATGAGAATTAGGCGACAAGTTGAAACATACTTTTCCATCGTTCGGCGTAACGCATGCTGGGCATCTTTTGTTAGATCGTCTACTTCATTTAGAATCACCACTTTGAACTCGCGTTGACCAGATGAATCAATCTGGTGAGTTTGTGCAACGTTCTTTACCAAATCCATGATAACAACGCGGTCGTGGACACCAACGTCAGTCGGGTTAACCTCAATGTGATAGTTACTGCTAATGGTCATGATTTCTATTTTCTTATTGGACGGCGTTGTGAAATTCATGGTTTCCTGCCTCAGACGCTCCACACCGGAGCCATACAGTTCCCTCAGTAAACACATGATGCGTGTCTTCTTACCGGCGCCCGAGGGCCCGTAGATTAGGAGATGAGGAAAGTCACTCTGCTGGACGAGGCTCTTCAATCGCGTGGCTTGATCTTTGTGGAAGTCCAACTTCATTAGGTCCCGAGGGCGATGTTTGTCTACCCAAAGACTCATGATCGTAGGTTCTAGCGAATAAAAACAACAGCAGAAAATGTAAACAAAGCGGAGACTAAAGAAAGAACGAACGTCATGTCTTGTAAATAAATTAAATGTCAAAAGGCGCGCCAATTTGCCGCGTTCAAAAATCAATATCAACACCACCAACAGCAACACCACTACACAATCAATCATCTTTTGTAGTATCAACATGATGGGATGGGATAGATAGTTTCATATTATGAGAAAGTATCATCATCATCAGCCATTTGACGTTCACTGCAGGACATAGGCCTCCCTCATGGTTTTACAAACCGTGAAGGGTTTTGCCATAATCGC
This sequence comes from Yponomeuta malinellus, assembly GCA_947308005.1. Taxonomy (NCBI): domain Eukaryota; kingdom Metazoa; phylum Arthropoda; class Insecta; order Lepidoptera; family Yponomeutidae; genus Yponomeuta; species Yponomeuta malinellus. The sequence continues at coordinate 7,980,705 of OX371008.1, read as the reverse complement.
CACGCTTAGCAGGCGGGTTGGCGATTAATTTAAAATAAATTTCACAAAGTATATTTTTTTTTAATAAAAGGCAGTGCCTCCGCAGCCACCCAAGGTTTCCGCTTTGTCTGCCTACTGCGGCTTGTGTAACGGTAACCAGAGCTTGCTTAATCCATTAATTCACTGGAAAAAAATTGTGCTTTGGTGAATGAATGGATGAAGTGTCTATAGCCTGTGTATCCATAAATTTAAGGTATTGGATGGATAATTATTATGTAATTATATTATTGTTGGTATTAAGGGAAGGATAGCTAAATACAGGTATCTTAAATACGTGTGAATCGAATAAAATAGAGAGCTAGATATTCGTCTGTCCTTGATTGTAGTTTTTTTTTTATTTGAACAGAACGAACGGTGTCAGAACGGTGGCTAACAATATTAGTAGTCGTTTGATAATTTAAGAAGTACCCTAGACTTTTGATGATCCATCAGTCAAGTGTGTGAGTCAGTCACTTAGGTACTTGACTGATGGATCATTTGCAGTTCTGTAGAGTTCACGCCCTCGCCTTGCGGCCTCGTCGTCCCGTCCCTTCACTACATTTTGTACAAAAGTGAATTTTAAAGACGATGCGTTTTTTCCGAATCCTCGACCCATGTCCTTTTTGTGTATCCAAGGATAATTATATAATATCTTGGCTGCGACACCGCCCCCCACTGCAACCACGGTAATGTTGCAGACCTCTTTACTAACCACATTGACCAAGGTGTAGATGTGACGTACATTGTATGGACAGTGTGACGGATGCGCGGAGAGCGTTTTGTCATGGGCTAACGTCTGATCTTAAAACGCAACTATTTTGAATTGTCAACGTCAACGTCAATCTACCTCTAAGCCGTCAATAAATTCTTGTTGGATTTCGCACCCAAAATAGGTTGCGAAAATCCCGAAAATGTGCAACTGACCGCAAACGCTGGAGTTCAATGCTGTTTTTATTTATTATTGACATAGGTACCTATTTATTGACATGCCCATAAATTGAGTACACACATTTGTTTATTAGATACCTACCTATATTTAGTTTTTTTTTAAATAATGCTTCAACATGACATTCAAGTGGATAAACGCTTCATTATTTGTGTTAGTTTTTGTTGATACAATCGTGGGAGAAGAATATAATCTGTTCGGGTTTCCTGGACAAGGATACATTGTTGAGGTGAATTTGGGCCATCCTCGTCAAAAGGTTAGTTTTCCATCTTCATTTGGCTTCCATTCCTTAATGACACGATAAAAATATGAAGCATCATAAGCGTTTTAAATGTCACAGAGTTGAAAGTTATAGCCAAATCCCTTCTTTTCCAGCTCAATGTGCTTTTGGACACAGGCAGTAGTAGCCTAGCAGTTGCATCAAAACCTCGGTCTGATGTAACTTCCTATTTCAAAGCTGAAGACTCAAAGAGTCTTTATGATACAGGGTCTGTGGTAAGAGCAGTAATTTTTAATCCGGTTTCAGTTGGTTCAAAGTCTAGCTTAAACAATATTACTAACAAATACTTATTCATATTCTGAAACACATTTTATGGTGGTTTCATATGGGGAACTATGTATCATATACTCATCTCCTTATTTGAGTGAGCATGATCAAGGCACTGGTGTATACTCTTCATAGTAGTGGTTTATTTATTTCATAGAATTACATAGTTAACAAACTGATTACAGAATCTATCTAAATGAACTAATTTCCACACCTAGCCTCATATTGGACCATTGTTTGTGGCCAGGCTCTGAGATCATTCTAGCCACCTCTTAGTAATTAAACTTGAAGGTGTGTAACCAGCAAATGGCTGGAGCAGACTGGGGGGAGGCGGTACAATATATAGTTGGCCCATGCAGTAACATAATTGCACTAAACTTAAGGGGTTCCAGGGAGCGCCACCGAGGAAAAAAATGATATCTTTGGTACAGATTGAATTTGTAAAAATTGTCTGTACAATCTCTCAATCACATTAATAGTGATTTTTAGGACCCATGCCTGTGAATATAAGGCGAAAAATGTAGGACTAGATAGCATTCATGCTAAAATCGGCTGTTTACATGATTAAGGAATTGTACAGACGCTTTTTGTAAATACTATCCGTAAAAAAAGATATGATGTTTTTTGGCGCTACTTAGCCCACTGGATCCCCTTTTGTTTTCATTTATTTTCCTGTTGGAAGTAGCAATTTAGTTTCATTTCATTTACTACGGACTATTGTGACTAAAAAGCTGGGCCTGTGTTAGCTAATAAAGGAGTTGGCTACATAAAGCCAACTCAGTTACTTTTAGCAACAAAACAATAGATTTTTTTCTTACAAAAATTTCTCAGCGAATCTAAATAATTGTACAATATTCCAGGGGCATGCTAGGTTCACAGAAGGAGAATGGTTTGCGCGCTTGGTCACAGACTACATCCAGTTTCCTTCTCTCCCTCTAGCTGGGGAAGTGAGCTCTGACATAGCCCTGATAACTAGCGCCCGGGACTTCTTTATGAACGGGTCAGGGTGGCAGGTAAATCAATCAGACCAGTATTTTAAATTTAGATTTCTTAACGAATATGTAAACTGGTTTTTAAGTTTGTAGTATAATTTGTAGTCGGTGCCCAGTTTCATGACCAGCACATATATTTTGGGCACCGACTCCAAATTATATTTCTACAATACCTACTGTACACATAATTCTAATTATTTAAATTATTTCGAACGGTTTTGAAGTCGGTTTTTATATTTTATAATTTTTTTTTTCTCATCCAATTCCAGGGCATATTTGGCCTTGCATACCCGGTGGTGGCGGCCCGAAGCCCACAAGGAGCGGCGGCCCAACCCTGGCTAGAGGCAGCGGAACATGAGCTTGGGAAAGCTCTCCTCTTCTCACTAAAACTTTGCGGCGTGCGGAGCGCTACGAATGCCACACATTACGGGAGCTTCAAGCTTTTTGGTGAGCAAAGACCTGTGTCACCCGGTATAATTTTCCTTACCTACCTTTATGTTATTCATTGCTTTCAAACTTCACTTTCCATCTTTAGGCTTTCTTAACTTTCTTTTGGAACTCTGCAAACATAGCAAGATTTACTAGAGTGAAAACATCAGAATGTGTAACATGCCATGTGCAATAACTTGGCGAAAATAAGTTCGTTTGAATTTAAGCTCCTGCAGTCTTTAGTTTCCCATGGTCACAGTCTGTCACTGTTAACCAAATGATTGTTGTTTCAGATGACACAAAATCAAACAAAAACACGAACAAAACCTACCGCACACCAATCTTACGCGAGAGATGGTTTGAAATAGGCATTCTGTCAGTCAGAGTATTATCCAATAACTCAGAAACAGCTTCGCAAATATTGCCTGCAAAACCAGTGGACACAGTGGATTTAAAAAATAAATCTACCATAGAAGAAGTAATTACAGGACCCAGTCAAAATTCGTGTCGTAAGCTGAATGACGTGAAGAGTATTCTTGATAGCGGTACAACGAACATTAGACTTCCTCGGCGAGTATTCAGACAGGTATTATAGATTTAATTCTTCAGCAGAACACAACTAAGAAAACTAACAGTTAATGCTTTCAAAGAGACGCCTGTCACCTCAGTCTACCGAGACCACGGCACTTGCAAAAGTGCCGAAACGTCGGAGAATTGTAAAATGGAAAAGTAAACAAGTAAATATCCGTTAAAATTCAGTTTTATTACAACTAAGAAAATCTGCGTTACTACATTGTGCATAAGTTCTGAGTTCGATTCTAAAAAAAAAACCGGATAAATGCGAGTCGGAATCGCCCACCGAGAGCTCCGTACGAATTTGTAGGTACTTACATATTATAAATCGTTCAGGAATCGAGTCTCGCTGTTTTTTCCGATCTTTTCCGGAACTTCAAAGACAATTTTTTAATGATCTAATTACAAATGTATAGTTTTCATATTTTTCCCTGTACGATATTACTGCCAAACTTTATAGTTCTTTATAGTTTAGTTTCAACTCGATACCTCAACGCGCTCCCGACATAAAGGGTCTTGACAGACAAACGGACGGACGGACAACAGAGTGATCCTATAAGGGTTCCTTTGTTTCCTTTTGAGGTGCGGAACCCTAAAAAATGGCCAAGTGCGAGTCGGCTCGCGCACTGAGAGATCCACACCTGTTATATTTACATATTGTTTACACACGTTTTATGTGTTATTAATATATTATATTTCAATATATTATATTATAACCTGTGAAAAACTCATTTAAATCCTCGTATCCTTGCTTAGCAAAATTCTGGTTACTTTCATTCAGTTCGGGAACGGCCAACACGCACTTGGCTGGTTTTTTTTTAGTTTTGTGTGTTCTACTCGCTTTGTTTTTTTGTTGACTTTTTGACCCGAACCAAAGGTATATCTTCAGTTCTACGTATATATCTGGTTCTGCGCCACCGCTTCAGACATAGGCTTGGATATGTACTATCGAAAGCTCATGAAGTTGGACATTCTTGTTTCAAAGTCCCCTGTTACGTAACTTAGCCGCCTATACGCCTGTAAATATCTAAGGCGGCACGCTCTGCACTTAAACTGCTTAGTTTAAGGGGATCCGTGATCCGTGTAAAAAAATATATCTTTTACAAATCGTTTTTGCGGAAAGTGTCAGATCAATCTCTCAATCATTATATTAACAAATAGTGATTTTTAAGACCCCAAGGCCGTGAACCTAAGGCGAAAACCTAGGACTAGATAGAATTAACGCCAAAACGGCCGATAAATGCTGTCTAGTCCCAGGATCGTGATCTCGGCGGTGGGTCCTAAAAATCACTATTAACATGAGTAAGAGATTGATCTGACATTTTTTGAAAACAATGTGTGAATAAAAAACTGAGCATTAACTACTAAGCAGGCGGGTTCAACCTAAGTAGTAAGTATATTGTTGAATTTTGGTCTCGCCTGCTTAATAGTAGTTAATGCTCAGTATTGGAGTTGTTGGTTATTTATTATTCCAGTCTTTTTAGCGATTTTTTATTTCTTTCTGGGATTCATGCTGATTTCATATAGCCTATGACACTCGCGCAAACACGACGAATCGATTGAGATATTGTTTGTCAAAATCTGACCATTGGTTAAGAACACAGGAATGGACATACATTCATAGATACTCGACATACGAGCCATACCCTCCTTTTGGGTTCCACGTGGGCATAGCCGTGGGGCAAACACTAGTAAGTTAAAAAACCTGTAAAATGTTAGTTCTCTCACGAAAATTACAAAAGTAAATGTGTGTTTGCACATCACAATGTCACATTTAGACTCTTAAGTACAGAAAAAATTAAAAAAAAAGCATCTTTTTTTTTCGGTAGTCTATTAGGGTTGTGGGCATGCTTGTCGTGCCCAGAACGGTGCATCTGCGCTTGGGCCAAGCTGTGACCGAAAACGGGAGAAAAAAATGTACTTGCATTTTGTCGAGGTACACATGAATTATAATGTTGTGTTTAATGGCTCTTTGTAGTTTTCAAGTGCGGTGGTTGCCCAGTGGGTAGAAAAATGGACTCGGAAGCGAGAGACCCAGGTTTGGTTCCCAGTGTTGCGGGCATGTACCTGTGACTTTTTTATTTTTAAAGTTACGTACATCTGCGAATTTGTAGTAGCAACACCATACGCTGAGTAAGAAGGAAAACATCGTGAGGAAACCCGTGGCTGCTTGGCTCCGCACGTATTGACTTGTCTTTCCTGGCCGACTAAACTGTCAGGTGCTAGGCAAGCCTACTCCATCTAAAAAAAACATGTCCCATCTAGTATAAGTGAAGGTGCCACTGGACGCTGTATGAATCATCTTATTACGTAGATACAACGGACAAAGTTTTATCTGTGAAATTATGACCTTGAAAAGAACAACTAAAAACCATAGTTATGGTGGCTCGATCGGGTCCTTTAGAATTCTACACATACTGGCTCTTTATAATAATTTTAACTTTTCCAGGTCGTAGATGAACTAAAACGTGCGGCGAGGGATGCCAATATTTTAATATTGGACGAATTCTGGGACCATAGTGAGGCGAGTACGAATATTATATTCTGTTCTATGATGTTTCATAATCGTTTTCAAAATGTTTGGTGTTTATATTATGGGCTATAGACGCGGAATCAATATCAATGGCGAGTACATCACTCACCTTCGATTTGCCGATGATATAGTAGTCGTGGCAGAAACGATGGAAGACCTCGGCATAGTGCTCGGAGACCTCAGTCGAGTTTCCCAACCGGTGGCCTTAAAATGAACATGGACAAAACGAAGGTCATGTCGAACGCCCGTGTTATGCCCACCCCAATAACATTGGTAAACTTGACTCTCGAAGTTGTAGACGAATACGTCTACTTACGACAAACAGTCCAACTATTCCGGTCCAACTGCGTGAAAGAGGTCAATCGTCGAATCCAACTCGGCTGGGCAGCATTCGGGAAACTTAGAAAAGTATTTTCGTCTAATATACCTCAACCGCTCAAAACAAAATTATACAACCAGTGTGTGTTACCAGTGATGACGTATGGCACTGAAACGTGGTCTCTCACTATGGGCCTCATAACGCTCAAGGTCACGCTACGAGCTATGGAAAGGGCTATGCTTGGAATTTCTCTACGAGATCGAATCAGAAATGATGAGATCCGTAGACGAACGGAAGTCGTCGACATAGCCCAGCGGATTAATAAGTTGAAGTGGCAGTGGGCGGGGCACATAGCACGCAGAACTGATGGCTGGGGGGGGCGAAAAGTACTCCAATGGAGACCACATATCGGCAAGCGCAGCGTAGGACGACCAGCCACAAGATGGACAGATGACCTCATCCAGGTGGCAGGAAGACGCTGTATGCAAGCCGCTTCCAACCGGTCTTTTTGGAAATCCAAGGAGGAGGCCTATGTCCAGCAGTGGGCTTCTTGTGGCTGAATGATGATGATGATAGAAATCTCTTTCACATGTTGTATCTACAAGGGCACACGGGAAACAACATTCGCGGAATCAAGAAAAAAACGCAATGTTTGAAAATAAATTACATCTTCATGAATGTGTCAAACCTCAAACCCACGGTTATCAACATCCAAGTGTTGCCAGTACGTAAAAAGCTAATTTTCCCATTTTACTCCCAAATAAATATTGTTTGAGTTACATTAGTGTTTTTTTAAATACTTTTCTTTTATGAGTAGTGACTAAACATTAATGTCTTTGATGCAATAAGGTATTTGGTCACGCAAGTCAAATTTTTTACAGTAAAACAAATATCTTCCGAGTATAACGATATATTTTATATTTGTAACACTGCCTCTTTTTTTGCATCAAATTAAAAAACAGACTAGATGTAAAGCATTTTTTTTTGTAAATTTTCTTACTATATGTACTCAAGCTGCACGCAGCGTGTAATGAGTTTATGAAGCGAAAGAGGTTTGTAATAAACGTAGAAAGGGGCAAATCCTGGACTCTCTCTACCCCTCCGGGATACAGGCGATGAGTTGTTGACTCACTTGTAATTTTGACAAATGAATCTAATCAGTGATCATCAGTATATGGCCATGAAAATAAAGTATCTTAAGAAAATAAAGTGTTGATCTAGACTAATACCTGAACTAATTATACAAATACAAATTAGTACAAATGGCATCAGTCTGGGTGTATTTTCATATTTGTGACGTACTTGCCTGATTACCATAGTACATGGTATCCTAGTTTGGGTCCAGGTCAAGTGATTGGACTGTGTGGAAGTTATTATGTGTGTGGAAGTTATTTATTCATGTTTTAATCATTTTCCAGGCAGCCTGCTGGCCGGAGCCTCGGGAATGGCCTCTGCCCTGGCTGGCGATTGATTTGCTGGGTGAAGATGATCACCAGTATTTTACCATAGAACTTCCGCCAAAGGTGAGTTTGTGAGATAGCAATACAATATCAAGGGTGGCTATGACAACTCAATTACCACATTCTAGAAAACGGCAGGAGTTACCAAGCTATATAGCACGCTATGCAACCTTATGTAGATGCGGTGGTAGCGGAGCGGTAGAACGCCGGCTTCTCATTCGGGAGGTCGTAGGTTCAAATCCCGGCATGAACCAATGACTTGGTTTTCTAAGTTATGTACATTTGTGAATTTGGTGTGTCAACACCACTCGCTAACAGTGAAGGAAAACATTGCAAGGAAACCCTAGTGTCTGAGGTATTTACATACATCAGCGCTTGCTACGTACAATGGCCCAACTATGAGGCTAAGGACCAGTTTCTGAATTGGAATTTCGCTAAGTAAATAGTTAACTGTAGCACTGCCGTCTCTTCGAATTTCTCAGAGAAGAGCGTGACAGAACGTTACTTAAGTATTTACTTAGTTAAATTCTCAATTCAGAAACCGGCCCGAAGTGCAGAAATGTGAGGTCTAACTAGAACTAGAAGTAAGGGAGTTGATAGGCAAGTGGACAGGGGGGCGAGTCTCTAAAATGCATCGTTTTTAGGGTTCCGTACCCGCAGGGTAAATTACTAAGACTTCCTGTTCGTCCGTCCGTCTCTCACCAGGCTGTATCTCGTGAACCGTGATAGTAAGACAGTTGAAAGTTTTACGGGTGATGTATTTCTGTTGCCGCTTTAATAACAAATACTAAAAACAATAACATTAATATTTAAGGGGGGGGGGGGGGGGGGGGGGGGTTCCAATACAATAGACGTGATTTTTTGCCGTTTTTTGCTCGATATTATAACGGCAACAGGATACTTGAAATATTCAAATGTTGTATAGTTGTACGGAACCCTTCGTGCGCGAGTCGGATACTACCAATTAGAGGCGAATAACAGCTATTGTCGTGCTTATTTTATTCTGTTGAAAAACTATTTTTTGATTATTTGATTCTATGGCCAGGTCGCGTTTAAAAAAAAACAGGTAGAATTCAATTGTATAGAGCTCTATGGAACTTGTGGGGGCGCGCGTTGGGATCTTATTGTATTTTGTTCCATAGAGTTCCATACACTTTCGTGTAACAACGCTTTGGCCGTGCGCCCTGTTCGCTTGCTATATTAATTCCCTAAGAGGTTGCATTACGGGTTACCTTCTTTTAGCTACAGCATAACGCGCTTTACAGTTTAAAAAAAAAAATGCTTGACCTGAAAGCTAGCAATACCTACTGGCTATTGGTTACCAAAATAAATTGGTGCTGTTCGTAAAATGAATGGGTGCTGTTCATGTGTCTGGCCACAGCATGAATGCTTTTCCTACTTTTGTACGAAAATTAACGAATGTTTTGGCATTTAAAGTTATTGACGGCAATCATGGAATCATATCATATAGGTAGCAATCTATTAGGTGTAAGATGATTTGAGAAAAGATGGTCAGAGTGGAGTTTGTTTTTCCCTCTGCGTTTTTCTCCACTACAAGTACGGCCCAAAGGCAGCGGCAAGGTTTGCTTCTGTTTGCAAACAGAATGTAAATTCGTTACGTCAAAATTTATTTTTTGATTTGATTTTTCCGTAATAACTTGCTGGGAAATCAATGATTTTTTTTTTTGGGTTATTAAAATTTCAAAAATGTTAGCACGCAATCAACGTAACCTATAGCGTTCTTAGGGCACGGAAAGAATAAACGAGCGCTGTTTGAGATCCTGTGGTTTTGAATACATTACGCGTTGAAATATTAAATTCGTTCTTACGGATAAAAGTGCGACTTCAAACTTCAATGTATTGCCTTTTATTTCCCAGTCATGTTTCAGTTGCCTAGGAAACCATCTACAATATTAGTTTTATGATGTCAATACGATAAATGCTATATCGTATCGGGTTCGTCTGATACTTGTCTGTACAGCTGTAACAACAAAAATATAGGCATCTATTTTATACTTTATCTTTTACGGACAATTTTTACGGATTAGCAACTCATAATTACAACGTGTTATGGAAATAACTCAACACACGAAGAACGTTTCTTGTATTTTTTAATTATTAATTATTATTTTTCGTACAAGATTTAACGCGGTTGAAATGGATGAAAAATTTAAAAATGAGATTGAGAATCATACTTTTTTATTGGAAGTGGTTTGATTTGTTGTTACTGAATAACTTTTGTGACAGGTTATAAGGAGGTTCGACTTTCAGAGACCAAAGGGAACAAAAGTATACAAAATAAGAAACCTACTTAAAATCCTACCAGTTTCTAGGTTTTGGGTCGTTTCAATTTCCAATATAACACTGACAATTAAAGAAAGCTACCGGTTTAACCACTAGCTTCTCGCTTTTACAACCGTTGGCGTCTTTTTTTTGTGAAAGCGTGAGGCAAATAGTTATTCAATCGGTTAAATGATCCGTTAGAAGTAAAACTAAATAGTTATTCAGTCCTCTCACACTTAACAGTGCTACACGTTGCTTGGCACGAATTTGGTACAAATATGCTACCTTTCTGCTTACAGAGCTACATGCGGTTAGAATCAGCACACAGCGGTGGCGGCACCGTCTCGGAGTTATGCTACAAACTGGGGCTCGAAGCAGGTTCCGACACCGTGCTGGGGGTCGTGGCTTTCGAGGGATTACAGGTCTGTACGCATTGTATGCTGCCCCTAGATTTGTTCATTTCTTTGTGAATGCTGTTCGAAGTGTCCTGACCCTGAGTTCAACGAGCGAGCTTGTCCTGACCTTGAAAATAACAATGGTTTTTAATTGTTATTTTCAAGGTCAGTACTGAGGATATTAAGGCTGATTTTCCTTTTGGCGTCGCTCTTACGACTGCCAATACTCTGTCGGTCTTCGGCCACCATCCGTCTTCCCGTCCCACCCATCTTCACTTAAGTTCCGTCATTCGTGTGCCCACGTTTACCACTTTGGGCCTACCCGATCGGTCGATGACAATAAGACTGTTCGTATGTGGGGCATGCTGTCTCGTTCGCACAATTTAACATTTTTAAATATCTATATATATGTCGCAGTAAAGTAGTTAAATCAGAGAGTCAATTGAATCTCTAGACAGTCAATCAAAGATCGATATTTAATTAAGTCGCTAGCATTTTGATTTAAATAAAGCAGCGTCGAAAACGTTTAACTATCTATCTGACCGAAAGCCAGCGTGTTGATTAATAATGTAAAACAAGATGGCGGTCACGACAACAGCTGATTACTTTTAGAGTCTTTCTTTTGGCAAACGTGCAACGTTGGTTTGTTGTCGATTCCACCATAATTATTTCATTTGTTATTGTTATTTCTGTGTGATCGTGAAGAACTGAGAGCTTGGAAATTCCGTGTTTAATAAAGGTAAAACGAACCAAACAAATGTACCAAATATCTCCAGCAGAGCAGGTTTTATTTTTTCTAATTAAAGAAACATAAAACAAAAAATATATTTTTATTGGCTATTCATTTTCCTAAATAATGAAATATCTTGGTGCCGTGCAAAGGTGGCCCTTGTCAGATCTACAAACATCCACACCAACTAAGAGGGTATTACATTTTTTTCCAATCAAATATCTTGGTCACCCTACCAAAGTTCAAATGCGTCTTGTTGCCTAGGAACGTTTAGGAAACTCATTAAACGTTTCGTTCACTCACTTGTCTGACGAAACTTTAGCGACTTGATTGAATATCGATCCCCAATTAACTGTCCAGAGACTCAATCAACTCTCCGATTCAGCCACCTTACTGCGACATATACAAGGTGGGCCAAAAGAAGTCATCCGATGTTGTTTGGCTCTCTTTTTTTTCTAAACGAAAAACTTCGATTCTGTTTTTTGATTATGTTTATTTGAACCTTTAGAATTTTATTTGTCAAGTCGAGAAGATTATATCGGCCAAATGGGCACCGTCACAATTGATTGCCATACGGGTTGCTCGTTTTATGGCATTTTTCATCACTTCGGCGAGAACTTCGGGCGACAGATTCTCGCATTCGTGTCGAATGTTGTCCTTGAGGGCTTCCAGAGTCTCGGGCTTGTTCACGTAAACACGGGACTTCAAAAAACCCCACAAAAAAAAAAGTCTGGAACGCTTAAATCGGGCGATCTTGCGGGCCACTGCAAATCGCCAAAACGAGAGATGAGGCGACCCGGGAACGCTGCCTTCAGAATATCGGTTGTGGCTCGCGCAGTGTGTGGCGTTGCTCCGTCCTGTTGGAACCATATGTCCCTCAATCCTAATTCGTCTAATTGCGGCAGAAAAAACTTGGTCAACATGGCCCTATAGCACGCACCGTCCACTGTTGTCATTTGGCCAGCGGCATCCTCGAAAAAACGACTCCTCCAGCGTGAACAGCGCACCATGTAGTCACTTTGAGCGGGTGTAATGGCTCCTCGTGCATTACTCGTGGATTTTCGGTGCCCCAGAAGCGATAGTTTTGCTTGTTCACGTACCCGCTGAGGTGGAAATGAGCCTCATCGCTCATTACGATTTTAGTCGCGTAGGTTACGCGCGTTTGGCGGTCGGCAGGCAGCAGCTGATGCACGAACTGGACTTTGTACGGGAACATGCGCAGGTCTTTGACCAAAATTCGCCTTAGGGACGTCCGGCTGATGGCTTATTGCGTGGCACGGCGTCTGGTCGATGTATCCGGCGACAGCTCGACATCTTCGGCAACGGCTCGACATCTTCGGCAACGGCGGCGATATTCTCGGCAGAACGGGCGCTCCGGGGCCGGCCACTCTTGGCAACGTCTCGTGGGGTCCCATACTCTTCAAGGTTGGTGGCCAAACGGAGCAGTGTTTGCGCAGTCGGTGTTGGACGGCCGGAGAATCGGCGACGGAATTCGCGCTGCGCCAACACCACAGACGAATTATTACGCAAAAAAATAGATACGATTATTCCGCGTTCTTGGGGAGTGTATCGCTCCATGGCTTGTTCACTTGTATTCTGCATCTGTCTAGTCCACAAATGTCAAAACAGATTTGACATTGGCGGCCACTTGCAAAAATGAGAGCATCTTCCAATTGGGTGATTTCTTTTGGCCCACCTTGTATAAGTTTTGTCTCTGTCTGGTATATGTCTCACTCTGTTTCTTTGTGCGCGCATCATCACGCAAAAACCACTGAAGGGAATTGAATAAAACTTGCCATGATTACAGCTTAGATTTCCGCGTAACATATAGGCTATATAACATCACGCTTAAGTCCACAGGGGGCGAGAAAATCACTATAAATATCTTCATAAACTGGTTAATGGTATCTGACACTATAGAAAAACACATACTCGATGGCCTCAGCTTTCAGGGCGGAGTTTCATAAAACTACAATTTGTAGTTTATTATGACAGGTCGAGGTACATTGCGGGGCAAATTTGTTTTTTAATCTGTGTATCAATCGACTTTACAGTGTATATCGAATTGTAATAGTAAACTTGACTTTTACTTATATGCAACTTAAACTTGACGATCTGAGGCAGATTGCTCGCAGCGGCTGGATGCGGATGGCCTAGGATAGAAAGAAGTTATGGTCCTAGATGGAAGCCTGTGTCCAGCAGTGGACGAAAACGAGCCGATTAATTTTGTAAAATTACGAGGTATGAGGCAGTAGCACATATATTTTCGTTATCCTATACTTACTACTTTCGTCAATACTATTAAGTAATTTAATTTACTTTCTGTTAAGTAATTTTGAAATACCTTAATCATTTACAGGTAACATTCAATAAGCAAGCCGGCTACATCGTCTTCCAAACGTCTGACTGCGGACCCGAAGCCCGCATAACGGGCCCACACCACTCTAACGTCTCACTCCGAGACCTGTGTAAATTAGCTTCGCCTACACGCAACACAGCGGTGGAGACCATAAGGGTAGCACAGTGGATAGTGGCCGGCGCCCTCACTGTTGCTATGACGTTGCTTGTGTACTTGCTAGCACCGTGCGTAAGAGCGCGCTGCGTGCGCACCCTTACGCGCGCTCATACGCAGATATCGCTATCGCGCGCTTCGTTAGTCGACGAGGCCGCGTAAAATGTCCGTAAAAATGGATTGTACGAAAAACCGCGCAATTGCGCCCCATTGGGAATTACAATTGTAGTAAGATTATGCCAAGGAAAGTCTATGAAAATATTCAGGGTGTATCAAAATCCCTATAAATGGGGTCTACACGTCAATGCGAACAACTTTGACTAATAATCTCATCTTCGGATGTAAATGTAGATTTTATTACACACTGTTCTTATTATTTTACGTACGGTAAAAATATATGACACAAACAAATTTATTGTATTTGTCTGACAATTTGTTGGGCATCGAGTTATGCCCAGATGACAGGGAAAAGTTTACCTCTCTAATGACATTATGGCCGAGGCAAAAAGTACGTGCGCAAGTGCGCCCTATTTTTTGTGTTTGTGAAAAACAAATTAGCGTTTTTTTTAAATAGGTGTGATACCTTCAAATTTGCTAGGTGAATTTGACTTGTCGTTTCATAGTAAGTAGGTTTTAAGAGATTTTCAACCAATTCGTGTTTAAAAAAGTCACATAGGTATATATTGTACACTGAAGCGCTGACCCGCGCTTACATAGTTTATATGTAAAATGTTAATATTTAAGTTCTATAATAAGTATATTCGAACTATGGTGAATCTCACTGTTGGCTATCAGAAAGCAGCTCTTATCTCGCGCTGCATAAGGGTGGGCCGACTTAACCTTTTTTCGGAACCCCCCTAACAGTTGCGTATTATTATGTAGATAACAGGTGAAATAAAGAAAAAGTCCATGATATAAGTTTTAGCCCTCTACCAGCGATTGAATTGAGAAAACATTTTCGTGATTTTTTGTGAACTAATGTAAGGATTCTACATATTATTTGATAGTTTTTTTTTGCTTTTACTACTATATTTAGCATTCAGCTTTAACACTTTGAAATTAAGTTTTGACATATTACAAACTTAGATAAAGAACTTGGTTTCACGCGCTATTTTCGCTGAAATGGCCCTAAACCAAAAATCTAAACCAAAGGTGCGAAAGTCGGAAAATTCATAATTTCCGGAGAAAAAATATTTTAACTGTATTCAATGACAAGGAAACCATTTAATAAAAATTGAAAAAAGTGTATCAAGTCAAATCATAATAGGGAAAATGGAGTTACTGAGAAGTTAACAAGTATGTATCCTTATTTTGTTTCATTTCCAATTAAATTGAGTGCTATGAGTACTTGAAGGCGATTTATAGCTTTTTGTCACTAACAATATACTCACAATAAAAACGCTCAAAATGTTGAAACAGGAGAAAACGACATGCGCTCATATTTTCACGACTCTTTGAGTCTCAAAATACAATTCGTATAGTAAAAAGCATGTGTTCCATCTGTGTCACAGGAATGTGTAAAATAATTGCTGAAATTCTAACAAGATGAACACCTCCCACTAACATCATACCCTACTAGAAATAAAGCTGAAAATAACACGGTAACATGATATAAACGATATTTTCTCCTGGTTGTGCAATAAAGTGTTCCCTATCTATCAATCTATCTAAATCGTAACGTTTGGTTCAAACATCGTTTTATATAAATGAAGGTTACGTACCAGATTGTTTTTTTATAAGCTACGATTCAACTAACAACATTGAAAGTCAATTCAAATTCATTGAACATTGAAAGAAAGGAAATTCTTAGAATTCGGTATTTCACACGATCAACAATAAATTATTTCATATCCTCGATTAAAACAAAAATTACAAAATATCTTGGAAAATTTATCTCTTTTAGTCAATTACTAGTTATTTCAATTTTTAAATAGATTAAACATAAAAAGAGTGCTCTGAAATGTGACCTCATAAGCAAGTATTTTCATACAAAATTCCGTTTTAAAAGTAACTCATTTGATATTTTGTCAAATACCCAATTGATAAACTTGTGAGTTAGCCTAAAATTGTGAGGACCATCATTGTTTTAGCCATACAAAGAACACTTGTGTCTAAGCAACGAGCTGAGACAGAAAACGTGTTCCTAGTAATGTTAATGACCTATTTAGAGGCTAAAAATTCCACCCATGCCGAGACTTAAGCCCGCGATCTCTGGCTAACCGTGCCCTCAGCACGGGCTAGTACAACAAAAAAGATATAATCATGTAGGTACAGCGATATCATTCCGATGTTAAAACCTAACTGCAAAGTGGGTTACTCGGGGCTGCAAGTGATGTAAATCGCTTCGGCCAGATGTCGCTGCCTGTACGTAATACAGAGAAAATTTTAAAGAGGCTCGAAATTTCACTGATGCCTTCATTTGCCCATTAGCTCAGATTGGAGAGTTCTGGCACGGTTAGCCAAAGGTCGCGAGTTCAAGTCCCGGCATGGGTGGAATTTATAGCCTCTAAATAGGTTTTTAAATTGTCCTCGTTGGAATTTATAGCCTCTAAATAGGTTTTTAAATTGTCCTCAGCACGGGTTAGTGCAACAAAAAGAATATAACTACAATTAATGGTTCTACAACTCAAAGCCTGGTCTTCAAGCCCCCAAAGATAAAATTTTTGGCTTTGGATAAAGTATATTGATAATTATAGTACATTAGGAACATCCTAACCTCAGCTCTCCAATGATTTTTTTGCATTCTATTTAAGACAAGATCGTCTCAACGGTCTCAACGCGACCAAGCTTACCACAAGCAAGCTATAGTAAAATCATTCAAACTGGTGTCAAAACCTACTCAGAGATGAATTGATTTTTTTACTGGAGGGATTAATTATTGCCAAAAGTATGAAAATTGATAACATTACGACGAAAATGGTCATTTTATGAAATACAAGAAAAAACTTACATAAAAAACAAAAAACTAAACTTATACACATTTGAAGAATGAGTAAAATTTTCAAGAACAGCAATATTTGATAACCTCCTCCTTTTTGAAGTCTGTTAAAAACCCGACTCTTTAACGGCTGGTAGAGGGCTCAAGATGAAATATATTTTAAAATGTTATTAGACTGTTTAAATCAGCGTTTCATAACGCAACTTCTAACACCTCTTACGTACCAAAGTTCGACCAAAAAAATTTTCCCATACAAAATCGGCCCACCCTTCTGCATAAGTGTGAGTATCGGTCAAATACGAGAAGACTGACGTTGAGCAGACTTTACCTGACCTGCTATTTGTAATATTCGTTTGACGGGTCTAATCGTGTTGGATTTATTATGGTAATGTATTTTACTACAGACTATTTATACTGCGTTTATGGAGTGTTTTAATGATCGTGTATAAATAACACCGGTAGGCTATAAGTCTCGCAATTCTTTAAGATGGCCCAAGATACAGCATGAAATTGATCAATATTTTAAGCTGTGACATGTCGTGCACGCTTATCTTGAATTTGTGGACATGTATATAATGTTTATTTAGACTAGGCCTTAAACATGAATTTAGTGTATTTTGAAGTGAATTAAGTTAGCTATTAACTTGTGTCAGCTATTTGTCAGCTTCTTAAAATCTGGTCAAAACCTCATAGAATAAAAGTTGTTGTAAACATAAACTCTAATTGGACTGTTTCAGGTATTGCGAATTTCAGAACGTACCCTGTATTATTTCTGAATTTAGTCATTAATTATAGTAAAGTACTTAAGTTTAAGACCGTGTGCTTCTAGTGAGTAGTTTATTTCAATTATCATTAAGCTCTAGCTCTTTCAATAGTTTATTACTAAACAATGAAATCATTGAACTTCCTCTTAGCCCATTCCGGGCTCCAAAAGTAATCAAAGTTTTCCAGTAATCACCTATTATTAAATTATCTTAGCCACCATTTAAAGAAATATACATACATTCTTTAAACTCACGCCTGTATCCTAGAGGGGTAGGCAGCCAGGCTTTGCCACTTGCCACGATCTTAAAAAACATCTCCGGCTTCACTCTGAAAATATAAATGAATTACACTGCCTAATTAAAACATTACATTACAAAATTAGCTCCAATATCATCATAAGCAGCCTATATACGTCCCACTGTAGGGCACAGGCCTTCTCTCAGGGAGAGAGTATGGGCTTAATCGCCACGCGTGCCCAACGCGGATGGGCGATATCAAGCGCTGAGGGATGTGAATATCTCAGGCACTCAGGTTTCCTCACAGTGTTTGTTATCGAACTCCTCCGAAACGGCTTCACCGATTTTTATGTTTTTTTTTTGTGTATGTTTGGTAGGTCTGAGAATAGGTCATAGGCTAATTAATATGGCAAAACAACGTTTGCCGAATCAACTACAGTAAACAATAAAATTGATTGTCTTCGACCTAAATCCCAGAGCAGCTTAGGCTTGTCTCTCTTGTTTCTCAGACTTCTGAGCACGTTATTGATGTTTATAATAGAGGTGTGTTTATTTGTAAATCATGCATACGTTTGCGGTTTTATTTATAAAAAAGAATACGATTCCTTCAAACACTCCATAAACGACATATAAATAGTCTGTGGTAGAGACTAGACAAGGTAAAGACTACCACAGACTACTGCGTTTATGGAGTGTTTTAAGGGAATCTTGTTTTAAATAACACCGCTAATGTGTAGGTATGATAGATAGAGAGGGAACGCTATCTAAACCAACTACCAATAGCCCTATCCTCTCTGTATGGTTGAATAGACCGTTTCACTTAGTGATATTGTTTTAAGTATTTATGTGTCTTGACTGAAAGTTTCTCTAAGGCCTGAGACACAGAAAGGACGTGGGGCGAGGGTGCGGAAAAGACGCGTTGTCTTTCCAATTCTATTCATACTACATGCACTTAAGGGACGGGACGAAGGCCACACAGAAGAGGCGGGTTGAGGGCGCGTACTCTATACAACGCGTCACGTCTTCTCCGCGCCCTCGCCCCACGTCCTTCCTATGTACCCCAGGCCAGAGGACAGTATTTGTTTGGCTCATTGAAAGTGTTTTTACGATTTTTGGACCAATGTAGGCGACAAGGTTTTTCCTCAAAAATGTTAGTAAATTAAATTATGAACAAATATGTTATTTACAAATAAATTGTATTGAGTACAAATTACTAATAATATTTTTTTATTTCAGAAAACATTGAGCCGTTCAATTAGTAGGCACAATATTATGTACACACAGTTTGGTTAGTGGGCGTAGAAACAAAACAAAACATACATAAAGTCACGCCTGTATTCCAGAGGGGTAGGCAGAGACCAGGGACTGCCACTTGCCACGATCCTGACACTTTCACTTCCTCAACATTCATTAGTCTTTGGGTGCCCAAAGGGTGCCAAACGGGACCCTATTACTAAGACTTCACTGTCCGTCTGTCTCTCTGTCTGTCACATGAACCGTGATAGCTAGGCAGTTGAAATTTTCACAGGTGATGTATTTCTGTTGCCGCTATAACAACAAATACTTACTAAAAACAAAATAAAATAATTATTTAAGGGGGTTGACTAAAGACAGCGCTCGCCATCTATGTAAACTTCATAGCGCCGATGTCATGTCTTTAAATGTCAAACGTTTCTTGTTGGTTTCTATATATGGCGCTGTTCTCAAATTCGATCTTCTGATGTTGTATAGATAATGGTACGGAACCCTTCGTGCGCGAGTCCGCCTCGCACTTGGCTGGTTTTTTTTTACAAAAGAAAACAAAAATAAAAAATTATTTATTAATTATATCTGATTATTAACGAATTTTTTTACATGTGATCGGCGCCACTGTTTTGAAAAACGCGTATCATGTCGATGAGCCATCACTCTCAGTATGCTGTTGGTGCTGGCGCGCAACCCGCTCAGCGTGGACGCACTGCGCTTGCGGAAGATGGTATAGAAGCAGTCCGTCCGTTTGAATTTCATCTAAGCCGTTGAATTTCTTTGAAACCCCATTGTGCCCGGTTGTGCTCCGGATACCCGGAGTTCACTGGGTCCTTATAATCACTATTAACATGATAGAGAGATTGGTCTGACACTTTTTGCAAAAGCGAAACTTTTGCAAAACTTTTTCCATTGGTGGCGCTAGAGTTAACTGCATAGCGATATTGAACTCAGATTAATGGATATACTAATGCGAGATATTGAATAAAGCGGACCATAAAGACAAACGCTCTCAAAAAAAACCGGCCAAGTGCGTGTGCCACGCGCAGTGGAGGCTTCCGTGGAAAGAGGGGGTTTTATCTGCTTTACTGAACTAAAAACTTACCAACGTAATTTTCAATGGATTTTATACGAAGTTTTCCTTTTATAAGTTGGTCGCCTATTACTCGTTAACTTGTAAAACCTACTTAGCTGTGATAGTTTTCCTTTTAAGGTCATTATATGTGCATTCTTTGAGGTGTAGGCGAAAAAAAAATTGCATTGCTAATTTAGGTGTACCTAGGTAGCCTAAAAAATTTTGGAAAGATTTTATTCTGCCGTTTTATCGGCGTGATTAATATGTATGTCTATGCCAAATTTCCACTTTCTCGTAGGTAGGTACTAATAAACTGAGCTAGGCCGCGGACAGACAGATGGACGGATCATGGCGAAACTATAAGGGTTCCTTGTCGACTACGGAACCCTAAAACGCGATTGCTTAAAACAATCCTCGGAGGCAATTTATTTAATCCGCGGTTACGTCTTTTTCTTTTAAAATCTCCGCCTCTTTTAATTGGCGTTTATTGACTGTATAAGAAATCGTGGTTTCATAAATAAGACCGTAAGTCGCTGTCATAGGACGAAATAATTACGGAACTGCTCGTGCTTGGCCATTGCATTGTCTTCTAGGGATCTTCCATAAAGTACGTCACACTATTTTCGTGATTTTGTTGTCTTTATCACAGTTGGTCACATTTGTGAGACCTTCCCCCTCCCTAGTGCGACGTCATATTTTACACCCAGAAATTATTAAATTAAAACTGCAATTCAGAAAATTTGGTTTATATCCATATACCTAAATTACTTTTTAATAAAATTATTATCAACATAAATAATTTGAAAAAGTTTACGAAACAATAAACTTTATGCCGGATTCGCTTGATTTTTTGTCGCAAGACTCCGACCAGGTTTGGCAAAAATAAAGAACGAAAAACAATAAATTATTAATTCCATTTTTGAAATGTTGTGTCACGAATCTTAGGACCCCTTCTACCCCTTGTCACACAATGTCACACATTGTCGACCCCTGTGGTCGACCTCCATTAATGTGTATGGATCTGCCACCAATGGAATAAATCATATCTTTTTTAGAGATCGTTTTTGGAAAAAGTGTCAGGCCAGTCTCTCCATCATGCTAATAGTGATTTTGAGGAACCTACAAATAAAAAGCCATAGAAGTATTTCTTCCCACAAAATTCACACTCAAAAACTGCCCCAGTCCTCTCCATTAGTCTTTACCAATGAAATGAGCGCAAGATGTGATATAGAGTTAATCACTCTGTGATTGGTTCATTCTGTGCGCCATGCGTGACGTGAATGTTGATTGGGCGTTAGTAGATAGATAGATAGAGAACACTTTATTGAAAAAAATGAAAATGTATTGCACAACCACGAGAAAAAATAGTAAGTGATATCGTAACTGATGTTTGGTTTTGTACAAAAACGTCAAAATATATTTGACTCGCATTTTTATTTTAAAAACTAGCGCCATAGGTACATGTTTCTAAAAAATTGTTAGAATGTCGTCTTAAAATTTGTCGACAGAATCCGAAGCCACTATGTAAGTTGCGTTTATGCCAGAAACGGCCGTCTTATACCTACTATATTACCATATTTTGCTCAACTCTTGAAGTGGTACCGTACCTATAGGCAAACAAAGACAAAGGTATGCCACTGGCTACGATCTTGGCATACCTCTCTTTATCAATGTTCTCTAATCATACCTACTGTGGCTTATCCTGCAAGGTAAACGGACCAATCGGCAATGTGCGGCCGCCATTGGGTTTTAAACTTATTTACCCACTAGATTCACCTGTCGCGGGTGTCGCTTGCAATTTTCCAACACATTTGCATACAAATGGAGCGTGGAAAAGTACACTCATCTTGTTGAACGCTAACGCCAATACAGCGCTTCCTCTTTGAAGAAGAAGAAGAAGAAGAAGAAAAAACATTTATTATAAAAACAGTGCACACGCCACAATAACAAAACAAAAAAACAACAAAGAAAATATTTCAACCGAAATGTTATAAAAAAGAAAGGAAAACGAACGGTCACGGCGTGTCACTGCTGCTATAAACGGCAACTGACTCAGCAGTATGCTGAGGGTCAAGCCTTCAGCGCTGATTTTCAGTCAGTGCCAGGAGTTTCCCCGCGAGCGTCACATACCGCGGTGTGGTACAACCGTGAGCAATACTATATATAGTATAATACTATGTAATACAGAATAGTAATTATATACAATAGGATACGTATTATGTATACAGTATGAAACATATACTTAAATTGTTTTTATTAAGTCACTGAATAAACTACGATATACTCAAATAAAATCATACACAAATGAATAAAGGTATATAGCCAGCTTAAAGCATGTTTAAAAATTATGAATATAATTAAATTTATATGTACATAAATATATATACATATATAGGTATACTTAATTAAAGAAAAATAAATAAAAATATATAGATATATACAAAATTGCCTGGCCCTACCATGCGATTACAGGCTCGTGTCTGTTTTTGCGGCGAGAGGTTGGAAGGGAAGGGAGTGGCGGTTTCTGATGCTCCAGCAAATATGCTTTAAGCTTGCGCCCAAAAGCACATCCACTGGACGCTTCACGGATTGGAGGGGGAATGTCGTTCCAACACTTGGACGCCGCAAACCTGAAACTACCACGGAAAGCCATGGTCCGATGCGCCGGTGTCAGGATCCGTTCCTTGTGCACATACCGTTGTCTGGTGGACCATTCAAGCTTTGCGAACAAATAAGATGGGGTTTTTGTCCGTATCACACCAAAGAGTAGTTTGGCAAGGTGTAGATGCCGACGTGCCTCCATATTATATCTTTCCAACATAAGGACTAAATTGGAGCTGAATTAACTGGCTTGCTTGTGACTGAATGTAGTGTTACAGGGCTAACGATTTTTCTATCCAATTCGTCCAACTTTGACCAGTCGATTGGTTGCAAGTATTTTGGAACGTCGCCCGGTTTTATGTCACCTAAGAATTGGCTGTCTCGATTTTAGGAGATAGGTAACTGCGTAGCGGTCCCTATCAATCACGTTATCAGCCACCACACCACATTTTATGGAACAACAATACATAAGAATCGTATAAGTAGGAGTTTTTCGTTTAAAAGTCGAGTAGGAAATCTACAAGGAGACTTTGAATTCGTTCACCGTATTTTAAGGGGACTTACTAACCATGATTTAGAAACATGGTGCAATAATTAGAGGTCAAAAAAATTTATTTTTGTTACTACTTAAAATTACCTCACTTATAGTCGGCGCCGGCCAACTCATTTATTTTTTTAATTGTTTACGCGTATAACATAATAGAAAAAAAAATTCAACGTTACGGTACTTCCTACCACTTCGAATTTGGATTCATAGTCTGTAGACACAGGACGGAAAGCACAAATATTTACAAATAATAATATGTACCTACAATTGCTGATAAATAATTGGTAATACTGTTTTTCGCAATAAAAAGAACATACCCTCAAAGTACGGTGAACGAATTCAAAGCCACCCTGTAGAATCAGGAAATCGAAGAGCTGATTTCCGAACCCTCGGCGATGAACAACATCATCGGAGAGAAAAAATCCTACCGAATCCTTTGGCTCGGTCACTTAGAAAGGATGGGATAGGATCGGGCGGTGAAGAGGACGTACCTGGGGGTACCAAGCGGCCGAAGACCGGTTGGCCGCCACAGATATCGCTGGAAGGATGAATTTTCTAAGGACCTGCGTGAGCTCTGACCAAGGACAGAGACAAGTGACGACTTCTTGTGTCGGAGGCCAAGACCCACAACGGGTCGCTGAGCCAGCGGAGTATGTAAGCTACCTAGAGTGCACGTTACGTAAAGGCCATTGTGTTTTTGACTGAACAATTCAGTACCTACAATTCAGCTCCATCAGAAAGTTGGTAGGTAGCTAGCTTCCTGCCGACGTAAACCTAAGACGGAATCCGGGAGCTTTCCATTTCCATACGGATATTGCTATACGTACCTACCTACCTATAAACTGTGACCTGCGTCTGCCATTAGCCAAGGAAATTGCGAGCAAAGTGAATTTATTAATGAGGTTTAGGTTCTTCTTTGAACACTTACGAAAGTATCAGTACTTAGTAAGTATTTGATTTTCTGAATGCAAATAAAAAAAATCTTAGTATGTATTTAAACATAGAGGGCCTCCATGCGCCTCAGTAGTACCACCGTTGATTAATTATAGGTACCTTCTTTTAGAGGTACCTAGTGTTTGGGAAAATTGGCTTTACAAATCTCTCAATCATGTATCTAAGCATCATTAATATAGTTATTAAAGGATTACCTACTTAGTTGAGGCTTCTCCTTAGAATATAAGTTCTTAAAATGCTCCCAACTTTTCTTTGTACTAGGATTCAATCCCGGAATTTTGCAAAAAAAAGAAACAGTTTTCCCGGTGACCAAGAATTTGCTATCATGTACTAATGAAATCTATCATTACGATTCATGACCGAGCGAGAACCTAAGGCCAAAAATCTTCTGATAGGATTTCCTATAAAAATGTCTGTTTTGGCATAGATGGTTTCTAGTCCCAAGTCCTGACCGTACCTAGGTTCGTGTCGATCTTAGGTCGTAAAAGGCACAATTTACCTGATTGAAATAATAGGCTTTTTTCATTGGTGAGCATCGCAAAGCTCCAGAAGATCCTTACCGGACATTAATACCTAATGGCAATAAAGTCTATATTAGAGCGTAGCAAAATATCTGGAGACAAAATAACCCTCCTTCTCAAGTCGGGTAAAAATATAAGCACTTACTTTTTTTACTCATGAAACGTATGCACACCAACGGCTGTCCTAGATAATATTATAGAATTAAATATTAGGTTACGGTGCAGCCAGTATCCGCCAATTATAGGCGCGCCACTGTATACGAATTAGCGATGGGCCGAGTCAAATATTTTTCAACCCGAGTTTGCATAAGGGCTGACTCGAGAAGCAACTCGAGTCAGCGCTGTCGCAGCGCGCACACCGCCGCCGCCGTCAAGTTGCATGAGTCGGTCGGATGTGCGGTCGGTCCATACAGACGTGTGTCTTACTCTGACACACAGCTTGGTCGCATAGTACTGATTCACTCAGCCACACTCGCGAGTCAGCTCGCTCGCGCACACCCGCCGAGTAAACTCGGTGGACGGAATTTTCAACTCGAGTTTACTCGCTGGCAGCCTAACTCGAGTAACTCGAGTAAATTGACTCGAGTCGCCCATCAATAATACGAATACACCTTTATTAAAAAGAGTAAAAATAGGTAAGATTAGATTAATACTCTTTATTGCACACCATACATTTTAACACATACATAAAAATCTTAAATATCTAAGTTAAGTACATAGCATACAACTGGCGGCCTAAAGCCGGGTTTTGACGGTCTTAGTATGCTCGGACCGTGTGCACTGACCACTTGGACCGAGTGCGTCGTCATAATCAACTAAAACTGTACGCACACGGTCCGAGCGTACCAAGACCATCTAAACCCGGCTTAAAGGCGGTCTAAATACAAAAATTCATATAATGAATAAGAATTTGACTAAATTATGTACCTACCTTAAGTAATTGAAAGTACTTACAGTCGACAGCTCATCAATCTTAATGTTTGTTGTAATGACCGCCCTTAATGAGTCGAGCGCATGCATGTAAAGTTTTATGTAGGTACCTACTACCGAATATGCACTATGACGCCTTTGTTTTTGAGCTTCTTAAACGAAGTTTAAAAATAGTCCATTTCGGCGCGCCAACGTGAAAGAAATTTTTATCACTTTAATTTAAACCTGTATCTTAAACCTAAGATACAGATCGTTTGATCTAGTTTATGCTCCAGTCTTTCCACAAATAGTACATTCTTTTGCTATATTGTATCATTTACCTATTCAATGTTGTTTTCTTAAGTGAATGTATTTTGTGGACAGAAAAAAACAAAAAACAAAAACAAATAAAATTTCGACCGACGTAGACTGAAGTGTGGGGCAGTGTAGAGCTCATATCGCTCATGATACGGTCCGAACTGCGAACTGTCGAGTGTTTTACATAAACTGAACTCGGAGTTTGCAAAACCTATAATATTTATGGGTTTTGGGCTTGTAACTGTTTCGTAGTCTTTTTGTTGCTGTTTCTACGGGGTCATTTCTAAAATGCGCTATTTCTGAAAGCACTCCAATGTTTTGTCTCTCTTTTTCTTGCCCAATTTGTTTTTCAACAACTTTTTTCTGTTTTTCATTAAAAAAAGTGTAACTCTTTACAATGATGCTTTTCGTATACTCATGAGAGAACCAAGATTATGTGGCGCGTCGAGCATGTTTGCGGAGACAGGGTTTCTGACTTCTTTGCTATCTTACGGTCACGAATCGCCTCTTTATCGAATCGGTCTAGGCTATGTGAGACCAAGAATGCAATCCTACAAGCCGTTTATGACGATCTCACAAGTCCTATATACAGACACTGGATCTCTGTGCAGATGAGCGCGAACCGCAAGTAATTTGCCGACATAGGTAATTTTTTATACCTACTCATAATTTGTTATTTATTTATTTCAGTTTTTATTTCAGTTATCTGTAAAAAGAAAAAAACTTAATTGTTGCATTTTTTGTATTTGTATGTGGGTGCCTATGCCTGAAATAAATAACTATTTTTATTATTTACTAACTCTACACTCGACAGAAATTCTATTATAATGATATATTTTATATATTGTTTAAAGAATTTACTTTATTCTTACCTAGGATGTAAGTAAGTACCTTAGAGTACCCAGAGAGTAAAATTAGGTAACGTACGGACATCAGAGTAAAGAAAATATTATATCTATTACTACCTTCGGCTTCTTAAAAAATAGGAAATTACCTACCTGTAGCAATGTTTTTCATCCAGATTCACATAGAGAGGAGTAGGCTCCTGCAGCTTCGACTTAATAAATCTGCAGTGAATTTCCTTCTCCAAGATTTAATTTGATCGAAAAAACACTCGTTGAATAGGACACACTGTCGCCGACTGTTCAGCCAAGTAAACTCGAGTCAAGTCAACGATATCGTTGAGTCAAGTACTTAGATCGGGTTCTCGATTCACTAACTTTCGATTCTCTAATGAGGGAAGTGTTCTAGACTATTATAATAAGCCACTTATTTTTGCAAATTTTATGTTTCTGTGTCTTTCACTTTCCTTGTTTGGCGATGAAAAGAAAAGTGCACTAAGTACTGTAATACGCTATTTATTTGAAACGCGAATTACGAGCAATATTATAATTTTATTCTCTTTTTTATCGATGCCCTAGCCTAGCTGGGGATCGACTGACATCTAAAACAAAACGTAACGATTCCCTTCAAAATATTTAAAATAAGACGAGAAGGCTCTGCCAGCCAGCTTATATAAAGAGGAATCGTTACATTTCCCCCCCGGTTATCATAAAATTTTAATTACAATTACAATTAAAATTTACCCTAGCTAACACACTTCGGTAACCTAACGTCAGTCATCTGTCCTACAGTGTCGGGGAAATTGTACAATCCCGGCGAACGCATGACGCTCCGTTACTAATTCGGTCAGTGTGCCAGAACAATTCAAAGACCATCAAGACAATCTAGTCAATATTCATAAAACCTCCAAGTTATTTACAATTAAAACGCAAGAGAAAATTGGTCTATGACTGTACGGACAGACCCCCTCTCGGCAAAACCCAACAAAAAACCGAGAAGACACCATCGAACGCCGCTTCAAGTTTCACAATTATAAGTCCTACCTAGGTACCCCATGAAGTTAAATAAACTAGCTAGACATTCTAAAATCTTAAAAACCTAAATAAACTATCGCACTTCACTTTAACCGAACAACACTCTACCTGCCTACTCCTGTTAAAGTTGTGAGGATTCCACCTTTGAAATAGTGAAATGGCAAAGCTTCTGTGGTCCGGACTTCCTTTTCAAGAACCCGCATCAAATAAGCAAGACCAATATCTCTAATCAAATGCACAATGCAACACTCTCTTCTATAAGTATTCTGGACTACCAGCAGTCGACAAATAATCGCATATCAAAACCTGTCTACTTCCTGTTGAACAAATCCAAGCCCATATTGAACTCGCCAAAAGCCAACAAAGCTTCCTCACCAAGCTATGCTTGTTATGTGAAGGGAGAGTCAACTTATAGACTTGCACCCTGGAATCAACAACCCTAACAGCTACCTATTCTTTAGCTTCTCGTTATTTTTTTTTACGGTCTTGCAACCATTGGGTCCTGGAACGTTTATACAAATGGCCCGGCCTCGCTGCCTCTCTCTGCAGCTGCTTTGCCATCTCTATAGCTCCTCACAGCTTTAAGCTCGTTCTCTCGTACAACATGAAAAATAAACACAGCATTAGATCAAAATATTTACAAATTTTACAGTCAAAACTATACTAATATCCTACTAAAGAATCTTTTCATACAGGTTACATGTACTACACTCTCTATCTGGCTATTAATTCATACAACCACATAATTTACTGGAGGAGTGCTTCTAATAATCCTATATGGACGTTTGTACATCCTACATAACTTCTTCTTCTTGTCCGTCTCCTAGGACAAAACATAATTATCAGCAGCCTTTTTTTTCTCTTTCGTGCCCTGACAATTTTTCCCGTGGCTCTGCGCGTTATCACTTTAAATGGCTTCCCTTTATTTTGAGCATCATCGCGTAGGAACTGAATACCAGCCTTCAATTCACCATCATTTTGAAACAGTGGCTCTCCACCACATATGGACAAATGAGGCGAACACTTACATGTTGCTTGCGCTGTTGTTTTGAGTGTCTCACCTATGACCTGGACCTGGTTTTCCACGATTTTCCTGTGAGTTCCCGAGTCTGGATAAGGAGACTCGTGGATCGGATTCTCATCAGCCATCTTTAATTCCACTTCTTCCAAATTACATAATTATACCTAAACCTTCCTTTTGAAACGCAAATTGTTCACGATTCTTTTCCAACAGCCCTGTCAAACTTCGTTTTTGAAAATCATCCGACTCTTTTCCCAAACCAAATTGTCATTTTTCATAATCAAACTCATCCTCCTTTGGGTAAAACTTATCCTCCTTTTCTTCCACAAATGCCGTAGAAGTAGAACATTCCTCCTTCTTCACTTGACTATGACATAGTGACTTTTCACTTGTCAATGTCACAGATTCTTCAAATTTGACATGAAAAATTTTCATTAATGTCACTTTATTATTTAAAAAGTCAATCGTTGCCCCATTGTCTTTTAAGAAATCTTGTCCTAAAATCACATGGCATTCTAACCCCTCTACAACACGATAAATTCCTGTGAAGACTCACCAACTCGTGCACACTTCGGGCGCGAACTAAATTTTTTTGCTGGGGACTAGGCGCCTCCACCAATATGTAATACGCTATTTATTTAAAACGCGGATTACGAGCAATATTATAATTTTATTCTCTTTTTTATCGATGCCCTAGCCTAGCTGGGGATCGACTGACATCTAAAACAAAACGTAACGATTCCCTTCAAAATATTTAAAATAAGACGAGAAGGCTCTGCCAGCCAGCTTCTATAAAGAGGAATCGTTACAGTACACTTGAAAAATCCATTGCCCAAAGTAAGGTATATTTTGAAGTCACTGACTCCAACCAAAATTCAGTCACAGACTCCAAAATCCTCATATACTCTTCGAATGTAAAGGTCATGTTAATTTAAATTTGTGATTTTAATGTCGTATTATTTCGACGCCGGTTTCTGTGTTTAAAAACATTTTTGGCAGCAATTTTTACGCCCGATCAAGAGAAAGTACCTATATGTACTTATACAGTTCACCAGCTATGTTGTACCTAAAGATTAATTTTTAGCTCCTATACCTATTATGCGCATCAAATCTTGAAATCCAATCGTCTGTCATATTAGTATGGAATTTGACAGTTAGGCGAGTCTAATCGCTCAGGCAAATCCTGATTTGCTGCGCGTAATATAGGTGCGCATAATTTGACCCCTGTTTCCTTCTCCATCGCTGAACGTCTTCATCAGATCATCACCAAATTACCTTGGGACTACCTTGATTACTAATTTTATAAAACACACACAATTTACTAAAGCATTAGCCCGATTAGGCCTAATTTGATTTTATATTTCCGAAAATCGGCATCTAATCTTCTTTAAATTAAAATGAGGCTCATGGGCCGGTACGCCTTTTCGATTTTTAGGGTCCGTACACCGTATATAAAAAACGGAACCCTTATAGGATCACTCGTGTCTGTCCGTCCGTCTGTCACAGCCATTTGCTCCGAATCTACTGGACCAAATCACGTGAAATTTGGTAGAATGGTGTAGTCGAAACATAGATGTGTAAAGTTTATTTTCGGGGGACTAAGTAAGTCCTCCACTGTGTGGAGTTATCTGATTAAGCCTACTACGAACTATCAAATACCTACATATTTTGACACTTTGAATTCGTCAAATGGTTAACCCGATAGAGTGGATTCGTACGTGAGAGAAGGGCTCGACAAGTGATTGTGTTTTATTATAATAATGTAATTAGTAATATTCAGTGTCACCGACCCGAGGTATCATCCGGTTCAGTTTTGTTCACTGCTCAGAAAAAGTCCACTTTAAAAATATTACACGTCAAATTGAGAATCTTAGAAGTCGTTTAAAAGGCAGTGAATCGGCGAGCCCTAAGGAACAGTTTTTATTTTAGCGATTTACATTGAAACGAGACAAAGAAATCGAAGACGCGACTGAAATTAAATTCAGATTGCAGGGTTATTGAATAGAGCGCATCTTCTAATACTTGGAACGAACAAATTTAATTTTCCACATGATTGTACCTACTTACTTACTTCCTTTCAGTAAGAAATGGAGTGAAATAGTCATAAAACTCCTTTGTAGCTTTATACTTATCTGTAGTGAACTGAAATTCATCATAAGCAGCCCTTATACGTCCCACTAGCCTTCTCTCTGAGAGAGACAGAGAGTATGTGCTTAATCACCACGCGTGCCTACCGTGGATTGGTGATTTCAAGCGCTGAGGTACGCGAATAGCTCAGGCACTCAGGTTTGCTCACGATGTTTTCCTTCACATTTAGCGAGAGCTATTGCTACTATAACTTCACAAATGTACATAACTTAGAAAAAAAAGTCATAGGTACATGCCCCCACTGGGATCAAACCTGGGTCTCTCGTTTCAGAGTCCAATGCTCTACCCACTAGGCTACCACCGCCGAAGTGAAATTACGCGCTCTATATTGCAAGCCCCCCACCAGTTATGGACGTAATGGACGATCCTTAAGACATTGTTAAACATCTTATTGAAATTTCTCAAACGTTCTAACGTTGAAAATATAACAGCGGTAGGTAGGTACAAACAGACACGTTTAGAGAAAATACATTTATTTCCACACGTTCGCTTCATAATTAAAGCTATCACAGATAGTAATTCTATATGAAGTGATGATGTTTCTGTTGGTAACATTACAAATTTATGTACCTAATCACAACAAAACTCAACCTTTCAACAGTGCACTTAAAATAATTCAGATTAGTTTTCATTTCACTCAATTGAAGCTATATATTCTATCAAAAATTACGACGTCACTAACTCTGCCGGTTCCCGAATTGAGAATTTAGTTGATTAAATAATCTTCAAATTTATCAACAAAACAACGAGACGGATAGAAATTTAATTTGCTAAAATTCTCACCGGCCTTTAAAATAATAATTTGGGTAAGTGTCTACTTAATCTTAACACTGCGTGCTTAAACTTACAGAACAAACATTTCGTCCATAGGAACTTTAGCGTATAGGTGGTTAATGATATCGTGGACCTTGTTGGAGATGGCTCTGGTGTGTGGTGGACCAACCTCTTTGAACAGCTCACGCCAGTTGTCGTTTAAGACTTGGTTGATTGTGTTACCTAGGAACAAATAACAAGCTTTGTATTTGAGTTCGTCTACAATCTACAAAAGTTGGCGTGCGCAGCTGTTACTGGCGCTGCAGTCAGTTGCTTTAGTTTGTTTGAGTTTGAGGTATTTGTGGTCACTAGTTTACTGATGTCACCGTCTGTTACTGACACGTGACAACCCATCGATCGTGACGTGACAAATATATATAGTTTGGCTTTTTTTATAAGCTTTGAAAACCAACCAACCAATTTCATAGTATTAAATACCTATTTAGGGGCTAAAAAATCCACCCATGCCGGGACTTGAACCCGCGATCTCTGGCTAACCGAGCCAGCGCTCTCCCATTAATGGGCAAGTGCAGGCATCGGCGAAATTTTGAACCTCTTTACAAACTTCTCTGTATTACGTACAGGCAGCGACATCTGGCTGAAGTAATTTAGATCACTTGCAGCCCCGAGTACCCAATTTGCAGTTAGGTTTTACATCATGTTAGTACAGCGATATCATTCCGATGTTCCGAAGAGGTTTTTAAAATTGTCCTTAGCTCGGATTAGTGCAACAAGGAATATAATCAATTTTAGTGTTGTAAGAAAATATGTCCAATTCCAAAGCTACATTCACATTTTTTTAAACAACTACTCATGTCCACATCTTCCTTCGCGTGCCCGTTCTGGTTCGCATGTAACTACTATATTGAAATCAATTTTGTTGGGAAGTGGTAACATTGGGACTATAAAATGGAAAACAAACCTTGCATAACACTCAACAGTCCTACGTCTAGGACGTGACCAGAAATCGTAATTTTTCTTAAAAGTTGGTAGTTAAATTTATTCAACACCTTCGGATGTGCATAATACCCGAAATTTTGCTCTAAGTTCCTTTCTAAGTATGTTGAATACTGTGTCAGGGCCAACTGGCTTATGTATTTTTTAACATCACTTATACTCAAGTAGTGTCATTGACCAAAGCGCCACTTACCTCCATAATAATTTGGCGGTTTTGGATCTCAGACCGCTAATTTGACTATTTGGACAATGTCATAATTTCCACAGGGCTATTCTTGCCATTATTTTACCTTATTGTACTTTGATGCCATTTTAGATGTAACTTAAAATAAAAACGGCCAGGTGCGTTGGTTTGTTGGTGCGTTGGTAAGGTTTGTTGTATGGGAGCTCCCCTTAAATATTAATTTTAATTTAATTATTAATTTTTGAAGCGAATATAGAACTAAATATTCTGTGAATATTTCAAGCGTCTACCTGTTCCCGTTATTAATATCGAGCCCCCTTAAATATTTATTTTATTCTGCTTTTTGTATTTTTTGTTATAGCCGCAACATAAATACATCATCTGTGAAAATTTCAACTGCCTAGCTGTCACGGTTCATGAGATACAACCTGGTGACAGATAGACAGACAGATAGACAGACAAACAAATAGACAGACAAACAGACAGACAGATGGACATACGGACGGACGGACGGACGGACGGACAGACAGATAGACAGACAGACAGACAGACAGACGGACAGTGAAGTCTTAATAATAAGGTCCCGTTTGGCACCCTTCGGGTACGGAACCCTAAAAATTAATGTAAATTGTACTATCCATACTCTATCGATGTATGATATCAACTCGTACAAACACTTCTAAACCAAATGCAGTCAACTAAGATGTTGACGTTGCTCGACATAGTAATTTTGAAGGATCAGGAAAATAAAAAAATAGCTAATTTTAAAGTACTTAACTTCACAGAAAATTTTGATACAGACTGACTTTGAAACTTGTAACTATCTAAACTTTAAGTTACTCGGTCATGCATACATAACCCTTAGACTTAGATTTAAATAGACGAATCACCAATTCAGAATCTAGTAAAAATAATGTTAACATACATACACATACATAAACTCACGTCTGTATCCCAAAGGGGTAGGCAGAGACCAGGGATTGCCACTTGCCACGATCCTGACAGATCACTTTCGCTTCCTCAAAATTCATTCGGTTTCGGGTACTTTTTATCTTGCCCTTTGCTAATACCTAGATCCCCTATTTGGTCGAAGTATGTCCGCCTGAGTCGTCCTTTACTGGCCCTTCCGCCCACATTCGCGATTAAAAATAATGTTCAAAAATGTTATATTCGTTAAAATGGTGATATTTTTTGGTACTAGGTACTATTACATGAGAGTCAAAGTTATATGAAATGTGAATCCTGTATATACTAGAACTGTGAAAGTATTTTTATTCGCAGAAAAGTATATACGGAATAAAATGTCTATCTAGACCATAAAATGATGCGAAAATCGTTGATCGAATCTTTGAAAAAAAAAAATCGTTGATCGATTTGATGAGTCTCAGTTTGCTGTCAGGGTGTAATTTGTGTATCGCTAGCCATAAGAAGCTTACCAATCGCGGAACCTCCAAGGATGTTGGATAGATGTAGCTTGACGTTGCCATATGTCTGCGTCGGCTTCAGTTCGTAAGTGACGATGTGATCGCGGCCGTCCTCCCCTTTCACTATCTTGATCTTGTACTTGAGAATGATCTCTGTGTTATCTGAAAGGGTAGACATAGCCGCTGGTATTATTATTTATCAGATGCGGAATGCCCAATTCTCGAGTCTACAATGGACTAATTCTTAAACTGGCTTACGAGTCTACAAGGGACTAATTCTCAAAATGGCTTACGAGTCTACAAAGGACTAATTCTCAAAATGGCTTGCGAGTCTACAACTGAGTAATTCTCAAAATGGGTTACAAGTCAGCAAAGGATTAATTCTTAAATTGGCATACGAGTCTACAACGGACTTATTCTGAAAATGGTTAACGATTCTACAATGGACTAATTATTATAATCTCTTGCGAGTTTGCAACGGACAAATTCTCAAAATGGCTTGGGAGTCTGCAAAGAACTAATTTTCAAAATGGCTTACTAGTCTACAACGGACTAATTTTCCAAATTGCTTACGAGTCTACAACGGACTAATCCTCAGAATAACTTACGAGTCTACGAGGGGAAAATTCTCAAAATGGCTTACGAGTCAACAATGGACTAATTCTCATAATGGCTTACGAGTTTACAACGGACTAAATCTCAAAATTACCTATGCGTTTAAAACAAAACATATAGAGCGCAGAGCGGGTGGAGCGCAGTAGACCGATTACTTGCTGTAGGTACATTCGTATGGTCCTGGGTTCAAATCTCGGCATAGATATCTTGAAAATCGAGTCATGCCATTCTAATACATTTGTGAATTTGCAGTAGCCATGCACCTATTGTCTTCTCTTCTTCTTCTAACCTCCAAAGGAAAACATTGCGAGAAAAACCGCGGCTTGTAAAGGAAGACTCCTCCAAGAATATTTTTGAATGCCTGTTTAATTTCGATATATTTTTGGGTTTCTATCGAAGGGCGTCGGAAAGCAATAAAACTTACACATTTTCACGGTCATCTTTCCGGCACCGCTTATGGGGACGATGAGAACTCTTCCGTCTGATTCATAGTCACTTAGCATCGTTAGATTACCGAATAGCTTCATGATTCCCGTGTTCTTTTCTAAATCCCACCTGAAATATAAGCATTTAATTACAGCCAACTGCAAAATTTATGTTTTGGGACTACAGTTAATTTACCGGCTATAATTTTCAATCCCGTTCTTTCTAAAATAAATCACTTGAAAAAATGTAACAATTATCGCTAGGATTAATAGAAACAGCTCATCGTAGTACCTATACCGAACGATATTGTAGATTTATATTTATTAAAATTATATTTTAAATAATCTACCAGCGTCTATTAATTTCAGTGCCCTGACTTTCTTCCCTTTCGTTCGTATCCACACCGACAGTGATAGAAGAAGATGGACTTGTGTTTCAGCCTCATAGATAGATAGAGAACACTTTATTGTACATAAAAATGGAAATTACACAGATATAATAATAAAATATCTTACTTCAATTCTCTAATCTCCATTTTCTTCAGGCCCTTCAGAATTCCGTTCTTCTCCTTGATCGTGAAGCTACCCGTCTGCGCAGTCAAGTCGCCAACTGTCATGGGGTCCATGCGTTCTATCCCGTACTCCGGTAGACCATCAGCGAAGTGCGGCAAAGCGATCTTCGCCTGCTGCAGGATACATGCTGCCAACGCTTCCTTCGGTAAACTCCTCTGGCATGGTTTGTTGAAGGATGCTGCGGAAAACGTATGGAACTTGCCTCAACATTTGATTGGGGCGCCTTTGTATTTATACTATAGAGGACATAGAAAAATACGCAAAGAAACACCATAAAAATATTTTTTTCAGGGTGTCAAAAAATTTAAAAAATACCCGCCAAGTGCCAAGTTGGACTCACGCACGAAAAGTTACCATTATAGTACCATTATCTACACAACATTTGAATATTTCAAGCGTGTACCTTCTGCCGTTATTAATATCGAGCAAAAAACGGAAAAAAATCACGTTTGTTGTATAGGAGCCCACCTAAAATATTTATTTTATTCTGTTTTTAGTAATTTTTGTTATAGCGGCAACATCATCTGTGACAATTTCAACCACGGAACAGAAATTTCAACTGTCTGATACAGCCTGGCGACAGACGGACGGACGAACGGACGGGCAGCGGAGTCTTAGTAATAGGGTCCCTTACCCTTTGGGTACGGAACCCTAAAAATCAAGTATTCATAAAAACTTTTTTTGAACCTTTTATTAGATTAGATTAGATTAATACTCTTTATTGCACACCATACATTATAAAGATACATGAAAAATCTTAAATATCTAAGTTACATAAATATTATAAGACATAAACGTTTTACAAAAACTTTATTTTCCCGGGTGACTCAGATATTGATAAATGCTTCATTTATAATATTTATGGCGTTGTATGGCGTGACGGCATAGTTTACGACCGATTTGTATGGCGCGGTTTTGTACATATTGTATTGCGCCACTAGAGTTATTTTTCGACGCGTTATATTATGAAAAGTGTAGTCGCAGAGAAAAAAAGCTATTACCATTATTTATCGGTGATCAGCAATAACACGAAAACATGTTTTTGCAAGTTATTTTGCAGTTGTCTCTCAAGCAGCCTATATACGTCCCACTGTAGAGTTTGTGCCCTACATCATCATGATGATGATGATGATGATGTAGGGCACAGACCTTCTCTCAGAGAGAGAGAGAGAGAGAGAGAGAGTATGGGCTTAATCACCACGCGTGCCCACCGTGGATTGGCGATTTAAAGCGCTGAGTTATGTGAATAGCTCAGACACCCAGGTTTCCTCGCGATGTTTTCATTCATTAGTTACCGAGTGGTATTGCTGCTATAACTTCACAAATGTACATAACTTAGAAAACAAAGTGATAGGTACATGCCCGCACTGGGAATCGAACCTGGGTCTCCCGCTTCCGAGTCCAATGTTCTACCCACTAGGCTACCACCGCCATTATGCAGTTGTAGTTGCAGTATTATGTAATAATACAATTTTATGGAATTTGAGAGGTAAATTTCGAGTTGGCACAGACTTAATAGAGACCCAAAAAGCTAAAAAAATACACTTAAAATATCACTAGATAAGTATTTTTTCGGCTTTTTCGGTACTCCTCTAATTAGCTTAAATTACACTATATCCGGACTTGGCCCCCGTGGTGGAGTATGGCCTATACCTTCCTCAGGGAAGAGACCCGTGCCCCTTGGTGGGGACATAATGGGTTGATGATGATGATGATGATGACACTGTATCCGCAGTGGTAGCCTAGCGGGTAGAACATTGGACTCGGAAGCGGAAGACCCAGGTTCGATTCCCAGTACGGGCATGTACCTATGACTTAGTTTTCTAACTTATGTACATTTGTGAAGTTATAGTAGCAATACCACTCGCTAACGGTGAAGGAAAACATCGTGAGGAAACCTGAGTGTCTGAGCTATTCATATACCTCAGCGCTTGAAATCGCCAATCCGCGGTGGGCACGCGTGGTGATTAAGCCCATACTCTCTCCCTGAGAGAAGGCCTGTGCCCTACAGTGGGACGTATATAGGATGCTTGTGTTTGTGCTACATTGTATCCGGGAGGGGCAGGCAGAGACCAGGTTTTGCCACTTGCTTCTATTGGTTTGTGAATTGAAAAACAAGAAAAACGTAGAGACTGTTGACTCTCTGTACTTTACTCTTAAAGACTCTTTAACCATAAACGTAAGCACCGCACAGTGTAAATCACAATAAAACCAATGTTGTTTTGTTATCGAATCCGCTATAACACCTAATTGTTATTCTTTATGACTGTATGACTGTTCAGAGCCTAATTTATGACTGTAGGTTTACCTTGTAACGGAAAACGTTACTTTGTTAATGGTTCCCTATTTCTATTCCATTTATTATTTACCATTTATTTCCAAAGCGTTGGTAGCCTAGTGGGTAGAACATCGGACTCGGAAGCGAGAGACCCAGGCTCGATCCCCAGTGCGAGCATGTACCTATGACTTGGTTTTCTAAGTTATGTTATGTTACATTTTGTGAAGTTATATTAGTAACAATACCACTCGCTAACGGTGAAGGAAAAACATCGTGATGAAACCTAAGTGTCTAAGCTATGCACATTCCTCAGCGCCAATCCGCGGTGGGCACGCGTGGCGATTAAGCCACGTATATAGGTTGCTTATGTTATGTTATGTATTTATTTCCATTTCCATTTATCCACTATCTTTATTCCATTCTGATTATAAATATGAAATCATCATAATTATACGTCCCACTGTAGGGCACAGGCCTTCTCTCAGAGAAAGAGTATGGGATCTCCACACGTGCCCACCGCGGATTGGCGATTTCAAGCGCTGAGGTATGTGAATAGCTCAGACACTCAGTTTCTTCACAATGTCTTCACGATCATGGCTTATGATCATTCATGCCTACATCAGTACAAACCGACTTGCAGCTGCGTTCCACTAGAATTAGTTGAACAGCACATGTATCTTGGACTAACCTATTGATCAAAACTTTAACTGGGCACCCCACATTGAAAAAGTCTGTAATAAACTCAGGGCTATTCTGTGCAAACTGTCTATACTTAAATATAAAACGCCCCATAACATATTGAGAAAGATGTACTTACATGTCATTGGCCGATTTTTTTTTATCATACGGTATAAGTAGCTATGGTCAGACGTTAAAAAAATATAAAATCTCAGTACTTAAACGATGACGCCGGTTTATCAAAACAATATAAAGTATGTAACAAATGTTTTTGATAAAGTCAAGATGGCCATTGTAGGAGAGGGAAACGGCAGAATGGACTCCCTGACGAAACGAACTCGTCCTAAACAACTTCGTAACCTACAATACCTTCCTACCTACACTTTACCACATCACAACAATTATTATGGAACGCATACAGCGGAGTACATTCTTCCCATGATATTAAACGACCTACCCACCGAACTTGTTGAAAAAATCTCGTGTGAACCAAATAAGTGCCGAAATGTCTTAAAACAACATTTCTTAAGCTAATTGTAAGCAAAGGCCTAACCTAACTCACCTCATAGATAAACCTATACAGGTTTGAGTGAGGGTGTGCTGTATTAAATATGTACTTTGTGTAATTTCTTCAATAAATAACTATAAAAAACAAAAAAAAAAAAAAAAATCCTTCACCGTTAGCGAGTGTTATTGCTACTATAACTTCACAAATGTACAACAATTCGAAAACAAATTCATAGGCGCATTCCCGCACTGAGAATGGAAACTGGGTCTCTCGCTTTTAAATCTTAATATAAAATTCTAGATAAAAAAAATTGCCGTCAATATTTTGATCCACTTAATTTTGAAATTTTAAACAGGCAAGACAGATAGGCGGCACCGGCTGGTTGGCATCACAATAACAATTTAATTGGAATTTAAAACAGAGAAATCTCAAAAATTTATTCAGGCAAGAATTTCAAATTTCATTGTATTATTTTAGAAATCTATAATTGTAATGTATTATAGCAAGAAGTTA
Organism: Yponomeuta malinellus; assembly: GCA_947308005.1. NCBI lineage: Eukaryota > Metazoa > Arthropoda > Insecta > Lepidoptera > Yponomeutidae > Yponomeuta > Yponomeuta malinellus. The sequence goes on along the minus strand of OX371008.1, from coordinate 7,940,845 downwards.
GTTATAGTGAATACACCCATAATCAATCTCATGTTTAGTTGTAGAGTTATAATTCCGGTTTCAGGCACATCAACAATATGTTAACCACTGTTAACAGCCGTCAGTTTTTTTTGTGTGGAATTTGATCAATTGTTAACAGTAGATTAACAGATTCTTAATGTACGAGAAACAGGGGGTAACTTTGCCCTACTCTCTGGCTGTTGTGACCGTGAGAACCGAATACCAAAATATAGAGTCTCTACAGGGTGACATCAAAGTCATTAGCAAATTTCCGTAATCCGTTATACATTTTTCATGCGAGGGTTATTATTATGGTAAATACTAACAAATATACCTCTTCCCTTCCTCTTATTGTTCACAAAACCACTAAACATCTAACCTTAAGCGACAACTTCGAGATTTTAAACAGTTAAAGCTGGTTTTTATTCAGAGTAGTGCAGAAACTGCCACTTCATTAAGGTCACGAGTTGAACCTTGGTGTCAATTTCAAGAGCTGGTCAAAACTACTTTAAATTTACGTAGCCTTTTAAGTTTTGGTCTCTAATTAACAGAGTTACTATTATTATTTAAAAAGCTAGACGTCATGCATTGAATTCGCCGTGATTGTCGGATTTGAGAATTCAGAGAGACTTGTTTGTAAAATTGATGCATATAAAGTGTTTTTTCAGTGATATTTACAAATGGGTATACACTACGAGAATTTATAGGTACCTATAAAGTAGAGATCACTATTAGTGAAGGATAAGCCAGTCGTCTGTACTTTTAGGTTAAGATATATTATATTCTGAGTAAGTCTACTTTTTGTGTTCGATAATGAGTTTTCTGTGTATGTAACTTTTCTTTTGTGAAATTTTTGAGTTAGATTACTGCTTCAATCATACTGACGTTGATCCTTGAAGAGATTCGCAACTGACTATGAAAAGTGAATAATTTTTACTGTCACATGATCACCTCTCTAGCATAAATATCAATACTCTAGACCATTAGTCAGTGTAATACGTCATCAGGGTCGAGTTTCATAAAATTACAATAGTTTATTATGGCAATGCGAGGTACATTGCGTAGCAGAGTTATTTTTTTTATCTGTTGCTTAATCGACTTTGTAATGTACATCGATTTGCAATAAGTGTTAGTTTTAGAGGAATACACGATTATTCTAAAACTAAAACAAATAAGGCCGTATTTTTTTTTGTACCAATACCACTCGCTAACGGTGAAGGAAAACATCGTGAGGGAACCTGAGTGTCTGGGGTATTGGCATACCTTAGCGCTTGAAATCGCCAATCCGCGGTGGGCACGCCTGGTGATTAAGCCCATGCTCATTCTCTCTGAGAGATGGCCTGTCCCCTGTAATGGGACGTGTCGATTTGTTGATTATTACTTTTGTAAAACGTAAAATATTTATTATCTGTGCCTGTATATTCTTCAAATAAATAAATTAATAAATGAATTTATAAAACTAAGTATAAATAATTATATAGGGGATGACTAATGAATGTTGAGGAAGCGAAAGTGATCTGCCAGGATCGTGGCAAGTGGTAGTCTCTGGTCTCTACCTACCCCTCTGGGATACAGGCATGAGTTTTTGTATGTATGTATGTAAATAAATTAAGTTTAATTAATATAGTGAAAATTGCTACCTAAGTTAATTACTAAAAAAGCGTCAAGTCCAAAGGTTTCGTTGTTTGTCTCTTCGCTGTGTTGACAACAGCTGTCAAGCTGAACGCGAATGATAGCGTTTGCATATTGCGCCAGAGAAACGGACATTTCATTGCTTTATGAGTCTTGTTTGCAGAGGCACATTGCGTCAAGCTCAACGACATCTGTCGCTTGGGCTATTTTGTGTTGATACACATTTTTGTTAAATATGTAAAAAAAACTGGTCAAGTGCGAGTCGGACTCGCTCACAAAGGGTTTCGTACCATTATCTAGACAAAATTAGACAAAAAGATAGAGGAGAAGGTTCGAGATTTCGTGTGGTGCCGGATTAAGAATAGCGTCACTCCATTTCCTTCCGTGGATGTCGTTGAAGACGACCAAGGAAATCAATTACCAGGAGGCGGGCAGCAGCGTCTTCCTGAGATTCCAACCGAATACTGCAATCGCCAACCCGCCTGCCAAGCGTGGCGATTATGGCAAAACCCCTCATGGTTATGAAAACCACGAAGGAGACCTATGTCCTGCAGTGGGTGTCAAATGGCTGATGATGATGATGATGATGATGATGATGATGATGATCGAGGAAAACCCCACAAAAAATCACGTTTGTTGTATGGTAGCCCCCCTTAAATGTTTATTTTATTTAAATTTTATCATTTATGGTTGAAGCGAAATATAGAACTAAATATTCTGTGAATATTTGAAGCATCTACCTGTTGCTGTTATTAATAACGGCAAAAAACGGCAAAAGAAAATACTTTTGTTGTATGGGTCTTAAATATTTATTTTCATAGTCTTTACATAGTCTTAGTAATAGGGTCCCGTTGGGCACCTTTCGGGTGCGGAACCCTAAAAATACTTCACAAATATGATTTCATGTTGTATGTCAAAATATTTGACTTAACTATGGTGAACGATGTCTTTGTCTGTAAATTTGTTTTTTCAATTACCTGTATCACAGTTTGACTTTTAGCAGCTATAAAAATATCCCAAATAGGGGATGTTAGCAAAGGGCGTGACAAAAATTACCCGAAACCGGTGAGCGTGCATGCAATGACTCATCAGCTTGATGAAGCGAAAGAGGTATGCCAGGATCGCGCGATCGTGGCAAGTGGCAAACCCTAGTCTCTGCCTACCCCTGCGAAATGCAGGTGTGAGTTTATGCAATGTAATCTAAAAATATCCATAAAGTAAACCAAAAGCGAATATAGAAATCCCTAAAGTAAACTATTAACCCTTTCCCACTAAGTAAGTAAATAGGTAGTACATTACTGCAGCGGCCAGCAAAAGAGGCATTGATGGACGAACGTGGAAATGTGGGCCGAGGCGAAGCCGAGGCCATCAATGCCTAGTTGTGACCAAGGCTTGTATATGATTTTTCTCAATTAATGCGCGGAAATTAAAAGTAAGTAGTAGGTACTAAGGTAGAACTTTGTATTTGAAAAATTCAATAAAGTTTCAAAATCAGACGAACCACGAACGAACAACTATAATTTTTGCCGCGTTAAATGAAAGTGTTCTTTTTTTCAATAGGTATATCTAGCTTTCTATCGCAAGCCAGTTCGAAATTTAAATAAAACCTCTGATAAGTTACCTCCTTGGTTGTTGTTATTGTTCGGAGTAAAAGATCGTTCCATTTTTAAATAACACGATAGTACGTAATTTATTTGGCCGCAAAACACGACAGCTATAAATTTTCATAGAACTTTTTCCAGCCGCTGCTCGCGTCTAATTGGCCAATACAGCAATTTCGAATCTCGAAGAAGGTTGTCGAAATAATGCTCTTGCAAGCATTAAAAAAAAATGTCAAGAACTTAAAACGTAAGTAGTAGTCAAATTTCCAAGCATGTTTGAGAAAAAATACGTTAAGAACTTCAAACCTGAGAAGTAGATTAAAGCAAAGAACTTACGCAAACCAGCGGAGTCAGTGAAGCTCCCAACTGTTGCACAAAATATTAATATTACGATTTTGAAATGAGCCATCTTATTCAAGTGCGTGTTATCTGCGCTACGAAATCTTGGTGTGCGGCGGTGTGCTTGCGTAACAATATATAGGAGTTAGTATGAAAATACTTTGACGTTCCACACCGGTTATAAGTTTGAGTCGTTTGACCCGACCAAGGTTGATCATACATGATGGTTGTTTTTTTGTTGGAGACAGCGTTTGCGCTTTCTCTTTGCAAGAAGAGGGTAATCCGGTTTTGAATAAATTAACGTTAACTTAACTTCTTCCCGACAACAGAATCACTTATCCTGGTCCCAAACTGGGATACCCTGTGCTATGGTAGCCAATCAAGAACATCACAAACAGGGAAATACACCCAGACTGTACATGTACGACGTGGTACTAGAGGAAATCGAACCCACGACCTCCGGCAAGGTAATCAGACGTGATACCGCTAGACCAACGAGGCAGTCGTAATTAAATTCAATAATAAACAGTCCACATTCGCCCCGCTGCGTGTCACAGGCCTACTCTCAAAGAGAGTAAGGACTTAATCACCACGCGCACCCACCGCGGATTGACGATTTCAAGCGCTAAGGAATGCCAACTCCTATATAGTTGTCGAAATGCAAGAAGCCCGATTTGACAGCTACACAAAAATGTATTTTACTTTGGATTTACTTGAACGAATACATAAAAAGACATATACTCTGGCATATTATTTAACGCTCGAAAGAAAAAACAGATTTTGTAGCCCGACAAGTTACTCATAGTTTAGATTTTTAATGTTTTTGATGTCAAACTAGGTTAGATTCTATGGATTTTGTAGCTGTCAATACGGGCTTCTTATATTTTGACGACTTTAGTGGCTACTATACGTGTACAGTCGGTAGCACGTCAACCTTTACACACTCTACTACTAAAAACCCTAATCGGCATGAATAATACTAAACTCGAACTAAAACGCAGTAACAGCCACGATATTTTGGAATTAATATGTCACATTGTCTTTACTGACTTAAAACCCGTCTTTCAGTTACCAACGACTCTATCACAAAAACTCGGTTTGAGAGACAAGAATAGTATATACGAGACAAAAAATTGATTGGCTACTTATCCTATTCAAAATCATCAATGCCGATTGTTTGAAATTATTGAAGTTATTGGTCAGAGTGGAGTTTTTTTTCCCGCTGCCTTTTTCTCCACTACAAATACGGCCCGAAGGCAGCGGCTAACATAGTAACATAGTACATTGACATTCAGCAAACAGAATGTAAATTCTTTACGTTGAAATAAATTATTGATTTCTGATTTCTGATTTCTGTTATCTATTTTTTAACCGACTTCAAAAACGGCGGAGGTTATCGATTCGAATATTTTTTTGGCTATATTTTCGCGTAACTCCGTCAAATCTTAACCGATTTTGTCAATTATTTTTTGTTCGAATAGATATAACGTCCCATTAGTCCTATTTTAATTTGGTGAAGATCTGATGAAGACTTTCAGAGATGGAGAATGGAACTCTTCAATGGAAAGCATTAAATAAGGCCTAATGGGGCCCATTCGTTACTAATATACGTATGTTTCATAAAATAGCATAAAAGGAGTCCCAAGGTAATTTGATGATGTTCTGGTGAAGACTTTCGGAGATGGAAATTGAGAACGTAAAATTTTAAAGCAACGAATTAAGTAAGGTACGAGTAAATTATGGTTGTAAGGGACTTGTTTATTTTTCTCCTGCTCCCCCACTAAATATTGATAAAATAAAAATAAATAAAAAGCCGACTTCGAAACATTACAGCACAAAAAAGTTAAAAACAAGTGTAGGTTTTTATTTTTTATTTAAATTTTTATTATCTTCAACTTACCATTTAATATTAAATCGTGAGTTCGAATCCCAAGCATGAACCAACAACTTTGTTATCTAAGTTCCGTACCTTTGTGAATTTGTAGTAGCAATGCCACTCGCTAACAGTGAAGGAAAACATCGTCAGGAAACCTGAGTGTCTGAGGAGTCCACATACCTCAACGCTTGAGATTGCCAATTCGCGGTGGGCACGCGTTGTGATTAAGCCCATACTATCTCTCTAAGACAAGGCATGTGCCCTACAGTGAAACGAATAAAGGCTGCATTATAAACATTTAGGTACTAACGGACCCGGCAACGTCGTTTTGCCATATTAATTAGCCCACAACCTATTCTCATGCCACTTCTTTAAACTCACGTTTGGCGCCGGCATCAGATCTACCAAATACACACAAAAAAAAACCGGCCAGGTGCGAGTCGGACTCGCGCGCGAAGGGTTCAGTATAATTATCTAAACAACATTAGACACAATGATCGAGGAAAAACGGCAAAAAAATCACGTTTGTTGTATGGGAGCCCCCCTTAAATATTTATTTTATTTCAATTTAATGATTCATTTTCAAATCAAATATAAAACTAAATATTCTGTGAATATTTCAAGCCTCTACCTCTTGCCGTTATTAATATCGGGCAAAAAACGGCAAAAAAATTACTTTTGTTGTATGGGAGCCCCCCTTAAGTATTTATTTTATTCTGTTTTTAGTATTTTTTGTTATAGAAGCAACAGAAATACATCATCTGTGAAAAATTTCATTTGCCTAGCTATCACGGTTCATGAGATACAGCCTGGTGACAGACAGGCAGACAGACGGACAGACAGACGGACAGACAGACAGACGGACAGTGAAGTCTTAGTAATAGGGTCCCGCTTGGCACATCGGTGAAGCAGTGGAAAATCGGTGAAGCAGTTTTGGACTTCGACAACATTAATACATTATGGGTCTAGTTAATTATACGTATTTCAATAAATCCGAGAATATGGCGCCAAAAATTACTTTTGTCATTACTTAAAAACTTACCAAATAATTACCTATGCTTATTTTTTTCTTTTGAACACTTCAATAATCAAGTCTTCAAGCCTTGTTAAAATGAGTAACTCCAGTTGACAAGCCCGCAGTGTCTAACGAGTATGACTGACCCGGCTTGTGAATTGAGAATTCCACCTCTTTTTTCGAGAAACCTGAAGAGACAGAGCAACAGGAAGATTCATAAGTATTTACTTGTAAAATTCTCAATTCAGAAACTTTAATTTTGTTTTTTTAAATTGGTTTTTTATAACATTCTTATTATGCGAATTGTATGCAAAATTATCTCGCTAATCTAAGCCATCTAACCTTCCTGTCTCAAACTGGAATTCTACTTTAACCTCAGTTAAACAAATTCGCAGTTAGCTGATGCCATTAGTTCATTAAAAATCACAGGGTCTTCCTAAGTTCCGTGGCAATGTCTCGAAATAAAGTACAGCAAAAACTAGTGTTTTTTTTATACCTTTTTTCATTATAAATAGAGCCCTTTTTATCTCCACAAAGATCTTTTTTGAAAAGGACGCCTATGTATAATTTGTAACGTTAAGTCACAGTTTTTGCGCTACATTGAATAAATAAAATTGCCCTTGACAATTAGTTGGAGAATAAGTTGTAGCAAGTAAACGAAACCGCGGAGTGGAAGATATTAATCAAAATATTCCACTGTTTACCCACTTTGCTAGAAATAGCTTTAAACTACCAACGGAAACCATGCTGGTTATTTTTTTTCTTTTTAATGAATCACTTTTATATTTTTTTGTATTTACCAGCGCTGTATGAATTGAGAATTTCGCTCAGGAAACATTTAAGTATAAAATTAGCTATCTCGTTCTTTTTCCAGAAATGTAAAGAAACAGAAGGGCACCTAAATTATTTACTTTGTGAAATTCTTAACTAAAACCCCGGGGGTTACTATATTTATTTTTACAATATCTAAACATATAAAAATAACTTCCGCACAACACAATCACTTGTCCTGGTCCGAAACTAGGATACCCTGTGCTATGGTAACCAGGCAAGGACATCACATTCATGGAACTACGCCCAGACTGAGGCTTTTTGTACGAATGTACGGTGGCCCCCAGTGGGAATCGAACCCGCGATCTCCGGCATGGCAATCAAACGTCATACCGCTAGAGGAACGAGGCTGTATTTGCGATAAGTCAATCTATCCATCCAGCAGAGAGAGTCGGTAGCGTAGCACTGAAAGACTTTCTTCATACGCATCCCAGAAGTCTTATGTTGTCGATTCCGGAATACACCAATATCTTTGTTTTGTATGTTACGTACATTTCAGAATTTTTAGTAGTAATACCAAGCGCTGCCGGCAGAGGGAAATATTACTAGAGGCCTATTATGCGCACGAAATCCTGTTGCAATCCTGTCGTTTGCGATAGGAATTTGTATGGAATTTGACATTTAGACGTGGTCAGACGATTGGAATAGCGGTAGAGGCCTAATTATGCGCACCAAACCCTGTCGGAATCCTCCCGTTTGCGATAGAAATTAGTATAGACAGAGAATTTGACTCGTTCAGGATTTTGTGGTCAAAATATAAGAGCAGTTAACACTATCAATCTGAGTGGTTTACGTTCTTCAGCGAGTGAAATCGCCAATTCTCTGGGCATCATCATCATCATCATCAGCCATTTGACGCCCACTGCAGGACATAGGCCTCCTTCATGAGGGATTTTGCCTTAATCGCCACGCTTGGCAGGCGGGTTGGCGATCGCAGTATGCGAGTGGAATCTCAGGAAGACGCTGCTGCCCGTCTCCTGTTAATTGATTTCCTTAGTCGCCGTCTACGACATCCACGGAAGGAAATGGAGCATGGGCATGCGTCTCTCTATATCTCTTAGGCCTGTAGGACATAATATATAATATGTTATGGGCCAGGACCGAAACTAAGATTTTTATAATAAAAGCACGGCACTTCTGTCCTAAGCTCTTCAAAACGTGTGCTCATTTGCATAGAACGGATATTAATTATTTCTCATAAGACGCCGTGCATGAGCGGGGTTCCGGATAGCTCCCTCATCCCGCAAAAACACGTAGAGTTGGGATTGGATCGCGGTCAGAGGCCTAATTATGCACAGCAAATTCTATCGGAATTCGGGTGTTTGCGTTAGCACAGTATGGAGTTTGACAGCTAGATGATTGGAATCGTTCAGTATTTGGTGCGAGTAATATTGAAGCTGGGTAATATTTTTTTTGTATAATTTGTAGCAGACAAAATATGGAGCACAATATTCTGCTGTAGGTACATAACATCTGTTTTATATACTTACCCATATTTAACAAATAAATGATTTTGATTTTGGGGGCGAGTCTCTAAAACGTATAATCGTTCAATAGAGTCATATTAGTACAGTAATAGTTTTTTCATTGATACTATTGGGTAGTCTAGTACCCAATTCCATTCCAATGGTATAACCCGTGCAACTTAACTTGACGCCTCGCGCGATTCGATCTTCTTCGCGAGAGATGCCTGTTTAATTTGCGCGGGTTATACTTAATATTAGTGTGACATTTTACTGCTATTGCTTAGTTAGTCTCGCTTACTCTCTCTTTTAAAGAAGATCTATGCCTCGCTGTGGGACGTAATAACATAGAAAAAAAAACTGAAACAAAAGATAGCCATCAACCCGACGGCTGAGCATTCACTGCTAAGCAGGCGGGACTAACTTAGGTACCTCGCAATGAGTTACATTGTTGAATTTGGGTCCCACCTGCTTAGTAGTTAATGCTCAGCTGCCGGGTTGTTAGTTGCTTTTTATTTCAGTTTTTACTTTTGTGTTTGCCTCTTCAGTGCACTTTTTTCCTCGATCAAAATTGTCAAAATCTGACCATTGATTAAGTAGTTATGCGGGAACAAAATAGAATAGAAGAATCTGACATACTTACGAGCTGAACCACATTACCCTCCTTTTGGATTCCGCAGCAAGCGGGTAAAAACTGCTGCTCACTTCTGAGCTTAGGCTTCTTTTCAGACACACACTCTGTTTAATATGACATCAATGTACATAGCATAGCCTCAATGTACCTGTAAGCAATGTACCTCGAATTGACATTACAAACCATGAATCGTAGTTTCATGAAACGCGGCCCAGGGCCCTTTGACAATCGAATTTAGAATGAGGCGACATACGACAATAGGTGCTCCTACTTCAGGCAGGCTCCTCTAAGCAAGCGGCGTCAACTCCAAGACCTTCTGTACCTGCATAAGATAATGAATAACAAAGTTGCCACGACCGCCCCACCCAACATTTACCTTAGCGTACCCACAAGGTCAGTCCGCCTCGCGCGGCACTTTGCTATCCCACCTTGCCGGCTAAATATGACTGCTAATAGCCCGATTCGGCGCATATGTTCTACTCACAATAATATCATATTGAGAAATCCGGAGAGCGTGGCTGACATCCATCACGACTCCCTTGTATATTTTGAATTCGAAAAGGCAATTAAATTAAAAAAGTATCGTTGCCTCCGATGATAATTAAGTAACTTCGATATATCTATTAAAAAAATGTAAATGCAACTTTAATCGTAATTTTATTTGTTCTTCCTTTTATGAAAAAAAAATTGTAATGGAATTTATCATGCTGTATGCACATGTCTTGGTGTTATGGTTTGATTTGAGCGTTTTTATGTCATTTAATGTTTATAATTTATGTGCGTAACACTGTTTTGTTTATCTAATAAATAAATAAAAATAATTAAATTGCGCAATCGTTATACAAAGCTTCCTTAGCTAGCCTATAATAGCAGTGGTAGCGCAGACTAGAGGTAGAACGACCTCACAAACGGGAGGTCGTGGGTTCGAATCCCGGAATGTACCAGTAACTTGGTTTTCTAAGTTACGTACATTTGTGAAGTTGTAGTAGCAATACCACTCGCTAATTGTGAAGGAAAACATTGTGAAGAAACCCTAGTGTCTGGGGTGATTACATACCTCAGTTCTTGCTACGTACAATGGCTCAACTATGAGGCTAAGGAAATCCTCTGGCGGAAATCTCAGGTCTAACTAGAACTAGACTAGCTAGTCTATAGAGCAAAGCCGGTAAGCTAAACTTGCAAGACAAACCTGTCTTTGCAACGGACCAGCAAAAAAATTGAATCGATAATTTTCCTTGTATTCTTTTTTTCTAAGAAATCATCAGTTATTCAGATTAATACAAATAAAACGGTTCGTTCTCGTTAAATTCATGAGTCGCTTTTGAGAAACGAAATTTAAAAATAATAATTGTCGTAGCATTCTTCTTCTTATCGTGTCGGTGAGAAAACGAATTGGATTTTATTTTCCCAGAACGTGCACTCCAGCGTCTGTGGCTTCCAGCAAGACTTTCGAGTGCATGTGGACGGGCACAAGGGACACACAGAGAGGTGCCCCATAGTCTGAGGGAAGACTCCGCGTTCCCGAGGAAGGATATTGACTGTTGTTTTTATTAGGGTTCCGTACCCAAAGGGTAAGGGACCCTATTACTGAGACTCCAGTATTCGTCTGTCAGTCACCAAGCTATGTCTCATGCATTTTGATAGCTAGACGGTTGAAATTTTCCTAAATGATGCTATAACAAAAAATACAAAAAACAGAATACAGAATCGAGGCGCGCACAGTGCGCCAGGCCAACTTCCTGACTGGCCTGCGCCTAAATATTTAAGCTAAGCGAATCCATTCGAGCCCTTTTCAATCAAATCTGTTTTTGAAGCCAGTTACAAGACAAAAAAGTCGTTTATCACAATTTCGTGCATCCAGCTAGTAAAATTGTCAAGATCTGGGGATTAATTAATCGCAATACTTGGCACTCGCTATCTTTCTCAATTACTAATTCACCTTTAGAAGATCAAAACTATAGGGTACCTCTACTTTAGATAAAGCTTTGTTTGGACCATGTTTAGGTAAAGTGTTTGTAGTGCCAACCGTGGCCTCTGTCTACCCCTTCGGGATATAGGAATGCGAGAGACTTAAAATATCTTAATAGACATCAAAAGCAAAAAAAAACGTTCATTATAATATGCCGAACTTCGGCAAGTTCCTTGCTCACGTGAAATTAGTGTTTTCAAAAAACATAATTATCGTATATTTTTCGGGACGAGAAGTTGGTCGTTTTTTTTCACATGTATGTTGTTGTGAGATACAGCAAAAAGATCTTTTAAAACCTGCCGTGGAATCTAGACGTAAGAATTAGCACATAAATTTGATTATTGACGCAAGTAGCCGCATTAGCATCTTAATAAAATTCAAAGATGTGTCAAGTGGTCACGTTTGCTTACGTGCGAGCGAGCGTTAGGTTCTCCCACAAACCGTTTCTTGACCTGCACATTTCAACAATCAAAGTTTTTCATAGGATTATCGTCTTATTGTCTTGTAGGTGGGTTTAATCGAGAACTTTGGTTTAATGCCCGGCAGATAACTTGAACGGAAATCCACGTAATCGGGTTAAGTTTGCGATGGACACGCAAGTGCTAATTTCTAATTCTTTGTTATTTTGCTCCAATAAAATCCCAAGACTTTTAAGTTCTTGAGAAGTAAGAAATATTTGGTTAAGTTACTTGTCGGGCATTATACTTAAAGATATGATATTATAGCTATGCGAGAGATGGGTTCGGTGGCATTTCGAAGGAAACCTTCTTTGGCTGCATGCAGGTTGGTAAGTGATTAGTTACTAGTTTCACAATACCTTGTTCAGTTCCAGTCAGCCTTCTGAAAGAAAATTTCTTACAAATTGCATTTTACTCTCGAGCGCAATATATACAGATCATTGGTGAAATAGTTCTACATAAATATAATAAAAACAATAGTAAATACAATTTATTTGGTATTTATTTATTTATGTCACTAATGTAATAATAAATGGCTCACACTTTTTATTTTATTCCGTTAATATTATTCGTTGCTGAGATATCAAGCGTTTGGTCAGTGACCCTTATTCTTTGCACTAACGTGTAGCTTGAAGTATAAAAGTTTTGATGATTGAATCTTTTTGGAAATTGCAAGAAAATACATTTTCACTGTTAAGGAGGCAAACAAGTTTCCAATACAAGTGGAGGTCTGCGCCGCACTTCATGAAACTACAATCATAGTTTATTATGACAATTCGATGTACGATCATAGCCAATTAGTGCAATTAGGCTTCCTACTCGGTGATCTGAGGTTAGTCGGTTATGCAATGTACATCCAATTGTCATAGTAAACCATAGTGCGAAGTAGATTTATTAGATTAGATTGGAGCTCACAGTGTTATGAAATGGAGCCTTGAAAGCCTCATCATCAGCCTATGCTTGTCCACTGCTGGACATAGGCCTCTCCTATTGCACGCCACTGAGCACGGTCCTCGGCTACTCTCATCCAGCTCTTGCCAGCCGCTGAGTTTGTCACTGACCCCTAGTGCTACGAAACTATTGTTTTACAAGACAATAGTTGAATAGGTCCAAGCACTAGTAAACAATAAAAGTGCGAGATAGTCTCAAATACCATTACAAAAGCTAGGTGAATATGGGAAAACCTCCGCATAACTTGTCTGTAACCGCAAATTTCGAGGTAGCACGAAGATTTTCATCGAGCGCAATAGCACAATGCAAATATTTGTATGCGTACGCTCGAAAGCACATCAACCTTTATATGCGTGCACTCTAATCAGTTCAGTTAAAAACAACTTTGCAACAGAAATATAAAGGCTGACCTTCGGTCAACTGTACATACATCAAACTTTAGATGCGTGCACTCTACGTAGTTATGTTATAGGTGATTTTGCAACAAACATGTAAAGGTCGACCGATTGCACTTACAGGTAAAGGATAACACACACCAACGCAGTGGCGGTGGCGGTAGCAGTCCATACATACATCATTTATGGCAGTAGTATTTTGTATGGACCGCCATCGCCACCGCGTTGGTGTGTTTTATCCTTAACACATTCTGTTTTCTTGCGCAAAAAAATTTCGTTGCTAGGACAAGCCAAACAAATACAAAGTACTTATTGCGCATTGAAAACTGATTGTTTTTTGTAATGCTTTGAATGTTAATGTTTGTGACAAACATGAGCAGGACACCCGGCTTTAAAATGGCAGCGGTCAATGTTTTCACAAGGAGAGGGCTATGTTAGGAGTTTCACTGCCTGATCGAAACAGGATTGAGGAGATCCGCAGAAGAACCCGAGTTACTAATATAACTTGAAGAATTGCTCACTTGAAGTGGCAGTGGGCGGGGCACATAGCTGGGAGAACTGATAGCCGTTGGAACAGAAAAGTTCTGACCTAGCGACCGCGGACCGGACGACGCAGCGTGGGCAGGCCTTCCACCAGTGTCCTAATTAAGCGCACCAAATCCTAAGCGATTCCCATCGTCTAACTGTCAAATTCCATACTAACTTGGGCAGATGTTGCGGTGGCAAGGAGTCGCTGGATGCGTGCGGCACAAGACCGGGAAGCTTGAAAAACCATGAGGGCCTAAGTTCTGCAGTGGTCGTTAAATGGCTGATGATTAATGTTTTTATTATGGATTTTGGTCTAGAAACTAAAAAAAGTGTAAATAAAATTGTCAAAAAATTACAAAAGCCGTAAAAGTGCTGAAATATCTTTCTATGTTTGAGGTATCGAGCAAGCTTAATGTTGAAATATTGATAGTATCTACGTATACTGATTTAGACAGATCTATGTGGGCCACGACCATTGTGGCGCCGGATTAAGAATAGCGTCACTCCATTTCCTTCCGTGGATGTCGTAGAACGCGACTAAGTAAATCAATTACCAGGAGCAGGGGAGCAGCGTCTTCCTGAGATTCCAACCTCATACTGCGATCGCCAACCCGCCTGCCAAGCGTGGCGATTATGGCAAAACTCTTCATGGTTAGGAAAACCAAGAGGGAGGCCTATGCCCTGTAGTGGGCGTCAAATGGCTGATGATGATGAGGGCTACGCTGATGAGATTAACTTTATTAAATCATATTTATTTACAAAATACAAAATATTTTATTAAAAAGAAAAGTTTGCGTTGACTACCGCACTAGACGTAAATCTGTGCGGTGATAACCAGGTGAAGGTTTGACATTATGATTACTTGACGCTTACCGTTAATATTAGTTTTGTTATACATATTTTACAATTCAATCAAATTAACAACGTTCACGTTCATTAAGTAAACATTTTGTTTTTATAATTAATAAAAATATTTCAATTGAAGAATAAGAAAAAACAATCAAAGACATACTATACGTTTACTCAAAACGACAATCTTACCTTGAAATAAGTCTACGAATGATTTATAATTTAATCCATCGTCATACAGTGGCAAAATATTTTTTTCAGATAAGCTACAAGGGGGGTGGCAAAATTCAAAATGGAGGATGTCTCGTTTTGTTAACTATTTGTATGCTAAAAGCACAATATTTGTAATTATTTGTAATAAGCCTCAGAGATATTTATAATGTATTTTTTCAAAAACATCAGTGCCTACTCATTTACTGCTCAGTTTGCAATAGAAAAACTGTGGCTCCTAAACCATTTGGAGGAAATAAATCGATTAAAAAGAAGTTAATAGGTTATAATTCTAGTAAACAAATACCAAAAAAATATTTCTATGCATTTAAATATAATTAATACTAATGAAATACATTCAGAATCATAGTTAAAAGTTATGTTTTATCATTCTTGTTTGTTTTCAGGTCCGCATGTTTCATACTCGTTAAAAACGGAGGCAGTGTTTAGGTACCTAGACTGTTAAACCTCAAACTAACTAAAAACGAGAAATGCAAACCTTGATATCAATGATTCAACCCATTTAGCAAATACAAAGCCAGCTATTATTACTGCAATTGTAAGTGAAGTAAAACAATGTTCCTGGGTACTTGTAGACATCGGTTTTATTTAATAAAATTATAATCATACATTGTAACACGCATTTCTTTGGGCTTAAGCCCGTATATTGAAATAGGTAAGTAGCAGCATTTAATTAACCAGAGCCAGCCCATAGCACTGAACTGGACAGACAATTTAGTTGTTGGTGATAGGTATCTTCAAGTGGTAGTCCCCCCCGTAGCATCACTTTACGCTCATAAAGCTGCTTCGTCTGCAAACTGGAAAAAAATTAAGAGAGTTCATGTAGAAATAGTATGATTTTATGAGTGAGTTTATGTGGTACATACTGTGGATAATTTTACAACGATTTTCGATGTTTCTGAGTAACTTTCTTAAGTAAATTTGACATTTTACACTTTGTAATCAATAAATCAGCCAGTTAATTAAAGGTATGCGGTTAATTCTGCAAGAAATGTTTAGTAAATATATTTGAGGTTACCTTTGTATTACGGTCTGTATTCCTTTCTCGATATACAAAACTTTGCTTTTTCAGTTTGGGTACTATATACTATAGCTTTCCTTTTTTTAGTGAAAAGCATTTCATGACGTTGTTATGTTGAATTTTCATGAAAAAATGCGAAAATAAGCAATACTTATAAAACAAAACAAACATTGTCGGGGCAAATCTCAGTGGCGCCGTCTGTAATTAGTTTCGTGTTACCATCCTCATTCTTTACACATGTATCAATCACGTTTTTTGCGTTCTGTACATCAAATATAAAAATAAACAGCAACCTAGAATCACTTTTTTGTCCATCTGTCCGTCAGTTAAGAGTCAAGATACTTTTTTCTCAGGAGCGGGTTGAACTATCAAGTTAAAATTAATGCCAAACACTTACGCCCTTGATTTTTTCAAGGTGTAAAAAATGTTCCAAGCTACAAGCTACATCGCTACAATGGGGAACTTGCGTCTAACTTAGATTGGAGTGACTTTGCTTTAATATCTTAGAAAAAATACCATACCATAATTCCATACCATGGAAACAATTGAAAATAAAACAATAAACATATTTTTTTTATTCGGGGTTTACGGGGTCACAAATATACAAAAAATCAAGTTAAGGGAAACTTATTAGATTTCGTTTTGTCAATGAATTCTGAACGTTTTCATATAAGTGTACAGTACATGCATAAAAACATAATTTTACGAGATATCTCAAATATTGATAAGCGCTTCATACATTATAAGCGTTACGTGTCACTTTTTTACAAATGAATATACCAAATAATAATAATAATAATTCATTATAGCATCGTCAAATGATTCAATAGAATCATTTTAAAAGTAAAAATTACATATAAGCAGCCTATATACGTGCCACTGTAGGGCACAGGCCTTCTCTCAGAGAGAGAATATAGGCTTAATCACCACGCGTGCCCACCGTGGACTGGCGATTTCAAGCGCTGAGATATGTAAATAGCTCAGACACTCGGGTTTCCTCACGATGTTTTCCTTCACAGTTAACGACTGGTATTGCTACTATCTTAAATGAGTGATCTTAAACGATCACGAAGGTTAAGCAACACTGGGCGCGTTCAGTGCATAGATGGGTCGCCGTCTATGCCTAACGCTAGTGGCATTTTTCCGAGCGGTTCCGTGCTTCGCAAGGCACGTTAAGCTGTTGGTGCCGGCTGCCGTCGATAGATGGCAGTCGTTAAGCCAAGTCAGAGGCCTTAGGGCGGCTTGACAACTTCTGACAGTAGACGAGCCACTAGTCTACAAGCCTCCACCAATCCGGACTTGGCCCCCGTGGTGGAGTATGGCCTATATCTTCCTCAGGGAAGAGACCCGTGCCCCTCGGTGGGGACATAATGGGTTGATGATGATGATGATTGCTACTATAACTTTACAAATGTACATAACTTAGAAAACCAAGTCATAGTTACAAGCCCGCACTGGGAATTGAACCTAGGCTCTCGCACTAGGCTACCAACTATAACCAACAGTTCAATTTAAATAAAACAAATTGCGTCTACTCGCTACTTATGTACCCATAGGGAGAACATTTTTTTCAAGCACAAAGTTAATTTTCCAATGGTATGTTCGGAATTCTCACCGCACGAGTCCTACTCGCGCTTGTCCAGTTTTATTCCAAGTTATGATGTACTCGAATTGTTAAACGTGCTTCATATCAAGTTTCAAGAACTAGTTTTTGCTGACGTATTTCACAAAAAGCCACCATTCGATGTTTAGAACTGGTTCAGCTCTGCAAAACATGAATGGGAAATTCTCATCGGGCATGTAAATACACCTATACAGGCCGTATTCTCTAAGCGGTAATAATTAATAAACAAACTTTTTTTTTTATTCCGGAACTCATTATATGTGTTATTTACATGGCAAATGTTATTAGTATTACTTCACCCAAAGAGGGGTCCAAAACTCTGAAGACACGAAGAACGCTAACACAAACTTATAATAAGCAAACCTACTTACAATCATCATCATCATTCAGCCACAAGAAGTCCACTGCTGGACATAGGCCTCCTCCATGGATTTCCAAAAAGACCGGTTGGAAGCGGCCTGCATCCATCGTCTTCCTGCCACTTGGATGAGGTCATCTGTCCATCTTGTGGCTTGTCGTCCTACGCTGCGCTTACCGATATGTTGTGGTCTCCATTCGAGAACTTTTCGGCCCCATGCGTGCTATGTGCCCCGCCCACTGCCACTTCAACTTACTAATCCAACTTACTACTTACAGTGCTAATAACATTTGCCATGTAGCAGTATGCATTATATTACATAAATTCACGCCCGTATCTCGGAGGAGTAGACAGATAGCAGGGTTGCCACTTCCCACGATATTGATAACACCATAGTGATAGTGTAACACTATTTGTTATTCTTTCACCTGGTTGTGCAATAAAGTTTTCTCTATCTATCTATCTAGTGAGGGCGGTTGCTGACCGTATGAACGGTTTATTTCTGAGACTTTGAATGAACTAATAACGTAATAATTTGCGTGGTATTGGTTTGTGTACTTGTTCCGTTTATTTTTTATTATTTTATTTATTTATTTGGTTTATCAACAGTTGCGACATCCTTACATGCTAAATGAGAAATTATATTGTATTAAACTAGATGTACAACTAATTACAGATAAACACCGCATGCATAGAAAATAAACAAGTACCTTTAGCTAGTATTACTTTACTAATATAATTGGACTGAATGATCATCTTTACTGGAGGTCGGCGCGTGTAAGCGCGCAGGGGGCTCTCCCCCTAGTCTTAATAATAATAATATAAAGTTACTATAACGCAAACTACAGATTGTTAGATTGTGATTTGTGCAGTAATTTTTTTCCGGTAACAATGTCGAGAATCGGAGTGCACGTCTAAAGTGCTACTGAATTTATTGTAGAGGTGGCACAGACGTGGAATCGGTGAGTTTCGTCCCATCACAGTTCTTCAATACGGAGCTGATAGTGGATTAGGAGTTACTTTACGGGGGTATGTGCAAGGAACTTCGAGCGTAAATTTATTGAGAAGTCTATCAATCAGCCTACTTGTCCACTGCTGCACATAGGCCGCCCCCAAGGCACCCCACCTCCTTCTGTTTATATGTAGTGTGATTTTATGTCTTATTATGCGTGATTGTGTACATGGGCTTAAATTTATCTGAAATAAATATTATTATTATTATAAAACACACCTGCTACGTTAGGCTGGGATCTCGTCAGCCCATAATTCGTTGGTTATCTGCTCATATTTCCGCGCCCATCTCTCTGGTATATCTGCTAAGTTGACCTAGTTCAGCACTTTATTTCTTACGTTGACATACAAATGATGAGGATGAGAAAGCCCGCCCCCATTCACGTAAAAAATGATGGTGTCGAGACGAATCGCCGAAGCCTTTTATGCACTCATGCCATATTGAAATACAGTCACATTTATCGTCAAAGCCCAATAAAGATACCTCAAGCAGTCAAGCGGTAAGAAGAAAAACACTAACCGTCAGATCAAGAAGCCAGGTTAAAGATTTACAATGATATAAAAGTAATATTATAAGTGTGAAAGTTTGTGAAGATGTTTGGATGTTTGTTACTCAATCACGCAATGACGGCTGAATGGATTTAGATGAAATTTGGTATGGAGGTCGTTTTAGTCCCGGGAAAGGACATAGGATACTTTTAATCGCGGAAATTACTCCTTCCATGTTAGCGAAATCGCACAGGCAATCGATAGGCACAGGCCTTCAGTGGTAGCCTAGTGGGTAGAACATTGGACTCAGAAGCAAGAGACCCAGGTTTGATTCCCAGTGCGGGCATGTACCTATGACTTAGTTTTCTAAGTTATGTACATTTGTGAAGTTATATAATAGCAATACCACTCGCTAACTGTGAAGGAATGAGGAAATCGTGAGGAAACCTGAGTGTCTGAGCTATTCACATACCTCAGCGCTTGAAATCGCCAATCCGCAGTGGGCACGCGTGGTGATTAAGCCTATACTATATCTCTGAGAGAAGGACTGTGCCCTACAGTGGGACGCATCATCATCATCAGCCATTTGACGCCCACTGCAGGACATGGCCTCCCTCGTGGTTTTCATTGAGGGGTTTTGCCATAATCGTCACGCTTGGCAGGCGGGTGGGCGATCGCAGTATGCTGTTGTAATCTCAGGAAGACGCTGCTGCCCGTCCCCTGGTAATTGATTTCCTTAGAGGGACGCATATAGGCTGCTTATGTAACAGGCCTTCTCGCGTTCGCGTGCGCGTCGCGGGTTCAAGTCCAGGCATGGGTGGAATTTTAGCCTCTAAATAGGTTTTTAAAAAACTAAATATTTTTAAATCTCTCTCTGACATTTCCTAAACACTTAAACAAGTGTTTGGAAATGTAAACTGTTTGCGTGTAAAAGTATACAAAGGATATGGCTTTTCACTATCATTTAAATAATGACAATTTAGTTGTTAATTTTTTCTCCGTGTTGTATTCTTAAATTGGCCATACACTTGTCTTACGTCATCAACTCGTCTTATTAAGTCTAATTGTTTTTTTTTAATGTAATTTTTGACAATTGAAACACTGTTGACATTTTTTATATAATTGGCATGAATTCTGACGTTTTCTGTACAGTCAAGTTGGGTAACATCGAATTTCCTTCCAACTTTGAATAAATATTGTCATAGTAAACCAACGCGGAAAATATTTTTAACATGCGTAAGTTTAATTCACATTTTAATCACAATTAATCAATATTGGAAACTGCTCAAGTGCTTATCCTAATTTGTAACTGTACTTTGCAATCTTAACATTTTAGCCTCAAGTGCGCTTAAGGACTCATGAAAAATATCAATATCTGTATATCAATGTTCTTATTATACATATTGGAATGTTAACTCGTCACATAAATGTTTGATGTACAATAAAATTAACTACGTTTTTACTACAAGCCTAGCATCGGACAAAAGATATTGAATGGATCGACTGAGTGCAACTGTGAACCGACAATACAAAGTTCACGAGGTGGCAAATAAACAAAATAACACCTTTAATCATTGTGTGACGTCAATGGAAACGGAATTTTTAGTCATAAAATTATTTCCGATTTGTAAGTTTCCGCATTGAATTTTAAGTAACTTATAAAAGGAAAATTTAATATTAAAATTATTTTCAATGTATATTGTCGTACAAAATCATGTTGATAAAGTTGTTAGTTCTATAAAGCAGCTAAAGCGCCCTCTTTCTACGGAAACCTACACTGCGCGTCTCTGATCGTCTGAGCTAGGCCGCTGATAGACAGACGGGCAGACGGACAGACCGACGGACGGGCATGGGGAAACTATAAGGGTTTCTTATCGACTAAGGAACCCTAAAATTAACCGAACAAGTAAGAGTCAGACTCGCCCACTGAGGGTTTTTTCCAAGCTTTTCCCGAACTTCAAAGACCATTTTTTTATTATTCAAGTACAAATGTACAGTTTTCAGATTCTTCCCTGTACTTGTATTGTACAACAATTTTACTCGCCAAATTTCATAGCCTTAGGTGAACGGAAAGTACCCTATAAATTTTGATTCCCTTGAAAGTATCCTACCTATAAATTTTGATTCCCTTGAGAGTGTCGAAATATACGTTTTTTGGAGCATAAAAAGCCGTAACTTCTTTTTATTAGTTATTGTTTACAACACTAAAAATTTCTTACTTTTGATAGACAATAAAGTTTTACTCAATGGTTTTCCTGTTTGCTTTTGTTTAATACGCTAAAAGCTAGACGCTATTCTTTGCAAAAAGCATGAAAATATAACAAATTTAAACCATGCTTTACGTGGACTTAATAAATACGAAAATTTCCACAATCTTTCTTTCATTTTTTCGTTACGTACTACAGTTCAACAGAGTTTACTTTTTTATAGTAATAGACTCCTGTTTTTTACATCAGAGCAAATTCACAACTTCACACATTGGTGATTTTTACTTTGTCAGGCGTTGTAAGCACTTTAAGCAAAGAAACTAGCAACAGTAGTAATGTTTATGTCATTACATCAGTTTATGTTAATACTATTATGATTTCTTGTCCAATTAAAAAATGGAGTACATTTTTCGATCAACGATATAAATAAAACATGCAACGCTTCAAGAAAACTCGTCTACCAACAATGACAAAATCACAAACCTGCATGTTGATTCATTACGAAATATTTTGGCGCCATGTGCTTCACAAGCCACTACCGAATTTAAGGATTCGAAGCCACTGAGAGCTGAGAGTTGCTTTGAAAACCCGAACGATACATGTTTAATTGTTTATATAATAACGTTAACTTCAAACTTATTCTACGAAATAACACTTGCTAACCTAAGTTAGTAACTACCCAACTAAATAAATCTTGTGAACAATCTACTTTCCTAACTCTTTCTGTAATAAAATTATGAGCACTCCATTTTGACAGGACATATTCTTGAAACACTCCTATAATGGTTTGTATTTTACAAATAACTTTTTTCTACGAGACTTCCTCGTAAGTCGCCTCAGGTAAAGCATTATCCTATACTGAAAATGTCCACAGTCTATAATCTAAAGGATATCGTAGGATGATATGATAAATTGGATTTTCGTAAGTAGGGATATTGTGAAAACACGGATAATTAGGTAATGATCATGACATTTTCCAATCTTACTGAAAAAATATAGCGTTTTTCAAATACGCGAGCCGCTTTTGTAAGATTGAATATCCTCACCCTGATTGGCTTGTTTTACTTGCTGGCCAACTCTTATTCTGATTAGTTCTCGCGTAGCGTTGCGGTATTTTATCATAGAATTGTAAAGGGTAAGAAATACTAATGCCTATTTATAGAAACTTTACATTTTATTGAACATTTTAGTTGTACAAATATAAGGACCCTTTAGGAGGTAAATATAAATCAGAGAAAGTTTAAAAAATGGGGCGTATAACCAGAATTTCTGTTCTGGGACAAACTGCTGACTTGCTTACAAAAACACAATCACAAACAAAACAATGGATTGACTTTTTAAATTTCAAGTCGTCAAGCAATCAGAGAAGATACTGTTTTGGATGCTTCGACCGGCCAATCAGTGTTCTTATTTTATATTAGCTTACGATTCTTTTCGCGACGACTCGCGTTTTTGTCTTACCAATGACTCGCGTTTATAAAAGCATCAATCCACCGTAGGCACGATTAGTAATTAAGCCGATATTCTCTCTCTGAGAGAAGACCATGCCCTGCAGTGAGACGTATAGGTATAGTCTACTTCAATATATATACACTCTGGTTCTCCTAACATATTCGAAACTATATTCTGTTATTTCTGCAATCGTCCATAGTTCGCAGTGGAATTTTATCCCAAATGTTGAAAGTGTACGGAACTGACATTGGCCCCAACGAGACAAGAACAAGCATTTTACCGGTTTTACAAATAAAATCGAATGCATTTAGTAAGCGTGTATACCTTGACATCCATTTACGCAAACAAGTTGAAAAGGTAGCTAATAGCACAGGCAAATAGTCAAAGCAAGAAGCATGCTAACTTTGTCATGTTATATCGACGTTAGGTAAAGGTAAAGACGCAAGAGTTAACATCCGATTCTTTTTTAACCGTTTTGTGCGGTCAATAGAGGATACTGTTTTGTGATTTTGTGTTTTTTTTATGTTAAAGTTACCAAAGTTAAAACGATACCAAAATGTATGAAAGATTCGATAAGTCAGATGCTTGGTTAGTAATAGATTTTCTTAGTCATCATCATCATTCAGCCACAAGAAGTCCACTGCTGGACATGGGCCTTCTCCATGGATTTCCAAAAAGACCAGCTGGAAGCGGCTTGCATCCAGTGTCTTCCTGCCACTTGGATGAGGTCAGATTTTCTAAGTAATGAGAATAGTCCACCGATTTTGGAAAAACAAAGTATTTCCATACAACTACTTGGATCTTTATTGTTTTAAATAAATTGTTAATGGGATTATGATTCTGTTATAAAGTAATATAATAAAATATCAGGTACCTAAGTATTTGCTTAGGTACGGCAGAGACAGTTTCAATAGTCTACGGTAAATGGAAAATCATATATTGCTTAGACGCACTCTCAAGAGTGTTTTAGAGAAATCGCTTTTTTTACAAATAAGACCGTAAGTCTATAATACAAACAATTTTTTTAGGACTTTCAGTGCAGTTTTTTGACATTTTGTTTTTATTACTTGATATTAACAAAAAGATGGTATTGAGTTGAGTAATATGGTGTAGCTGTGTCGGGTTGAGACACAAATTTCACTCTGAGTAGGTACATCTTGGGCGCTGTATTTTTTGCTGCCGGTTTTTACGTGAATGTTTATTTTATTTTTGTGGAGTTTACTTGTGAAATGCGTTTGTTGCAATGCAATACACCGAAGACCTTAAGATTGTCTGGTTTTAGAAACACGCTGTAGTTTCGCAAGAGAGTTGTCAGTTGTTCATAGATATAAAATGCAAAAATGGGCCAAGTCCGGTTCAAAATGATTGAAAGTGAAATAGAGAAGCAAAAACAGTTGCGTAACGTTCTTGTCAAGCTCTTAACTCGATACAAATTAAATAACTTTCCTTTGTCACGAACTTTATAAATAAATCTAATAAATTTTCCTTTTAAAATTTATTTCCCAGTAGTGATCGTGTTGTGTGGAAATTACTAGTATTCTTGATTTACTCCTATTACCGAAATACACCTGAATTAAAGGAAAAAAATATGAGGTTTATAACTATTCAATATGTAACTTGGAAAGTGTTTGCACCCACCTACAGTTTCAACTGATTTATAATGGTGCAAATTTGACGAAACAACTAGCTAGGTGATATGTTTTCAACCTAGCGAGAAATCCTATGAACGTTCAATTAAGTAAAGAACGGTGCAAATTTCTTCATATAAATTATCACTTCACTCCAACTTTCTTTTCTTGCTGAACTTTGCATTTCACGTGGCAACAATCTACTCGCGGCAGTTCCTTGTAAATATTCTTTCGATAGAAAAGCCGATTGATCCGTATATTTGACCTCAAATTATGACTGTCAGTTGGTTTACCTATCGAATGCGTAAAATATTTTAATAAGACTTTGTTATTTACAACTTTTGTAGGTATTATTGAACGTGATAACTCTTTACAGTAGTTTTATAATGATAAATAATAATTAACTGAATGCATGATCAGTCAATACAAAGACTGCCTAGTGCCTTATTTTAACATCGCGTTTCAAAAATAAATGATTTCCCATTGTTAGTTTAGGTTTTTTAGATATGCATAAATAAAAATAAAATTAAAGTTGTTATTAATATCACCTACATACTAACCATGACTGGCAATACATAATTATGATTAATACTTCAATAACTAGGTATAAAGCTTTCATTTATGAAATTTGGTATTTAAGATAACTGTTACCTTAAAAAGCACACATAATCGCAGCTTTGCAGGTCCAATAGGCTTAGGGGCTGGTGCAGCGCTCCATATAGTCTTAAACTTGGCTTAAAACACTGCCGTGTCAGTCCGTTTTAAAGCACGTGCACCGCATGCTTATGCAAATTCGATGAATTTAATGAACAGAGTAACTACCCGGCGTTTTAACCTTGCCGGTTTGATTAGGAAACACTACTATTTATAATATTAACGACTTCTTTTTTTTTCGGCAGCTAATCACTAATCTAGGGTTCAGCTCACAGTAACAATAATACTGGTACTGGTACTGGTACTGGAGTAATTTTACGAGAAGATTGACTCCCTTTTTTCACACGGCATATAGCAAAATAAAATAGTGCCTTTAATACCTGAAACTACTATGTAATAATAAGTTCTACCCTTCCAAGATACAGTACATAATACACAATACAATATGTAAGAGTACATCAACTCAAGCCTATGCTTGAGTTGATGTATTCTTATATGTATTCTTATAATATATTGTATGTAGGGTGAATTCATTAACAATTAATAAAAACAAAAATTAGGTCGGTCCACATACAAGAAACGTTTGTTTTTATTCTATTATCAAGATGCATACTAGAAGCGGCAAACTTATTGTGATTAGTGTGAACTCCATAGTACCTAATACGACAAATTTTATGAAAATTGGCTAATGTGAGTTATATCATGTTTGGTGGTAGTCCAAAACCTTCGATTCGCGAGTCTGCCATACACTTGGCCAGTTTATACCCATTTCTGAAAAAATAAGGAATTATTTTCTGCGCTCAGGCAGAAACATATTCAAATGATCCTCCGGTGTAATTTGACCTCTCAATTTAAAGTCCACACAACGACTATGCAACTAAGCAGTTTCAATAACCTACGAAAATGAAATAAGCATGCAATAAAAAAGGATACGCTGAAAAATAGCGCCACTAGTTTTTTATTACTAAATAAAGTGGTGAAGAGGGAAAATTAGTAAGAAAAAAGAAGACATTTATTCAAATTGTTACCGAAATACAAAGTAAACACGAAGGTGGTCAGACAAACAGGTGGCCCAGGACCGAAAACTCTGGACTGCGTGCGGGAGGCCTTCGCCCAGCAGTCAGACACAAACATAGCTCGCTACGTAAATAAAAAAACCGGCCAAGTGCGAGTCGAACTCAGTCGGACACGTACGAATTTTACTATGGTGAAAACAAAATACCAAAAAAAACAGCTTTAAAGAAATTTCATACAGAAAGAAAATAACCGGCCAAGTGCGAACCGGACACGAAGAGTTTCGTACCATTATTTATGCAACATTAGACACAAAACTCGAGAAAAAACGGCAAAAGATCATGTTTGTGGTATGCAAGCCCCTCCTAAATATTTATTTTATTTTAATTTAACTGTTTATTTTTGAAGCGAATATATATTCAAATCTACTAAATATTCTGTGAATGATTTAAGCGTCTACCTGTTGCCGTTATTAATGTCGAGCAAAAACACGGCAAAATTACGTTTTTGGTATGGGAGCCCCCCTTAAATATTTATTTTATTCTGTTTTCAGTATTTTTTGTTATAGCAGCAACAGAAATACATCATCTGTGAAAATTTCAACTGCCTAGCTATCACGGTTCATGAGATAGAGCCTGGTGACAGACAGACAGACAGACGGATGGACGGACGGACAGACAGACAGACAGACAGACAGACAGACATACAGACAGACGGACAGACGGACAGTGAAGTATTAGGAGTAGGGTCCCGTTTGGCACCCTTCGGGCAAGGAACCATAAAAAACCGGCCAAGAAATTTCTTCTAGTGAAAAAGCCGCCAATTGTACTTAGCTGTATCGTTGCAATTTCTTATGTTATGGGCTCTGTTGCGACTGTGATGAAAAATATTATTATCTTCTTATATTAATTTTTAAGAGCTTCTTATAATATTTCGTAAGCAATTAGCTAAGAGCTTTGGACTTCGCTATGACTGTCGACTCAGCGTTGGTTCGCATTTCTTAGCGGCCACGAATTTTTCTTTCTATGTGATTTTTTTTTATTAAGCTTAAGATGGGTCTCATATTGAAAATAAATTAAAAAGGTGTCGTGGGAACCAGAAACAACGACATCACAAACATGTGATGTTTGTGATGAGTTGTTTCACAAAACATCCAAGACCTGGGGTTTATTAATGTCCCCAGCCGGGATTCGAACCCGGGACCTCTCGCATTTATTGAATAAATTAACCGACTTGGTATAACGTGGATCTTACAACTTTTTACGATAGAAAAACCGACTTGCGAGACTTGGTTTTTTTTACAAGTTATGTTTTTAATGGCATTTTAATGTACAGCTTAATTTTTTTTATTATTTTGAAGTTTTCACTACATAACATTTTTTGGATAAGCATGGGGCTTTTTTTACACCCCGTATAGACCCTGTCTAAGGAAGATGACATCAGGAGCAATCAGTAAAGAAACCGTCAAGGGCCTTCATCTTTAACATACCATCATTAATCATCACAATCGGATGTGCCCTCCAACTAAGTTCCTGCCTCCAACCGATAAATCATTCTTATGTTTTCACTAACTTTGGTCTCAACATTATTAACGTTGGATTAAGATAAAAAGTATAATGCACGACCAAAAACTTGCACAAATTACTTTGACATCGCAACGTATTTCAGGACTCATCGGCGGGGGACACCGAATGTGACTTAGAATTTTTCGGATTTTATTATTTTATGCAAATTGGAATATTATGCCGATATGGAGACCACAAATCGGCAAGCGCAGCGTAGGACGACCAGCCACAAGATAGACAGATGACCTCATCCAAGTGGCAGGAAGGCGGTGGAGGCAGGCAGCTTCCAACCGGTCTTTTTGGAAATCCATGGAGGAGGCCTATGTCCAGCAGTGGACTTCTTGTGGCTGAATGATGATGATGTTGCAAATTTATGTCTTTGATTTTTATGTGTCCATCGCAACTAATCCTGACGGCGAGGATTTTTATTCAAGTTATTTGTCGGGCATTATATTTTATGGTTTAGCCTGACATCTATTCTTCTTTTCGGCGTATTGATGGCAAATGAGTGTGATCTGCAAACTTAATAATTTTGCGTTATCACTTGCGGCTAAAAACCAGTCTGAGAAAAGAAAAACACTTTTTAGAGGCACTTTCCAATAATATCTCGACACAGACTCAATTCTACTAGAACCATTAGTAACCAGACAGAGAGGTGCGTGTGTCCGCGGGTTGTCCGCGGGTCATTGTTCTGTTAGACGGAGAGGCGGTAATAATCGTTCGCGCATTTCTGTAAACAAGATTTGAGAAATCTCGAGAGAAGAATTCGAAACAAAATTTCTCACTTTTTTAATTTACGTCTTTACTTAAAAGCAATAGTCTAAATAGATGCCATTTTTAACTTCTCATTATATAAACGCGGCTGTCAAACCACAGAGATTGTAAAAAAGTTTTTTTTTAATAACAAATAAAAACCGACCTCAAAACACATTTTTTTGTGAAATTTACCGCGCAGCTTAGCAGAGTCGTAGTGAGAAAACATTTCCCGAAAGCAAATGCACGAGTCAATATAAAAAAAACACCCAAGTCATTTCAAGTGTGCCTTTTAAATTTGAACAGTTCTCTCGATTTCTCAAGGAAATCAATCAAACAAACAAACAAAACAATTTTCCAATCGCTCCAGAGTCCAGGCGGTGCATCGGGGTACATACAAAAAAAGTTTTGAACGCTTTGAGAACCTCCTCCTACTTCAGTCGATTAAAAATCACGCATAAAAATTTAAATCGTTCAGCAACATGCGTGCACTCTACGCCACAAATGCGCGACTTTGGTACAGAATGGAATTAACTGTTGACTGTACAACAACAAACGCTTAAATTATCTTTGTATCCATTCACAAGATATTTGGTCAAACTTTAACATTGGATGTTGGACATGAGTTTGAATAGATATTTATTCAACACGAAGGAATCACATGACTTTTAGTAACTTTAAAGTTATTTAGACCAGACTTCAAGTGATGGTCTTGTGAATAGTTGCTTTCAGGCAACTATTGAATAGATTTTGCCGGAGGAAAGATCGTGACGTACGATCGTGCGAACCCGTTGAACTCTTTTACTCTATATCTAACTTCATAATTTGCAGTATTTCTATGACGATATTTTCTCACTCTCGATCTTACCCCTGATTTTTCGTGCGCTCATAAGCTTTTGAGAGGCTGTTGATGGCTGTCAGTTGACCAAAGGGATACAAAAAATCTACCGATAACTATCAACAGCCTGGTAATGGCTTCGACTGTCAAGACTCTTCAGCCAGGCAAGGACTCGTGGCCAGGACAAATAGGTAGGTCTTCAAAGTCGATACCAATTGCGCAACTACCTTGACACTGAGAGTGTGATGACGCCCCGCAGTTTATATATAAAAGTTAACACCAAGGTGTCCCAATAAGTCGGGTAGCTTTCGCGCTGTGAACAGCGGTGTGCAACTTAATCCGATTAACTTATTTGTTCAATAATAGTCTGCAAAAATGAGTGCACTGTTTAGTATAATGCTTTTGACGGCGCAGTCGACGGTTTTATTAGCTGCTTGTGAGTTCTTTTTCACAATATTTTTTTAATTAAAATAGTGAAAGTTTGCGGAGGGTGTTGTGTATGTTTGTTACTCGATTAAAGATTTGGGTGAAATAAACAGAGATTAACACTTTAAACACTATCATCAATGATTCTCTGGAACTTACTACAAGTAAAATTATGACAGAACATAATTTTTATTAAATTCCAATCGAACAAAGTCACGAAAGCAGCGAGGACGTTCTAAAAATATATTTAAGTTGCTTGAAAAATATTGTGATACTCATGAATATTGATGAGGTGCTGAATGATTTGTGCACCTAATGGCAACTCCTACTTAGTAAGTAAAGTGGCCACACAGACGCTAAGCTAAGAAAGATGCTGTCAGAACCATGACTCGACCAATGAGGCTCGACTGCTTGGTTGCTCTAGCGGTATCACGTCTGATTAACATGCCGGAGGTCGTGGGTTCAATTCCCACTGGGGGCCGTCGTACATTGGTACAAACGGCCTCAGTCTGGGTGTGTTTCCATGTTTGTGATGTCCTTACCCGTCTAGCACAGTGAAGGGTATTCTAGTTTGGGACCAGTACAGTGATTGCATTGAGTGTTATTAGATGTTATTATTATTATTACCAAAGCTGCTGATAGATTTGAGCATTCGCTTGTTATCAGCATTCTAGCGATTGTTCATTACAGGTAAACAAATTCACAAAACAAACAGGAGCGTTTTAGCGAGCATTCGAGAGCAAAACGACAGTAAATTTGCTTTGAGCTTTTTGTCGATCGGAGCAGTTTTGTCACTGTTCCGCCGTCTGACATCTTAACACAATATGAGTACCGATGTTTGGCTCTATGCTTGGCTCTGTTCGTTGTTCAGTCCGATAACAAAAATTAAGAAACAGCCAATGTTCGATATTACACGGGAATGCTCAGGTCTATCACGACTTTTATATTTCTCAGGCGATGTGTCGTTTCTATCAAGAAACTATACATCGCCTTTCTGGTCTACGGCCAGTGATTGTTTGGTATTGAATGCTGACGATAGGTCTGATGACTCCCCTAGGATGGGATGACGCACCGTGTCGCGTCAATTAAGACGTTGAATGTCAGGAATGGTAGGGCGGTGCGTAATGGTAGAAAGCCGGGCTACGTGAAAAACCGGCCAAGTGCGAGTCGGACTCGCGCACCGAGGGTTCCGTACAAACCTGCAAGTTTCGAGATTTTATTTGATTAAAACCAAATTTCGAGATTCTATGTCAACGGGAAGTGGTCTTTAGGTATCAATGGTTGTACTTTTGCGTTTTGCGTTTTTGCGTTGACTTAGAATTTTTTTTTTCACGGGTTAAAGGCAATTAGATCTAAGTATTTGATATGAATTTCAACTTGATAGCTCTACGCGTTCATGAGGAAAAAAGTAATAAGTTTATATTTATTAAAAAATATATATTTTGTAATGTAACTAAAAATTTAAGGTTTTCGGAATTTTTCCTTTATGTGTGCTATAAAACGTTGCTTCATGCCAAATTTCAAGATTCTAGGTCGACTGGAAGTACCCTTTAGGTTTTGATTCCCTTGCGAGTTTCAAAATATGCAGCTTAAATTGCTGTTTCTTTTGATTGCGTTGACATAGAAGTTAGATTTTGTTACAGCTTAAAGGTATTATAGACCTGAGTATTTGGTATGAATTTCAATTTAATACCTCTACGCGTTTATGAGGAAATGGGTAGTAAGTTTAAAATTATTAAAAAAAAATATATTATGTGATGTAACTAAAAATTTATGGTTTTCGTAATTTTTCCTTTATCTATGCTATAAGACGTTGCTTCGTACCAAATTTCAAGATTCTGAGTTCACGGGAAGCACCCTGTAGGTTTTGATTCCCTTGCAAGTGTCGAAAATTTGCGGCATAAACGGCTGTATCTTT
The DNA here is from genome assembly GCA_947308005.1 of Yponomeuta malinellus. Classification (NCBI taxonomy): domain Eukaryota; kingdom Metazoa; phylum Arthropoda; class Insecta; order Lepidoptera; family Yponomeutidae; genus Yponomeuta; species Yponomeuta malinellus. The sequence continues at coordinate 7,909,115 of OX371008.1, read as the reverse complement.
TGATTGCGTTGGCTTAGAAGTTTGATTTTTTCACAGCTTCAAGGGACAGTAGACCTGAGTAATTGATATAAATTTCAGCTTCATACCTCCACGCGTTCCTGAGAAAAAGGGTCTTGACAGACGGACGGACGGACGGACAGACGGACAACAAAGTGATCCTATAAGGGTTCCGTTTTTTCCTTTTGAGGTACGGAACCCTAAAAATTAGTCCGGAATTACTTCATCCGGACTCTGGGCCCTGGAATCGTTTTCCAGCATTAAAATAGAGCCATGAAAATGCCCCTGTGCATCGCCACTCAAACCGGAAAACCAGAAGGAAGTTTGAAAGTGGCGGGCGGTACACTTAAATAGGCAGAACGGTGGAAAATTAGGTACCTAGATATTAAAACATGCAAAGCCCATTTAGTAATAGATATTTACACAGTCAATTGCAAGAAATAGATACTTATTATAACAAACGGTACAACTTTTAGTAATATTTTAGTAAAAATACATAAGAAATGGTCGCTAGGGCGGTTGGAGAGAAGCAGCGCAGCAGAGCGCACGCCCAACTCCTTCCGTGATCATAATTACAATGGATTGCGAGTGCCGAGTTGAGTTAATGGAAGAATATTTGAATGAACGTATCGAATGAGCGATTGCCACAGGCAGAGCGTCAAAAATAAAGGCCAAGCACGAGTTCAATTTTAGGCGGGAAAATAAAATAAAAAATAATAATTAGCTGAGAAAAAAAAACTGAAGTCCGAAATTATAGAAAAATATATATTTTAACATACCGCATACTGCGATCGCCAACCCGCCTGCCAAGCGTGGCGAATATGGCAAAACCCCCAATGGTTATGAAAACCGCGAAGGAGGCCTATGTCCTGCAGTGGGCGTCAAATGGCTGATGATGACGATGATATATTTTAACAGCGTTTTTGAAATAAGAGAAATAACGCTACATTGTACAGAATACTAGTGCACCTCGAGAAGTGAAAACAGCGTCTGATGCTAGATACGCGTCACGTAGGTAGGCCAGGGCAAGTATGCACGCCGACCTTCCGACTTTGCATCGCTTGCATCCCGTATGTTAGCCCGTCCTAAACCCATAGCGTAGATTTATGTCCAGTAGGCATCTTGATTTTGGATGCCGTTCTATCCTACGAGCGCCAAATATTGCCCACCTAATCTTGTCGGAATCCTGACGTTTGCGATAATATCTAGTACGGAATTGGACAGTTAGAAGATTGGCATCATTTAGGATCGCGTAATATAAGAGATGATATAATAATAATGATAATAATAATAACTTCCACACAATACAATCACTTGACCTGGTCCCAAACTAGGATACCCTGTGCTATGGTAACCAGGCAAGGACGTCACAAACATGAAAATACACTCAGACTACCTATAGAATAGCGCGCGTGAGTGTATACCTAGGCTATGCTATACCGTGCTATATAATATAACGCGCGTGACACGCGTGATGACGCGTGTGACATGCGCGTTCCGACGTGCATAGGCATGCATCTGAGAGGACAAGGACAAACGATTAATTGAATTAAAAGTCGCAAGTTCAGCTAAGGCTCCGTACACAAAACTGAGAATTGGCGCGATGCGTATTCGCAACGCAGAAAACTGCGACACGAATTGCTGCGCTGCTATTTCGTGTGACAAGGCATCTCCCTTCCACGATTCGGGTGACCATTCCTTCGACGACCGTCCCCCGTACTGGACGTATTTTGTAAACTAGGTCGTAACATAGAAGTGCTCACTTCTGTTATTGCTAAGAAGATACAGGAAAAAGATACAAAGATTTTGGGTTCATCCATTTATTACTAGGTATTATGAACGCCAATGCGAATCAATTCGCAGTTTCTTGCGTCGCGCGAGCTCGCAGATTTTTGCGATGCGACGTCGCACCGCAGTTTTGGGTACGGGCCCTAAATAATCACGGATTTTAATCAAATTATATATTTCTCATAGTCTAGGCTTCAGTTAATCAAACATTTTTCTCGGAAAATTATTTATTTGCTAAGAACAATGTAACACTTATATCTCGTGCATCGGTTAACTAGATCTTATTATCCTGACTAATTATTTACTTGTGTTATTTTAAACGTTGCAAAATTATACTTAATAATAATAAAGTACATAATTTGACACTGTTAGATAAGATAAGATAAGATAATAATTTATTAAATTGCCACAACATACAAAGATATTACAATTTACAGGCAAAGCATGCTTACAGTCTATGCAAATAACAATAAAACAACACTTATGATAAATCCAAATAAGAAGGGGATTTGCCCTGTAAGGAAGTGGGTACATGCACGCCTGTAATTTGGCTGTGTTATTAGCTGCGTATTATGTGCTATGGCAATATAAAACGTACCCGAACTCAGCATATGCTTCAGGTATTGCGAAGCAATAGCCTGCAGCGCTGGTTTTCAGTCGGGACCTATTTAGATACGCTAGGTAGGTAGGTACTGTAGGTAGGTATCTAACTACATTTAGATACGTGCGGTAGATGTACGCATGCAAACTTATTAAAAGTTATTAAGAATTGTTTAAATACTTACCTATTCATTTATCACGGCATTGTTTTATTCAGATTGTCAAGTGTCAATTACGATACCATGTACATATTTCAATTAGGCCTGCTTGCACCATTTTATTAAACTGGGCTTAAGTAGCATTCTTCTTAACTAAAATTCTTCATACAAAATCCAATAAAAGGTCACTGTAGTGATATTTAAGAAGTGGTACAAGTCGGTTTTAGTCTTGTCTGTCACAGCGTTTGTTATCAAACTCCTCTGAATGGCTTCACCGATTATTATGATTTTTTTTGTATATATTATAACAACGTTTGCCAGATCAGCTAGTAATAATATATTAAGTCAGTGTCGGCAATGATTACGCTAGTTGCCAAAAATATATATTTAGTTAAAAGCTATGCTAAAAGCTATGCTAAAAGATAATAATCCTGATAAAGATTTTTCTAACCACAAAACTAGCGAAAAAAGCCTTACTTTATTTCTAATTGCAGTCTCTAACTTCATGAATATTTAAGGTATATTTTCGTTTGTTTCATTGGACCCCTACGTCTCAGGATCGTTGTAACGTGGCTCTTTCTAGACCAGCAGGACTCATTTTCCGATATTTAAGCCTCGTCCCACCAATCTCAATACATACACCGCAGCGTTAATACCGGTCCTAAATTTTTGTTATTCAATCTAAATCACTCTCTTAACCTCACAACATTTTCGCACCAAATTTTCAGTAACACCAGTCGAAAAATGCAGCCTCTCGGACTCAGCGTGTCTCAAGAAGACAGCCCAAAGCTTCGTGTCAAAATTCGTGGAAGGGATCCCGGAACTCAATGTGGAAGTCCTGGACGTTATGCAAATTGACCACATCAAGTTTGAGCTGGCTGGGCTGATCCTGAACATGAAAAATGTCGAAGTCAAGGGGCTTAAGGGCTCCGTCATCAACAAGTTGAGGTCAGTTTTTTGTTTTTGGCTGTATAAATCATCCAACGGCCATATTTTTTTTTTTCAGGTTTTTCTTGAAGTAACCAACCTGTTGACTAAAAATCAATGGTGTCCATCAAGCTTGTCCGAGGTCATTCATTTATCTCAATAATTCAAGATATGGTAATAACCTATATTGGGTATCAATTTCTTGACACAGTTAACTGTTAACAGTTAATAAAGAGACACTTACGTGATAAGCAAGAAAAATATAACTAAGAGAAGGGTATCAAATAATATTTCGCGATTGAATTATCTGTACGTATAACAGATAATAACGTAAACATGCAACTTAGCTGCGGTCGGTAATCGTAAACGCCCCAGAGAGACAAGATCGAGACTCGGTTAGCCTCAATGCCCGCCACCAGCGAGAGAGTGACGACGACTATTTGCTTTGGCCAAGTAGAAATTTCAGATAACTTACAACCCTTCAAGTTATGTTTTATTGGTTTATATATTTTATTTATGTTGGGAGGTGATCTCTTGCTTTTAATCTTATTTGAGGGACTGGGTTTCATTTACACTACCCAAGCCTATGAATATGAACAAACCTTTAAACAAAAGCCTCATTACTATCATGTCAATCCGGTTGGTTTTCTGCCAACGTCATCGCTCGGCTTCAGTTTATTTTACGGAAAAAAACAGTTTACCTACGTGGAAATTCAATAAGTACAGACAGCACTTGAGTCATAATTCGTACGCTCTATCTAGTTGCGGTACGCTTGCATTCAAAATGTTTAAGCTTGATTGACTGTACAAGCTTTAATCTATGTATTACGAACTGGACGACTTTAAACGCGCAGACGAGCGTTGAATGCAGCTAATACGCATTAGGAACGTGATAAAAATACCACCCGTGTAATTTTTATGACGTTTTGGTTGCATTATGACAAAGCACCAGGAATTGTATCTTCGGCAAAGTCGCTAAATGACGGTTGGAATAATTGATAATGAATTCTGTAGTTTCCAATTATTCATATATTAGCAAACTTCTTAGCATAAATTCATCACATAAACTCTGTATCCCGGAGGGGGAGGCAGATAAATACAAGGGTTTGCCACTTGCCACGATCCTGAAAAGCCCGTTTCGCTTGATCAACATTCATTAGTCGTTGCATGCACGCACGCCGGTTTCGGTTACTTTTTATCTTCCTAGCATTTTCGCATAAATCCAACCCTCTCAACCGGGAAATCGGATCGAATAAACATCCCACAACGTATAAAATACACCCTGTTCACTGTTTTTTATCTCGCGTAATTTTGGTGCGACAATACACTCGAAAAGATTAGCCCGCGGCAAGGCAGGTACGGTACAGTCTATAGCACTTCAGCCTTTACATCAGTACTCCCTGCTATGCAACAAAAAGGTAAACGTAAGATGCATATCGATTGTACAGTCAACAGATGATAAACTTTTAAATGTTTATAGTAATTTCACTCAAGGCGCAACTGAGTACATTGTATTCGTGTAAAGGTTGTTGTACCGTCGATTATATTTAGGTACAGCTACAATTTCATGGAGACCAACTACTTGGAATGAACCTGTACTATTTTTGCCGCGACGAAAAACATCGTGAGGAAACCTGGGTGGCGGCGGTGCTTATATACCTCAGCGATGGAAATTGCCAATCCGCGGTGGGCACGCGTGGTAATTAAGCCCTTAGGCTCTCTTTGAGAGAAGGCATGGTCTACAGTGGGGCGTAAATAGGCTTCATAAAAAAAAATTGCTGTACTGTATTTTAAATTTTCAATCAAACCAAAGAACCAGCTCATATTGCGTTTTTCACTTTTAGCACTGTTTAAATTCTCAATGATTATCCTCTCTGCGAGAGGTTTCACGGTTTTTATTTCCTTTATGATTTACGTTGTTAATCATAAATATTAACTAATAACTTAAAAATCACTTATTTTCCCCTGCAAAAATGCAAAATTTGCTTCGGAAAGAGTGTTATTTTCGCCATAACATTTTGAATACAATGTTGTAATTTTATATTGACTACTTTGATTTGTATAAAACATTATTAAAATATAAAGTAATTTATTATTATTTATGTCAATAAGTCGCATTTCTGATGTAAAAAAGGGTAACATATTCACAGGACTATTATTTATTTATTTATATATTCAGATTGGAGAATACTCAGCTTACAAATATTATAGTTGATCTTACAATAAGTAACTAAGAGCTGATAACAGATTCTCACCTATAGATACAACATAACGAAAAATGTATGGACTACATGCTTCATAAAACACAGTCTGCTAAAACGTTATATGAGTTTTGGCCTTTAAAAACAGCGACATTTCAGTTTTTATTTCGTGATTTCTGTCATCTCCTGACGGATAAGCCTTTCTTCTTGTTAGTTATACAAAATTTGCTATTTTCTAACAGAGTTATCGCTTGCAGTCATAAGCTATTTAACTTTCAACGGCTCTCTGTTAGCCTCCTCATCTCAGTTCTTACCTTGAACATAACAATTGAAAACCACTGTTATTTTCAAGGTCAGGACCGAGGTTATGATTTTGAATGAATCTATGTATAAAAGAAACTATAACTTGGTTCTCAGCGTCGACATGGCGAAGAAGCAGATACAGATGGTCTATCACTGTGACACCACACTCACGTCTAAGTACAAGGCCGGCGGCCGGCTGCTCATTCTGCCAATCTCCGGTGATGGTGATGCTACCATCAAACTCGGTAAGTACCTACAACTCATTGTTAACTTAAGTCCGGATTCACTTTTCGTCCGAAGAGTTAGACCAGGTTTCGCTCTGATCCGCAGAGCTTCAATATTACACGGTTCAATGTCGGTGCAACATTGCTTTTAATTTCATTGCTTCAATGGCATTGAAACGTCAAGCTGTATTACACGATTCAATTTTGGTGCAATATTGCTTACAATTTCATAGCTTCAATGGAATTGAAACGTCTAAATTTATAAATTTATTGTAATACATTTATTGCGCAATTTCATTGAAAGCTAAATCTCGGCGAACGCTTTCAATGCGATTGGCGCAGACAATAATTCAATGCGATTGAAAACTGTAAGCACGGAGATTGAACGATCAGGCGCATTTTTAGGGTTCCGTACCCGAAGGGTGCCAAACGGGATCCTATTACTAAGACTTCACTGTCCATCTGTCTCCGTCTGTCTGTCCGTCTGTCTGTCTGTCTGTCACCCAGCTGTATCTCATGAAACGTGATAGCTAGGTAGTTGAAATTTTTACAGATGATGTATTTCTGTTGCCGCTATAACAACAAATACTACAAACAGAATAAAATAAATATTTAAGGGGGGCTCCCATACAACAAACGTTGTCTAAGGACAGCGCTCGCCATCTTGCGGTCATTGATGTAACCTTCACAGCGCCGATGTTATGTCGTTAAATGTCAATGTTAAACGCTTGTTATTGGTTTCTATAGATGGCGATATTCCCAAATTCGATCTTTGTCTAATGTTGTATCGATAATGGTACGGAACCCTTCGTGCGCAAGTCTGACTCGCACTTAGCCGGTTTTTTTATTTATTAATGCAAATTTTCCATGTTTTTCAATGGCATTGCTTCAATGTGATTGAACCGTGTGAATAGCTAAAGTCGTTCAATGTCCAATGTTCAATGGCATTGCTTCAATGTGATTGAACCGTGTGAATAGCTAAAGTTGTTCAATGTCCAATGTTCAATGGCATTGCTTCAATGTGATTGAAACGTGTAAATAGGCAAAGTCTTTCAACGTTCAATGCCTCTCAATGGCATTGCTTTAATGTGATTGAACCGTGTAATATCGATGATGATGAGCAGAGTTCCTACTTTAGTCACCACGATTAAGTTGCGAATCTGTACTCAAGTTAAAAATAATTTAAAATGATGACACACGTCGTTGTCTGAGTCAGGCAGAATAATTGTTTCAGCTAACTGTTCTATCAATTGTTTGTTTGTTGTGCTGCACATAAATCCAATATTGTGAACTTTAGATGCATGCATTGGAAAGCACGTTTTGGTGCAGATTATTTTGGGGCACTACCTAACTACTTCACCTATCCTAGTGCAGGTAGGAGTTGCCACTAAAGTCTGTTTTTTTAATTCGATGCAAAAAGAAAGATGAAGAAAGAAGAAAATACATTAATTTGACGACACAATACTCAAAAATGTAAGATCACACATCAAAATGTCATGTAAAATCTGGGTAACATCAAAAAGTACGTCACGAAAACAAACAATATAATAATAATAAAAAAGTGTCGGAACTTTTAAGTATTGAGTCCCCAAAATGGACCCAACTCAGCATAATGTTGCAACTGAGTGATTAATTGCAACGCTGATTTTCAGTTGGGTCCAAGCTGCGGTTAGCGGTGGTACATGTATCATTTGACTTAAAAAAAATATGATATATTTACTTTAATTATACTACAAACTTTGGCTTTTGCATCTACGTAATGAGATGATTTATGTAGCTTCCAGTAGCACCTTCCGTCACACAGCGGACGCTGCAGTGCCTGGGACACTGTTTTTTTTTTAGATGGAGTAGGCTTGCCCAGCACCTATACCATCCTGACAGTTTAGTCAGTCTAGCCCACAGGAAAGAGAAGTCGATACGTGCGGAGCCAACCAAGCCGCGGGTTTTCTCACGATGGTTTCCTTCACAGTTAGCGTGTGGTATTGCTACTACAAATTCGCAGATGTCCGTAACCTTGAAAATAAACGAAGTAACAGGTACATACCCGCACTGGGAATTGTACCTGGGTCTCTCGCTTCTGAGTCCATTGTTCTACCCACTGTGCTACTACCGATTAAATACTACAAAAGAGGCAAAAAAGAGGCAGTATTACCATTATAAAATATATAGTTATACTTGGTAGATTTTTTTTTACTGTAAAAAGTAGACTCGGTGTGCCCAAAACCTTATTGCATCTAAGAAATTAATATTTCATTACTCATAAAAGAAAAGTAGGTATTTCAAAAAACACCAACGTAGCACAAACAATTGTTACTTGGAAGGAAAATGCGACTATTAGTTCTTTACGTATTGGCAACACTTGGGTATTGACAACCTTGGGTTTGAGGCTTAACACATTCATCAAGACGTCATTTATTTTCAAACATTCCGTTTTTTTTTGGCGCGAATGTTGTGTTCCTGTGATTTCCACAATTTTGGCTTGTTTTTCGGACCGATTCTTGCTTATATGTGACGTTGGCTGTTGTTTACCTGGACTTCGTTCTCTACTCACCTGTTTACGTCGGTTTTGTCACGGTTATGGTTACAAAACATATTACAATTATGTTCATGATGAAAGTGAAGACTATGATGATGAGAACAATATATTTGACGAGTCCACATGAGTAGATGCAACATGTGAATTTGTTTTAAGTAAAGGATACATAATCACCATCATCATCAGCCGCCTGACGCCCCTTGCAGGACACAGTCCTCTTTCGTGGTTTTCATAACCATGAGGGGTTTTGCCATAAATATAGCCTAATGTAATCTTTTAATATAATAAAAAGTACTTAGGTATTTACTTTTACTTTTGTCATCATTGACTTCTATCTTATAAATAACTGAGATTATATTTTCGGTTTCTTGGTACGTTTTTTTGATAAATATTTATGCTTTATTTGTTTATAAGGACAAATGTGATGGATTGTGACAGTTTACGATCCGGGCTCATGTCAAAGTAACAGTTTTTTTAACCGAATTAAAAAAAAGACTTTAGACTGTATAAATCATCTAGCATAGCTATAGAATGTGGGTATAAAATGCCTGAATTCTGTCACTAGAACTTCAAGATAAGAACTCGAAGTTGTTAATGAGTTTTTAAAAAAAAAAATCTTGACTTTAGTAACCATGATAAAACTATATGGTTTGGATTTGGTTTAGTTCCTTCCAGGGTGAAATTTAATTTATTCAGCAGTATTAAAAGTTTTGCTCTGTCGTAACTTTGGACTCTTTTTATTTTATTCTAGGCAAACACTTAAGTTGAACTTAGATTTAGTTATAACATCTATTTAGTTTAATTAATTATGTAAGTGCTGCCAAGTATGCAAATGTTTCTGAATCCTGCATTCTCATTATTTCTTCACTGTTTTGACATTGTCATCTTGGAGGCGTAACAACGTCAAGTGATTTGTATTGTTCAATGTACTGATGTGTTACTGTTTATCTACAGAAAATATGAAAATTGACATAACAATGCCGTTTGAGATCAAAAAGGACAGCAATGGCAAAAACGTTATTGCTCTGAGCAGCTACAAATACAAGTATGACGTGAAGGACGGAGCTCATTACCTCTTGACGAACCTGTTTAATGGAAACAAACAACTGAGTAAGCAGAAACTGTTTTTCAATTGTACACTGAACAATGTTGTATTTGCTTTGGGTTACTAGATACATAGATAATAATTTATTTGCACCTTTTGACACACACATATAGACATTTATACTACTCTATTAAGTACTACATACATACATACATACGTAAAGTCACGACTGTATCCAAGAGGGGTAGACGGAGAGCAGTGACTGCCACTTGCCACGATCCTGACAGATCACTATCATCAAATCATGATGATGTCAAATAAGGAATCAAACTTTCTCAATCAAAATCCCTCAGACCACATTTATCAAAAGTGTACTCACTTTATTACAATCATTAAAACTGTTAAATTGTGCGAGCGAGACGGAATGTTCGACGTAAGAACAGCCTTACAGAAGCTATTATTAAAGTATTTCATTGACTTTGACTTGGAGTCAAAACAAAATGAAGATCATTTTCACTGGCTAGTTTGTTTACGCTGCTGCTAGCTCGCCAAAGGCACAATTCAATTTCACATTGCAGAATTTGTACATATTTTTGTACAAATTCTGCAGTGTGAAATAAATTGGAAACGTAAAACCTTTTAGAGAACTTTAAGCTCAGTTCATCAGATAATCTTCAATCTCAGTTCAGTAATTTGATTGTTTACGTCTGGATGGATGGAGATTTGGAAGAAGAGAGTAGACACTGGTTAAGTCTGAACTGAAAATTATATGACGAGTATAAATTACTTTTATTTTAGGTGAAGCGATGCTATCGTTCATGAACCAGAACTGGAAAATGCTGACCCAAGAATTCGGGGGGCCTATCTTGGAGACCACGATCAAGAAGACGTACAGCGCCATTAAGAATTACCTTCTTGGACAACCTCTGGACGAGATCATCAACGAGTGAAACCAAATATTTCATTACTTCTCTTGAATTTAAGATTATGCAGTAATTTATTCCTAAACTGATGATCTAAGCTATGAGCGGTTCATCTCATTGGAGTTGTGTAGTGGCGAGAAGCAAAATTTTAATTATAGACTACTATTAGAATAAAAAATAGAATAGAATAAGGCAATATCGCCAATAGGTTGCCCCGTTTATTCACGTTTATGATGGTGAAATCGGGACCTAAAGAGTGTAAAGTCTCTGTTAGATTAACGGAAGATATGTAATTTCATGGGCAACCCGGAGCTAACTGACAAAATGCCGTGTATGGCAAAAATTCATTAAAATCCTAGCTTCCTGGCACTGGGTTCTAGGTTTTAAGTTTTCATCGTTTAAGGAAAAACGATGAAAATTCTTTTTATCGGCAGCACTAATTAGTACCGGGTCATTTCGAAACATAAAAAATACGGATTAAAAGTTCTTCTAAGAATCTGAGACAAACTCTAATTCGAGCGTCTTAAAATTTGCGCATTTTAGAAGTAAGTCTGTGTAAATAAACTCACGCCTGTATCCTGGAGGGGTAGGCAGGGACCAGGGATTGCAACTTGCCACGATTCTGACAAACCTCTTTCGCTACATCAACATATAGTACCTGGATGATCGGTTTTTTTTGGTTGTGTTTTTTTTATATTATATTTAGATACGATGAAAAAAAGGGGAAAAAAGGGAAACGAATAATTGGACACTGAACTCGAAACGGGGTCTTCTGGTTTCGGGACCGCCCGACTTCCCACCTGAGCTATTACAACTTTTTCGATCGTGGTGAAATTTACGTTCGTATTGTAGCAGTTCTTCATTGCCTGAAAACACGGATAAAAAACGTTTTTTAAAAATGAAACCTAGCTAGATCAATTTATCGCCACCGAAACTCCCTGCATACTAAATTTCATGAAAATCGTTAGAGCCGTTTCCGAGATTCAGATTATAATATATATACAAGAATTGCTCGTTCAAAGGTATTAAAATATAATAGATTAGACGCTGCATGCACGCACGCCAGTCCAGGGTACGTTTTATCTGGCTTTTCGCTAATACATCCCCGACATTGAATCGACAACTGATCAATTTATTACAGAGGTTGATCTAAATTTTATTGGTGGTATATGTTTGTATTTGTCCTTTGGTTTTAGGTCCTCCATTAATTACTAAGAAATTACTTATGTTTATCGGAGACAATAAGCAAGGAACTTCTTCACAACACAATCGCCTGACCTGGTCCCAAACTAGGATACCCAAGTAGTTACTGTAAGAATCAGGTAAAGATATTACAAATATTGAAATACACACAAACTTAGCCCCTTAATGGAATCAAGGTGGCCTCCAGTTGGAATAGAACTCACGTCCTCTGGTTTGCTAGTGTTCACCACTATACCAACTAGCGTGCTTACCGCTGAACCAACGGGGCAGTCGTAAATAGTACTAGCCCATCTAAATTAGGAACGGCTTTGAAGTTTTTCTTTCCGTTCACTAATAAATTAACAGATTTTTCTTCCATTTTATGTTTTTGTTGTAAAAGGCTATCAAGGAAAAACTATGTTTTGTTATCATTGAGTGCAAGTAAATTAGTTTATAAAAAAAATGTCACAAACGCGACATGCCGACTGAGAGCTATGTATAGAGTACATTTTATAATCTAGGTACGTACTTAATTAAATTAAGATTCGTTATTAGTTGTAACCCAAGGGAATAAGGCGTAACGTGAGAATATAAAGACAAATTATTTATTAGTATTTTATTGACTTCCTAAGCCTGGAGATGAAGCATGACGGTGCGAGTCACGCGTTTTACTGTAAAAGCTTTGCCGTGGTGAAATTGAGTATAATATGACGTCATATGATGACGTCGCAAAAAATCTTAATCGCACCAAATCCTGTCGGAGTCCCAAAGTTTTCGATAGTAATTAGTACGGAATTTGACCGCTAGACTTTAGGAATCCTTCAGAATTTGGTGCGCGTGTTATAGAGGCAGTTCTCATATTGTCAGTTAAAAACATATTTGTATTATATTCTTTTTGTTGCACTAATCCGTGCTGAGGACAACTTTAAAAACCTATTAATTAAGAGGCTACGAATTCCACCCATGCCGGGACTTATGCCCAAACCTCGGTTAGCCAGAGGTCACGGGTTCAAGTCCCCGGAATTTTTCGCCTCTATTTAGGTTTTTGTTTAGTTTATAGGGCGGCGGTCAGTGGGAAGACTAGGGCGCGAAACATACAGATGGGACGTAGGGCGAGGGCGCGGTAATAAGTATAGAGTCACAGACCAGAGTCCTTGCCTTGCGGTCGCTCTTAGATGTAAGATTACCGCGCTCTCGCCCCACGTCCCATCTGTGTGTTTCGCGCCTAACAACCGTATAGTAGGCAGGGGGCTCCTGGATGCGAATCGCGAGAGACCGCGAAAGATGGCGTGATGGGCCCAGCACTGGGCAGAGATGGGCCGATGATGATGATAATGATTACATATTTTTTACTTTGCCTCTTTCTTATCTCTCCATTAGCTAAGCCTCAGCCAAAAAATATGAAAACCTAGTGGCAAAATCTTTGACTTTGACTTTTTCTCCTTTTAGCTTCGCTCTACGGACTCCTATAACTATGGGTTAAGACTTTTAAAGAATCTGTGTTTTATAATATACGCAATGTCACTTGTAACTTATACTCCGTTCCACGAGTCGAACTCCTAGGGAAACAAATACTCGCATCTCATTGGTCAATGCGCGGGCCTAGAGATAGAAATAAGTTAAACGATAAGCGAAGACGGTCCGCTTCATAGGGTAGGTTTACTTAATGCAGTGGCTGTTGAAGGTCACGCGCATTAACTCATGGGCGCACATGGATGACTTTTTTTGGGAGCTCGTTTCGTGGAATGGAGAATTGTAGAGTTTACGCGAGTTAAGACTATACATTATAAATAATACTTAGTTATAACCCTAAAATGGTTCTAGGCTTCTATTTTTTCGGTACGTTTTAAGAGCTTATTTACATCTGCAAATGCATAATACCGCAACCGTTCATACCGTTCTGTTTATTCAAGAATAATAAACGGTCTGAACTCAAGTGAAATAAATAAGCAGCACTACGACGCTGTCAAATATCGGCATATATTGCCTAGGTTTCGCTTCAGCCTGCAAATTCATCTCAGTGCCTGGCTAAGCGATCGCAAATCTTATTGCTGAATACTCAAAAAACCCGTGATATACGCTTGTCCTGAAATGGAAGGCGGAGTAACAGGGTTGGTTGGTGTATCTTTGGTGTGTTTCTGGAGAGATTTAAAGGAGGAGGTTTGAGTTAGGACTGTTTGTCCTAATAAATTCATACTAAAAAGCACCAATTGTTTGAAAAGTTTTATTAGTCTGTCCACGAATCGAGCAAGCGGCCTACCTACGGAACGACCAGTTCTCGGAAAAACTGTGACCGTCATCTTTGGTAATAAGGGTAACAAGAGTAAATCTCCGTTTGTAACAATGGTAAACTTCAACACAATAACATATAATACATATGCAGCTACTAGATACACATACGGCCTGTAGGCCTTGCTGTGGCAAGGCGCAAGTTTTCTTTCAAACAGAGAGTTTAGTTGATTGCAAGCAAAGCCGCCTTAAGAGCTTGTAAAAAACTATAAACTGTTAAGCTTCTTCTTAAACTCGAGAACATGAGCAGACTTATTGTTTAGTTTCCTAGCAACTGTTGTTTATATATGTCTCTCTACTATTAAACATGTCATCGTGAACGAAACACACATTTTTCCTCTTATTATTTTAAAGTGGTAGCAGAGCGTGGTTATGGATTTATGTGTGATAAATGCCTGTAAAGTTCAAATTGGGAACCTAGACCCGAATAACTATAAAACATGGAGATATAAAATTCAAATAGTGCTCAAGGCAATGCCGGGAAGTATGGATATTCTCGAAGGGAGGAAGACCAAACCAGCCTCGGCGCCAACAGCAACTGCCGAAGAAAAGGCTAAGTTTGAAAGGGATCTTCAAAGTTTTGAAACTATGAACAGCGCAATTTTAATTTTGTTCACGACAAACATGTCCGATGACGTCTTGCAAAAAGTCGTTCGATTTGATTGTGCTAAAGACATGTGGGACGAGCTAGAGCGCATCTATGGGGGCACCTATGTGGATAAAACATACGACTTTTGCCTGAAATTCTTCAGTTACAAAAAAGACAAAGATCATGACAATCATTACACATGTGTCAATTTTAAAGAATATCTGGAGCGATTTGTGTACCGAGTTGCAGAGTGAGGCGAAATTACCAGAAGTTCTCCTCATGTGCAAAATCCTAGACACCCTACCTCCAGAATATTTAGGATTCAAGTCTAGTTGGCTGTTAATTTTGAAAAAGGAACGCTCAGTCGAAAATCTGACAAGTCAGTTATGCGCACACGAAAGGGTTTTACGTCAGTATGACACTCAAGTCACAGAAGACGAGACCGCTCCAGACGCCTTGATTGCAAGAACGAGTAAGGGTAAAAAGAAAACATTTTCCAAGGAGCTTAAATGCAACTATTGCAAAGAAAAGGGCCACAGAGTTAGAAGTTGCAAGAAGTGGATCCATGACGGAAGACCGCCCAAAGAATCCAAAACTGTAAACATGAATCTGACAGTGATGACAATACATTCGGAAAAAGCATTCGTTGAAACAAAAGATGGAGAAAATTGGTACGTGGACAATGGAGCAACCAGTCATGTCACCAATAGAGGAGATCTGTTTCAAAGCTTTACATACTTCAAAAGCCAGCACACAGTGACCGGCGCGAATGGCCAATGTATTGATGCCCTGGGCATTGGAAATATTCTAGCAGAAGCTGATGTAAATGGCAAACAAGAGCCGATACTGCTGAAAGATGTCTGGTATGTGCCAAGTATCAGCAGAAATTTATTTTCAGTGCTCGCTACCCATGATAAATCGGATACTAGTGTTTTTGAGTCCACTACTCTAAAATGTACTCTAAAAATGGATGGACAGATCAAAGTCATTGGTACTCGCAGCAAGTTCGGCGGCTTATTTAAATTAAAGCTCAGATGCCTCAAGCCAACTGTACGAGTAAACCAGCTGTCCACATCCTCAAATCTGTTACAGCTATATCATGAAAGATTTGGACATCAAAATAAAAGCCATGTGAAGAAATTGATAGAAAGAGAGTTTGACATTAAGGCGGAAGCCACCAAGGAAGTCTGTGAAGGATGTATCTATGGCAAATCCCACAGGCTGAAGTTTGGGACAAGGCAGAAAGCTACACGACCTGGTGAACTGGTATACGCTGATGTCTGTGGACCTTTTCCGTACTCAATTTCGAAGCGAAGATACTTTGTCCTCTTCAAAGATGATTATACAAGATACAGATTTGTATACTTTATGAGAGAAAAAGCCGAAGTACACGCGAAGCTATTACTCATGCTGGCTGAAGTGAAAGCGGCTGGAGTTGTTATAAAAGAATTGCTAAGCGATAATGGTGGCGAATTCGTGAATACTAAAGTAGAAGCTACTCTCACCAAAGAAGGAATAAAACAGAGATTGACAATGCCCTATACTCCTCAACAGAACCCAACAGAGAGAGACAACAGAACTGTTGTGGAAATGGCACGAAGTCTCATGTATGCTCACGCCAAGATTCCAACGGGACTGTGGGCTGAAATGGTACAAGCAGCGGTGTACATCCTGAATAGAACAGGCCCTACCTGCATCGATGGGAAATCACCGTATGAGCTATGGCACCATAAGAAACCCAGACTGAGTCACCTAAGAATAATTGGATCTCAATGTTATTCACATGTTCCTAAGCAACGCAGAAGAAAATTAGACAAAAAGGCACAAAAGGGAATACTTGTCGGCTATGACTGTGACGACGGCTACCGCATATGGGATAGTGACTCGTTTAATTTGATACGGTCAAGAGACGTTACCTTCGATGAAAATCCCTTGCTGGGTCATCTCGAAGAAACTAAAGAAGCTGATACCCAACAGAGCAGACGCGATGCTAAGCCTAATAGCCTATTTGACTTCGTTGTCCCCGGATATGAAAGCCTGCACGACAATAGCGACAATCAGCAGCCATTGATTAATCATGATGGAAATAGAGCTAATGCATCACCACGTCAACAAGATGATGTAGCTGGGCCATCATGTGCAGTATATGAGCCTGAGATTGAAGTACAAATGCCTGAGGCTGATACATATTTCGAGGCGGAACAATCCATTGAAGAGCCTGAAGAAGAGGTCAACGAGATGATCGAAGCAGATTATGAAGTCGATGATGCTAATGAAACAGAGACAGAAAGTCGAAACGATTCGTCACTGACTGCATTGGAAATCGAGAAGGAAGGCAGGATGACGCTACGAGGGCGCTCAAATCTTAAGCCACCAAACAGATACAAGGACTTCATCTGCAACGTTTGCTTTAACGTTAACTCAATAAGTGATGAACCTCGGATAGAACCAAGCTCGTTTCAAGAAGCAACGGCATGCAAGGATTCTAATGAATGGCGAAAAGCGATGGACAATGAGATCAATTCTCTCAAAGAAAATGAGACGTGGGAAATGGTACACTTACCCAAAGGAAGAAAAGCTATCTCCAGTAATTGGCTTTTCAAAATCAAGACGAACCCAGATGGTTCTGTGGATAAATACAAGGCCCGTCTTGTGATACGAGGATTTTTGCAGAAGAAAGGCTTAGACTACGACCAAACGTTTAGCCCAGTTGCGAAGACAAGCACGATACGAGCTTTACTAAGTGTTGCTGCACAAGAAAAGCTTTCGCTCAGTCAGTTCGACGTATCGACGGCTTTTCTTTATGGAAAACTGAAAGAAGAGATCTATATGAAACCGCCAGAGGGATACTCGAACAATGACGGAAAAGTTTGCAAGCTGAAACGAAGCCTTTACGGCCTTAAACAAGCTCCTCGCTGCTGGAACTCTACGATAACAGAGTACATCAAGGAACTTGGTTTTGAACAGAGTGACAGCGATCCCTGCTTGTTTAAAAGAGGAGAGGGGAACCATAAGCTGTTAATAGCTCTATACGTTGATGATGGACTTATTGCTTCTGCAAGCTCCGCTGAAACTGAGAAGTTTTTAAATGAAATGCGGCAGCGTTTCAAAATAACAACGAAATGTGGTTCCTACTTTCTCGGCATTGAAATAGAACGGAAGGCTGATGGGACGATCAAAATTTGCCAGAAAGGCTACGCAAAACGGTTGTTAGAACGATTCGGAATGCAGGACTGTAAAGCAGCTGTGACTCCGATAGTCAAGGATACCGTGCTTTCGACGGAAGATGCTGAAGTTCAGAACTTCCCATATCGTGAAGCTGTTGGTGCGCTCTCATACTTAATGGTTGGCACCAGACCTGACATTTCGTACGCTGTTGGAGTAGTTTCACGCAAACTCGACAGTCCAACGCCTGAAGACGTAGCGAGGGTGAAGCGAATCTTACGTTATGTCAAGGGTACACTGACGTATGGAATCACTTATAAGACTTCCACTGCACTTAACGGTCTGAAGTGCTACAGTGACGCAGATCATGGAGGTGACGGTCCTACTGGACGCTCCACATGCGGCATGATATGCCTTAACGCGAATGGCGCAATAGCATGGCAGAGTAAGCGACAGTGTTCGGTTGCTATATCCTCAACGGAAGCAGAAATTATTGCTGCTAGCGAGGCCGCAAGAGAAATTATATGGCTCACTCGAATTGTCAATTTCATGAAGAGTGATGTACCGAAAACGATCACCCCATTATTTGTAGACAGTGAATCAGCCATAAGATTGGCTCATGATCCACCATACGAGACACACCAGCGGACAAAGCACATAAAGCTGAGGCACTTCTTTGTAAGACAGTGTGTCCTAGAAAAGGACTTAACAGTCAATAAGATTGCCACCAAGGATCAGCTGGCCGACTTTCTTACTAAACCTCTATTTAAACCAAGGCTACAAGACCTATTGAAATTTGCAGGTGTTTCATAAACTAACAGTCGCTTCAGAGGAGACGGGATGTTAAGAAGAAGGTCGAGAACATGAGCAGACTTATTGTTTAGTTTCCTAGCAACTGTTGTTTATATATGTCTCTCTACTATTAAACATGTCATCGTGAACGAAACACACATTTTTCCTCTTATTATTTTAAAGTAAACTAGCAACGACAGAGCATAACGACTCACATGTTCCAAGATTACACACCGTTGTAAAACTATGCATTGGCAGACGACCACGTAGCTATTAAGTACATTGAAACGATTTTTACTATTTACCTAAGCTTGGAAACCATCCAAATGTTAAACGGATCAAACTAAACTTCGCACAGCGAAAAAAACGATGTAATATGACGTATACAACCACATAGAAAATTATTCTGATCATTTAAAACTAGACAAAATAACCATAGTGGTAAGTTTGAAAATCTCAAGTTTAAAGCAAGTATTTTGAGATTTGTTATTCAAACTGGGTAAATAAATTATAATTTAATTTATTTATAATTTTTTACACTTTTATTTTGTGATGCCAATTACAGTGACTGTTTGTTGGCCGGTTGAAATAATTTTGTACCATTTTGTCTGTGTCTAAAACTTCTGCAGTGGTGCAAATCTTTCACACGACAATGTAATTTTCATTGAAAATGATAGTGTAATTTTATGCCGACAACCCTGAAATATGTTATGATACGGGAGGGAGTTAGAAAAGAAAAAGCTTCAGAATTGATTTCTATTCTTCAAAACTTGTGCCTGTGTCACGGTGATAGTGGTCGAATTTTAGGGAAAAGAAAGGAATTCACTGAATAAGGATAGTTTCAACACGTAGTTGCCCTTTTTGGGATCAGCGTTTGAATTATGATGATACATTGCTGTGGAATTCTCTTATGTATATGTGTCTTACTTGGCCTTGGCAAGTTTTCCTAGGATTAAGTTTTCACAGGCGACGGATTAAGAACAGCGTCACTCCATTTCCTTCCGTGGATGTCGTAGAAGGTGACTAAGGAAATCAATTACCAGAAGACGGGCAGCAGCGTCTTCCTGAGATTCCAACCGCATACTGCGATCGCCAATCCGCCTGCCAAGCGTGGCGATTATGGCAAATCCGCTCATGGTTATGAAAACCACGAAGGAGGCCTATGCCCTGCAGTGGGCGTCGAATGGCTGATGATGAAGTTTTTATGATTAATTACAGTCATAATCGTTGGTGTCATATATACAACAGTTGTCGAGAAATAAGAAAACATGCAAAGTTACATAAGTTAGAAAAGTGCAAAACAACCCTACTTTTACATGCGGGGCTTCGATTCTGTTAGTGTATTATTATAGTGCAATAAATAATTATTTGTATGTAATTTCTGGTGTAATTAAAATAAAAAAAATATTCTATCTACCTACAGTGGACAGTAGGTCAACCTTTTTATTTTAGTTGGAGCCATCGCAGCATAACCGAGCAGGTCCTAGATTCTGTTGAAGCAAAAGTGCAAGTCACTATTGTCGAGCCACTGTCTTTGACGGATCTTTTATCGCATTTCCGCTATAAATTCGGTCGCACAAATACGTCAAGTCAGTATGTCACAAGGTCATTGGTTTTTTATCTTAACAGAATAAGCTCCCAGTATGCACGCGTGTGAACTCGTGCCGAACTGTACAATGAACGACAGATCCACGTTCGAGTCACGTGACATGTTTTTCCATTCCATCTACGTCTAGAACGTTTGATACATGTGCGGTGCGCGCGTAGACTTGAAGCGACAATGGCAATGATATGAAATCGACGCGTTCATGTTATTTCCTCTACAATGCGATACAAAATTACAGAATCCAGGTTATGCTTTAAGAAATCTCCATAGAACTTTGTGTGTAGACTCTCAATGATGTTAATAGTGTTTTTAAGGACCCACGGCCGTGAACCTCCTGCTTGTATTATTATGGGGGAATACAAAAGGATAATAGTCTCGTCTGACCAAAATGGCCAGACGTACACCCTCCGGCTGAGGAGTCCAAGCGGCCGGAGCCCGGCCGGCCGGCCCAGAGCACTCAATAGCCCACGACCACCATGCTTTCGCGGCAAGTACAACCTCATCACTGACGATTTCGGGTGATGCATTCTATGGAGAGTCATAGCTGTGCGGACTTTCCTATCCAGGGCTTGAAGCTCAGTCTGATTTCACCTGAGTATGCCGAACGTATACATGATGGTGGGCATGACCCAGCCATTATAAGTGCGTATCTTGTTCACGCCTGACGAATAGCTCGTAAGCACTTTTGTCCGACGCGAAAAGAAGACGCTGCAAACCAATGGTGAAGAGGTTCGGGAGCGCCTTCTGCTCGAGGCATCCTGGAACTGGCGAGCAAGAGACCTTGAGATTTCTTATGAGGCCCATGGTGAGAGACCACGTTTCAGTGCCATAAGTCATCCCTGGTAACACACGAGAATATTGTCGGAGAATAATATTCCCTCTGGCCCGTCTCTATTAGTGTGACGTTATGGATACCTTAGAAGAAGAGTCTCAATGTTTTCTGCTACCTAGGCGTCGGCTTTCGAGTGCTTTATTTTTAGTAACACAGAGACGCGCCAAAAGCCTTTCATACGTCGTGACAATGCCCTTGATCTTCACGATAAAGAAACCTTTCATGAAAAGAACTAAAGTGTCTCAGAGGGATATTAGTGCTATAGTATTGGGCTATTGTCCATACGCCGACAAAGTGTGTCTTTGTATAGCGTTGGTCATTATTTTATTTATAAGATCTGTTGAAATAACGAACGGTACTCCCTACTACGAGTCGAACTCCTAGGGAACAAAATACTCGCAACTCATTGGTCAATGTGCGCGGCTAGAGATAAGCGAAACAATAAGCAAAGACGCTTCATAGGGTAGGATCTCAGAACACAAAAAGAAGGAGAAGTGCCATATGGGCGTGGCACTGTCGACCAACGTTAGCCCGGTTGGGCTAACCTCGGCGAAACTTTTAAATATGGCCGTCAATCGCCTCGCGCCCGCTATCACCGTAACATATGTGAAAAATGCCTGATTACCTACAGAAATCGCAGTGATACATGCTATTCAAATAACAGTGCAGTGTTTTTTCACCGGTAAGCCTATTTTACTCACTATATCCATCTTTAAACTACGAAAAATCATAATTATAATAATTTTCCTGTGCAATATGCATTCCAGTACTAAGAACATAAATGAGACGTATTTATATCGTTGGGTTTACTCCACTGCTGTTTTTATGTAGAATTTTCGTGGAGGTTTTCTAACACGAAAAAGCAAGCCCGCAATGGACCGTCTCGCGAAACTGACTATTGTTCTATGCGATGAATTGCGATGTTTCGTGGTACGGCCGCATGTATTTGCCGTGAACTGTCAAAGTCACCAGTAGGTGTCAGCGGGAGTCATAGTGATGGGGTAGTTGCTTTCTTTCCAGACTGATTAAGTATCGATACTTCGTCGCATTTACACTCGTTCGTCCAGACTTCCAAAATTACTAGAACCAATTATATTGTACGACTAGGTAGCTATTGTCCACGACTCCGTCCGCGTGGACTTCAGTTGCTAAGGAAGCTTCTACTTTAGTGGCAGATTTTGTCGTAATATAAACAGGCTTAGTTTTCACCACGTATTTCAAAAAGTTTTTAATAAAGATTTAATTTCAGGTTTCCCAAAGACCCTAATAGGAAGGATAAATGGATTGAAACTACAGGGAGATTGCTTAACTGGCTTCCTCTCAAATCAAATACCGGTTGCTCCATCCATTTTACGGAGAAATATTTCCAGATGCTAAAGAGTGGAAAAAATATTAACGTGGGCAGGTCCTGCTTTGAAAATACCAGTAATAAGGAGTTCCATAAATGTTGAGGTACCAATATACCTAAAATCACGGCATAATTATATTTTACATGGTGTGGAATATTCGATTGTTACTTTATTCTGATTCTCTATTTCAGGTGACAATGGACGCAACGACGCATAACTCTGCAAAAGAAAGTGTTTCTAAAGAAACAAGTCAGGTGATGTGGTTATGGTACTAAATAATATTCTTATAATCTTTTATGAGCCTAATCTTATAAATGAAATTCGATTAATTTAAAATAAAGTAAATGAAGTGTTTTCAATAATTTAATAATTTATTTACTATTTTAGATCCGTATTAGAAAGTTTCGGATATTGTTACTGTTGAAACATGCGTTCCTGAAGAAATAACAGGTGACCAGGTAATGTTTTTAATAATTTCATAATTTATTTACTATTTTAGATCCCTTTGGAAGTAACGGATATTTTTTTGTCGAAAAATGCTGCGAATGTCAAAGACCCCTGTAAATAATTCTCAGACATAGAGGAATGTCCATTCGATTGAACACATAATTTATCGGTCATATAGCGCCGCCACAGACTAGAAAATCGAAAAATCATATGGACAAAGTTTTTCAATTTTTTTATATTTTCATATAACATCGAGTTTTCAAAAGTCGTAAACCAAAAATGTTGTAAATGACTTACTTTAATTGACGTGTTTCAGGTATTGTGTTAACTTAAAAATGGCCCTGTATAAATATAAAAATATTAGATTTTTTACAAATGCATACTTTTTGTATTTTAGATACAGCAACGAGTTGCCGAAGGCCCAGAAACTGGTAGATTTATGTCGATTGAAGAAAAACCTCGAAAAAAGAAATCACGCAAAACATTGAACAATGTCAACAAGTGACAAGTTCTAAATAAATATTTACCTTTTAAGGGAACAGTAAAATATTCTTTGCAGGATCTCAGTCGGATGATGATGTTATCTTTATAATGTAAATGTGTTTCGAAAGTTTCTTTAAGTTTATGTTTCACAAGTTTCTTTTGGCCAGTTTCTGAATTGAGAATTTCGCTAAGTAAATGGTTAACTGTAGTGCTGTCTCTTCGAATTTTTCGCAAAAGAGCGTGACAGAACGTTACTTATGTTTTTACTTAGTGAAATTCTCAGTTCAGAAACCGGCCCTTTGAGTTCTTACTACCTAATGTATTTTTCACAAGTTAATAAAAATATTATTTATATGATATTATTGAGAATGTTTTTTATGTACCCATCACAGTTGTCACCCACCAAGGCAATGAAAATTTTAATCCAAACTCAGAAACATCTACAGTCACTGCTCATTAATTCACGAGTTAAAATAAGTAGTTCTAGATTTTTTAAGGTGTGCGCTATACAAAAACGCGCATAAGGTGAAGGCAAGGCGCAGGCATCTTGCCGCTTCAAACAAAAATTACGCAGGCGATATATTTTGAATTATATTCAAGCGGCGCGGCACAGCCGACGTCGTTTCGTCGCCTATGTAGGTTTTGCATACTTACATTTTGTAGGTAAATCAGCAAATGTTCTCTAAACTTTGTCATTTAGAATATTTGTATGATTAGAATTTACGATGAAACGGAATTCACGAATTATACGATAGGTAGGTATGAACAAAACTGACATATTTACAAAACTGTAAAAATAAAAGCTTAGGCAGCCTTTTGCAAAGGATTACTACAACGAAATAAAGTAGTTACAGACTACGCGACGTAGAGAAATAATTAGTTACTATTTAGGTATAGATGGCAAGAAAAAAATCGACATAATGTACAAAAAAGTTTTTGTACGATGTACGATTTTTTTTAAGTATAATCGATAATGTACTTTTTCGTCCCCATCACTAATGTTGTGCTGCTCTTCTCATTGGCTGTTTCATTTGTATAAACAGCGAATAGTGAGTCGGTTGTTTATGTTGTAATCAAATAGAGATTATGAGGACAATGTAGCTGTGTGAGTAAGTGGCGACATCGGTTTTCTAGCAAACGGGCCATTATAACACTTCTCCTTCTTTTTGTGTTCTGAGGGTAGGATAGTGACTATTGAAGGTCAAGTGCAATAACCAATGGGCGCACATGGACGATTTTCTTTGGGAGCTCGTTTCGTGGAATATACTCTATTACAGATATTCAAAACCTACGAAGTTTATAATCGTGATTTCACGAGTGTTTCAAAAACACCAACGGCTTGTTAAGTAGGTACCTAAATATTGAATGTTTATGAACGCATCCTTATTTGAAGGGTATAAATATTTGTGCAGTCCATACCACGTCCACCTTAACATGTGTACAAGGTACAGTTGACAGCACATCAAGCTTTCAACATATGTGCACTCTAATCAGTTAAGTTAAGGACGACTTTGAAAAAAATGTTTATGTTAATCTGCTGTACTAATTTTCGTTACAGACGAAGGACTGTGAAACGATAAATATACTTCAATGTTGGTCAGCAGTCGATTAAAGGATGAAACGCACCAACGCGGTGGCGGTGACCGTCCGTACATACGTCCATATTTAATAAATACTGCTGCAGTAAATGATGTATGTATGGAGCGTGATTTTCATCCTTTAGCCCTAGCCACACAGGAGGGACGTGGGGCGGGGGCGCGGAAAAGTCGCGACGCGTTGCATAGAAATCGCGCCCTCGCCCCGTCTGTTCTGTGTGGGCTTCGTCCCGTCCCCTCAGTACATTTTGTACGAAAGTATTTTCCGCACTCTCGCCCTACGTCCCTTCTGTGTGGCTAGGGCGTTACGGTGCTCCGTGAAGTTCACTAGCGCCACCAATAAAAAAAAAATTGCGAAAAGTGTCTCAATCATGTATACAACGTGTTTATTTGTAATGTAACGCCCGACTCAGGGCACTGTCTACTCATCAACACGAATGGGTCGAGTCGACCTCGAAATCGCGAGAAAAAAGGGCTGTGCCATACTAAAACTCCGTAGGTACTTACTGAACAAAATCTTTGGAACAGCTGATTTTCTTAAGGATTTTAGAGTTGGTCACATAGTAAAAGTATTGATGAGTAGAAAGTACCCTGAGTCTTACGGTACTTTAAATTTGTTAAGTTTTTATACATTTGACATTTGTCAGACACTTTTTTATACGAACCACCATCAAGAACCTAGGATTAAAGGCCTGGAATCAGGTTGCATTCTTACGTTTTTGGCCTTAGGTTCTTGGTTGTGGATCTGGAAAATTTTAAAACTTGAAAACAATGAGCCGTTTTCAGTACAAATTTACAAAGCAATTCATAGATGGCGCTTACAGGCGTGGCCATAGAAGAACCGGAATACGGCTTTCAAAATTAATCTGCGCTAAGCAAAATTTGACAGACGTATTCCGGTTCTTCTATGGCCACGCCTGTAAGCGCCATCTATGAATTGCTTTGTGAATTTGTACTGAAAACAACAGTATGTAAAATAAAATATGTTTTTTTATTGGTGGCGCTAGGGGCTCCTTAAATGTATGAGCAAAGACCCTAAGCTTAGAAAAGGAAAGCCCTTGACATTGACTGGGTCGCAATTTAAAAGACAAAAGCACAATGCAGATAGCGAGATAAAGTATTTCGTATTCATATCACAAAAGCACAATTTGCATTTTTCACTTTGCTCGGACTTCCCGCGTGTTCCATTTTATGAAAAATCCATTGAATTATTGTGCCCAGTTCTTCTTATTTCGCATTAAAATGTGAAATCAAATATTTTAATATATTATTTATGCTTCGCATCATCCTCATAGTGTGCACGAATATTTTATATATAGAAAACCGTGTTCAATATTCTGTACGAAACGCATTATTAAGTTATGAAGATAACATTTTAATTCTACTTAATAATGAAAATGCCAGTGCAAAGCATGAAAATAAATGAACGTGTTTGTCCTGAGATAATATTCTCTTTGAATAAGTTTAGTACGTCACGGCATCTTTGACAATTAGCTTTTTCATTTCGATAAGTTTTGTCTGAAACATCGCCTTTGTGAAGGAGTTTAGGTAATTTTATATGGAGGTTGGCTCCCTTTTCTTCCACACGGCACATAACTAAATGAATTTCAACAATGTGTACTAAGATTAGTAAAAAACAATTAAAATTTTGACGTCAGTATTATAGAGTCTGAGATATAGTGTCAAAGTTGAGAAAATATATTGTCTTATAGCCTTAACGGCTTGACCAATTCTGACGCACGAGACAAAAATAAAACCTACTGTAGCATTCGCATCTTTAAAGACTATATAAAATTACGGATAAAATAATGTGGCGGATAAACAAATGTTTAATTTTTATTTCTGACTTTTTTGGCAATATAAACGCAATTTGCATGTAGACTTTTAACACATACGAGAAGGAGTGTTACGCAGAAAAAAGTTTCTCCAACCTTTACTGAAAACTCTATCGGTAAAGGTCAAATTAATGCGAGTCTTAGTATCTGTTCTCGCGTGCGACGAAATTTCGAGTATGATAGAGAGATTTTCATAGTTTTCTTTGTTACATCCCTTTAATAGTTTTTCACTACTGAAGACAGTAAAATACCTGAAAGGCTATCCTTGCTCTGCGAACCTCTCACCGGACAAAAGAAAAATAAACAGAATACCGTTTTAGTCTAGTTTGTAAGCGCACACTTACAAGAACAGCAAACAACTGTAATCAGCTTAAATCTGACTCTACGAACTAGGCGATTTTATCATCACGCCAACCCGCCCACGGTCTGTAGAGACCGGCTAGCACTTTATTGGGGTTATTTTCGATATATTATTTTCAAAACCATTAAGTTTTATACAATAACAATCGTTCGAAGCGAAAAAGTACCGCTGACTCAAAAAAAACTAAAGTACAGTGCCTGACAGATAACTTGAACAAAAATCCGCGCAGTCAGGAAATCACACCCCGCACCCCCATAATAAATACGTCCATGCGAAGTCAAAGTCATTCATTCAAATTATTCATCGGACATTATGTTATGTAGGAACGTGTAGATATCATCCCCTAAATCTGTTTGAAGAAAGAACGCAAATATCTAAAATGAATCCCTCTTAAAAGTGAAAGCGGAGTTGAATACGGAATGATGGCCTGAAGTGACCCCACATTTCACGCTCTCTGAAAATCTCTGCCTTCGCTCCAGTCTCGATCTGGCCAGGAATAAGGTAGGCCGCGCATCAACGCTCCCAACACCGACTTATCTCCGCAACATATGAACATAACAGCCTCTGAATATTACGTGCAATTTCAAAGAAAAGGACAACTTTGTGACAAGTTTATACAGTCAGCATCCACGTGTTAGGAATGTTAAAAACTTGAGACTGAAAGAAGCAAAGTCGTTTTCCGACGTTTCCTTTTCGCGTTTTCTTTTAGGTCAAGATTTGTGTTGTATCGTGTTTGTGTGCGACTTATGTTGACTTAACAGGCGAGATATGTGAGGTAAGTGATTCTGTGCATTCAGTAGTCCGGTCTAAAAACGCAGTGGAAAGTAGAACATACTTACATGTCGGATGAGTTGGCAACTTTTTACTAAGATTTACTTTTCTTTATAACTCTTTTGCCCTCTTCTCTTGAAGTCTTTTCTTTTTATAAATGTAAAGCATGTTTTAATAAGTAGCGTACAAACTACGAGATAAAGTCCCGTGCCGGCAGTATTCTCTCAAATAAACTAGACATTTTAGTTGGAAAACTTCTAATTTCATTAAACTTGATAACAAGGTTCCGAGGCTTTTAATTTAAAAAGAAAAAGGAATAAATGTACCGCGCAGTGAATGGTATACAGCGCGCAATTTCAAATTCATTTTTAAAAGATTAAGTAATGAGACATCAACCAAAGTCGGGAGGGTCGAATAAAATTAAACTGGAGGGTAGACATGTTGCAAGAAAAAACACAGTTTAAATAATAATCACAATAATTACACCTTTTTAAAGCATCTGTAGCTCAAAATATGGGTGAAAGTGGTTCATATAATAATGACTTACTTGACTTAACGTCCTATATCTCCTAGATGGGGCAGAGGGCGTCCACAGATGTCCTCCATCATGACCGGTCTTGAGCTTCACGGTTTACCTCGCTCCACGTCATTCCGATGCTCGCCGTTTCTGCCAACACAGTAATAATGGTTAAGCAATTTTTATATTCAAGTAGTATATAATTTCTGGAGCGGTTGTTCAGTCGTATCCGTTTTTGTTAAAAGCTATTGCTAAAAGAACCCAACGAATTCAACAAACAATTACAGCGATCCAAGCGAAGCTCAGCAATACGCATAAAAGCATCACAGGGAAATCCTCGATTCATAAAAAGGAAACAATAAACACATTTCTCAATTAAAAGTCGGTGCTACAGAGATTTGAACTGAAAAGCAACGTAATTTCATGCCCGCCGTGCGTATTCGCGAGTGGGGGAGGAAAAAAAGCGGGGAATAAAAGTAATACAAGAAAGACAATAAAAAGGCTGGAAACAAATCCCGGCTGAATACACGCAGGCATTTAACCAGCGGGACAGCGAAACATTGCTCGATATCAGACTATTAGCAGAATTAACCGCACTTCTTGTCAAGCCCTCTTAATTATTTACACTCATCTAGTTCCAGACAAATGGAGTTTGAAGATAAAAACTAGATAATATACGATAAGATGAAAATACCTTTTGCCGTATTATATCAGGTAATTAAATAAGTACCATCTAACTAACTGACATGACGATAGAAAAATACATTTTTTAATCTAGTTCAGTTTCCATCGGTGTAGGTTTTTATTCAGATTGCTTGTAAAACGACTCTTAAATACATAATGAGGTTCAGGACGAATGCCAAGAATCTTGCCTTGATGTGTGAACTACGTGCTTTGTGTTTGCAAGTGCGTTAATGTTTAACGTAAATCAGCTATATTTACTTTGTGACCGGAACGCTGATGGAGCAACCCCCCTTTTCACACGCGTTTGTACTGCAAATTGTGTGGAACCCAACTAAATTGTATCAGTCTTGGTTAGAATCACAATAGAACAAATTGCTACATCGGATCTCCTTTCAAATAGTTTAGCGGAGTCCTATTATAGATTATCTCAAGCTTCTACTCGTATGTAAATTGAATTACTGAACCAACAACGTCGCAGAAAGGAGTATCTAGTAGACGAGATAGATTTTTTTGACTCTTTGCTTTAGAACGATTTCTGTGAGACTCGTAAACAGAGCAGGGATTGCAGTTTTTTTTATTTATATACGAAAATGAAAAATTATTGTTAGGGTTTTTTACCTCAAAAGAAAAAAACGGCACCCTTATAGGATCACTTTGTTGTCGATCCGTCCGTCCGTCTGTCTGTGAAGACCATTTATCTCGGGAACGCGTGGACGTATCGAGCTAAAATTAAAATTCACTCAGGTCTACAGAACCTTCAAGCTGTGAAAAATCAAACTTCTAAGTAAACGTAAAAAATACGGCCGTTTATACCGCAAAAACGTATATTTTGACACTCAAGGGAATTAAAATAAATTGGGTACTTGCCGTTGACCCAGAGCTATGAAATTTGGCAAGTAATATCGTCTTATATTACAAGTTACAGGGAAAAATCTGAAATCATTTCTATTAAATCGTAAAAAAAATGTCTTTGAAGTTCGGGAAAAGCTCGGAAAAACCAGCATGACTCAAATCCTGAACTATGTATAATATATAAGTACCTACAATTTTGCACGGAACCCTCATAGGCGAGTCCGACTAGCATTAGTCCGTTTTTATTTTATTTATTATTGTAAAATTCTAAATAAATGTATTTAATCGATTGACTCTAAGTTATTCAAATAATGCCTTTCTGAGAGCATCCGAATTCCTAAGAGTTTCCAAGCCTCAAATCTCTGGGCTCTGCACGCCGTTTCACACCGGGTACCGGCAGAATATCAGTGCGGAAGTTTTCTTTTAAGCTTTCAGCTGATGCTGTGTCGGAACTTATTTGCATTTGCCCACTTTTTCACGTTTAGATCTTGTTTCAACAATAGGTACTTGCGTACCGCATATAGCAAGTTGCTACGATTCTGTCATTTAAGTATACTTTTGTCTCGTCGTTTGTCCTTTTTTGTTTGCTCTATACTGGGTGTGTCTTTTTATATAAGTTATTTATCTACCTTTAAAGGGAACGACATCGTAAAAGTTAAACACTTTTCGGATTGTCAACTTTTATCTTTATAGCAACAGCTTACAATAAAATAAATTCGCAGATTATAGCGTTGATAAAACCCTTGTACCCGAGGTTTCGAGATACTAACCTAGTTCGGTTGGCGGCGCGCAAATCCGTTTTGTTGGGATAATCTCGAGACTTAACCATATCGGGATTCGTTGGCCTATTCTGCACAATTCAGGCAGAACTACTGAATTGATCAGTAGATAAACCTCAACTTGTCACTCTTAGGGCCGGTTTCACAATTGGGAATTTCACTAAGTAAATACTTAAATAATTTTCTGTCACGCTCTTTTCAGAGAAATTCGAAGAGTCAACACTACAGTTAACTATTTACTTAGCGAAATTCTCAATTCAGAAACTGGCCCTTATTCTTGGCGTATCAATGCCAAATGAGGTTCGCCATTATCTTGCAAAAAATCCATTCCCGGGCAAAGACGTACATAACTACCTTGGTGTTTGCCTACCTCTCTGGAATACCGGCGGGGTGCTCGAAAATATCCTTCCCAAATGCCCTACCTACTGAGCTCTGTATGGCGCACTTGGAATTGCTCTATCCTGCGATCTTGACAAGATGGAGCGATTCCTGACTATAAAAAAGCCTTTCTCGAGGCGTCGCCAGTCAATAAATCAGTCGATATATTGCAAGTCAATACATTTATGAAAACATAATATAGGTATATTTGAAAAAACATCAGCAATTTCGAAAATTACCAATATTTTCGAAATTGCTGATTATTTTTCAATAGTCATCATAGTATAGGAATAAACATAAATTATTGTCATTTCCACGTTTTAGACTTGCAAAAGTTAATACATCCTTTATGGGGCACTGTATACGGTTATACAATAAAATTCCTCAAGATGTATTAGACTTACCACCGACGCGGTTCAAAAAATATGTTAACCATACACTGTGCAAAAAAGCCATTAAATAATAGGGGTTAAAGTATGAAATTGCCGTTTTATTGCAATAGGTTCTTTGAATTGACTGAAGATTCTATGTCAATTCAAAGAACCTATTGCAATAAAACGGCAATTTCATACTTTAACCCCTAATATTATTATTATATGATTAAAGATTATTTGGAAGACAAATATGTCTGGTATTTAAATAATGTTAACGAGGACGATTGTATCCAGTGAAATGTAACGTTAAGTTGAAATCTCTGTTAATTAAGCAAACCTTTCTTGAAAAGAATAAATGTGGAGATTCTTTGTTAGCTTCTTTTCCGCATAATCTATCGTGAAACTAACAGCTTTGACGTTCATTAAGTAAACATTTTGTTTTTACAGTGAATAAAATTATTTAACTTTTACCTTGCGTACTGGGTGCATGCGTGAACTGGTGCAAGAGTTTGTTTATCAGCGTTAGGTGTAAAATAATTATAGAGTACCTCCGCTGCACCTAAATTAGGGATGCAATTTTTTTTCTCACCTACACTATAGTGTTGAGTGTCATTGGATTGGTCATTTAAAAATATTACTAGTGTCGGACAACCTTAGGATAACCATTTTTCGATTTAGGGATCCGTTTGCAAAATATTAAGCTTTACCAGACCCTCTCTTAGCTAAGCGGTTGATTGTAGAGACGTGAAAAAACTCAGGGCCGTAGCACATATAATGAACTTAAAAGGACAACTGTCACGGCTAAGTGGGCTTTACAAGTTAACGAGTAATAGGCGACCTTAGAAAAGGAAAACTTCGTACAAATTTCATTGAAAATTACTTTGATGAAGTTGTTAGTTCTGTAAAGTAGGTAGAACTCCCTCCTTCTACGGAACCTTACACTGCACGTGAGCTGACACGTACTTGGCTGGTTTTACTTTTTATACTCTATTTGAACTAAAGCACATGCCTTGGAAAGAAAGAAGGAAAATGAGGCTTCTAATTTTTCTGACTTCAAAAAAGGTTCAAGAAGTGAGCATTTATAAAGAAATTTTCTAAATAGCTGAAGCAGCCACAAGATGGACAGATGACCTCATCCAAGTGGCAGGAAGGCGCTGGATGCAGGCCGCTTCCAACCGGTCTTTTTGGAAATCCATGGAGGAGTCCTATTTCCAGCAGTGGACCTCTTGTGACTGAATGATGATGATGAAATAGCTGAATATTGTCGTCACCTAATAAAGAAGGAAAACCCCGAGAATTGTTAAAATACTATCATCATCTGATGACGATTGTGACTGTAATTAATCATAAAAACTTCATCATCAGCCATTCGACGTCCACTGCAGGACATAGGCCTCCCTCATGGTTTTCATAACCACGAGGGGTTTTGCCATAATCGCCACGCTTGGCAGGCGGGTTGGCGATCGCAATATGCGGTTGGAATCTCAGGAAGACGCTGCTGCCCGTTTCCTGGTAATTGATTTTCTTAGTCACCTTCTACGACATCCACGGAAAGAAATGGAGTGACGCTATTCTTAATCCGGCCCCACACGGAATTACTATAAAACCCTCAAAGTAACCGGAAATCCCAAGTTCTTACCACAAAAGCCCGAAAGCCAAGTCGGGTCAAAGATAAGGCGTCTATTCAGCAGAGACGACGTTGCAAACGAAATATTTTCAATGTCCTTTGATATTATATCGTCGCGCTACGTCACTTAAGATACAATCCCTTTGTCAATATTTGCAGCGAATCTAAGGGACCCAACAATAAAGATATTTACTTTATTGCCGCAAAAACGAGACAGAGAAGATAACTAAAAAACCATGTAAAAAGGGGAGTTTTCTGCAAACCTTGGGGGCTTTATTACTAACAGTAATTACTTCCCGATAAGCATTGACGGAAAAAACGCTAAATGATCGCTAAATGATAATATACGAGTAAATACCTACCCAAATAGTTACATTCGCGATAACTAGTCATATTGCTGGTTAGAGACTGGACACTCAAAAACTATTTGCCTCTCGCTCATACAATATTGCAGTCTGTAATGTGTGAGCGAGAGGCAATTACTAACTCAGTCCCTTTCTTAAATTCACCGTGCTTTGACAGGATACGCAATAGTTTGATTCGAGAACGTTGTTCACTGAAAGAGGATGTAGTGACTAGAATTGAAACAGGGATGTTGCGTTGCTTAGTATATATGATGAGGGTGAAGTGAGAAAGAATAACGAAAGAATATATCAAGCGAAGCACGCCTGAGAAGGTTTTTGTGTAGAGGAAAAAATATTTCAGAGCAAAATCCTAAAGAAAGTGGCTTAGAAAACAAAGTTTTTGAAATAGGTACATACAATGAATGATTTTTCTTTCATCTTTCAACTTCTCCGCTACCAGTAGGGATAGACCAGTAGGGATATGTGGAACAGGGGGAAAATGTACGTAAAAACTTTTTTTTGTTATGATATAGACGTAATTCATCGTTAGCAGCCTTTATCGCAGAATGTTACATACAACTGTGTAACATTCTGTCCATAATATGTACCTAAGTCCTTAGTTGAATGTCCCCACAAGAAACTTAATAGGTATTGTTTCATGTGGGCCTCACCCTCTTATTCGATGAGCCTTCCCTAAATGAGCTTTCTCCGTTATTGATTTCATTACCTCCAATACAATTTCTTCCTATTTCATTCTCATGGCGTTCGTTGCTTCTGATACAAAATCCGGACTCTGTGCCACGTAGTAAGTATGATACAAATTTTGAAGGCCAATAAATGGAATGAATTTACACGTATTGGCCTTTTTACCATTCTGGGGCTACATAAACAATATGCATAAAACAAATAGTAACTTATAAACAATAAAAAACCGGCCAAGTACGTTCGGACCACGCGCAATGTAGGGTCCGTAGAAAGAGGATTTTTAACTGCTTTTCAGAACTAACAGCTTCATCGAAGTCATTTTCAATGGAATGGATTTTATACGAAATTTTACTTTTATAATTTTGTTGCCTATTACTCGTTAACTAGTAAAGCCTACTTAGCTGTGATCCTTTTCCTTTCAAGCTCATTATATGTGCTACTACCCTGAATTTTTTCACGTTTCTACAATCAACCGTTTAGCCAGGAGAGGGGGGGGGGGGCACCCTACTCGGACAAAAATTTGCGCTTCAAAGCTTAATATTTCGCAAACTGAATTCTAAATCGGAAAATGGCTTCCTACACCCACCATATTTTTCAACGACCAATCCAACGATACCCTACATGATGGAGTAGACGAGAAAAAAAATCATCCGCTCTTTTCATGTTACATGTTTCATGGAAGGTACTCGTACAGTAAAAAAATATAATTCTCAATATTTTATTGTTTAACTTTGTCGGCGTGGTAAATATGTACACACACATCAAATTACAGTTTTCTAGTACCACCGGTCTTTGCGCTAGGCCGCGGACAGACAGACAGACAGACAGACAGACGGACATGGCGAAACTATAAGGTTTCCTTGTTGAACTACGGAACCCTAACAAAAAAGGTATAAAATGTTTGCTTAGTAAATTTCAAGCTAAATAATTCACAGGTACAGCAGCAAAGAATATTCTAGGTGCTAAGTGGTAAGTGAAAAAAAACTGAAATAAAAATCCCAACCCAACTGCTGCTCATTAAGGAGTGACTCAGTGCTAATTAACAAGCTAACTAACACCACTAACAATGTCCCAGGCACTGCAGCATCCAAGTGGTCCCTTCACCCATCTAGTTTAAGTGAAGGTGCCACTAGACGCTGTATAAATCATCTCATTACGTAGATGCAAAGGCCAAAATTTAACACCACTAATGGAAAAAATATGTTTTTGTGTAATACGTTTTTACAAAAAGTCAAATTCATAAGTCTCATAATAGTGATAGCAACTTTGCAACCTTGCATCAATAAGCTAGGACTTTGATCGATTTCCGCTAAAAGTCCGAACATAAACACAAACATACTAGCCAATCACATTACCGCCTTTTGGGATCTGCCGCTGCAGTCGATTAATAAGATCCAAATAAAGAAGTTTTCCAGTTTTACTAATGAACAGTGCTTCCATCCATGTTAAAAAAATGCCTCCGTCCATATAAAACTCCCACGGGAGAAAATAGCTAGTCGTTACCAATTTCATCGAGGTCGGGTAATTATTGCGGGCGTTTTTTTTTTCAGAAACTCAAATAATGAACAAAATAGTATCTCTCATAGGAGTACGAGAAGCTTGTTACAAAATGTGAAGTGTTTATTCGAATTCAGCATTTCTACTATTAATAAAATTTCCTCTAATTGCGGATTGTATGTAGGTTGTAGGATTGTACCTACCTGTGTATCAAAATGTGAAATATTTACAGTTATAGCAGTTCAGCGTTTATGGTTTACGTTTTTGGGGAATGTTTGTCTTTAAATTGTGTACAAAAGACAAAATTAGCTGGTTATTATAATTAATTTTCATCTCCACATGCTCTAAAATCTGTTTGAACAATTGAGCACACAACTTCAAGTTAGTCAATTAAACTGTCGACTAAATCTTTATCGGCATAAGCTGCTTATTAAACTTCCTTCATTATAATATGCTAATGAGTGGAGTTTACCCTTATCACGGAATGATATATCCTGACTTTGTGGCAAACTCTGATAGAGTTTGTAACATAGAGTGTGCTACTAAATAAAACAAAATATTAGGTAGTTACCTCAAGACATCGTGTCTTTAAAAAACATTAGTTTTTCTGCGAGTACCGAACACGTATATTTAATCATCAAAGCGCGTTCCATAGCACTATAAGCGTCTATTAATCGGTTCTACCGTCAGTGTCTACGTTTTGGTTTCGCAGGTCTCTTGTCTCGTGATAAAGTATACAAATCAACATGTTACATTGATTATTTTTTATCCTATATGCCGCGATGCTGTGTTAATACATAAAATTATTTTTTATTCTGCATCAATTTCTCGTTTGAACCTCTACGTTTTTTGTGCTAATGGCTAACTTAGAGGTTCAAACTACTTGGGTAATGGGACAATTAGTGCCACTTCAACTGAGCAATTCTTCGAGCTATACCAGTAACTCGGGTTCTTCTGCGGATCTCCTCATTCCTGATTCGATCACGCAGTGAACCTCCTAACATAGCTCTCTCGATTGCTCGTTGGGCGACCTTGAGCCTTCTTATGAGGCCCATGGTCAGCGACCAGGTCTCACATCCATAGATAGGGTATAGTTAAATGGAATAGGCTACACTGCATAGCCACTCAATTGAGCTGACCGGCCTGCCAAATTAATTTAGTTACAACTATGCTGAATAACCTCTTTGGGAGACCACGATCGTAACAAAAAATCCGCAGATAGTGATTGAATACAATAGTGGGTACCTATCATCATCATCATCATTCAGCCACAAGAAGTCCACTGTTGGACATAGGCCTCCTCCATGGGTACCTAATTAACTAAATTATGTCGCTACATTTTTGTTACTACCCAACTAAAGCAGACTTTCTATTTGCTTTATTTTCATGCTTTTAAAGCAGATTATTTTAGCGAAGCTTAAATTGAAGTGCGCTAAACTGAAGCACTCCTTTACCCTGGTTTAAATTTGTTTTTGTTTCTAAATGCTGTTTACTTGACAATTTCTCGGAATATTTCCAATATCTCTATTTTGTTTTAAGTAGAACAGTAGACATTCAAAAGGCACACATTTCTAGTACTTAGTCCACAAGTATTTTTCTCCTAAAAATTTTTCGCAAACAAAGCCTAGCAACAGAGCAGCTAGTGTTTCTCGGTTATTAACTAAAATTCGGGTCATTTCGGTATTCGTGGAGCAAAATGTGCTTACCACTAACTGGATTGCCCATGTCAGCAGTTTATCTGGCCAGAGGCCAATTTCACGCCCATGTTTTCTATCGTCCCTTAGCTAGATAATCAGAAAAGCTGGTAGGGTCTTAGATAAAACTCAGGGCCCCAGGGAACCCTACATAGGCTGGCGGGGTGAAGTGCTCAGCTAACTGTTAGATATCCAAGTACCTATACAACATTGAGGGAAAATTGGTAAACTTACCACTGGATTGTCGTACGTTAACATTTGTTTACAAGTTTTTGACTATGGAAATTTGGTAATTTTGGTACAAAAAGAAACAACGGACATGACATTACATAAACTCACGCCTGTATTCCTGAGGGGTAGGCAGAGACTAGGGTCTGCCTCTTGCCACGATCCTGACCTCTTTCGCCTCATCAACATTCATTAGTCATTGCACGCCGGTTTCAGATAGTACTTTTTATCTTTTCATTTTCTAATACATCCCCTATTTGGTCAAAGTATGTCCACCTGGGACATCCCACACCGGTCTTTCCACCCACATTCGCTCGATATATTTCTTTCGTCAATTAATCTTTCTTCATCCTCTCTATATTATGTCCAAACCAACGCAACATTCCTTTCTGATTTCTAGTCACTA
Organism: Yponomeuta malinellus; assembly: GCA_947308005.1. Lineage (NCBI taxonomy): Eukaryota > Metazoa > Arthropoda > Insecta > Lepidoptera > Yponomeutidae > Yponomeuta > Yponomeuta malinellus. The sequence continues at coordinate 7,871,032 of OX371008.1, read as the reverse complement.
CATCAAACTATTCAAACAATCAAACTATTGCGTATCCGGTCGTTCAAAGTAACACCACATACAGTTCTCGCGGACATCATTTCTACTGAATTAATCCTACTGACATCCGGGAGTTCTATGTATATGTAACGTACCTATCTCTTTTTTAAACGTTATGATTAAACAGTCGGCGCGATCATTGAACGCTCTTTATCCCCACGCAATATAATGTTATGTGAATGAATATTTATGAATTGTATGAATTATGATCTGTTTTACACACCACATAAAAACCTATTTAGAGGCTAAAAATTCCACCCATGCCCAATGAGCTCCCAACTGAGCTTATGGGCAAGTGCAAGCATCGATGAAGTTTCAAGCCTCTTTACAAACTTCTTTGTATTACGTACAGGCAGCGACATCTGGTCGAAGCAATTTACATCACTTGCAGCCAATATTTCAATTCATCATTCCAATGGGTTAAAGTCCCGGCATGGGTGGAATTTTTAGCCTCTAAATAGGTTTTTAAATTGTCCTCAGCACGGGTTAGTGCAACAAAAAGAATATAAACACTGTAATAGAAAAAAAAAAAAAATAACCCATCGAGTGAAATACAATATAACTTTCAAAATAAATACCGTATGTTACTTCTAATTGCATAAATGAGTGAATAATGTGATACGTGGGCTGTTCCAAAAATAGTTAGTGAAATGAAAAATAGAATTTTAAGAAAAAATACTTAAAACTATTCAAAATATTCTCCTCCAACCATTGGGGTTGCATTGGGGTTGGGGGTGCATTGGCACCTATGCATTCGGGTGAAACGTAGATACGTTTTTTAAATGTTTTGAAAGCTGGTTCACCCGAATGCATACAAGATTGTGGGAGATCGAATAATAACCGCCGAAATTCTACGACGGCCTGGTCTGCAGTGTTGAATTTTCGCCCACGAAGCATTTCTTTTACAGTGGAAAATAAAAAAAATGTCTCATGGAGCTAAATCTGGGCTGTACTGAGGATGGGGTAACATTGTGCCCCCGAAATTGTCAAATAGTCCATGGTTCCAACAGCTGTGTGAGCGGGCGCGTTATCTTGGTGAAAAAGAATGCCACGGACGCCGCTCCTTGGGGCGGTCGCTATTCAACTCCCCAAAAGCTAGGCAGGCAAACTTCGCAGTACCATTAATTAGTAACGGTTCTACGGTCTTGTAGCAGAATTACTGCTACTGGTCCACTCGGTCGAAAAAAAACCGCTATATTTTTTTTATTAACGCTCCGACCGCGGACAACTTTTGTGGGCAACTGGTCCTCTTGAAATACCAATTGTGTGGATTGCTGCTTCGTGAGAGGATCGTAGCTGTAGATCCAAGATTCGTCAGTTGTAAGAATGTAGGATACGTTTTGCGAAGTCCCTCCTTTGAACTTTTACCAGCATAAATTTGCACCAACCAACACGACGGGATTTTTGCTCTTTGGCGCGAGAATGAAGTATCAATCGCGAAGCAAGTTTCCTAACTTTAAGGAGTTCATGCGGGCTGGCGAAAACTACTTGTGATCCAATCTTTCAGCCTCAACCTTCCGATGTCTCAGGTGTCTATTCTCCCGCAATAGCCACTCTACCCTGATGATATTTTCATGAGTTACTGCAGTTGGTGGTCAGCCGGGTCTGGGGTCATTGTTTGACCTAAACACGAAACCAATAGGTAACTGTTATTACAGATAATTTTTTAAATATTTAATAAAAGAACTACCCATAGGTGGCCAATGATTTTAACCAAAGAGATTTGTCAGAGATTTGAAAGAGAAATAGCCGTCAATTGAAAATAGTTTCAAAAAAGAGATTGTATTATTCTGTGGCTAACAATTTATGAAACAACCTACGTATATAAACATCTCGTATCACTGTGTTTCTTATCGAACTCCTGCGAAACGGATTCACCGATTTTTATGTTTTTTTTTTGTGTATATTTGCTACGACCTATTCTCGCGCATGCCACCTTTTGGATGCATTTCTTCTATCGTTCTCACAAGGTACATACACAAAGACACACACACAATCGCATACACATACACATACACACGTCCCTCACACACACATCATGTACACACAATACACACAAACTCGTGCACACACACACTAGGTGTTTTCAATAAAAATACAATTAATATTAAAGTCTTTCAGATGACTGCTGAAAATTCCGTGTGTTAGTTTGTATTTAGGATTAGGAACTAGTTTGCAGTTAGTTTTTTTAAGCAGGTGAGAGCTGAAAAACAGCGAAGTCAACAAGCATGTCTTGACTCTGTCGGCACATGTTGAGCTCACACCTTATGTTGTCAACTGTCTATTTGTAAATTGTTTATTTGTAACTAGCTTTTGCCCGTGACTTCGTCCGCATGGAATGAGTAATTTTCGGGATGGAAAGTATACCCGTTATTGCGTGAGTAACAAACATCCAAACATCTTCACAAACTTTCACGTTCTCTTACTCTTACAGAGTATTAGGGAAAAACTGTAGGTACCTACAATGTTTGTTTTCCTTTTTTATATGTAATAAATTATCCTTTATTTATTAATAATTTTAAACCCTCTCCTGAACTATTCTACTGAAAATTAACGTAAATTATAATTTTTATTGTTCAAAAAAGTAATAGGTAGATAAATAATTATTTATAATAGATAAATAAATAGAGAACATTTTATTGTTCATAAAAAAGGAAATTAGACAGATATTATCCTGAGATCCTGGTCACCGATTTTCATAACAATGCTCATTAAGCTCAACTTAATAAGCTGAAACTCAAAGAATTTGCTTTTATCCGTCGAGAAATTTTAGTATCTACCTTCTACATTGTCTTAATTCTCCTTGTAGTTCAATGGTCATCTTAGGCCCTGGTCACCAAATTTCACTAAAGTCCTCATTAATACTGATCGAGGAAGCTTAAATTCGAAGGGTCTCCTAGTGTCCGTTACGTGTACATGTACCGGCGTACAAGTAACAGCGCAAAAGCCAGATGGAACAAACTTGCGAGGCCGAAGACCGAGCTCCGCAAAGCGGGCACGTGGAACCCCGCCGCGGCGACGCCGAAGGCCGAGCTCTGTCTAGGGAGAAACTTGCGAGGCCGAAGGTCAAGATACAAAGACAAAAACTGCCGCGGTGCGCCTGAAGGCCGAGCTCCGTTTAGGCCGAGATTCGATTACGATTAACGGTTTGTATATCCATTGAATCTATTGAACTTCAAGTAATCACAACGAAGACACTAATATCTTAAGTCGTTTCGTTCAAAAGCATTGACAGTTGGCACCATAGAATTCCGAGCTCGAATCAAAGACCGTTTTGTGACTTTTAAGTGATCCGGAAAGCAATCTAATCGAACTAAAGGGCCGAGTAGTGCCCAGTGGGACCATTAACCAAGGTTCAGTGGTCGCTGTGAAATAAGTGTTTGCTTAGGCAGATTATTGAGAGCTGAGGGGTTATTTGAAAGGTTTTGGAATCAGTTTTATACACTTGCTTACTCGGCAAACGTAGTTTTGCCATATTAATTAGCCTAAGACATATTCTCAGACGTACCAAATATACAAAAAAAAATCATAAAAATCGATGAACCCGTTTCGGAGGAGTTCGATAGCAAACACTGTGACTCGAGATTTTATATACACTTATAAATACACGATTCCACTAAAGCCTTCCTCAAACGCAGTTTAAGTATTCTGTGTTAAGGAGAAAAAACACCTCACAATGCATCTGAAAAGTAATTTAAGGAATCCTGTTTATATAAATAACGCTGTCGAATTTGTGCAATCAAGTGTAACAAACAAACAAAGAAACAACCAAGAAACTGTTACAGTCTCATAAAAACACGATTTCTTAAAGCACTCCTCAAATGCAGTCTAAATTAGCTTTTTCCGTTACGCAAGACCATCTTCAATGCATTCAAGGTGTGTTTTAGACGGATCGCGTTTTATAGATGACACCGTACTATAACTTTAAGTCCCGGAAAAATGTGGTATTATTCGATATGCCTACCTACAAACAGTATAAAATACAAAAAGAGATCGAGTTAAGAATATCAGTCTTATGCAAAGTGTACTTGTATTAGTTAACACGGTTAATTAGTTAATTATTAAAGTTTCAATCGTCTTCTACCATTGATCTTTTGTTATTAGTCCCATGATAATCAATCGACCTCAAATCCAACAAAGGACGAAATTACGAATACATAAGAAAACGAAATCAAAAGGCCCTTTGCCCTCTCTCAAATTCTCATTGGAATACGGGGAATCGTGATATGAATTCTAAATACAAACGGATTGTGAAGACAATGATACTACTCCCAAAGTACTGGAATATGTACCAATTTCAGCGCAATTCATACTTGCGTCTTCCGATATTACTAGGTTCGCCCTTCGTACACTTTCTGTTGTGCTGTAAAGAACTAATAATAATAATACCAAAGACAAAAATTATAAAAAAACCGAAAAGTGCGAGTAGGACTCAGGCACTTATTTTATTTTATTTATCTTATTTTATTAAGGATATCAACAGCGAAAACAAATAATTTGATTACAATGATAAAGAAACAGTTCACAAGGCCAATAACAGACATCCACAAATAGGCAGTTCATAATTACTAGAAATATACCACGATAGCGCTCAGCAATATAAAAATACATGCATTTTTTTTAATTATTCAAATAAATATATCTTATTACAATTTAAAACTAATCAAGATTCAAGATTTAAGATTTGCCCATTATATGTGTGTGTGTGTGTGTGAGTGTGTGTAGGCTTCTAAATAAACTAAGTATATCAAAATTAACTTTGCCGTCGAAATAAATGTTTTTCCGTACCATTTTCCTGCCAAATTAACTTAAAAAATAACAAAAATACAATTTTTTTTTTAATTTCACGATTCTACGTCAGCGAGAAACTCGCAAACACTTCTTCAAAAAACGTCCTAAACAGAAAAAAATTGAGCTCGAGATATTTGGCTATATATTTTGATTGCATTGACTTAGATGCTTGATATTTTCACACACAAGAGGGATCGTTGACTGGAGTAATTGATTTTAATTAAGGGTCTTGAGAGACGGACATATCGACCGCCGGATGGAGAAGGTGCCTTTTTCCATTTGAGCTACGTAGCTCTGAAAGTGGTATAATTTGAACGCTCATCATAGTTTATTTTTCGACCTTAGTGCCTTCTTAATACCAAATAAAATAAATATGAATGAAATCAACACTTGTATAATATTTTGCTTTTCAAAGGGGCAAATTGCATAAATGGTCTCCAAAACGTACGCGGATAAGTACATAAGGAGTTATTTTCAAACATTCATAATTTTTTAATTTTTTGGTGAACACAATTTAATTCGTAATTCATAACTTTATTGCAACCATGTATAGTTGTTTAGTCGTCAGAATGTATCCGTTTTGGCAGGCATTTCGATTTTTGAAGTCCAATAGGTACTTTCTCCTTGAGACCTACAGTGGACGAAGGTAAATAGACGGCTTATGTTTTTTTTTCATCTTTTTAATACAAAACCCACAGCACAAGTTAACTTCTAAAGTATAGTTATGTTAAATGTTATACAAAAACTTGTGTATTTGCAAAAATGGTGTAAAATTAAATTAATGAATCATGATATACATTAAATTAACTCAATTTTTTTACGTTTCACAATCTATTACTATCAATGAAAACAATTTTTTTAAATATTCGTAATTTCAATGAAATTCAGATGGTTTACAAAAAGAAAGGAAAGAAATTAATAACTGCTGGAACATTAATTATTCAAATAATTATCAAAGAGGCGACAGATTTTAGATTTTGATCTACATTTATAATGATCCTAGAGACAAGCCAGGGAGATTATTATTTTAATCATTCGAAATATTCACCTTCCTTTACTTTCATTAAAATCGAAGTAAAATTTTGGTCGCTTTCATTCTTGATTTTGATGAATTCTCTGTTATAATGAAAACTGCTTATGATTTCAAGTGAGGCTTAACAAACTAAACACTTACAATACGCCTAAGACTTATCACAGAGCAATATTAAAACCATTAAGTTTATGCTAACTCTATTCTTTCTTAAGTCTGGCAGTGAGCAGTAGTTGGCTGTAACTTTACTTAAATTACAGCCTGTAAGTTAATTATGTTATTTTGTTAACTGATATTAACAATATTTGTTTGTATGGCTTGGTCGTTTTTAGGGTTCCGTATCCAAAGGGTAAGAGACCCTATTACTAAGACTCCGCTGTCCGACCGTCCGTCCGTCCATCCGTCTATCACCAAGCTGTATCTCATGAACCGTGATAGTTAGACAGGTGGAATGTTCATTGATGATGTATTTCTGTTGCCGCTATAACAAAAAATAACTAAAAACAGATTTAAAGAAATATTTATGGGGGCTCCCATACAACAAACGTGATTGTTTTGCTGTTTTTTGCTCGATATTAATAACGGCAAAAGGTAGACGCCTGAAATATTCAAATTTTGTATAGATAATGGTACGGAACCCTCGGTGCGCGAATGCGACTCGCACTTGGCCGGTTTTTTCTGCTCGTGACATCGTGGCTTTTACTTTTGGAACGGGAGAGAGAGGATATCTTGGAACCACGTGCAGACATTACGAATATTTTAAAACATTGGTTTCATTGACAGTAATAGATTGTGGCACGTGAAAAAAATTGAGTTAATTTAATGATGATTCATTAATTTAATGTTACTCGACAAATATACAATTTTTTCTGTAGCGTTGTCAATTTAAATTATTTTTCTAAGCTTATTTTAATTAATCACTTAGTTTTACTTTTGGAACGAGAGAAAGAGGATATCCTGGAACCACCTGGAGACGCTAAGTCCAGCGGGACGCGACTAATATCGAAACCAATATGCATGAGCTTGAATTAAAGGCGCACAATCTATTTTGATATGCCCCTGATGATGAATAAATGATTATTATTATTGGATTCGTTTGTGATATTGTTATGTGATATTTAGGTATTAAATAAACAACTAGGTACCTTAATCTCATTCACTTAAATACATAGTCAGCCTAAATCGTACTAACACGCCTGTATCGCGAAGGGGTTCTGACAAATTTATTGCGTTTCCTCAAAATTAATTACTTGGTTTCGGGTTTTCTTTTCGCTTTTTGGTCAACAAACTTATACCTATGGCCCTTTCATCCCCATAACTAAAAAAAACTTTGTAGTATGTAGTAGTTGTATACAAAACCGGCCAAGTGCGTGTCGGGAAACGTGCAGTGTAGGGTTCCGTAGAAAGAGGAGGTTTTATCTGCTTTACACAACCAACAACTTCATCAACGTCATTATCTATGAATTTTTGGTATAGGTTTTCCTTTTATAAGTTAGTCGCCTATTACTCGTTAAATTGTAATGCCTACTTAGCCGTGATAGTTTTCTTTTAAGTTCATTATATGTGCTACTATCCTTAATTTTTCCCCGTTCAAACACTCAACTGTTTGGCCAGCAAATGCAGCAAATGATACTCGGACAAAAAAATACGCTTTATACTACACCTGCTTGGAAAGTACCTTGATACTTTATCAAATTTACGGTAAAAAGTACGTCATTGCATATCGAACAAATATGCGGGGAGAAAACGCATCTGAGCGGGAGAGAAAAGTGTATGAAAATCCATTTCTTACGTGGTTTTTCTTTTTTAATTTTGGGTAAGACTATGCGCCGGTAACCTAAATATCAAAAGCCAAAAAGTTTTTACAGTGAGTTTTTATCTCCAAGTTCGCAAAATGACACTGGCCACTAGCTGTGTGATGGATGGTGTCGGGCTGGCAATGCGACCCTGCGGCGGCAGGATAAACAATTTGAAAAAAGAACATGTGAAAATTGCAGACGCCATTGGCGCCATTTCCAATTTGTGTGTTGTTTGAGGATTCAGTTTTCGTAGAAAGAAAAATAAATACTTTCCAAGCAGGTGTAGTATAAAGCACTATGTATCACTCGAGAGAAACTGCGATTCCCGATATCGGGTGTTTTAAAGCCCTCGCCTACGGCTCGGGCTTCAAACGACACCCTCGACGGTAATCGGTCACTTTCTCCTCTCGGTGAACAATGTACTATTTTATTTTTTATTCTGCCGTTTTATCGGCGTGATTGTATGTCTATGCTAAATTTCAGCTTTCTCGTACTAATCATCTCTGAGCTAGGCCGCGGATAGACAGACGGACAGACATGGCGAAACTATAAGGGCTCCTTGTCGATTACGGAACCTTAAAAAGTACCATTTAAAATTGATTATCATAGACTTAGCGTACCTACTGTATTTTATCTATATGGTAAGGCATTGATAAGTAAACATCACAACGTCAATTAATTTCCAAGGGTCATAGAGCTTAATGAGCCCCTTGTTAGAGCTAAAGGAACATACGTCCCGTGTGAATTAGCAATCAGGTATATTGATACAACCATAGCGTTTGTAGGTATACCGTATATTCTTGGATATGAAACGACGTTTGAATAGCATATTATTATAAGATGGAACGTAAAATTGTATGTACTTCGTATTGGAACTATTAATTGTTCTAATTGGAACTAGTGATTAAGTTGGTTCACCATACATATTTTCCTTGTTGGAAAACCTTAGCTACTACAGTCTGGCCATCCTTATTACCTAGTGATTGACGTGAAACGTCTTTCAGTTCGGTATTAGGGCGTCACTTACTAAAACCACATGCAACGAAGATATGTCGCCTTGGTGAGGGTTGTTACTCTGTAACTACGTATCGTGTGCAATTCATTGATGTATGGTTAAGTAGAGCCAAATAGCCAATTCTCAGATCCACTTGACTCATGCCGCTAGATGGTTCCAGTGCCGCGTAACACATTGCGCATACAATAAACGCTTTCTTATAGACGTTTCGCTTTAAACCGACGGCCGTATAAGAAAGAAAGAAAGAAGACATTTATTTAAATTGTCACAGAAACACAAAGTTAATACGAAGGTACACAAACAAAATAAACGAACGTCAAAAAAACAAAAATAAAAACAAAATAGTCGTAAAGAGAACTATGAGAGAGACATATAGAGTCTATCCCTACACAGTCCCATCCGCTTTTTCCTGTGAATAAGGTTAGTGAAAAAGCATTATGTTCAGATTTCAGACTAGACACTGAAGAATCAAACATGTTTATGTTAATGCTGTTTACCAATTTATTGAAGTTATTTGGGACTCACCACAAATATTTCTGCACCTTGTTAAAACAGTTTTACAGCACAATATATCGAATATTTTTTCCTGGAGCCTTTCGAGGATGGTCGTACATATGGTGAATTCACACAGCAGTTAAATTTTGTGGAGCGAAGTTCAGCAACGTGAAAAATAATATGAAAATTAGTTAATTTTATGATGTAACAAAGAACCAAACAAAATAACGTCAAACTTTTGCTCTACAAAAGAAACTAAACTGCGGTATGGATATACCTTTATGTTCGTTTGTCATGTGTGTTATACAGTAAAAAAATTGGCAGACGGTTTATTATGACAAGGAACAAAAAAAGAAATCTACCAACAAAGTCTTAGGTACCGTAAATACCCGTAGGTGAATTCCAAGAATGCTACTGTTTTAGTTACGTTTAGTGATTAGCACCGAACACATCTTATATTTTGATTTACCTACCTTACTCTGTCCTACCTGGCACCACGCAGGCTATAAGAACAGGCCCTACAGGTTTTGTGTACACACGACCGCAGATCAATATACTCTAGGCGGTAACATCCTCGCAGTAAAGACCTACCGTTGAATTCAGATAGTGTGATGTGTTATCATCTGTACGTGTCAAAACGGATCAATGGCAGTATCAGGAAGCGATGACAGACACACACGACGGACGCCTATTGTTAGTATTTAGGTCAGATGCATATAACTGTTATTGTTAAAACTAACGGTTATGTTAGATATTTCGATGACAAGATATGGTTGTTCCCGGGACGAAATATTGGTTATTGCGTCGTCGTGGCAAAAGGCAATAAATATTTGCTGGTTGGATTTTGATATTCGGCCTGTAGGTAAATGGAGAATAAACCATTAATTGTACATTCCAAAGTTAATCCACGCAGGTATCTGCTATATGAAGTTGGATAAAATGTTGGTATTCAGTTTTTCAGGAACGGACAATTTTATTTTTTTTTATTATTTTACAGCTCGCGCGCTAGAAAGAGAGGATATTCTAACAGAGATAAAGACAATACGGTCTTATTTATAAAAAAGTTGATTCCACTAAAACACTGTTAAGACGGAGTTAAAAGCTAGTTTATGGGACGAGTTTCTGTTATAAACCAGCATTAAGTCCTTCTTAAGAGTGTTTTAATGGAATCTACTTTTAATAAATAATACCGCGAGAATGTTGATTTATGGAATGTTGCGTTGGTTTGGACATATGGATAGATTGACTTAAGATTGACTTAAGAAATATACCTATCGAGCGAATGTGGGTGAAGGACAGGGATGTCCCAGGCGTCCCTAAGACGTCACAGTAAGACCACATAGTTCGACCACATAGGAGATCTATTAGCAAATGCAAGATAAAAGTATCCGAAACTGGCGTCGGTGGATGCAATGACTAATGAATGTCGATGAAGCAAAAGATGCTTGTCAGGATCGTGGCAAGTGGCAAACCCTAGTCTCTGCCTAACCTCGGGGATACAGGCGTGAGTTTATGTAATGTAAATAAAGACTGAGATTGATTGTGATTGTGTTGTGTGAACTTGTGTGGAATGGTTTTTTACAAAAGTATAAATAATAACTTTTAAAAACCTATTTGGGGGCTAAATTGTCCTCAGTACGGGTTAGTGCAACAAAAAGAATATAATTATAACTTTTACTTCGATAAATTAACTTCACATAAAAACTAATCAACATGAAAATCACTAGTAAATGAATTAAGCATTTGGGAAGGCGGCCATACATTATCTAAACAAACTTGTTTCGAACAAATAAAAAGCCTAGACAAAACAGACATTACCCAATGCCCGTATAAAAAGTTTCCGGAACAACTCTTTGAAGAAACAACTATATTTGCCTCACCTATTTAATTCCATGTCTTCCGCATAACAACTCAATGGAAAAAGACACATTTGGAAAATAATGTAGGTATAAATTTTGTCTTGCTTGTACTTCGTCAAGGCACGAAAATAGGGACAGGATTGGATTTATCCATCTGAACTTATATATTTCATTACATATAGCTTTTCTTTAGATGTGAACAAACTGTCTATCAAGTTGTTTGCTCAACCTAGGTCATTCCCTTATCTTATTAATTCATTAAAGTATCAAACTTTATTATGAATTTCTGGAATAAAAATGTTTTACCCGCAGGAAAGCTGAATGAAATAAAATGTAGACTTATCTAGTTGGTTTTTCAAGAAAAATATAGAGTATGGAGATTGCTTAACCGTCTACGCGAAGGTCCTGCAGTGGGCGTCAAATGGCTGATGATGATGATGATGATGTTCTCTATCTATCTATTGCTTAATTTAAAATTATAAATCCGGATTCACTAACTTACTTTGCGGACTTGTACCGATACTTAAATATCAATTAAGTTGCCTTTTCAATTGAAGAATATTAGTCAAATAGGTACATTTTAAGTCCCATTTAAGGAAGTGATACAAATCGACCTATGTGAGTCCGGATTTAAAGTAATTTGCAGTGTTTATGAAAGTTTTAGTTCAAAAATAAACTTCTTGTATACGTATTGCTCCTTCAGAAGTAATCTTTACAAAACAACTGACAGTAAGTAGGTGATATTAGCTAAAGTGCATATCATTTCATTTAGAAAATTATAGGTAGAATAATTAGTAGGTCGAGCACACAGATTACAAACTGCAGCAGGAAACTAACCCTGTAATTCAATCTATTGACTGGCTAAGTCCTAGCTTTCGTCATTATCCATCTGTCTCCTTAAACAACGTCCATTAACGAAAGTGGATCCATTTGAACACATTACGCTGCGCTTGGCTCAATTGTGATTTCATCTGCTGTGCTAAAACAAACGCCATGATCAGGCGTTCGGCTTAGTCTTTTGTATAAGCACAGAGGTATAAGCCTGTCAATGGGCAATCCAGTCTTTGTTTTATCGAAGTTGGTCAGTCTTTACAAGAGCAACTTATTTCGTTTGGGTTATTAAATTATATTGGAAATACTATTTATTTAAAATATTACAAGGACTAGTTGACTTAAAAGTTTACAGTATCAAGCTCGCCTTTGTACAAATATTTTCATTATGCGAGAATCTTCAATCAATTTCCAAACAAAAACGCGGCGCATTCTTGTGCGTATAGACTGAGCTCAGCGGTTTAAGCAATATATCACGTTAGTAACATCTTCCATCTACATCGCAAAGGCACTTACGGCCATTGCGCTGCCATTAGTCAGACACATTTTGCGTCGATGCAATACTTCCTTTGTTGCAGCGCGGCGCGCGATGTGATTACCGCACAAGTAAAGTACTCTACGAACGACACGCTCTGATATAGTTCAGTATATGAGACGTTCCAACGTATATATTTGATTTTCTTTATTGCGTTGCACAACAGATGAATGGCATGTTATGACAATATCATGGTGACAGCCCTATCACAATGGCGATTTACGAGCGATTTGAAAGCGATACGATTGCGCAGCGAGTCAACGACGAATCTGGGAGAATTCATTATCGACTGGGAGAGAGCGACTTGTATCCCATGTACCGGGATGATTTTGAATTTTAGTAAAATAACTTTGTATCCATCGTATCAATGACGATTGTACCTCAACTAAACGATGCATGCTACGTCCACTTACACACGTATCTTTGATATGACTCAAGTGGGGCGGGTCGGACTGTTGAGCGCGATTGTACAAAATTATAATCGCGGCGACATCGCTGCAATTGCGTAGCGTTGTCGCGGCGTCGTAGCGGCTTGCTCGCTGCGCAATCGCATCGCTTTCAAATCGCTCGCAAATAGGTAGTGTGGTAGGGCTCTTATTACTTATAATCTTGTTACACATCCTTTGAGGCCTGCTGACTGCGACCAATTATTTATTAAATAAATAAATTTGTTTATGTTTACTTATTATTATTAACAAACTTAATATATACTCCATTCCACAAAAAGAGCTCTCGAAGAAAATCGCCCATGTGCGACCATTGGTTAATGCGAGTGACCTTCAATAGCCACTGTATTCATATAAACCTACCCTATGAAACGGACCGTCTTCGCTTATTGTTTCGCTTATCTCTAGCCGCGCACATTGACCAATGAGATGCGAGTATTTGTTCCCTAGGAGTTCGAGTCGTGGGACAAAGTATAGATACTAGACTATATTAGCAAGAAAACTATCTTAGAAAAAACGGGCCAAGTGCGTGTCGGGCCACGCGCAGTATAAGGTTCCGTAGAAGGAGGCGTTTTTACCTGCTTTACAGAACTGACAAATTTATCAAACTAATTTTTAATGGAATTTATACCAAGTTTTCCTTTTATAAGTTGGTCGCCTATTATTCGTTAACATGTAAAGCCTACTTAGCTGTGATATTTTTCGTTTTAAGGTCATTCATGTGTTACTGTACTGAATGTTTTCACGTTTCTACAATCAACCGTTTAGCCAAGAGAGGGCGGGGATGCCCTACTCTAACAAAAAATGCCCCTTAAAAACTTAACATGTCGTAAACGGAACCCTAAATCGAAAAATGGTTTAACATTTTGAAACGACCAATTATTTTGAAACGACCGGCTATACTCCGAACGTATGCCATTTTTTTTCCGCAGGTGAGAAAAGAAAATGGCATACTTACGTATGTTCCGTATTCGTGGTTGGACATTTCCTACATCAAATCATGTGATGCGACCATTTAACTGACGCTCAGTCGGAACTACCGCCCTCTTGCGATATTACCCGCGATGGTGGTAGAAGAACATTAGGCGCAGCGACACTAGCGCCACAAGCGGAACAAGTATTCAAGATTTTGAATCTAACAGTTATCTGTCGAGAGCTCGGTGCGACAGTCGCGGTATACGCCGTGCGTTACAGAGTTTCCCTCTAGAACCTATCAACCCTGGCCAGGGTCTCGGAAGACGTCGTACGCCTTCACCAGTTCAGGAGTTGCGATTCTACGTGAGAAGCCGGCTGTTGCAGAGGAAAGGTGAGTCGTACTCCCTTGCTTTGTTGTCGGATTTGTGCAACCCGAGTCATCGATTTTTAATTCATTTTCCCCTAAAATCTACAGTCCACTTGTCGATGCAACATTTCTGGCCCTTCAGAGCCAAGATTAAAGAATTAGTGTTCCTAATTATTTCTTTATTTCTTTAATTTTTCTTTATAAAAAACCAATTTGCAATTTGGAATTCAAAATGGCGTTAGAAGATAAAACGTTAGAAGTGAAACGTACTACTTTAACTTGTAAAAAGGAGTACTTGTTTACTAAATTACAAAAGTTATTCGATGTTTCCAGAACGGTTGATCAACATTTAGACCGATTGCCTTCATTTTTATTACAAATCTCCGAATTAGAAAATGTTCGTACGAAATTTGAAACGGTCATTTTTGATTTGTTTGAAATTGAAAGTCAAATAAATCCAGCAAAGAAAATGTCGTTGAGGGAACTCGAAGCATTTGATGAAATGTGTACTAAATGTCAATTAGTTGCAAAAAAGCACTCGAATAACTCCCAATCGGTTGAAAAACAGGAGTTAGTTAGCCCTGCCTTACCTAAATTGTCATTATTTGAATTCGATGGTAAAATAGAAGATTGGATAACGTTTTATGACACTTTTTTATCGTTAGTTCATAATAGGAATTTTTCTAATATTGATAAATTTCATTATTTACTTTCTTGTTTAAAGGGTTCGGCATTGAATATTGCGAAAAAGTTACCTATAACGGCTGCTAATTATTCGTTAGTCTGGCAAAGTCTGATAGATAAATATCACGACAATAGAACACTCGCAAGTAGGTACCTTGATAGAATGTTAAACTTTCCGCCGCTTACTAAAGACACTGTTCTAAACTTGGCATCATTCATAGAAACATTCGATCACTCGCTAAAAGCTATTCAAGCGTTAAATATATCGAACTTAGACGATTTTCTTTTTTGTCATTTAGCATTGCGACGGCTTGACCCTCACACTAGAAAATCATTTGAAGAAGGTCGAGACCAACAAACAATACCTACTTTTACCGAACTCATAAATTTCGTTAATAAACAGATTAAAGTGTTAGAACATAGTACATTTAATAACCCGTCTTCTATTGTTGCGCCAACATCGGTTAAAACTTTTAATCAGACTACCCACAAAAGCAACTTTCAAAAACCGTCTTCTTTCAAATCTGTGTTAGCTGCGACGACGCGAGCGCAGAATAACAACAATAATAATCGCAACGCGAACTTTAACTTAGTTTGTGCGCATTGTAAACAAAATCATATGATTTATCGATGTGATCAATTTCGTAAATTGTCAGTCGATCAACGAAGGGACCGTGTTCATTCGTTAAATCTATGCACAAATTGTCTTAAACCAGATCATAAATGTAATGACTGTAAAAGTACAATTTCTTGCGGTGTTTGTTTATTGCAACATCATTATCTTTTACATAAAGATTCGGGGCGTACACTTGCATCGGTGGCCGTGCCAGCCGTAGCTACGAATAGTTGTTCGTCCGCGCTGCCGTCTCTTTCTCACGCGCACCAGGCGCTAGTCTCGTCTCACTCCGTGAGTGATTCGATACAGGAATCGCTCGAAACAGCGATCGATAATCGGGATTATGGTGTAGTTTTAGGTACTACCATAACGCATATTCGCGATATTGATGAACGGTATCAAGACTGCCGTGCGGTTATTGATTCCGGAGCTCAGAGCTCATTTATAACTACCGAATGCGCTCAAAGATTACGCTTACCTCGTAGGAAGTGTCCGTTTACTATTAACGGCTTAGGCGGTGGATTTATTAAAAATCAGGGCATGGTTACGTGCACGATAAAACCGAGACATTTTGACGGTCCGACGTTCGACGTTAATTTGGTTATCGTGTCCAAGGTATCAGCTGATATGCCAAATGTTATATTTTCAGATAGCGTAATTAACAAATATCGATCGTTTCCATTAGCGGATCCATTATTTTATACCCGGTCTCGAATTGATATTTTGTTAGGAAATGACGTTGTGCCTTTTCTCATTAAAGATAAACCGTTAATAATTAATGATAGCATTCCAAGTGTAATCGAAACCGTGTTTGGGTTCGTTATAAGCGGTAAATTATACCCGCGTGAAAATAATATTTCGCAAAATTTACATTTATCTATTTCTTACGAAGAAGAACAGTCGTTAGATGAAACGTTACGTTCATTTTGGAAAATTGAGGAAGTGCCGTGCACACCTCTAGTCAGTCCTATGGACAAATTAGCCGAAGAAATATTCGCGAAAGAACACACCCGGGAATCGAACGGGCGGTATGTCGTGCCGTTACCGTTCGCACCTGGCCACCCGCCGCTCGGTGAGACGCGTGCGATAGCCGAACGTAGGTTATTATACACTGAGCGCAAACTCGCGCGCACTCCGGAATTACAGAAAAAATACATCGAGTTCATGCGCGAATATGAGAATCTCGGACATATGGAGCTTTATAAAGGTGATAAACCTAGCAAGTATATTATTCCACATCATAGTATTTTGCGACCTAGTAGCACATCGACTCCGTTGCGTGTTGTGTTCGACGGATCGGCGAAAAGTAGTAATAACGTTTCTTTGAATGATATACTTCTAGTAGGGCCGAGTTTGTACCGCGATATAGCAGCGATAATTTTAAATTTTAGACTTTTCGAGTTTTGCCTAGTAACTGACGTTTGTAAAATGTACCGCGCAATTTCGTTACGAAAATGTGACAGGGGCTATCAGCACATTTTATTTAGAGAATCACCTAACGAACCTATTGAATTGTACGAATTGAACACCGTAACTTACGGTCTTAGTTGCTCACCGTTTTTAGCTATTCGAACTTTACTTCAGTTGGCAATTGACGAGGGAGAACGTTTCCCACTCGCCGCCCAGGTACTCCGAGAAGGGGTGTACATGGATGATGGAATCTATTCATGTTCTACCTTCGAGGAGGCTTGTGAAGTACAGGATCAGCTTATAGGTATTTTTGAAAGCGCAAAGTTAACATTAAAAAAGTGGATGAGTAATAGTGAGGATCTCCTTAAGCGCGTTCCAATCGAGAATAGGGAAGGCTCAATAAGTTTTTCTGGTGATGAAAAAGATCGAACCCTAAAGGTTCTGGGATTGAAATGGTTTCCGACAAATGATAGTTTTTGTTTCGTAATAAATATGGCCGATGCTGATTCCACGAAGCGCTCGGTACTTAAACTACTCGCGTCGATATATGACCCCGTGGGCTTTGTCGCGCCATGCACGTTTGAAGCTAAGACCCTCATGCAGGAGCTATGGAAATTAGGGATCGGTTGGGATGAACGGTTGCCGGACGATTTAAAAGATAGATGGCAAAATTTTATCTCGGAACTTCCATTGTTGGCCGAACTTCGTATTGAACGCCACATGTTGCTCGCGGGAGAAACGCAGTGTGAGTTGGTAGGCTTTAGTGACGCTTCTTTACGCGGCTACGCAGCCTGTGTTTATGTTATCAGTCGCGATAATAGAAATAACGTAAAAGTGCGTTTAGTAACTGCAAAATCTAAGGTTGCGCCAATAAAACAAATCACAATCCCACGATTGGAATTGATGGGTGCTGTCTTACTTAGTAAATTAATTAAATCTGTTTGTGATTCTTTCACTAGAGTTAAGATCACTAAAATCACAACTTTGTCGGACTCGACAATCGTATTGTCGTGGCTCCAAACCGAACCTTATAAATTAAAAACTTATGTTAGTCACCGTGTGACTCAAATAATTGAAATCTTACCCCCTCACTGTTGGCGACACGTTTCTAGTGAGCACAACTTAGCTGACATCGGTTCTCGCGGAGCGTCTCCAGCGCAACTTGTCAGCTGTAGTAAACAGTGGTTGATGGGCGCCGATTGGATGTATCAAGACTACAACGCTTGGCCAATATCGGTCTTTATTCATAAAAGTGACGTTCAATTACCGGAATTAAAAATTTCTGTTAACTTGTTATTACAAGATAATAGCTTACCGGGGGAAACTAAACAGGAACTTTGCGAAAGAATATTTAATAAATTCTCATCGTTTTCTAAAATGCAAAGAACTTTTACTTGGATTTTAAAATTAGCTCGTGAAAAAAGTAATTTTAAATTTAAATCAGTAAGACTAACTACTCTTGAGTTAAATCGGACCTTAAATGCTTTAATAAAGTTAGTTCAAACTGCCTATTTCGAAACTGAAATTAAATTACTTAAAAATAAAAAGTTCGTGCCTTCTTTGCGCAAATTGTCTCCGTTTCTTGATGCTGACGGCTTTCTCAGGGTAGGGGGTCGTATCGGCCACTCGGAGCTTCCTTATAACTCTAAACACCCGCGTTTGCTTCCTAAGAATAGTCCTTTTACGAGACTTTTAATTAAATATTTACATGAAAAATACTTACATGTAGGGCCGCGTACCTTACAAAGTATCATAAATGAAAATTATTGGATCCCGTCCGCTCGTAGCGTCATTAGATCCGTATTATCTAAATGTCTCATTTGCTTTAAAAACAAACCGACTTTATTATCACAGCCGGAGATGGCTCCTCTGCCAGCCACTCGTTTGATGCCTAATAAAGTATTTGACCACGTCGGAGTGGACCTCGGTGGTCCCTTCTTTATAAAAGAAAGTTTACGCCGTAATGCTAAAGTTTCGAAAGCGTACTTAGCGCTGTTCGTATGTTTTTCAACAAAAGCGGTGCATTTAGAAGTGTTGTCTTCGCTTTCCGCGGATTGTTTTCTCGCGTGCTTTGACCGGTTCGTAGCGCGTAGGGGCATGTGTTCTGCGTTATATTCAGACTGTGGTACTAATTTTGTCGCCGCGAGTAAGCATATCACAGAAGTACAAAGGTTCTTGCGAGATTGTCAAGGTGACATTTCGGATGGCTGCGCTAAACGACAGCTAGTTTGGAAGTTTAATGTCCCTAGTGCTCCCCATATGGGTGGACTATGGGAAGCTGGCATCAAGGCAGCTAAGTATCACTTAGTACGAAGTGTAGGTGAAAAATCCTTAACGTTTGAGGAACTTTCTACCATTTTTTGTAAGGCAGAGGCAATCCTTAATTCGCGACCGCTGTGCCCGCTGCCAGCTAGCGACAACCCTAACGATTTTAATGTTTTGACGGCCGGACATTTTTTAATTGGTCGAAGTTTAACTGCTTTGGCTGAATATGATGTTCACGATATAAACACTAACAGACTGTCACGTTGGCAGTAGATACAAAAGTGTTCGCAACAGTTTTGGAAACGTTGGAGTAGTGAATATTTAAATACGTTACAGCAAAGAGCAAAATGGTTTACTTCTTCTTCCAATATAAATATTGGTGATATTGTTCTCATAAAGACTGATAATGTCCCCACTTGTAAATGGCCTTTAGGAAAAGTAGAAAAAGTACATCCAGGTCCAGACGGTTTTGTCCGCTGTGTAACACTACGCACAGAAAAAAGTGTATTACAAAGACCTGTCAATAAACTTTGTCCTTTACCATACATTAATTAGCCTGCTTTAAATATCCAGTTTTAATTTAAAATTAAATAAATATTAATTCTAAGTTAGGTTAATTACTTTCCTATTTTAATTTTTTTAAGGGCCATTAGCAGCCTTTCCCATAAAAATAGAACTAAATATTTTTATGATTTTTGTTTTCCTTTTAATAGAAACCATCACACTGGTTTCGGTAGGGGGTGTGTTCCGTATTCGTGGTTGGACATTTCCTACATCAAATCATGTGATGCGACCATTTAACTGACGCTCAGTCGGAACTACCGCCCTCTTGCGATATTACCCGCGATGGTGGTAGAAGAACATTAGGCGCAGCGACACTAGCGCCACAAGCGGAACAAGTATTCAAGATTTTGAATCTAACAGTTATCTGTCGAGAGCTCGGTGCGACAGTCGCGGTATACGCCGTGCGTTACAGAGTTTCCCTCTAGAACCTATCAACCCTGGCCAGGGTCTCGGAAGACGTCGTACGCCTTCACCAGTTCAGGAGTTGCGATTCTACGTGAGAAGCCGGCTGTTGCAGAGGAAAGGTGAGTCGTACTCCCTTGCTTTGTTGTCGGATTTGTGCAACCCGAGTCATCGATTTTTAATTCATTTTCCCCTAAAATCTACAGTCCACTTGTCGATGCAACAACGTAATTTGGTGAACGTACATTTTTTTTAAAGATTTTATCGTATTATTTTGTCAGCGTGATTAATAAATGCCAAAATTCAGCTACAACAGACATGGAGAAACTATTTTAGATTACAGAACCCTAAAATGGATTAAATTAATGTTCAATCGTTGTAAAATATGCAGAATAATAATAATAATAATAATAACAATAATAACTTCCAAACAATAGAATCTTGACCTGGTCCCAAGCTAAAAGAACACCCTGTGCTATGGTAACCAGGCAAGCACGTCACAAACGCGAAAATGCACCCAGACTGAGGCCATTTGTACAAATGTACGATGGCCTCAGTGGGAATCGAACCCACGACCTCTGTTTTGGTAGCTAAGCACCCTAACCGCTAGACCAACGAGGCAGTCCTGTAGAAAACCTGCAATATTCGAATTATCAGGTTTTTTAATACTCGGAAATCACAATATTCAAACATTAATACAAAACGAGGAGCCATTTACGTACAAACTGGCTTTATACGGCAACGTTTGAAATTGATTTCAACTTTATAGCTCTGTCTGTTTCTGAGTAAAAGCATTTTCTTTGATAGACGGATGGAAGAACGAACGAATAATCAAGTGATCTTACAATAAACGGACGGACCCCGTTTATTCCTTCTGAAGTACGGAATCCTAAAAAAAAACCACCATCAAAGGAAAGAACAAAGAGGATAGGTAGCAAAACTTTTCAGTTACTTTACGTACGGGTGCTTTTACAAAATAAAATAAGCTTGAACAACCTGTTCTAAATTTAGTGCACATTCTAAGATCGTAGGTTAATTTAATTTTCCAGTAAACATTTTGAATTATGCGCAAGTAAAATAGCAAAATTCCGCGTTTTAATAATTATTGTGAAGGCAAAAGCGTTAAGGGGCTCCAGAGAGTAAAGCTAGCGCCACCGAAGAAAAGAATCATATCTTATTTTACAGATCAAATTTGTAACAAGTGTCTGTACAATCTCTCCATCATGTTGATTTTCAGGACCCATGGCCGTGAACCTTCCAAACGCATACTACGATCGCCAACCCGCCTGCCAAGCGCGGCGATTATGGCAAAAAACCATGGTTAAAAAACCATGAGGGAGGCCTATGTCCTGCAGTGAACGTCAAATGGCTGATGATGATGGGCGTGAACCTAAGGCAAAACACCTAGGACTAGATAGCATTAACGCCAGAAACGGCCATTTTTGGCATACATTCTATCTAGTCCCAGGTTCGTGATCCTAGGTTCTTTGTCGTGGGTCCTAAAAATCACTGTTAAGATGATTGAGAGATCGTACAGACACTTTTTGCAAATACGATCTGTAAAAGAAGAAATGATTTTTTTTTCATAGGTGGCGCTAGTTAGCTCACTGGATCCCTTTAAGAATGCTTTATTTATATATATTTGATGCCCCATTTTGGAGCAAAATGGCAGGATATCATAAGGGCTACTTCTCCCCGCTGGTTTATAAAATAAAAAATGAAATGATAATTTATTTGCACTAAATGTTTACGTGAATAGTGAAATTTATACTTACGCTCTATGCGATAATAGCACTGAAAGATACGTGGTCATTACTATTATAAATGTCGCTATTTTTAACCGACTTCAAAAAAGGAGGAGGATTTTTACTTTTACTTTTTTTATATTCTTACTTATATTTTGAGCACCGACTCCACATTATACTTCTTCATGTATACATACATCCAATTTAAAGGTATTCTTTTTAAATTATTTATAACTTTTTAGTGCTCTAGTCTATTGAAGTCGGTTTTTATTTTTACCATACTACAGGGCATAGACCTTGTCTCACAGAAAGATAGCATGAGCTTAATCACCATACAAATAAAGTGGTTGACGTTTAATAGAGTCCATATTTATATACAATTTATATAATAGTTATTAAATGTTAATAATTTATATAATAGATGTTAAATGGTTATATAAAATTTATATAATTATGGAATCTATAAAATAGTTATTAAATATTAATCAGTTTATTTGCATGGTGATTAAGCTCATGATATATTTATCTGAGACGACGTCAATGCCTTGTAGTACGGTGTATATATTCTACTTACCAATTTCACGTAATGTAATTTTAATTTCAGAAAAAATCTAAATATAATAACTTTATTCAATGTAAATAAGAATGTGTATAGTTCGTAATTTTCAAGAGGCTTTATTGAATGAAGTTTACTCAAATGCAATAATTTTTATGGCTTTAAGTAGTGAATCTCTATCGATTGATTCTGTATGTACACTTTTTGGTGTATACAAATAAAAATTTGTACTCATAGGATACTTTTATTGCCGAAGAAGTTTAGGATTTTTCTTGTTTTACATGCAGAAAGCTGGATCTGTACACACTGGGTTAGCCGAATATGCAAATAATACATTTATTGCCCATCAGCGCGTCAAAGATACTGTAAATGACATCCGCCCTAGACGTTAACGCCAATATGGGTACATTACGCCCGGGATTGCAGTTGGAATTAGATTTCATAGTGTGTTCGTGCCTTAACCACGATCTATACAGTACATGGTTCTCTAAAAGATAGGTGTACTTACATGCCAAAGTTAGTTAGAGCGGAGGCAGCGCTTCGGTAGAATGTTGGTCTAACATTTGCCTCAGTTTGTTTTCTTTGTTAGTAGCAATTCTACTCGCTAACCATGAAGGAAATCATAGAGAGCCAACCCAAGGGTCTAAGGTGCTCATATCGTGCTCTCCAGAGTTTCTTTTCTCCACGCTAAAGGTAATCTTACCGGCAATATAAAAAGGATAAATAAGTAAAAATTTTTATCCACAAAATGGTTTGTTGTGCAAGTGAATCTATTAAATTTTACTTTTAAATATCTCATAGAACAAAAAGGGTTCATGTGCTGACAAGTGTGGGAAACGTTTTTGAGGTCCTTATTTATGGTATATACATAATTTTACTCCCATTTAACTGTAAAGCATGTTCCATACTTGAAAAATTATTAGCAAATAGAAACACCTCAACTCTAAGCCACTGAAATTAAATAAAAATACAGAATGATCAGTTTTTAGATAAAAGCGCACTACTTTTGGATTTTGGGTGAGCTCAGCACTCCGAACTATGCATCTACATTACGTTTAATGTTACTTTGGGTGACTGTATGGGGTGAATTGCATTAAATTAAACCTGTTAAATTTTCGGTGGTGGGTAACGTAAGATTTTTCAAAACTGGTATTAATCAGTGGTATATAAGTGAAAACCTGTAATTAGCTTACAGTTATTACTTAGAAGTTACTAAGAAAGTTTAAAGCTGTTGGTTTTCCATGTATTCGTAAATAAATAAATAAATAAATAAATTGTTTGAATTTAAATATGTATTCATTTTATATTCATTTAGAAATCCGTTTCTTCAGTATCGTTAACTAAACCACTTCCAATAAGAAAAAGTTAAGAATTCTCATTAATTTGTTCTTACTTTTCACACATACCTATTGTATGAATTAAAAAAAAAAAAAAAAAATTCAAACTTTTGTTTAGAGAATCTTAATTTAATTTAAATTCAATTGAAAATGGTAACTTCTTTATTCATTTATTTGGTTTATATTTATTGATACCGAATAAAAGGCCCCTATTTAGCTTTTGCGTTGAGCTAGGCTCTTACATAAGCGTCAACCTGGAAACAATATTTATTACGTCTGTAGATCCCTTTTAGAATGTTGAGAAAACGACAGAATCTTCTCCGAAAAATATGCAAAACATTTTTAAGGAAAACCGACACGTTTACTTTACCCCATCAGCCCATAAATCTCAGCAAGAGACAAGGATAAAACTCCGTAATAATAAGAAACAAATTCACCCACTCCAGCCTTGCCATCGCCACCGCTCCAGGGCTCTTGTACGATGGCCTAGTTGGGTTCCAGTCCTTCAAAATTGATTTGCCGTCTTCGGGTGGCCCGAACGACCTTTTCTATTTATTTAAGGACGTTTAGGATCCTTCAGAGTATACAAGGAAACAGAAAGTCCTCGCAAATTCGATTTACATGGTTTTTCGTGACATTGAAACACGTGGATCTTACATCCCGAGTACAGTTGACAGCACATCAACCTTGACATGCGTGCACTCATTTGCAACTAAAATGCAAAGGTTTATGTGCCATAGACTGCACTCTAGTTAGTTATGTTATCAATGGCTTGGCAATCAAAATACTTGTGTAAAAGTTGATCAGCCGTCGAGTATTATGAGATAGAGATTACTTCGGTTTTCGTGTATGGTTTGCCTTCATCCTTAAGTTTTTGGGTCATGTTGGTAAACCAGTAGTTTTAGGACTGTTCGACAGATTAACGTGTCCTAAATCGCCCAGAGCAAATTATCAGTACCTTCATGATAGTCAAACCAAAAAGGCAAAAATTGTTTGGTTGAATTGTGTTTAAGAGCCGCGACCGGCGCGACACTTTGTAAGATGTCATTAAACCGGATGCTATTATGTTAAAACAAGTTAAAAAATATTGTATCATGGAAAAAGGGGCCTTTTTTCTCTGCATTATGAGTTTCCAATAAAAATGGTCTACAAAAAACATTTTTAAAGTTTTGATAAAATTTAAGTTACTTTGAACAGTTTGTCATAGGCACTATAAAAAGATTAATTCTTCTAAATCTTATTGTAGTATTATGACGAGAACCTAATTTAGACAACACATGCCTATGCATCTGATGTGTAAGTTCGGAGTATTAAAACGATTCGTTTACAATAATTTTTGTCATTTTGTCAGAATCGTTCTGAATATAATTGTTAATAAATCGTTTTCAACACTCGGATTTAATTACGATTCAATTAGCAACGTAACAAAAAAGGCGCAAACGGAGTTGAATTATAAGTTGCTCAAAGATAAATTGGACCTTGTATTTTTCCCTTCTTGTGACCTAAAGAAGCACTCGACTGTTTAGTACTCTAGCTGCGTACGGAATCCGGCGGTTTGTTTGCTCAGTGCCGTGCGGGACTGATTTGGATCAAAGAGTGGAAGGGATTGTGTCTTGATTGTGTCAATAGCTCTCTTTCACTCGATCTGTTCTAACTAAAGTCACCTTGTATTGCCCCAAACGAGTATTTGGAGTGTGTGTTTCGGCGCTTTTATGCAGGGGATATAATGGGGAATAAATGTGGGTTTCTTTGTTAGTTTCTTCTCCACATAATCTATTTATTGTGAAACTAAGCACTTTAACAATAACGACTTTGACGTTCATTAAGTAAACATTCTGTTTATATAATGAATAAACATATCTGAATTGAATTGATATCCTAGATTTGTTGGGACAATGCTGACTCAGCTTCTTTTAGTGTGGGGTGCTCCAGTGGATATTTCTATCTACGATATTTTCTGGTTTTGTGTTACGTTGAATGTTTTGTTTTTAAACAATTGGCTTTTCAACGCCCGTGTTTGCTAAACGAGGATTGTCATATGTTTGATGCCTATGCCAAACATATTACAAGCCTGCGGATGAATCGATTTCAAAGCGTTTATTTAATGAACCTTCAATCAGTTCCTTCAATCTTAATTATATAAGAGTGGTTCTTATCTATTTCTAGTGGACATTTAGTGAAATACAAATTTTAGTGTATGTGTTTGGCTGTTCTGTGTTTGTGTCGTCTGTGTTCTATTTTGATTAATTTTACAAATTTATTTAAGAATATCATACAAAATGGCAAGTGGCAAATGGCAGTCCCTGGTCTCTGCCTACCCCTCTGGAATACAGGCGTGAGTTTATGTATGTATGTATCATACAAAATCTTAAAGCTGAAACTGACGTTTACACGGGTCTTGCAACCTCAAGTATATATACTTTAATTTATTCTTCATCATTAGCCATTTGACGCCCACTGCAGGACATAGGCCTCCCTCATGGTTTTCCAAGCGTCGAACATAACCATGAGGGGTTATACCATAATCACCACGCTTGGCAGGCGGGTTGGTGATCGCACAAGCGTGAGTTTATGTATGTTTGTATCATACAAAATCTTTAAGCCGAAACTAACGTAAATATGGGTCTTGTAACCTTATTTATTTTACTTTATTTTATTATTATTGGATTAATTTTCAAGATGGTTGCTGTAGTTTGAGCAGTACACAGCTGTATTATGATTTCATATACTCGAAGTCTCTTTCTGATGATGACTAGTATAAGAATGACTGAATCTCTAATACCCGTTGCAACTATAAACCTATAATTTGAGATAAATTATCGTTGTTTGTTTCTACATCCTAAGACTTGAAAGACTGATGTTAACCAGCTTAAAAAATTTAGATTTGAGAGACTTTAAAACTAATGAAATATATTTTTATAATAACTGGAGGTTACAGGACTTGAAACCGACTGTTGAATAAATTTTTAATTTCTTCTTTAAGGTATTTGAGAATAAATGCTACCTAAGCTAGTTTTTAGCTAGGAAACACGATGACTTTTGAACTAGTGATAATCACTGTACCTACTTCAGATGAGGGCAGACTCCATACATACATACATAACTAGTGATTATGCATAATTTAATTAAGGTACCAACAACGACTTACACCATTATATTTGGAAACTTACACTGAAAAGACCTAACTTAAATCATACTCTGGACGTTTGTTAACTACCTGAAAACGCTTGCAATCAATCTAACGCTCCATTTGCATAGTTTAGCCTCAAATTCAGCGCTATCGAGGACGGTACTCCTCTAATTCCCTTAAACCACATGGTATATGGCAGCACACAGTCTAGTAGCGAACGGTTATAGTACAGCCGCTACGCTATCCACACACGGACATACGGGCCGCTATCCACGCATCCGATCGCCATAATTCATCCCCAGCGTCATCGTATTCCGATAAAATAAGCATAGTTTCAGCTTGAAGTCACGTAGCGCTGGCAATATTGGGGTGGATGATTGTGGAAGTTGTTCGCTTTAGGTGGGTTAGATGCAGCAGAGGCGTGGAAGATGTTGTTTTTGATTTGAAGAATAGTGTTTAGGGAACGAACAGCCTAAACATATTTCGCTTACTCAGTTGGAGATCCCCTTGTTGTAGCCTAAATTCATCCATGAATCGGCCCCAGACGTCGTCAAGGAATGAAGACAATAAACGATAAGAAGAAAAATTCAATTTTGACCTGTAGTTCAGTACGGGAACAATCTCAATGACAATTTTTATGTCATGTGTACAATATTAGTACATTATGATACAAATGTGCTAAGTTGGTAACACACGAGGCATTATTGTGAGCACGAACCATAGGCGAGCGTGGTAAGAAAGCTGAGTGTGTAATGATCTATGCACACGAGTTGCCTACGACGTTTTTCAATATAATTGCGAGGAAAAAAACAAACTTGTATTTTAAAAACCGGGACTTGAACTCGCGACCTCTGGCTCACCGTGTCGCGGGTTCAAGTCCCGGAATTTTTAGCCTCTCTAAATAGGTTTTTAAAATCGTCCTCAGCACGGGTTAGTGCAACAAAAAGAATATAAACTTGTATTGCTAGGTTGAAGTAGGTAGACAATTTTGATGGTAATTAACCACACAGAAGCAACTTATTTATTACATAACTTAGAAAACCAAGTCATAAGTACATGCCCGCACTGGGGATCGAACCTGGGTCTCCCAGTCCGAGGTTCTACCCACTAGGCTACGACCGCTACTGTGTATAGTATAGTTCCTGTTGCCTAATTCGAAACGAATATTATTAATAAAATTAAATATATTCCTCATTGGTCTATCAGGTCAGTAGATTCCTTAATGGCACACTGCGGTTTGAGTCTCGTAGCGAATTAGGTTATTCCAGATCACGATCAGCCTTCCTTATCTATATCGTACATCCTAAATAATATTAATTTTCTTATTTCCCTCTCGACTTTTTGTTTGGGATCAGAATACGAGTATAGCTACCCACTTAAGAACAAGCATAAAATTCACTGCGTTGAAGGCGGATAAATAACACGCCCTGAATTGACACGTTGGCGAGGCCCAAAAAGGGCATCAAACCGAAAATAATATAAGATTCAGATGAGGCAAGCACCGTGAAGGGAAATGCGACTACGTATAAATAAAACAGGGCTGTCAATATTATATTACCGTCGCAAGCCGTAACAGCGTAACTGCTTTCGATCTCTAAGACCCTGGGAACACTGGGGACGTGGGGCGAGGGCGCGGAAAAGACGCAACCCGTTGAATAGAGTTCGCGCCCGTACCCAGTCTCTTCGGTGCGGGCTTCATCCAAGGATGCTTCTTGGCTTCATCCCGTCCCTTCGGTATGAAAGTGAATTGAAAAG
The DNA here is from genome assembly GCA_947308005.1 of Yponomeuta malinellus. Taxonomy (NCBI): domain Eukaryota; kingdom Metazoa; phylum Arthropoda; class Insecta; order Lepidoptera; family Yponomeutidae; genus Yponomeuta; species Yponomeuta malinellus. The sequence continues at coordinate 7,842,446 of OX371008.1, read as the reverse complement.
ACGACGCGTCTTTTCCGCGCCCTTCGCCCCACCTCCTTTCTGTGAGTCTCAGGCCTTACAGCACTGTACCTCCGGAGCCCGATTCGTTGCGCTTGCTTGCTTTTTGTCTCTCTCTATTAAACCACGTAGAGCGAGACAGACTGAAATATATCGCGGAATCATGCCTCACCAAGATCTTCGTGCTACGAGAGAATAAAAGTTACATCCGTCCATAAAGTTATAAACCGGTGTGATGAGAGAAAATCTTATGCATTGCCTCTTCAGCTTTTTCTTATAACGCTCCGTTATATTGTATTACTGAATTAAATGAATACATTTTGTGAGTACCGGAGAGAAGTTATGTGCAAGAAAGGGAAGGAGAATGAGCAGTCTTTGATCAACTACAACTCATTGTTTATTATGACAATTCGATGTACATTGCATAGATGATTAACTCACAAATTATTAAGCAAAAATACTAATTGCGGTTAAAAGGAAATAAATGAGAATATCATTCATAACTTATTTTCACTGATTTATCAGATGTCGACAAGACGTGCATGATTTGATGGACATGACATGACGGTCTACAGAGGAGGTCGTGACACGGTCACAAAATGGCGGTCGCATCATGTTGGTCGCAAAAGTTGGTCGTTATTATGGTAACATCAAGTCGTACAGCTATTCCTAGACACTACAAAACATTTTAAATAAAAAATAAAAACCGACTTCAAAACACTACAGCACTAAAAAGTTAGAAATAATTTAAAAGAATACCTTTAAATTAGAACTATGTATACACGTATACATACCTACTTCTAATTTGAAGACTTAGTCTAATATATAAAAATCTCATGTCGCAGTGTTATCGAACTTCTCCGAAACAACTTCAGCAATTAGTATGATTTTTTTGTGTATATAGGTATAGGTTTGAGAATAGGTCGTAGGCTAATTAATATGGCAAAAAAACGTTTGTCGGGTCAGCTAGTCTGCCTATACTATACGAATAAATTTCGAGTCATTGTCGCAGTATCCAATGATTATGTAATGCCCGGTTCCTATATTTAACGAATCGTTATTGGTAATCGGTAACTTATCTTTAACAAGCGTCCCGTAACTTAAAAGCTGGTTGATGTTTAAAAAAATGTTAGGAACCTTACAAATTGTTACCTCCATACATTTATCGTACGGTACGTTATTCGAAATTGTTTTATGAGGAACACTTGAGTAGACATTTTAACCATCCGTAATATAGATAAAGGCGTAGCGGCTCCTTGGGCAATGATGCTGCGGATGAACTCGCTAGAAGAGGCTCAGAAACTACAGTGGAAGGACCCGATCCTCTGCTCCCACTACCATACAACCAGTTTAGGAAATGGTTGAGGTTGCGAACAGAAAGCCAGCATGCTGAACTTTGAAGAACAGAAATCAAATGCCAATAAGCTAGGGAGGCCCTACCAGTAATCTCGAAACGTCTTGCACGTAGCCTGCTGCTTCTGAGAAGCGATAATTTGTGCAAAGCTGTGGCAATCCTAACAGGCCACTGCTCACTGAATAGACATTTCTACAACATGGGCCTAACCGACAGCCTGCTTTGCCGGGGATGCCCCAAAGAAGAGGAAACACCCGTGACCATTCACTGTGAACGCGTGGAAAAGCAACGGACCGCTATAATGATGACCCAATGGGGAAGCTGGGATCCCTTCAGGAGGCCTGCAGTGACATCAGAGCACTGCTGGCCTTCTGGAAAGAGATAGGCTGGCTGGAGTAAACTCACAGCTTTGCTACGTACAATGGCCCAACCATGAGGCTAAATGCGGAAATCTCAGGTCTAACTAAGTAACTAACCATCCGTAAGCAAAACGAGTCGTTCTTGAATAGGAAACAGGCATAAATCACTACGTAAATAACCATCTGTAGTTCCTACTGGCGCCCTCGAGTCCTTTGCCGATGCGGTTGGCGGAGAAAAGAGGAATCAACAAATAAATGCTGACCCATCGTCTTTCTTGCTAATTTGGAAAGTTTTCCTTTTATTGGCTTGTTATGAAGGTAAACGTGTTCATTGAGGAAGTATTTTATCTGCAAGCTGCAGGGAAATGGCTCCCGTAACGATGTTTTTAACGTTGCAAGGCGTGTTATGGTACTAATGGTTCAGTGAGCGTTATTGTTTGTGCGTACTTACAGACGCAGGATTATACACTTAGTTTGAATTGTGGTAGAATAATAAATTTATTAAGGCTGGGCTGCATTTAAAATAATGTAAGTGGAATTACGATGACGTACAGTATCAATTGACATCAACCCTTCCATGTGTGCACTCTACTCAGTTGCATTACGGGAGACTGCAAAAAAATGTAACAAGGTCTGAAACCGTACTTTTGACGTTAACCGGGCCGAATTGAGCTACATATAAGTCTTCGCCTTTGTTTATTAATTGACCATTAACATTCTTTACATTCATAAGCTTCGAAAGCTTTCAATAGTGTGAATAAGTTTTAAGCTATTTCTTATCATTAAAACTTTTATTAGGTAGTTGTTTGTGACATAATATTGCACTTAATTGCGGAAATTGGAGCACAATAACGTCGACAGTTACTTGTTGGGGGTTTAAACTTATGATTTATTTATGAACTTTCGTTCCTATGTAGCGAAATAATTCATTTCTCAAGCGCAAAATGAAAATATTAAGTAGGTGCTCTTTTACGTATCCGCGGTAGGTACTTTGATCTATGGTACGGCCCATACTCTTTAAGGCTTCGAAGAGAAGAAAGCTTGTGCCCTGTCTGCATATAGACTGTGGTTTGTTGAGTCTTTACTTTCATTTACTAATTTAGAAAAAATCTGCGGACCCATTCTACAGTTTCAATAAGTTTTATGTTACTGCTTATATCAGGTTATGTTGGTTTGCGTGCATCTTCGGTCACGTTCTATTTGAATAATTGTGCTGTGTTTGCAGTCAAAATCAACCACTTTTTACATCATTGATTGTAAATTTCCTCAACGGCCCTACACTACATACGTCAGGCGCCGTCAGTGCACGTGTTTAAGAGTAGAAATCATGTGCATTACTTCGGACTTCAGAGTAATCCGATATGAATTTAGCTTATTATGTAGTTTATATTATATTGTATTTACTACACTTATATTGATTATTAAGTATATAGGCTGCTTATGATGATAAGTAGGATTACAAATTATTTGTTTACTTAGTAAGTATTTTGTGTATTATAGGTGTTTTATGTATATGACTATAGTTATATGTGTTTCATGTTTATATAATTACTACCTAGTTTTAATAATTTTCCCAATAAATATCTCCCAGCACTACCCCATCCATTATCCCCATCACCAAAGGTTAGCTGGAAGAAAATACTTATTAGTATTAAGCTCGCCTATGTACAAATGTTTTTAAAAAAAATCTACGTATTAAGTATTAGTAATAATATTATTATTACTAAGTTATGTACCTAGTTATCTCCCTTCTTCCCGTTATCTTAGTTTAAAAACCCTATGTTAAAGTTAGCTGGAAAAGATCTCTCTTAGAGTTAGGTTCGGACTTGTAACAATGTTATGTAATTATATTTCTACTTTGTGGTTTGTAATAAAGAATATGGATGCAAGACGCTTCCAACCGGTCTTTTTGGAAATCCATGGAGGAGGCCTATGTCCAGCAGTGGACTTCTTGTGGCTGAAAGATGATGATGAATAAAGAATTTTATGTAAAGATCGATTTACGTGAATCAAGCTTATGTTGAACCTTGAAATTGTTGCTCAACGTTGAAAGTATGAATGAATAGTTGCTAATTTGGCCTTTGCATCTACCTAATGAGATGATTTATACAGCATCCAGTGGCACCTTCACTCATACTAAATGGGTGAAGGGACCACTCGGACGCTGCAGTGCCTGGGATACTGTTTTTTTTTTAGGTGGAGCAGGCTTGCTCAGCACCTATACCATCCTGACAGCTTAGTCGGCCCTAGCCCACAAGAACGACAAGTCAATACGTGCGGAGTCAACCAAGCCCCAGGTTTCTTCACGATGTTTTCCTTCACCGTTAGCGTGTAGTTTAACTTCCATAAATTCGCGTACGTAACTATGAAAATAACAAAGTCCTAGGTAGGTACATGCCCGCACTGGGAATCAAACCTGGGTCTCTCGCTTACGAGTCCATTGTTCTACTCACTGGGCTGCGACCGCATTGCTTGCTACTTACTATGCAAATAAACACTTACTCAAAACCGTAAAATGTCAAGAAAGCGTGGTGGTGCTATAACAACCGAAATACAAAGGCAAAATAAAGCTTTACACACTATTACAACCATGTGTTCGTATCTAAAACACAGTACTTTACACTGAATGTACGGAATAGCCGACGAACTCCGTTTCGACAAAACCCTATCTAAAAAATGTGACTCCGAGAGATGCGTTTCTACATCAGCGTTCCTAATTTAGTTTTTCGTCTTATACTTTTCCACGTTTTCTCTGTAGGTAACATCATTACAAGATGAGACAAAATTCTTAGATATACGTATTATTACGTATACAAAGTATAGAGCAAATTTATATTCCGTACCTACTGAATATTTTCACACCGTTAGGCAATTTTCACTCATTTTGTATCTCATGTTTTTGCATGATATTCCGTAACTAAGATGAATATTCATCACCTTGACGCAGTCACTGACAGTGGCTAACGGAGCTGTAGGTCCAACTCTGAACATAAGCAAATAAAATAACATCCAGTCTAGTACGGAACAGGTGATAAGTTTTCTTAATAAATATTCTTTGTATTAATGAGTATCTATAATTATCCCATAAAGCTCCACTGGACCTTTGTGCAATACGCAATTTAAATCTTTGTACAGAACGAAACGTAAAATTGCACTCGAACAATGCAATAACCGATCTACAAGGTTCCGATTCCAGGGCCAGCTATTGCGTTACTTCTTACGCGTCATGGTCATAGATAAGCAGCTTGAAACACCCTTTTTAAGCCCTTTTCAATCTCTATTACCTTTTCAAGCTGAAGAATAACCATCTCGTTCAAAATTAACGGTTGAAGAGGTCTGGATTGTTGCTTTTCCCAAAATTTTCTGACTTTATTTGTGAGTCATTCAGTTTCTTAATTTCATGAATATCTAATAACCATGTAGAGTAACACCCCAGCCTTTGATTGTGACTACAAGTTTGTTAGAAAATAGCTAAAGAAAATTCTATACATTCGCAGTCAGGATAAAGATAAAGCAGAGCTAACAAGGTTGCTTGTAGTATTCTGCTTCGGGTCTTCCGCGAGCGACCCGGGTCACAATTGGCGCGAAAGCCAAGTTCACGTCACATTTGTAGCCAAGTGGATCGTATCTGTGACCTAGAAACAGCTTTTCTTGGGCCGTTTCTCCCCTTTTGATGCCTTATATTTACGGTTGGTTTGTATTCATTGCTTTGTGCCGCTGTTATTAGTTTCTGTACGTGGGAATTGTTATTGTACATGGAGGCCTCGGAGGCTTTCTCAAGAATAAATTGTTTTGGCTCCTAGGAAATACACATAATTTTGAAGAACTTATCCACTTATTCGAACCAAAAATTTCCTCAGAATTGCTGCAGAAATACATGGAAGTCTGGCCTTTCCACTGAACATTAAACTAGGTAATAACTAGGTAGGTAAAATATTTTCTGCATTTTCATTACGTGCGTTATCGACAAAAGCATTTTTTTATTTTTACCCGACTGCGGCGAAACCCAAAAGGAGGATAATGTGTATGACTCGTATGTGTGTATTTAGGTATGCCCGATTCTATTTTCCCTCATAACTCCTTAACCAAACGTCAGTTTTTAACAAATAAGATCTCAATTGATTCGCTGTATTTGCGCGAGTGTCATAGGTTGTATAAAATCAGCATAAATACAAAAAGAATGTTTAAAAATATCACTAAAAGACACGAATGAAAAACTGAAATTAAAAATAATTAACAACCCCACTGCTAAAGCATTAAGAAGATGATTAAGATAAAGAGCAAAATTACGAGGTACCTAGGTTGGTTCCGCCTGTTTAGTAGTTAATGCTAATTGCCTGTTGACTGCCTGCTTGGTCTAGCGGCGTCTGATTTCTTTACCGAAGGTTGTGCATTCGATTCTCACTGGGGGCCGCCGTAAACTTGTACTACTATGGCCTCAGTCTGGGTGTATTTACATGTTTGTGAGGTCCTTGCCTAGTTACAATAGCCCGGCTCTAAAACTACGCTATACACCAAAACAAGCTACTTTATCCATAAAGTGTATATACATTTTTTGGGTTATTTAAATATCTAGTTTAATAAATAGTTTGCATGTCATGGATGCGTAACTGTAAGGCTGGGGTCTCCGACATTACCCCTAAATCAGGTGTTTTAAAATACATTTTACTCTCTAATGGTTAGTAGGTATTTAAAATCTGAAAAAAAATGTATATTACTTTTAATTTTTTTCGTTTTTCCCCTCTGGAGAAACATAAACTAGTTTATGTATAACTGAGTTTATGTTATGTTTTAAGTAACTTTTCAACGTCCTATCTAGGGCCATCGGTCATATTTTTTATGATTTTTAAAACTTTAGATAGTAGGTATTATATAGTTTTATTTGAGCTATACCGAGTTTTGGATAAAAAATACACCAAAATTACTATCACTGAATGTGTTAGTGACGTCAGTCGTCAAAATTCTATTAATAAGATTTGTGTTTCTGTAATTTCAAAAATGCCTATTTTTGTCCCCCAACTATTCGTTCGCGCAGCGAGGTAAGTACCATATTACAAATCCGTACGCTCCGAGAACTCAGCTAAAGCCCGTTACAGACGTAGCGATAATTTATATTATCATAACTCAACATATCTCGATATATTACGATAAATTTTCCATAGTAATCTGCGAAAGACCACAGACGGATAGGTATTTCTATGACGTCACCAAAATATGTCGAGATATACATCTCGATATAATTTGGCGTAGTTATTAATATGTATTTTGATAATTTTGAGGCAATTTCAAGCGCTGAGGTGTGTGAACACCTCAGACACTCAGGTTTCCTCACGATGTTTTCCTTCATGGTTAGCGAGTGGTATTGGCTTGAAATTGCCAATCCGTGGTGGGCGCGCGTGGTGATTAAGCCCACTCTCTCTCTCTTAGAGAAGGCCTGTGCCCTGAAGTGGGATGTTTATAGACTACATAAAAACAAAATACATATTTTGAGGATACGGAATGTTCTATGTTTCACTATGTCCACCGAACGCCTGCCCGACGTCCGCGCTCGATGCATACGAGCATTTCTCCCCGCCCGCTTCAACTCTACAACGTCTACCTATCTATTGTTTGTGTCTCGTCTGTATGTGAGCCAAACTGGCATGGCCATCGGCATCGAAATCATCCTTTGAGGAACTTTCAATTAGATCTAATAGTCGTGCTCTTGCCGAATTCATTAAGGTTCATTTATATTGATTATAGTGTTATTTCATAATTTTAACACCCTTACAGAAAATAAGCTTTAAAACCTTGCGATTGCATCGACGACCGCAGACCGATTGAGGGCAAATATGTATATTATAGTATAGCTCCCGTGTGTGGTCGCTTGCTATACTATAATATAAAGCATAAGTATAAACTTTTAAAAAATTAAATTAAAAATTATTTTTATTATTAAAAACTAGAACTACAAAAATTACCAGGGGTCCTTGCACTAGGCTAAGCCTGTATCGCGAGGAACCAACTTAAATTTAATAACATAATTTGTTATGGTAAACAGCAAGTATAAAAAATTAATAATAGGCTAAACATAACCTTATGGAAACATGTACTAAAATTAACCTAATATCGTCTCTTCGTTATAGGTACAAGATATTTTCTGTGCATGCGTAATCCAGGCTTAAAAGTAATTTTGTTATAGTGGCTCTACCCTTTGTTTCAGATCCCGATAGGGTAAAACATCCAGTAACTGGCCACTTAACGATCGTTTTCCAGAAATATGTCCATAAGTTCTACAATACTTAATATATTTAAAAAAATGTTTCTGATTGTATTTAAGGAAGAATGAGGCTTTGATATTTTGCTGTCAAGGAATGGTTCACCAAGTAATTTTATAAAGTAAAATCAACGGTAAATAAAAAGTAGTATTTTACCAATAACTGACCTCTATTTTCTAAAAACTGGCCATGTTTAATCCAATAACTGACCGCCTCAATCAAAAGTAAAATTAACACCCCAATCTCACTAAATAACCGTCAAAAGACCTTTAAATACTTCTACCTGTTGAAAATGAAAACAAAGGCATTCTTTTAACACAAAAATATATTAAAATAAATAACAAAATAAGCATTCTATGCTAGGTATAACAAAACAGTCTTTTCCTTATTTATTTTGAGAATCACATAGGAACTTTCGTTTTCAAAACATACGTAATATTTTTTTATCTTAAAAGATAAAAGCCATTTTTTTTGGCTTCTCCTTTTTTTCGAAATATTTCAAAGCATTCATCTATTGAAGACCCAGATTTGTTGAGTTGGTAACAGATATGGCAGACATAATCATCTTCATCGAAAGGTATGTCAATTTTATGATGATTTCGTAAGCAATTACCTATCATAAAATTGTCTATCACACATGACACGTTCTAAGGCATGCACACCGTATATAGTACGGGAGCAACCGGAACATAGTCTGTATTTATTAATATTTACATCGGTCATCTTCTCGTCTAAACAAGTATCACTCCTGATATTTTTATCTGATTTGGTTTCTGGTTCCGTTTGCTGTAATCGAGTTCTTTTACCTATCCCTTTGTTCTTCTTTTTTTCAGATAAGGCTTTCTTCTCTTCTCTGATTTTCGTCTTATTTTCCTTCTCTAACTGCAACTCTTTCTTTTTATCTTCTCTTTCTTTCATAATTTTTAGGTAAGTATCAGATGTAAGTGCGTAAGGGATTCGTTCAGTTTTTCTAATACCTTTCCACTTGGAAGAAGCAGGCCACATCTTTCTTTACAGATAATCAGAAAACGACTCGGCGGATAAAACAGTGATTTTTTTTATTAGGATCACAGCTTGATGTTTATGGTAGGGGTTCAATATTATTTCCTTCTTTGCGTAATTCACCAGTTGCTTCATCAAGATAGTAATCCACGGTGGCTTAAACCTATGATATAGTTAACGAGAACTTCTTCTTCTTAAGTTGTTAAAATTATATCCGGGCCGGATTTGAATTTTGTTTTCGGGTTAACTAATTTAAATATAATACTACTCCTAGGTGCCCCAAATGTTTTGGCTGCTAGACGAATGGATCCTTGTTTATTCTGCACAAACGCTATAGCGTTATCGATGCTTTGCTTCGAGTACTGTCGCTTTTTTATCTTTCCAAAACCTGCGAAAAATGTACAGAATTTGATCACCTATAACTGACCACTAGTTATTCCAGTTACAGACCACCCATGTCAGTTATTGGAAACATTAATAATAAACAAAAGGATTTTTGCCACATGAAACTATGTTTTAATAGCTAGGCCATAAAATCGATTTTATCACTGAAAAACGTGTTGTACGATTTTACTAGTAACTGACATGGGTGGTCAGTTTTTGGAAATTTTCCAATTTGCCGTCCAGTAACTAGCCACCCTTTATATAATCACAAATAACGTAATAGCTGATAAATCAAACAAAACATAGTATTAGCCATTACGTAACAAACCAAATGAACACATTACTTGAGCAAAAACAACCAGTTTTCATGCAAAAACAAGAAATTAAAAGAACACTCACCTTAAGCTTTCAGTAACACACAAGTGCGTCGCACGAATCGCTTCCGGCAACTGAACTCGATGTATCGATCAAAGTCCATCTAATGTCAAAAAGTGGCAACTCTTGGCGAAAATCAACTTCCGATGAACTATCTGATTTAAAAATTTGAAACTAGATGGAGTTACTTGCCTGGTAGCCTTATTTAATTACTTTAATATTTTAGTGACCAGTTACTGGTGCATGGCCAGTTACTAGATGTGTTACCCTATTTCGAATCAATTACGTTTTGAAATTTAAAACTCATTTTCTATAAGAAAGCTTCATAATCTAAGGTTGTTTGGGAAAAATATACCTACGGTCTAAGACACTTTGAACTTCCATGTCTCCTAAGTCGTTGATTTCTCATGAAAAAAAAAAATACAATAATGATGATACAATAGCCATGTAAAACCACTTTCAAACAGAAAAGTATCATAACTATGGCACCAAAAATATATAATAAATTACCAGATGATTTAAAAACGCTAAATACAATTCAACTTAAAAGAAAGCTCTATGACATTCTCCTAAACAAATGCTATTATGACTTACAAGAATTCTTTGCTGATAAATTTTAATTCCAATTATTGTTGTTTACTTTGACATTTTAACTATATTTTTAATTTAGATTTTTTATAATATTTTTAATATGTATGACACGTTATTTTTTATTGACATTGTATTCTTATTGACATTAGTAATTACTTGACGTTTGTAATTCTAATGCGGCCTAAGTCTCAGTTATTAATTATTATTTTTTTACATGATCTGTATGCCTATCAGGTAGAGCGCATAGCAACTCATTTTTTAATGTAACATCTTTATGTACTTGTGTCTCACCGATCAATAAAAGAATTATTATTATTATGAATTATTATGAAGAAACACGCATGTTTCGGCAAGTAAAGGGGATTAGCAAATTAACTATGTGCTCGCTTATAACTCGCTTGTACGATAAATAACATTCAAATATAGGTATCTGGCACAAGGAGAGATAGAAAGCAGGAGGGGAGGTATTTGCCCGCAGAGACACAAAAGAGCCTTAGTAAAAACAAAAGGGCTGGCACGGCTGCTAAGTACGTAGGTACCCTAAGTAAATAAAACTTCCACCACAACACTAAGGTTCCAAACTAGGAGATGGAACAGCAATTTTCAACTTCTCAAGAGTGAAGAGTGAGAATACCTTAACAAAATATTGCCTGGTAAAGCGCACATTTGAATTTCACACTGAGACAGGGATTAAATTGCATAGGATAAACTTTTCCCTGACAATCCTTTTATCTACATATTATGTGCGCTCTACCAAGTTAGGTATGTTACGGGCAACACGCCGCCGGCTTCTGAATTAGAACTGTCACTAAATTTCGTTTTTTTGGACTGACCGACAGACTGGTAATTTTTTCATTTTTAATTTTCATGTTTGAGCACTTATGTTGTATCAATTCCCCGGCGTAAGTATGTTTTTGTATAATATAAATAATTTCACTCATGATTTTATGTCACTTATATTGTATGAACGTGTGATATCTAGCCACATATACTTGACAAACAATACAATATAAATATATTTATAAACAAGCAGCACGAATGAATTTCACCACAAAAGCCGAGCCTCGGCATACGAAAAAGATAGTGTCAAGGGGAACCAGTTAAATGGCTCGTGTAAACCAGATAAGTCATAAGGTGCCCAGCGGGATGGCCCAATAATGCCAGATGGCATATCGCAAACTAAATGAAATCATAACGATAGAAAAAAAGATTATTTCCAATCCAATCCATCTGGGGCCTATTTCATAGAACATACAATTTGATGTACATTGCAAAGTCAATGTAACCCATAGCTTAATAAGTATGAAGACTCGGCTACGCAATGTACATCGAATGACCATAATAAACTATGAATTGTAGTTTTATGAAACGCGGCCTTGCATAACATCCACACATCACAATCACTAATTCTGGTCCCAAACTAGGATATCCTGTGCTTTTGTAATTTATTTTATCTTTATAATTTATTTAAACTAACAGCGCAATAGGACCAGATAAGGATATCGCAAATATGGAAAAACACCGAGGCCTCACCATTTGTAGAAATTAAAGTATATCGTCTCCCAGCAGGAATATCTGACCCACGACCTCTGGCATGATAGTCAAACATGTTACCGCTATACAAACGGGGCAGTCAATTTTTGCCCATTGCTGGACGTCTGTCAACTTCACCAGCCTATATTCACTCGTAACTGGACCTATGTCTAGTAATGGACGAATGTGAACTGGTAGATTAGATTCCCCAGGGCACGCTACTTTTTTTGGGTTCCGTTCCATCAACTTTGGTATTTGCATGTACATAATGAGATGATTTATACAGCATGCAGTGGCACTTTCACTCACACTAGATAAGTGAAGAGACCATTCGGACGCTGCAGGGCCTGGGACATTTTTTAGATAGAGTAGGCTTGCCCAGCACCACCAGCACTACACCACCTGTACCTGATTTAATATTTCACAGAATATGTGTTCTGCGGAATGCGATATTTTGTTGCAATATTATGTGCGTTTCGAGAATAAGCACCCTTACGGCTGGATCACACGGAGTCAGTCACTGACATCAGTGCAATACCAAGACAGTGCTGACCTGTTACTTACCTGATACTGACCCCGTGTAAATGTATTTCAAAGTCAGTTCAGCGCTGTCACGCAGTACTGACTCGTTTACTGACCTTCACTGCCTCGGTAAGCGGAAGAAGTCAGTTCCAATCGTCAGCACAGCAGTGAGTGACTTCGTGTGATCCAGCCATTAAGTATTTTTATTAGCAGATTTCTGTATTTTCGAAATGAAACTTTTGTGTAATTTGTTTTATTTGAAATGTTGATCCAGATTAACGTAAAAGTAATTTTATCGAATGACGATGAAGAATAGCAGAGCTTAATTCTCCTAAAACTCCATGATTACGCTTTGCGGATTAAAGCAAAACCAAGCCAGATTTTTGTTGACTTTCGAAGTAAAACCACTTAATTAATTAATCTAATAAGTAGTGAGAATGAGGTGTAAACTCCTTGGATAGAGAAAAAGGAAATTCTGGCAGGCATCGCCCACTTATTTGTCGTCATAATAAAATAAAAAAGTCTGATGTTCTTCAGTTTTTTCAATCATAGAAGGTTCTTACTTGTGTTCTGTTGCAACAGGTGATCGAAAATGGAGAAAATTTAAGTTCGCGCGGTAATTAAATATTTATGTTGGAAAAATTTTACTACGGAAGAAGTAAATCAAGACTTGCAAGATACGTTAGGGGTTCATGCTCCTCCTTATTCTATGGTTGCGCGTTGGTGTGCTGAGTTTAAGAGAGGAAGAACATCCACTAATGACGACTGTCGCTCAGAGCGCCCTACGACTACTGCAGTAACTAAAAAAATTATAAAAAATGTTGAAAAAATAGTCTTGGTGGATCGTCGTACTACTGTTCGTTTTCTAGCTGAATAACTAAAGATTTTAATTGGGATTATTAATAATATATTACATGACCATTTGGGAATGAAAGAATTACCAGCGCGTTGAGTGCCTAGAATGCTAACGTGCGAACAAAAACGAACCAGGCTGAGAATTTCACAAAGCTGTTTGGAAGTTTTACAACAAGTTCCTGACCAGTTTTTGGCTCGGTTTCTAACTATGGATGAAACATGCCTTCACCATTACGATCCTTAACCAAAAAAACAATCCATGACTTGGAAGAGACCATCATCCCTGACCCCTAAAGGCCGTTCCATCCGCCGGCATCCGATCCGATCAAGGATTCTCTTTTTTGGGACAGCCAAGGTGTAGTGGTGATTGAATACCTCAGTCATAGAGCTACTATTATGGGTAATATGTACATAAAACAAATCAAAAATATGTCGCGAAAAATGGCGTGGGAAACTCGCAAAAGTCCAAAGTTGCGATGGCTGCCATCAATTATGCTGGCTTCAAATTAGTAGAACATCCTCTATTCTCCAGACCTTGCTCCTAGTGATATTTTAACTATTTCCGAGATTGAAAGAATGTATAAGATTCCAGAAATTCGACAATGATGATGCAGTACGCAGCACTAGGTTTTTTTAGAGAAACAAAATTAAGATTTTTTAAAAAATGAATTTTAGGTATAAAAAAAAGATATGCTAAGTGTATACAACTAAAAGGTGACTATGTTGAAAAGTAAAATAACATTTGATTATGAGTTAATTGCATCTTATTCATTCTCACTACTTATTGAAGCCCCCTGGTACAATAACATGATATTGAGGTCAAGTAATTATTCATAGCAGTTTTATCATTAAGGTCTCGAGGATAAAAATACTTCAAATATTGAAGATCGAAATTTCTTTTGGGTTTCTTTCAGATAAAGCATAGTAGGTACCTATTAATAAAATCATATATTTTCCCGTAATCGTTGCATTTGGTTCGCTATAAGCCCTCAGATAGATTAACGCTTCCGACCCAACTGCGTTGGCGCCGAAACGGCTACGAAAGAATTTCTCGATAATTACATTTTATACGAGAGTTTTTTTTACTTGTCGGGGCCAATGTACGCGTATGGCGGTTGCAGAAAGACGTTGAGTGTTAGAGCGTGCCAAATGCGTAAATTCTGGAGATATTTTACACTGTGGGGAAGCTGTCACTGCACTGAACAAGGTTATAAAATTATCTACACCTAGAAGCTACATAATTGTTATTCTAAAACTTCTTAAGCGTGGAAAGCGCCAATTACAAAACCTCACGTTTTGTAATGGGTTAAGAGGTCAAAGTCAAAAATCTAGATTCTTTTAGGGAAACAATGACAATGAAACAATTGTAGAGTTTAGATTCTTATTCTAAGACCTAGAACTTATGCATTGAACTGGCCTTCATTTTATACATCTTGGTCATTTAAATAATGTTTAATACCACCCTAACCCTTTTTGCACAAAGTGTGCTTAAGGCCCTGGCCATAGAGAAGGGACGTGGGGCGAGGGCGCGGAAAAGACGCGATGCGTCGTATGGAGTTCGCGCCCTCGCCTCGTCTCTTCTGTGTGGGCTTCGTCCGGTCCCTTCACTACATTTCGTATGAAAGTGAATTGGAAAGACGATGCGTCCGCGCCCCATAGCCCCACGTCCCTTCTGTGTGGCCAGGACCTTACATAGATTTTGGATCCGCTGAAAATAATGCCGTCAATCTCAAATCGTTGAATTGTAATTAAATCTAGTCGTATAATCATGAAAAAAATGGTATCTCCTCCCGACGTTTTGAGTTTTAAAAGTATATGTTTTAAATTAACTAAGAATTTACCAAAATTGTAATAATAATAATAACTTCCATACAATACAACCACTCAACCTGGTTCCAAACTAGGATAGCCTATGCTATGGTAACCAGGCATGGAAAAAAAGTCTGAAAATAAAAATATCCAACAACCCGACTGCTGAGTATTAACTACTAAGAAGGCCGGACCAACCTAGATTCCTCGCAATGAGTTAAATTATTTAATTTGGGTCCTGCCTGCTTAGTAGTAAATGCACAGCAGTCGGGTTGTTCCCTATTTTTTATTTCAGTTTTTTATTTTTTTATTTCTTTAGTGATTTTTTTTGTTGGCTTTGTGGTGAATTCATATAAACTATGACACTCGCGCAAACACGACGAATAGATTGAGATATTATTTGTCAAAATCTGTCACAAGCACATAATATAAATATCTACGTACAGAGTACAACTCTCGAAATCCCTGGTAAATGAGACGACAATATTTAAATGTGGCAGTATCGAATTCGAAACAAGCGCGTCAACCCTGTCGCGTCTACTCCGATCGAGCGAGTGTAGGTAGTTAAATCCAGCGGATGGCCAACATTGCCTACTGGTGTTCATTATACCACATGTGATTATACTGTGTCTGCATTGTCAAAAAAACGTTCGCATTTTTTTCTTTTTCTATCATAAAGCCACCAAAAAATTACTTTAGGCGATTTAGGACAAGATAATTTGTGAAACATAGCCTATGACTGGAAAAGAATAAATGTGGAATTTCTTTGTTAGCTTCTTCTCCGCATAATCTATTAATTGTGAAACTAGCAGCTTTGACGTTCATTAAGTAAACATTTTGTTTTTATAGTGAATAATTTTTTTTTACTTTGACTTTGACTTTAATGACAAGAGTTGCCGCTAGATGCCGCATAAATCATCTATCATGGATGCAAAAGGATTTCAAGTAAGTTTTTTGACTCGATTAGAAATAACGAAAGCGCAAAGGCGATGGATCTAAATCTTCATATTTATCTTACAACCAAAGCAAGTCATCGCCTTCAGTAGACCAGTTGCGCATTCGAAGTAAACAGAGAGGGGAATTTCACTCGTCCGCAATTTATTCGTAAATTTTACGTATTTCGGTGGAAATGCTATGATGGGAACGTGGAGGGTGACGCATTTACGACTGCCTACACTCCCCGTGTGAGCCGGAGGAAACCCCGAAGTAATAAAATATTTATTCGGGGACGAAATCATGACTTTAAATTAAATATTCTGAAAACTGTTTAAATGGAGAACTTGCACAAAATTACACGTTTTAATATAATCGGAAGGCCATGTTGAAAGATAAAGAAACGATTTTTTCTGCACGACTAATACTTTTCAAAATATGACCTGTCGAAAAGTCAATATAGTCACGTGCTACAAAAAGGCGCCATAAAATTGGGCTCAAACCATGACGTCACACCTTGCACGTAACGCCTTGTAATGTATGAAGCGTTTAGATATCTACATCCTTGTTAGAACTAAATTTAGAATTAAATGAAAAGACAAAATCTAATAAGTTTTTATTACTAGAGTAACTTGATTTTTCGCAATTTTTGAGACCCCGAAAACCTTAAAAATATGTTTTTACGGTTTTGTTTTTAATTTTTGCTGATTTTGTATGTTTCTTCTATGGTATCAAAGCAATGTCACTCCAATCTAAGTTAGAAGCCAGTTACCCATTGTTCCACTGTCTATAGATCTCATTGGTCTTGTCTATGATCTTTTCCTGTTGATGGCTTTTATTCTACCACTGCTTTACACCACGAGTTGGTCTTTCGGGCTATATTTCCTACTCAATGTCTCTTAAAGCTCATTGACATTGTCCTTTCATTGTCTATTAATAGAAGTGTCTACTATTCTAGATCCATTTATCGCCTCAAAAAGCCAAATAAAAGGGAAGATAACTCCAGTTCAATGGTTAGGAAAGCACAGAGAAAAAAACGGCCAAATCAAATCAGGAGCCCGTGCGAGTGTTCGTGGTTGTGTCTATTTCCGGCGAGACTCTTTGTCGCCGAACGCGACATTAACTTTGTCAGTTTTTTACGCAGGGCCGGAGCTGCGTGTATTTATTGGGCAATTTATTGTTTATAGCCCATCAGAATTTACTATATTGTAATATCGTATCACTTTCGTACCTATATTGATAAATGCCGAGGTCGACCTTGAATTGGGTTAGGTGTGAAGGTTTTGAAAACTTTTCCATGTATGAAAATACTTGAAATTGTGAAGTTATTTACAGTGCCATTTGAAATCATCATTAAAAGTTATTGGAGCTTAGCACCAACAGATTAAACCTTGTATTATACAGAAAGTGCTTACATTTTAAAATATTGTTACTTTGCTCGGTTATCATAGAATATTAATACATAGCATTCTGTTTCATAATGAATCTGAACAATCTATCAGCTAAATAATGCAGCCTATAAACGTCCCACTTTAGGGCACAAGCCTTCTTTCAAAGAGAGATTATTGGGGTTACCAAAAGAGATTATTGGGGTTAAATTGACAATTTCAAGCGCTAAGTTATGTGAACACCGCAGACACTAAGGTTTCCTCACGATGTTTTCCTTCGTAGTTAGCTATTGGTATTGTTACTATAACTTTACAAATGTACGTAACTTAGAAAACAAAGTCATAGCTACATGCCCGCTCTAGGAATCGAAACTGGGTCTCTCGCTTCCGAGTCCAATGTTCTACCCACTAGGCTGCCACCGCTGTTAACTTTAATGGTTGCAGTAAAACTAAAAATAAAAACCGACTTCAAAACACTACGTCACAAAAAAAAACACAGATTGTGTATTCCGAGCGCAAACGGACGAGTCATTATCAAATACACCCAAATCGCTTCAAGTGCGCTTTTAAAATATGAAGAGTTCTATCGATTATGCCGGGAGTCGGACCCACGACCTCTCGAACGAGAAGCCGGCGTTCTACCGCTGCGCTATCACCGCTATCGGCTTTAAAATACTGGGGCGAAATAGGTAGATGAAGTATAGACTACTTGTATAGATAGTGTGTTTTATACAAATGATTTTGCAACTGCAAAAAAAAGTAACTACTTTCAGTGATTCTGCACATCCCATTGATAATCAGAAGTGCATTTCAATTTCAAGTTTTATCTGACGTCTAAAACGAGAGCGCAACAATGACACTCAAACTACGACTGCGGCAGCGAAAAACAAAACTTCTTGAAAGATCCCGGCGGGAACGTATTTAACGCTTGGAGGAAAATCACGTGCGTCCGTTGTTAAGCTTTCTGTGAAAATTCGCATCATAAGGGTGGTAGAAACGAAGCACATACGGATGAATGAGAGTCTTTTGCGAATGGCGATTGAATGGCGATTGCAAAGAGGCAATTTAAATGATTATGCACATTAAAACAATCCGGCGATATGCGGGCTCAACATAAAAAACTAAAATAAACCTAACACCTACTTTTAAGGTTAGAGAATATAATTCTAGCGCAAAAAGATCCCGGACAAGCGCGGCCGACGTGCATGACACTTTCTTTTGCACTTGTATTGTACTCGTATTGTATTGTATTGTACTGTACTGTACTGTGCTGTGCTGTGCTGTGCTATGCTGTGCTGTGCTATGCTGTGCTGTGCTGTGCTGTGCTGTGCTGTGCTGTGCTGTGCTGTGCTGTGCTGTGCTGTGCTGTGCTGTGCTGTGCTGTGCTGTGCTGTGCTGTGCTGTGCTGTGCTGTGCTGTGCTGTGCTGTGCTGCGTATCTTACAATACAATACAATACTGTACTGTATTGTATTACATAAGCAGCCTATATACGTCCCACTGTAAGGCACAGGCCTTTTCTCAGGGAGAGAGTGTGGGCTTAAACACCACGCGTGCCCACCGCGGATTGGTGATTTCAAGCGCTGAGGTTTGTGAATAGCTCAGACACTCAGGTTTCCTCACGATGTTTTTATTCACCGTTAGCGAGTGGTATTGTCACAAATGTACATAACTTAGAAAACCAAGTCATAGGTACATGCCCGCACCGGGGATCGAACCTGGGTCTCCCACTTCCAAGTCCGAGGTTCTACCCACTAGGCTACCACCGCTGGCTATCACCACTTTTATCGTAAACAGCTTAAACTTTGGCCTTTGCATCTACGTGATGAGATGATTTTTACAGTGTCCAGTGGCACCTTCACTCACACTAGACACTGTTTTAGATGGAGTACGTGCCCAGTACCTATACCATCCTGACAGCTTAGTCTGCCTCGCCTACAGGAAAGACAAGTCAATATGTGTGGAGCCCATCAAGCTGCGGGTTTCCTCACAATGTTTTCCTTTACAGTGTGTGGTATTGCTACTACAAATTCGCAGATGTACTTAAATTTGAAAATAAACAAAGTACGTGCCAATCGAACCTGGGTCTCTCGCTTCCGAGTCCATTGTTCTACCCACTTGGCTACTACCGCTTAAAATTAGCAGCTATACCTATTTATTACTCATTACGATTAATTCAAATTTAGAATCACAATTACTTTCATCCTTTAATTATGCGAAAAGTTTAATGGTCCTTTAATAAAACGGTGGCTACCCCAGTATTTGGTTTCCATTATGCTGAAGTTGAAATGAGCACTTGAGAGCAGATTTTATTAAATGCGCGATGCTTTGTTATCCAACATGGGGGTCCTGGAATCCTGGAAAAGGCCCATCGCTTATTTATCTCTTATCTGTTGAAGAAGGAACGACTTTGATCTATTATTTTCATTATAATATCGTTGTTTACTCTTTTGTTTTCATAGAAAAAAAAAATTTTTCGCCCCAATACAATCACTTGTCCAAACAAAGTAGGATGCTCTGTGCGAAGTAATTCAGGCAAGGAGATAAGAAATATGAAGCAATTAGTACGAATTGAGTACCGCAATGTTCAGCGAGAATTGAAACCTTTGTTTTGGTAGTCATGTGGAATAGCGCTATACCAACGGGACATTTAGGGCATAAGTACTGAGGGTTTGGTATATATTATACATTGCGACCAAGTAACTCTCAGTGCAAGACACTTTGCTTAACTAACTTAAAACAAAACATACAATTTTCCGTTTTCAAACTTCTGACTTTAATATTATAAAAAAACAAACATTGTACAAAATGTGCAAAATTTGTCGCCTTCATGCCAAAACCGTTAATACTTTGTATGGCAAACAGTTAATACCTGTACAAGATAAGTACTTCGTACAAGTAAATAAGGGTGCAATGCTGATTTCATAAAATATGCAGTGAAAAAGTGCCTACACTATTATATTCTAGGTTGCGAAACCGCTTTTATTTATAAAAATGTGTCTATTCGCTTAGGTCGCAAAAGCTACACGGTCCATTCTTTATTCAAAGTCAAGACTGTATTCTCACGATTCAAGTACTTTTTTGCTCCATCTTATTCAAGGATCCAACAACAGACAATTTATTACGCAAATCCGGGAACAGAAAAGTGAAATTTATACATTATCCAGAGGGCTTACGGACATTTTTCTCGTTCCTTTTGGGCCCTTTTTTCATTACCAGCAACGCAACAAGAATATTTTATGACCTCTGACCAAAGACGCGACCCGAAACCAAACACTAATGGCCTAATGTATTTTGTAACTTTATTTACAGATTCACAGGCGAGTGGCAAAAAAGGAGAACATCAAAGGAAACTTTCGATGGCGTCTCAGAAACCTTACAAACAACAACGATGCTGATTGGGAAAACTGATCTGAAAAGAACACAGATCAAATTACAGCCTTCGTGACTACAGCTTAGAAGTGAAACTCTTGTGCTTGTGAGCTTATCTCAATGCCTGATCCAAGAAGTGCGCTGATGTGTTCGCGCGCCGACTATGTTCGACTCGACCAAAGGCACAGTGCTTGTGGCGCCCTCTCTGGCTAACAGTTCGTGTTGGATAAACGGCAAGGGGTTGCCTTCCACATTTCCCGCACCTTCGGACGTCCTGAAAGCTTTCTTCATATTTGCTTTGACGACGGCCATTGTGTTAGGCAATCTGGTGCTGATCTGTGTACTCAATAATCGGCGCTACATCAAATACATTGACAACCAGGTACGCAAAATGTGTTCTTTTGTATTATCTTCTTTTTAATAAAGTACCTCTGTTTCTTTTCACTGATTATTTAGGGTAGGTAAGCAAGGAAGTAGCGCACCTTGGAGGAGGCCTATGTCCAGGAGTGGACGAGTATGGGGTGATTGATTAATTTTATTAGGGTATGTAGGGTGATAAATTATACACGCTGCTTACTAATTAAAGTGTTTGCTAGCGTATTGAGTTGAATCGGGTATCTCCGGTTTCCTTTTGAACTTAGATAGCTGATATAAGCGAAATTTTACTTGGTTAAATTAGGTATTAATTAAAACTTTCGTAGGCACTATACATTAATCTGGACGCTTATTGGAATTTTTCTCGAGTAAGTGAATTTGGGCATAAGGTTAATAATATGCCAATTTGTTGCAGCCGAGATATCTCTTGACATCGCTAGCGTTAAACGCTCTCTTTGCTGGAGTGTTGATAGCTCCTGTGGCATTGCTTCCCGCCTTGTATCGTTGCTGGCCGTACGGGGAGATATTCTGTCAGATACAGGTAAGCTATCATAATATAGTTATTTACCGAGGTAACTTAATCTTAAACTTATTCTCCGATAACTTAATCCTAGTGTAGTGTATTGTAGTGTTAATGTATTGTAGTGTACCGTTAAATTACTCTTAACAGCTGTTAGTTGGCTAAAGTGCATCCAAAAATAACAATTGACAGCTGTTAAATAGTAAACCAGTGGACCTAGAGATTTGAAATTATCGTTTTTGTGTTTTCAAGAAAATATTCCTCGAGATTTTGGGAAAATGTTCCAAAGATTGTACGAAAAAATCGATATTTACGCGGACGAAATCTCTAGCAAAAGCTAATTGCATATTATTAAAAAACGGCATTAAGTTGTCTGTCAACATTACATGTAATGTGTTGTTTCTGCCAACGGTTTATGGTCCAGGAGAAAAGTTGACGAGTTCTCGTCTAATCTAATTGTTTTAATGAAGTCTTACAAAGTTGGAATTAAATGAACACCCAAAGATCCAAGCAGAGACCAAAAAGTTACCTCACAAATGAACTGAAGGTTAAAACGAAAAACGCAATCAAAAGGGTGAGCGAGGGGTATGAAAACAAGAAAATTAATTCTCCATCAAAATTTCGCGAGAGTTTGAAAATCAAGTTAAAAGCTAGGCAAAGCTATGAAGTTGACAACTCACTTCAAACAAGAGATGGAAAGAAATGAGTAAAGTTACTTCAGAGAAAAATACAACTTCCTTAGTAGTAAAAGTTTTGGGGCAAATTAAATGTCCCTTGTACGTTATGTACTCTTAGGAGGAGGAATGACGCTCCACAAGGTCTTTAGCGTAGGGTCACTAAAATGCATTGATAAGCTGAAGTTTATTGTGAATGGCAAAAAAAGTATGTTTGTCAGAAAATTTGGGAAGGAGGTCTTTTCACGTGGTTAAAGGTAATATTAAAAATATTAAATATTAGCTGTTGCCCGCGACTTCGTTCGCGTGGTAACTTTGATGTGTATTTTTCTGGGATAAAAAATAGCCTATGTGCTAATCCAGACTATAATCTATCTCTGCGCAAAATTTCATCCGGATCTGTTCAGCCGTTTTTTCGTCAAAGAGTAACAAACATCCATCCATACATACAAACTTTCGCGTTTATAATATTAGTAAGGATAAGGATTTAGAGCGACGGCGATCATTATAAGTATAATACTTGCTGACATACTTTTGATGATCGCCTTTGGACAAAACTTTCTTATAACACAAGCTATTCAAGAATGAAAAATGTTTAATTTCAGTAAATCTAATTTTTTTTATAACCTCATTAATATCTATCAGAAACATATCAAACTATGAAGGCAAACAATATTCTAATTCTTGTGTAACTTACGGACCAAAAACTGGCAGTGAAAACAATTTTTGTTCTGAGAGAAAACCGATTAAAGCGATGCCTGCAAGGACAATATCCGTCAATCAGCAAAATTGATTGACAATATCACAATGACAAACAATTTGCTGGTCCGAAGTGTAATTTAAAATCGAGTGATCAGCAAACAATATAACTGCCAGAACTTATCAGGATTATGACGCCAGCGGTTATGACAGCAATAATTATAACGCTGTTGGCTAATGGTCGTTTTCGGTGACCGAGCAGAAAGTCCTCAATAGGTTGTTAAGAGGAAGCGTCACTCGAAATTCTCTGCTCTCTGCATTTTTTTTTCGTAAATTATGGATATCGAATGGTATTTGTTCAAATAGGTATTCAAAAAGCTTGCTTATGAAAAAAATGCTTGTCTATGCGATTCACTTATGTTAAAACTGAAATTTTGCTTACATTCTCGGATATAAAATTATTACAAAGTAGATAATGTGTTAAATTACAAAACGTTGCATTTTGGTATACTTGGTAGGTACACATTTAAACCAATAACAAAAAAATATTTCAAAGAAAAGTTAGTTCTTGGTCATTTGGCGTCCATTGTAGCAAACAAAAACAGAAGCGAAACAGAAGTAAAATTTTATATTTTTAATATTACGCTCATCTTCATATTAGAGCAGTGGTAGCCTAATGGATAAAAATAAAACATTGGACTCGAAAACGAGAGACCCAGTTTCGATTTCCAGTGTGGGCATGTACCTATTTTTAACTTTGATTTCTAAGTTATGTACATTTGTGAATTTATAGTAGCAATATCACTCGCTAGCAGTGAATGAAAACATCGGGAGGAAACCTGAGTGTTCGAGCTATTTACATACCTCAGCGCTTGAAATAGCCAATCCGCGGTGGGCACGCGTGGTGATTACGCTCATACTGTCTCCCTGAGAGTAGGAATAGTGCCCTACAGTGGGACGTATATAGGCTGCTTAAAATCCTCATCTTCTCTCAAAGCATATCGCAACCGACATCGTTTTGGGACAACTATACCAAAAATTTGTCAATTGTCAATTACCGTGACAGGTGAAATCTGACAATCGTTGCCTTTAAACGAGTTTTAGTCTGATAATTGGTCAATGTTTTACCTATCCCATTTGGAAATAATAATGTCATCTTTATTAAACGACACCTTATCGTAACAATTCGACTTATTTGTCAAAAAGTGACAAAATTGTTGTGTTGTTACGTTTATTAAATAAGCTCAGTACTTTTTGTAGAACTGTCAGTTTAGAGAAACTCCTATAAAAATAACATGTTTGATTTCATTATAACAGCTTTTAAAAATTACTCCGTATCTGATTTAAGGTTAAATATTACCCATGCACCTACTTCTTTTTACCCTTTGCATGGCCTTAAATGTTCTAAAGTTTGATCTTTGTAACTCACGCCCGCCGAGTCGGCCTACAAGAGGCTGAAGCGTACTTCCTTCAGCGATCCCCTCTTCACTAAACTTCTCTGTAATTTGCAAAAGGCCCTTTCCATGCTCAAAAGTAGCTCAGTTTTCAAGCCTTTGTTCCTTGATTGCTGAGACATTATTATTCTTCAGGAGTATCGCTGTACCGTGTGTTCTGCTGCAACTTCCGAGGATTTATAATGATATAGTTGGAGACAGGAAATCTAGAGTAATGTAATTTTTCCATTTGCATTCCGTGTAAGTGTTTAACGAAGATTTTGTTTCAGGCGTTATTGAAAGGGGCTTTGAATCAGCAGAGTGCTGTTGTACTTGTGTGCATGGCGATAGACAGATACGTTTACATGTTACACCCGAACACGTATCAGAAGCATTCCAGTAAGAAGGTAAAGCTGTTTGCATTTGAACGGATGTGACGTGAAAGTTTATGATAATCACCTTTCCGAAATGCCAAACCTCTCCCTTCACTCTTAAGCTGTTAAGTCTACAAACATCGGATGGAAATATGGACGGTTTACTTCCCTTTTAATTTATTTACTCCAACATCTCTTCTCATCCTGATGGAACTTATATTTCTTTGTATTGTTTTTATTTTATCTTTATTTTATTCGCCGATATGATTGTTAAGAGACTAGCTGACCGACGTTGTCTTTTCAAATTACGTTAAATTTTTCTGAAAACTTTTTAAACTTTTATTTCTCCTTAAACAAAAAAAAATTCAAATTTCGTGTAACTGTTCTTAAGTAATGCGCTTACCAACGGCTAGCATTTAAATTTTACTTGTATTGATTATTGCGTAATGATTGTTAAACATCGTGACGAAAACTGAGTGGTCACGTATCTCAGCCCTTTAAATTGCCAATTCGCAGTGGGCTCGCACGATGATTAAGCAAGCATACTTTCTCGTTGAGACAGAGAGAAACTGCTTTTCTTTTCACCAACGATATCAATTTCATCATTCATCATTATACCTACTTAGAAGTCCACGCACAAAAAATCAAATACAAAAATTCTGCTTATCGAATAAGTATATTCTTTGATTGGTATTTCTACTTCTTTAAATATTAATAATTTTTTTCAGGGTTGTGTATTAGTAATCAGTATTACTTGGATAATATCAATATCGCTATTTGCGATGATGGTACTACCTCGATCCGGATACTATTTCAATTCTACAGGGCTTATGGCATGTGATGTTTTCCATAGCAGAGTTGCTTATAGGTAAGTCTACTTGAAGTAGAAGTCCCGAACTATTGAAAGCTTGGTCTATCTCTGGCGTACGTACGTACATACCTAAAAACTGAACGTACGTATCTAAAAGAGCTACCTTAATCGACCCTCAAATCACGAGGAAAATATTTCATCCATATTGCAGCATAATTCGTATCGGTGGTGGCAGCAGGTTGCGACAAAGGATGTTTTACACTTTTAGGTTGCGTCAGACTAGCATTTAAAATCTAGAACGTTAATTCGGAACTGTGATAATAGGCATGATGATAGTAATTAAAAATCGCTAAAATGATGTATTTATTTAACAAGAATTGAATTGTGGAATACGAAACACGCATTTATTTTCTTAATTAAAATCTACACAAATCCTATGTCCGCCATATTAAGTGGTCAGAAGTCACTCTGAGGAACACGCGAGTAAACATAGAATAGAACCGAACTACTTAATAATTTGTGACATAAGTGACAACGTACCTACGAATTACCGCATGAATTTCCTGGTTGAAGTTTTATACCACAGATTAATTTTACAGTTTGCACTGTGACGTCACTAGCAACACCATGTTGTTGGCGAGCGTTTCGGTAGGAATTTTAAATCTAAAAACTAAAATGTATTTTTTTACCATTAAACCTTAACTGTGACCAAAAATATGAACTCGATTGTAAATAATATACATTTTCGGACATTATAAAACATTTTTTTCATAATTTGTCATCATGCCTATTCAAAGTAGATAGGTACTCTGTACGAAACGAATGAAATACGATGCAAGTCAAGAATGATAGACGATGTCTTTTTCAAATCGTTAGCAATATTTTGAGTTTTTTTTTTCATTATTATAAAGGGTATTAACGAATTATTATTAATGAATTAACAGTAATTGTATAAATATTCATATTTATGCAAATACTTTTATTTCATTAATTGTTAATTAACAGTAGTTGTATAAATAAATATTCGTGATTTCCGACCCTTGTTTCGAAACTGTCAAAATTCAAAGTTATTGGAGGTACGGTAACAATGAAACGTGTTTTCTATGATGGGGCCATTCAAGTATTACGTAACTACAGGGTGGCGGGGGGTCTTCGCTTTGCTTATTTTTTATTACATGTGGGGTCAGCAGTAGGTATTTATTTTTTTACTTTTTCGGGTTTTGTACAAAATTTAGTTGAATTTACTTTGAACACATAATTATGGCAACCCTACATATGTCTTTGCTTGAAAACGAAACGCATTTTCAGGGATTCCCAAAAATAATGAATACGTTTACTCACTTAGAACCGAGTAATAATTGAACGGCCCCGTCGTTCGATATGTGGTAACAAGTGAAAAAACAATGAGTTGGCCGGCGCCTACCACAAGACGCTCGCTTTAGTTAAATCATTTTCGGTAAAAATAATAAAAACTTGTGACGCGCCATTTTTAAATTAGCGCCTTATGTTTCTTTAGAATGGTTAGAATGTCCCCTTAAAAACGTCGAACGAATTTAACCTCAACCTGTAGTGTTAAGCGGAAGTTACACAAAGAGAGTTTCTCGAACGCGAGCAGCGAATAATCATTACCTCATGGCAAAACTAGCTATTCGATTCTCGTCTGCGGTTGTTTACATTTTGAAATAAACTCGTATTGATCAAGCGAGGCATATCACAGGCGAGTCTCTTCTCTTAAATGTTTACACTATAGGCGAGTAATCGTAGATCTATAGACGCATACGTGTCTTAAATTGTATAAACAAGTCGGGCGAGTATCGCGGTACCTAATTTACAGAAATGTATAAATTAAATAATATCTCACAGTTACTAATCATTTATTGATCTGTTTACTTAAATTCTGGTTGTATCTCATTAGAACTGCAATTACAAGTACACCTTGTGCCATCTCCAAAGACATTATAGCACCACCGCTGAAACTATTATACTAAACAAAAAAGTCGTGGTTTTGAACGGCGAAACACGTAAGAGAAACTCGAATAGTTTGTTTACACAGGCTCGTTGCCTAGGAGAGTTTAAGTAGCAATAATTGCATTCGCGAGCTGAAACTCGGGGCATCTGTTTACACTAGGCGACCATATTATTGCCTAAAATAAATCGCAACTCGCGTGCGAGAAACTCTCCTTGTGTAACAGTCCCTCGAGAGAATGAGATGTATGAGTAACTTAAGTTAGGAACTTAACACTCGGTGGATTTTTTTATTAAATTTAGCATTACTAAAAACTTGTGCATCAACACGTTTACAGAATTCTTGGGTAAATTCAACTTAAAAATAAGTACACAAGCCAATTATAAGTAATCACTGCATGCAAGATTATAAACTAAAAGTTATGTCTTGCTATGTTTTTGGTGTTCAATTTATCTGTACTAACTATTTAGAGACACATCGAGCTAGATACCTCTTAATTAACTTAATATTTATTTTTAGGATCCTCTCGTGCTGTTCGTATTACTTTCCCACAACAATGGCGCTCATGTATTGCTATGGGTCGGGATTCCACATAAGCAAAACCAGGAGCAAATGTGATACGGAACTGGACAGGCCAAACGGAATTCCGCCAAGCTGCAAAAATGGCGAGTTGGATCCTGTAGTAAGTGTCCGTATTAATTTATGGTTTAATATGCCTATAACGTCTGTCTGTCTATCTGTCTTTCTTCTTCTATAGCCGTCTTTTTCTCCTGAATTGTAATAGGTAACCAGTAAAAAAATTCACATACAACACATATATGGCAAACTGACCAACAATGAAATGTGTCTATTAACATTTTTCTGGTTTTTTTTCTATGGTGCAAACGATACCAAGTGTCAAACTTGGTGTGACAACCGTGGAGTTCCTAAAGTATATTAAAAAAAAATGATCAAGTTTGAGTGGACTAGGGCCTCGAACTGAATGAAGGAAAACTCATTTGTGCTAAATAAGTAAAAAAATCTTTTTTGTTTAAATTTTGAGCTTAGGGCCGTTTTTTGGCATTATATGTATATCGCGAAAGATTTTCAGTGTCGGTGTGCTGTCGACTGTGTCTACCTAAAGTTTGTTTGACAACCGACCAACGTTGCAGCAAAAGGTCCCGCCGCCGGCGCCGGCTCGGCCGCAAAGCGTCAGCACGTCACGCACAATGGCAGCCATGTCACTCGGCTTCATCGTCGTCGTCACGCCCGCCACAATCCAGGAGGTCGTGGCTGCGTGCACCGGCTGCAAGGTAATGAACATCGAAATGCGACGAGATTAAGTCTCGTTTTGTATGGGATATGCAGCGATAATTTTCCAATTGTCACTTGTGATGATAGCGTTAGTAGCGATGGATCTGGTCTAATTTCGCACGGGCTCATGCTGCGACTGATTTACGAAATTTATGAAATTAACATTATGACACCGGCTTTATTTTGGTTGACACTAGTGAAAGATGTGAAGAATTTAATTATTGAACATCTTGGATATACATTGGACATGTACGTTAGCTGTAAAATAATCAACAGCCCGACATAAATCGCTGCATATTGTACTTGAGCCAGTTGATCTTAATGCCACTTTAGAGGATCCTATGATATTATACCCAGCGTAGGTATATATTTTTTGGCATGTATTCAAAGTATGCCAGAGAAAAATGTCAGGTTCCTGGCAAAAGACAAATATTGGTATTAACTTATACAAACTAGGCAAAAGTTGATGTAGTCGCCAAAATAGGTACTTAAGTTTATAAGTCATTATGTGTTTTATTGTCTTTCAACAGGTGCCACCATTTCTGGACTTCGTGGTCACGTGGTTGGCGCTAAGCAATAACTTCTGGAATCCATTCCTGTATTGGCTTCTCAACAGTCACTTTAGAAGGATAAGCAATGAGCTGTTGCAGTTTTATGTAAGCACTTTTTACACTATTATATTATTTATGTGCAACAAAAAGAATATAAGCATGTAGGTACAGCAACATCATTCCGATGTAAAACCTACCAGCAAAGTGGTTGCTCGGGGCTGCAAGTGATGTAAATTACATCAGCCAGATGTCGCTGTACGTAATACAGAGAAGTTTGTTAATATGTTCGATATTTCATCTATGCCTGCACTTGCCCATTAGCTCAGTTGGTAGAGCGCTGGCACGTTAGGTTTTTAAAATTGACTTTTTACACTTTTAAAACACAATAGCTGGTTTAATCATAACGTAAGTTTGCGGATGACAGCACATTTTCGCTCTAGTTTTAAAATACTTTATCTTATATATTGGTATAACGGTTTCAATTACTTTTCCTAACGTCAGGATAGCCGAATAGTTTTGCCCTCGTCCGGAAGCCTTAATCATGGAGCAGAGTAGATGCGTTCTTTATCTTATCCTAAATAAAACCCAGACTAAGCAAGTCCCTTTATGTATTGTTATCTCATGTTTTTTTTTCTTACAGGGTTTGTTAGAATAACCATTGCAATGTTGTTCCCAGTTTTGCTGCCGAAGACCCAAGTCTTTCTCACAGTACGAAAAACCCACAGGATGCTGTGGGTCACCAATTACGTCAGACGGTATCCATTCAAAAGGAGAGTTCGAGGGGATTGGCGAGAAATACTGGGGTGAGATCTTAGACCGAACTGTGTCATCCACGTCACTCAATGCTATACAAAAAGCGTGCCATCGAGACCATCAGCTACATTGTTCAGGGTCCCTCAAAGGCTGCCCCAGTAGTGCCTGTAAAGTAGATGCGAGATACTTCGACGGTTACCCCACAGACTATAGACCCAACCTGCCTTTCCAAATAGAACCATGTTCAAGACACGGTCGAATGAAAAACTCAGACTTTTGCCTCTTCAAACCCACGACGGACTTGGAATATGGTCGCTCCCGGTCCAACCTAAGCCTCGATGAGGGCAACTTCAGCAAATGCAATGGAAGACACCCCGAGTTGTGAGAGTTCCGAAACTGCCCGGTCTTCGGGCATCGAAGCAATAGCATAGCAGCGTATCCGGGAGAGCACTTCGGGGCTAATATCAAGTGGAAGTTCAGTGATGCAAACGGTGTGGAAGACATGCACACGTTGGAGCAGAACCTCGACAGGATACGTAGCCTTAGCCACGAGAGAAGTTTTAATGGATTTTCCGGATTAGACAACGTTAACGGTTTATTAGAAGTCGAAATGAACGATGTAGCAGAAGATAATCCCGATGAATCTAATGGGTACAATGGTATGTGTCGAGAAAATTCCGAGGAGAAAAGTGAATACAGCGCAACGCATAAGTTTTCCCGCAACTCTTCATTATCGAACAGAGAATTGGATGTTATTAAAGAAAGTTCTCGTAGTTCGAGTGATACAGAAGTGACTTTTACTCGATGACTGCCGAGGGTAACGTTTGACAAATCGGTAAATGTAGTGCATCTGCAACTATCGCCAAAGCATAAACATCGCTGTACAGACACACGATTTTTATAGCTGAAAATGATATTTAGTTCAGACGGTTAGTGAACAATACACTAGTTTTAATCTCGGTGGACCAGTAGAATTGGGTCTATGTTTTCTGAATTACCTACCTGAAAATATTCATAACATTACTATGATGCTAATACAAATAAGTACATTTTTGGTGTTAGTTTTCAATGCGTGTAATTTTCGAAAATAACATTACTACGGGGGAAGATATTGTATGAGATGTAGTTACGAGTAGAACTTTGGACTTTTTTATTGTTACTTATAACAAATAGTTTGATCACAACATAATATGAAAGCTCAGTATGTAATTAGTAAATATGTTTATCTAATAAAAAAAATAATTATACAGAATACTTGTTTCATAAAATAAGACTGTGAACATGAATATAGTAATTTTCAGAATCGCACAATATTTTGTCTTTTACGAGTCGTAAACCTGGGGTGTTGATGTCTACTTATTAATGTTAACAAAAAAACAGAGGGAAATAAAATCTTTATTATAGACACATGCTTTCATTTACCATCCCACTTAATAGCTACCACAAACACAACTATTCAAATGAAATTGAAGTCTTGAGCAGCAGACGCTCTTTACGAGCTGAGTAATTTAGCTAAAAAGAAAATATGACATACTATAAAGAGTTGATATACTTTCTTTATGGCTGTTTTATCACCAGTTTAGACCGTTTTACGAGGAACGAGTCGCGGGAATGAGCTGATGTGTCGGGCTTTCATAACGACACATTTGTTGGCCACCATGGGGCGAGTTTTTCTTTACAAAGAGGTCCAGAAAGTTCCGCACCTGCCACGCATGATCGAAAGGCTTTGAAAACTTTGCAGGCGAACCTTGGAAATTCATCGTTGAGATAGTTAAGTAATGATACATAACACAGGACAGTGCAAAACCCCAGTTTTTTTAATTAATGTTTATGCGATAATTAATATAATTAAATGGGGAACTCGCGTACAACTTTGATTAAAGTGACATAGCTTTTATGCTATAGATGACATAGAAAAATAAAAAAGTTTTTGGGGTCGCAAAAAATGCAACAAATCGAGTTACTCTAATAATAAATAACATATTAGATTTCATTTTTACATTGAATTCTAAACGTTTTCTAATAAGCTTTACACATTATAAGCTGTGACGTCAAGGTTTGCGTCCGATTTGTATGACGCCCTTTTGTACCACGTGACTAGAATGACTTCTCGACAAGTTTCATTAAGAAAAGTATTAGTTGTAGAGAAAAAAATAACCACGTTTATTTATCTTTTAACCTGTCCTCTCCGATGATATTAAAACATTTTTTTGTGCAAGTTCTCCATTCTTAATTTAAATTTTTGATAGATATTACTTTCAACACACACTTTCATAAACTAACGCCTGTTTCCCAGTGGCGCAGACAGAGACTGGGATTTTCCACTTGGCTTGCCTTGCTTACTAAACACTTTTAAAACAAATATCTATTGGACGTTACTATATAGACTACGTAAAAAAACGTGAGAAAGGAATATACAGACGAATCGAGAACGTCCTCCTTTTTTGAAGTCGTTTATAAATGTCCAAATTTGACATTTAAAACGCGCGTCTCGCGTAGTTATACCACCAATGCTCGTTTTTCTTAAAATTAATATGCGTAGAATATAGCAAAAAAGCGATTCGAATCGCTTGTAGCCCCGGCTGCCTGAGTGATCTTAAACGATCACGAAGGTTAAGCAACACAGGGCGCGTTCAGTGCATGGATGGGTCGCCGTCTATGCCTAACGCTAGTGGCATTTTTCCGAGCGGTTCCGTGCTTCGCAAGGCACGTTAAGCTGTTGGTGCCGGCTGCCGTCGATAGATGGCAGTCGTTAAGCCAAGTCAGAGGCCTTAGGGCGGCTTGAAAACTTCTGACAGTAGACGAGCCACTAGTCTACAAGCCTTCACCAATCCGGACTTGGCCCCCGTGGTGGAGTATGGCCTATACCTTCCTCAGGGAAGAGACCCGTGCCCCTCGGTGGGGACATAATGGGTTGATGATGATAGCAAAAAAACGGCGGTGGTAGCCTAGTGGGTAGAACCTCGGACTCGGAAGTGGGAGACCCAAGTTCGATCCCCGGTGCGGGCATGTACCTATGACTTGGTTTTCTAAGTTATGTACAACTTTTAGTAGCAATACCACTCGCTAACCGTAAAGGAAAACATCGTGAGGAAACCTAAGTGACATACGTCAGCGCTGGAAATTGCCAATCCGCGGTGGGCACGCGTGGTGATTAAGCCCATACTCTCTCCCTGAGAGAAGGCCTGTGCCCTACAGTGGGACGTATATAGGCTGCTTATGTATAGCAAAAAAGCACTCGTCCTCTAAATCTGGAGTGTTTCGTACTTTACTTTCGCTACATAGGTACTTACCTACTCAACATTTCTTTGATACCTCTGCTTACGCGATCCCCTTAATGGTATTTCGCTCTTGAATTTTAAGGGGCAAGTCGACCCTCAACCGATATTTGGGATATAATAAAGAAATGCCCACGTTAATACACATGAGGCAAAAAATATATAAAGAAATACACAACATTTTGCTTAAAATATACGTGATAGGTGGTACCTACGTTGTTATTTTACACATTTCATGTTATTTTTAAAACCCGCTGCACGTTGCCGCGATAATGGTACATTGTACAACGAGGGGAGAAAACGATTTAGTATTTCTTATGAGAGTATGTTTAGGCGCGACGCGCTGCGGAGGGCTTAAAGGAAACTCGGGAACAGAAATAGAACTTTCTCCCGAGTGACAATGGTGCTACGAGGAAAATAAAACTATTCAGAATAATTATAAAAGCCCGCTGATAAATTATCAATTTAGTAAAAAACAAAATTTAACAAAAACAAAATAAATTGCTGCGCCTGTTTTTTTTTTCGTAGTACAGAAAAAGGTTGCCAGCCTTCTTTAACTGAAAATCGAATACCAAAAATACACCTTTTTTTCTAATTACCTATTTGATATAAAACCTTTTTGAGATTTGACGTTTGTATTTTTTACGTTCGCTGCTTAAAACAAAAGAACGCTAGCAGGGCAAGAATGGATTTTCATACAACAGGCAGGAATGAAATTCTATATAACTTTTCCCGCCGCACATTTACAAGGGGGTAATAACGAACTTTGTAACCCGTTTATGAACGAGCAATGGGACACTTTCTGACTGGATGTGGTTTAAATATTTTTTTCTTCCTGTCAATTAGCATCATCTTGCTTTAACCACTACGTAAAGCAAGCAATCTTGGTTTAGGCCCTATACTATTTAAAAGACCGAAGAAGAAGAAAGCAAGATAACACTATGCAAAGAGAAAAAAACGTTTCTTGCATTGCAAAATCAGCGTCATGGTCTTCACCGATCATGGCAAAATGCTGAGCGGCGGCCTTTTTGGTGCCTTTTTATACTTATTTATGTATGGTACAAAGTAAGCTAAATTACTTAGAATCTAATTTACACGCTAAGCCTATGATTGTATTTATTTTGATAGGATTGGTACCGAATAAACGTTTTCTATTCTATTCTAACGTGCAGCGGAGGTAGCTGGTCGATGTTACGTTCAAAATATTTTTGTTTAATGAAGGCATCCTTGGAAAAGGATGCTATTTCCATTATTTTATCAAAAGTGTGTAATTGTTCAGCTCATAAATACATACATAGCAATTTTAACGGGTTTAATCGTGATTGGATGTATTGGTGGCTGCTAAAATATCAGGAACTTAGGCAACTATACCCAATAAACTCAGTCGCAGATCCGTTAAATTTTAATATATTAAAACTATGTGTAAGTTTCGCAAAATGTCAAAATTGCAAAGATTATTCTATTTAAGAAATTTTCAGCAAAGAATATTTCAAGTTGTTTCTGGTTCCCACGACACAGGGTATCCTAGTGTGGGGCCAGAAGCAATGTATGTGCCTATATGTAAATGTTTATGTTTAAGTAGATATATTCCTTCCTCAGGGAAGAGACTCGTGCCCCTCGGTGGGGACATAATGGGTTGATGATGATGAGATATATTCCACAAAAGGCGCTACACAATTTGTCATTGAGATAACCTAGTAACTATTTCTTAAGTAGTGATAAATTAGACCTCTTCCAATAAGCAAAAGTTTTAATTTAGTGCGAATTGATCGCGTGAAGTTTTGAGATTTTGTAAAAAAATCCAACTGGAAATTTTAAACTTTTGCTTATTACGAGAAGAAAGGGTTTCGGATTTTGCGTTATTTTAATAACACAATATAGTAGTTCATGCCAAAGGTAGATGTACCATTCCGTGGAAGAACAAAGCAAACTTTAACGCCCCATTTCGCTCGTTTATGAGCTCCCGCATTACTTGCCGGAGTGCATCCGACTCGGGTTCTTTAATAAAACGTAGTAATCCCTCCAATAAAGTGTGAAATCCAACCCGAGAACAATGATATTGAAAAATCTATTTGTTCATGTATAAAATAATAGAGTTTATTTATGGGTTGTGGGTGGCTGGAATTATCTGATGCAGGCTCTTTTCAACAGCTTCTCTATAGCCTTACATTTTGTTATTAACGTTCACACAACATAATCACTTGACGAGTAGGCCTAACGTGGACGGCGTATCTTTTATTATATACAAAATCAAAATCAAAATCAATTTTTTTTATTCAAAGTAGCACAGAAACTGCGACTTAATGAACGTTACAAGTTAAACTAGGTGTCCATTTCAAAATCTAGATCATTTTGGAGAAAAAATGGACAAAAAAACTCCAAACTTAGTCTTTTCAAGTCCTTAATTTACAGGATTTATATAAATGTTCTAAAACTCATGCATTGAACTGGCTTTAATTCCAGACATCATTGTCATCTAAATAATCTTTAATGTTATACCTAGTAGCTTTTTTGGCACAAAGTGCGCTTCACACATTTTTTGAACCACGTTTCTGGCAAGCTTATTATATCCTCAGGGATCTTATTGTAGAAACGTATACAATGCCCCATAAAGGATGTATTAACCTTTGCCAGCCTAAATTTTGGGAACGAAAGTTTATGTCTATTTCTAGTATTTATATTGTGTTGGCTACCTACAGTTTTAAAGTCACTGATATTTTTCCTAACATACATAATATTTTCATAGATATACTGACTAGCAACTGTTAGGATGTTGGTTTCTTTAAAGAAATCTCTTAACGAATCTCTATTGCCTAGCTTATATATGAATCTGATCGCTCTCTTCTGCAGGACGAAGATGGTCTCAATGTCTGCAGCCCGACCCCACAGTAGTATACCATAGGACATAATACTATGGAAGTAACTAAAATAAATAAGCCTAGCAGTTGCGACATCAGTTAGTTCCCGGATTCTTTTAACTGCGTATGCTGCAGAACTGAGCCTATTTGCCAATTTTCCTATATGAGGACCCCATTGAAGCTTTGCATCAATTGTGATACCCAGAAATACAGTTTCTTCTACAAGGTCTAGTTTATCATTCCCCAATATAACATTGCTGTCAACCATTTTGACATTTGGTAGTGTAAATTTTATACATTTTGTCTTTTTTGAATTTAATAATAAGTTATTAGAAGTAAACCAATATAGTACCTTAGAGAGAGCATTATTTGTACCCGCAAGGTCATTTTCTTGTCTCTTAATCTTAAAAATAAGTGACGTGTCATCTGCAAACAATACTATCTCTGACATATTTTGAACCATGAACGGCAAATCATTTACATATACGAGGAAAAGGAACGGCCCCAAAATAGATCCCTGTGGCACTCCCATCTTAACCTCCGACCCGGATGATTTAGTCCTATTTATGTCAGCTTTTTGAACCCTCCCTTCTAAATATGATCTCATAAGTTTTAAGCTCCTCCCATTCACTCCGTAGTGTTTTAATTTTAAGAGAAGTGTTTTATGGTCTACGCAGTCAAATGCCTTCGACAAGTCACAGAAAACACCTATAGCATCCTTCCGATCCTCCCATGCACTAAATATATGTTTAACTAATGTGACACCAGCATCCGTCGTAGACCGCCCTTGCGTGAAACCGAATTGCTCACTATGAAAAAGTTGATAATTATTAAAGTGTGTGAGTAGTTGACCTAGAACTATTTTCTCGAATATTTTACTCAAAACGGGTAGAACCGAGACTGGTCTGAAATTTGTGGGATCTTGCCTGTCGCCACTTTTAAATAAAGGAACGAGCCTACTATATTTCATTAGGTCAGGGAATGTACCCTCATCTAAACATTTGTTAAAGATTCTGGCCAAATGGGGTGCTAGGACATCGATTACTGAGCTAACTATTATTACTGACATAACCCACAGGTCTTCAGTTTTTTTAAGATTTAGCTTTTTAAACGCTTTATTCACGGTATGAGCTTCAATATAATCAAACGAAAAATCGTGATCGCAGGGAGGGACATTATCTTTCAAAATACTTTCTGCAAGATCAGGAGATGAATCTAAAGGAGCCGTAGTTATAATTGGAACATTTGTAAAGAATTGTTCAAAAGCCGCGGCAACGTCTTCATTTGACGTTATTAATTTATTATCTATCTTAAGCGAAAATTCGGGGTCCGCTGATTTGGATTTACCAGTTTCCTTATTTATTATATTCCAAATGGTTTTAGATTTATTAGACGATTTAAGAATTTTGGCTTTTATATGCTCGCATTTAGCTTTGTGGCAGACGGCCCTAAATAATTTTGAATATAATTTAACATACTGTAGAAAACTAGGGTCATATGTGTATGTCTTTTTCTCATATAGTGAATAAAGTGTGTCCCTACTTTTCCGGATGCCGGCAGTGGCCCATTCACTAAATTCTACCTTATTTCCTTTCGATGATAGCTTTTTCAATTTAAAAACTTTTTCAAAACTATCTGAAACGACCTTAAAGAAATCTCCATAATGGGCATTAGCATTGATGGTTTTATTTTTTTCGGTATGTAAACTACTTTGTAAATCAGTTTTAAATAATTCTAATTTTTTTGTTGTCATGGGCCTGTAAAGTATATCTTGTTCTGATTTTTTAAAATCAGATTCAAAGTGTACAATTTGTCCACTGTGGTCTGACTTTAAGCAATTTATTGTAGAATAGTGCGAAAATTCACAGTCACAGTATACATTATCAAGACAGGTGGCTGTGATTTCGGTAATCCTAGTGGGCTCTAAGAAAATATTAACTAAATTAAAAGACTTGAAAATAAGTTTAGGATATAAATAATATCTGTGGACTAAGGCGGTCGAAGCGTGGTGGCCGAGGTTGGGTAAACGGTCGGAAGATAAGCAGACCAGCGAACTGACGAGTCGATGACATTACTATAGCCGTGCGTCTGATAAGAAGTGATCTGCGCAAAGCTGTGGCAGTCCTTACAGGCATTTCCACACCATGGGACTAACCGACAGCCCACTTTGCCGGGGATGCCTCAAGGAAGAGGAGGTGACCATTATCTGTGAGAGCGTGGAAAAGCAACGGACCGCCATACGTTGGAATCCGGGATCCCTTCACGAGGCCTGTAGTGACATCAGAGCACACTGCTGGCTTTCTAGAAAGAGATAGGCTGGTTGGAGTAATCTCACGGCTTTGCTACGTACAGTGGGCCAACCATAAGACTAAGTGCAGAAATCTCCGGTCTAACACCAGAGATCTCTAATATATCTAAAGCTAAAGTATCTCAGGAGTTCCTGCTACAAACCGGCTACAATTCCATCCTAAGAATGGAATTGTGGCGAAATCGACTCTTCACAAACAAGACCGAATAGTGTTTATATACATCCGACTCCAGCAAGCTTCGGTAGGCATCTTGATTTTTAATGCAGTAATTAACACAATATGTTTTACTAGCAACAACCAAAATTATACTACTACCCTCCGTACTAGTAAAAACTGTATGACGGCAAGGAAGGTTCTCGTTCTTGTTGTGACCAAGTAAGGTGGAGCTCTTTATGAAATTATATTCCAAGTTTAAGTATGTCTTCGTTAACTGGACTATCGGTAGTGTCTTATACAGAGAAAGAAAATTGTTTAGAATGAACAGATGTTTTTTTTCTCTATATTTTCTATTGAAAGAAAATATTTAACGGAAAAACATAATTGCAGTTGATTAATAATAGTTGAAACAATATTACAATGATTTAATTGTGATCTATAAATTAGTATGACATGCACATGCTTTTTATGTACAGAAAATTACATCTACCCTATCTATACCTTTGCCTTTACATACATACATAAATCCTACATGTCTGTATTCCTCTCCTTCCTCTTTCAGTGATTCTCCACTACTGGAGGTTGGCCGTCAGCTCTGAATATTAATTCCTCTCTTCTCTTTGCCAAGCAAAATGAATCTTCGACGCTGGCAACTCCAGTCCAGATGTCTCTTTTACCTCGTCCGAAATGACTACTTGATATAATATAGCAAGATCTGACGTAACGCCATTCCGCATAATTCCATCGTTTTTTTCACTGGGACGGGCGCCCCATAAAATTTGCGACGAAATATTATTTCACGACCCAGGGAGTGATTCATCACAATTTGGGTAAATTTTTATGTTTTTGTGTCCGCATACGTACTTGGTTGGCGAGTTTATTGTAATAAATGGAAGACGGTAACCTATCTTGTGATAAAGTCTTTTGTGTCCCGGCTTTACCTTTGCAAAAACTACCTGCTTTCATACAAAGTAGGTATCATCACATTTTGGTTGCTAAGTCGCCCGTAAAGTAAAAGAGAAAATGCTGTAGATTTCCTGTCTGCTACATACCTACTAGAACGATGATTTATTTTCTGCAATGTTATTCTGTAAGCCGTTGTTGTACATCTCGCTCGTGAATTCGATTGTGAATTTTGAAATTTACATTCCGTAAAGGTCGAATTCTACACTAGGTGCTAGTAGCGGTGCGCCATTGCGAATGTGGCGGTGAAGTAAATCAGGGTAGGTGGGATATTGACCCCTGAAGCTTTAAATACCTAAGTTAAAATAGACATGGATAATTTTTGACACGTATACCTATGAATTTTATTCTTTTAATTGATTGTAGGTAGATTTTTTTCCTATAAGCTGCTTTGGTTCTCCTAGAATGAATATGTTTTTGTGCATGGAAAATTTATTGTTTTATGTCATATTTTAGTAAACTAAGTTAGTATAAGAATATTATTTATTGTGCATACGAGATAACACTTGCGGTCTTATTTTTAAAATAAAACTGGCCAAGTACGAGTCGGACTCGCGCACCGAGGGTTCCGTACAAATTTGTAGGTAGGTACTTACCTAGGTTGTTCCGAAAATTGTTAGCCACAGAATAAATACAATCTCTGGTTTCCTGAAACTATTTTGAACTTACGGCTAATTTCAATACAAATCTCCTTAGTGAAAATCATTGGCCACCTGTGTGTAGTTCTTTTTTTAATATTTTTAAAATTTATCTGACGCTCTTCTTTTGTTTGCAATAATGGACGCCTTTTCTTAACCAGGGGTTAACCTTCAAGGAATCTCACGAAAATTTACAAGATGCTTTTGGGGAGTCTGCTCCTGCATAAGCAACAGTTACCTACTTATTGGTTTCGTGAACTTAAACAAGGTCGAGAGAACCTAAACAATGACCCCAGACCCAGCTGAACAGCAACTGCAGTAACTCATGAAAATGTCATCAGGGTAAAGTAGCTATCGTCTCAGTGACCCGCATTGAGCGGGAAAAATTACTTATGACACATCGGGAGATTGAGGTTGAACTAAAGTTTGGACCACAGGTAGTTTCCACCATACTGCACGAACACTTTAAAGTTAGGAAGCTTTCTTCGCGATGGATACCTCATTCTCTCGCTGAAGAGCAAAAATCCCGTCGTGTTGGTACGTAATGTGATGATTCATACAGCGTCCAGTAGCCTTCACTCACACTAGATGGGTGAAGTGACCACTCGGACACTACAGTGCCTGGGACATTGTATTTTAGATGGAGTAGGCTTGCCTAGCACCTATACCTAACCTAACCGAGCGATAACAGCGGCAGATGAACCTTTTATGGTTTTCGCCCGCTGTTAGAATAAGATATTTCAGTTTACATTGTGCTTGTATGAAACTAAATTAAAAAAAAATCCTGACAGCTTAGTCAACCTAGGCCATAGTCAAGTCAG
Source organism: Yponomeuta malinellus (assembly GCA_947308005.1). NCBI lineage: Eukaryota > Metazoa > Arthropoda > Insecta > Lepidoptera > Yponomeutidae > Yponomeuta > Yponomeuta malinellus. The sequence goes on along the minus strand of OX371008.1, from coordinate 7,801,244 downwards.
TACGTGCGGAGCTAACCAAGTCGCGGGTTTCCTCTCGATATTTTCCTTCACCGCTAGCGTGCGTGTGTTATAATTGCTACTACAAATTCGCAGATGTACCTACGTAACGTTTTGTGTAAAACGGTGCTAGCCCAGTAGGTAGAACAATGGACTCGGAAGCGGGAGACCCGGGTTCGATTCCCAGTGCGGGCATGTACCTATGACAGACAAAATAAACAGCTAAGGTATCAACTCTAACGAGAACCCAGATTGTTCGTCGGCTCAAAATGCCGTCGAGTCTACAAAATATTAAGGTGAAACAAAGTTTTTTACACTTTGCAAAGTAAAAAGTCGTAAGTCAGAAGATGTGCAAAGCAACATTGCCTGTCTGAGCGTGATATTACACTGAAATGTGGTCTTGCTGCGAGTTTTCAATGGCCGTACAAACATTTTGATTAGTGCCTAAAATATACGTGGTGTAGTGGAAAGTTTTTGCTGCATCGTTTTACGGTTCATTATCCGAAAGGGGCCAACGGGTCCGTACTACTAAGCTTATGCTGCCTATTAGATACGGTCTGTCGGTCCATTTGTATTTTTAAGGGCTTGATAAAGTAATCGGCACTAAGTAACGAACTGAAATTTTCTCAGAAGATACGTCGTTTTGGCATAAATAATTTAAAAAAAAAAGGTTAGGGGTTCCTCCACAACTGAAACCCATTTTTACTGTTTTTGTTCTATCATACATACAGGTGTCAAACTTAATCTGATTATAGTGCAGCCTATAACTCTCGTACAAACACGGCGAATCGATCGATTAAGATAAAATTTGTCAAAATCTGTCCATCGGTATGATATAAGGAAATATAATTGGTCATACTAATATACATACATACGAGCCAAACACATTATCCTCCTTTTGGGCTTCGGAGCAGTCGGGGTAAAATCTGGCGCAGTTTTCCGAATGCAACTCAGCACAGTTGCATCCTTCTAGCGGCCTCTTTCTCGAAGACGTCTCTGTTGAATAGTCTGCCCTAGGTAGACAGATTCCTGAATAGCATCAAGGGCTACCTTACCGACAAGTACTAAATCAATTAAACCATGTTTCTACTTATACGGCTACAAAACCCTCGATGCCCGCGTTCGATTCATGCTTGGTCAGAGCTTTCTAGGCATGTGAAGCTTATTATTAACCCATTTAATTATTTCATTCGCCTTTTACCTGTTCATTTTGTTGTTGTAAAAATTCTTGGTGTTGGGTACAAATTAACTTTTAATTTTAATTTCATTTTGAATTTTAACGATAACATATCGTTATGAAACTCGTAGCAAAACATAAGCAGGTCGTAATAATATTTTATTTCATTTGAGAATATTTTAGCTGTCCGTGGCGCCCTCAGAGCACCCTGAGAAAATAAAATAAAATAAGTTAATATAATTTTATAAGTTAAGTGTTTAACCCCCCGTTTCTCGTACACTAACACGCTGTTAATCTACTGTTGACAGCTGTCAATTGACTAAAGTGCATACAAAGAAAAACACTGACAGCTGTGAACAGTAGATTACCAGCTTGTTAGTGTATGAGAAACCGGAGGTAAGTCTAATTAAGTTAAGGTTAAAATTACAAGTAGTCTAAATGCATGCTAGGTACACAAGTTTAGGGTCATAGGCTAGGTCTTTGGTAAATGTGTCTGTAACCTGTTTTGTGTTCTAAATAAAATAAAAATTAAAAATAAATGAGAGAGAGAAATAGAGAATCGGTTTAATCTTCACGTATGCCTTCCGTGCTATGGTCAGGTATAAAATAGAAAGATTTAACAGTTCCTCTTAGTAGAAAGGTATCCTGGGAAACCATTGTCGTATTTTATTTTTATTTCTTCTCAAACGCGTATCCTCGCTAGCGCAGGTTTCGTCTAAAAACACGTCAAAGTTTGCACGCGCGCTATCGAAAGTGGTTTGTGCTTGTTTTGCGAGAATATTTCCGAACGATATATTCTCAAAGACTATACGCAGACTGTTTTGCAGCTATTCTTTTGAGAGACAACGTACAAAGGTGATTTCGTTTTTTTAAGCGGAGCAGATCAGATTCAGAATGAATTGTCGCTACTGAGAAAATATTTAGTTACCGGCGATTATGGGGGATATAATAATCATTTACACAAGAATTTTGTTTCTCTTTGGTAAAGAGGTTTGAGTAAAAGTGGCTCCCTTTCTAGGGTTCCTACATGTGCCTACAACGTCCATCTGTCTGAAATTTTCACCACCACCAGTTAATTTCGTCACTACCTGTGGTTGACTGGTAGAAAATGCTTATAGCATTAAGTCCGCCACATTGCCATTGTATTTTTTACTTATGCGCCATAAATGTATTAATATTAATAATAATAATATGAGTTATTATGGTGAATCCAACAACTAAAAAAATGATCCAAAAATGTGACCATGATTACGTAATATTACGTATTTACTTAGCAAAAATGTCTTATCTTTTTAGGGATCCGTAGTCGACCAGGAATCCTTCTAATTTCGCCATTTCTGTACGTCTGTCTGCCTGTCTGTCTGTCTGTCCGTCTTTCCGTCTATCTGTCCGCGGCCTAGCTCAGAGACGATACGAGTACGTACGAAACTCTGAAATTTGGTATAGACATACATATTAATAAAATCTTCAAATTTACACTTAAATTGGGGATGCATTTTTTTTCGCCTATGCGAGGTATCGTTGGATTAGTATTTTAAAAATATTGTGGGTGATGGAGGTCAGAGTAGGGTGTGTGTCCCCCTCCTTCTTCTGGCTAAACGGTTGGTTGTAGAAACGTGAAAAAATTCAGGCTATAGCACATCTAATGAACTTAAAAAGAAAACTATCATAGTTAAGTAGGCTTTACAAGTTAACGAGTAATAGGCGAACAACTTATACAAGGATTACTTCCCAAAATCCATTAAAAATTACATTGATGTAGTTGTTACTTCTGTAAAACAGATAAAACCCGCTCTTTTTACGGAACCCTGCACTGCGCGTATCATATAATAAATGTGGTGGTTAGAAACGTAGCAACGAGGAGAACTAACTGATCCTTTGTAGCTGCTACAAAACGTTCTTTGGGCCAAATATTAGAGATAGATCAACTAGCAGGGATAACTGACTATCCGGTAATATTTGTACCCAGCGACTAGTCAGCGATTAGTGGGCAAAAATACAAGAGGAAAACAAGAACCAAATATTTTATTGCCAGTACGGCCTGTACGTTTCATATTCTTAGGAATTAAATCACTCTTACTGGTGAACGGTGAACAGTCCGAACAGTGCGCCAGAAGCATAGTTTGTAAATCGTAGTCGATGAAACATAAACCTCAAATAAAAAAAAATCCTGGATTAATGAAGCTGCGGTAAGACTTATATTTTGACATGACTTGATTTTATTTTATTCTAATAAATATTCTTCATAAATTACTGTTCCCATATTACTTCGAGAAGCTATACCTTTGTCCAAAATCGCGACATAAAACCCAATCTGACAACGCTGAAACCTTCGAAGCGACACGAAGATTTCAGAACGCTCTCCTGACTTAACAAAAACCAATGATCGCCACTGTCGACTAATCGCCCATTTGAGCGCCTGCCAAATCCATAGTCGGCCCCCCCATCGACAAAATATCGAACTTTTAAAACGATTGCAAACTGCATTCAAAGATTTATGTAGAAGTGTACTATATCAGTAAGCCAAGTGCTATTTCTAACTTTTGTTTTCCTTTAAGGAAAAATGTTGTCGAATTTCTTTTTATTTTCGAGAACTTTAAGTTCAATTGGCCGCGTAGAATTATTTTTCCAAAACAAGCAATTTTATTGCAAACCACTCTAAAAGTTATTACTGTTATTAAAATTTTTTTTTGCACTGTTTAAAAAACGTACTACAGCGAACTTAATGTTAACAGCATATTAAAGCAAAGAACGGTATATTATACCTATCGTCTCCTTAGAAAATTTTCCAGTAGCTGCAAACGTTCACGTTCCGCGTACTGCAGTGCTCTACCTCAAATAACCACACGTATATTTTTTTTATTTTATTAATCGTTACTCTTGTTTGGCGCTCAGAAATTACAAATCCGTGGTAGGCATGCGTGGTAATACTTAAGCCTATACGCGCTCTCTCTCTCTCTCTCTCTCTCTCTCTCTTTGAGAGAAGGCCTGTGCCCTGCAGTGGGACGTATATACCGGGCGGCATTTTTGTCACCTGACAAACTTTGTGGGATCTTTCTACTCGTCAATACAAACGACTTTTACTATGGGGCCGAACAAATCAGAGCAAAAAATAAATCAGCTGTTTTATACTTTCATGCTTCTATCTTATGTATGGAACAGCTCATTTATTTTTTGCTCTGATTTGTTTGGCCCCATAGTAAAAGTTGTTTATATTTATGAGTAAAAAGCCCCTTCAAAGTTTGGCAGTTGACTAAAATGCCAACCGGTATTATGTAGGATACATAACAAAAATTTTTACTCTTCCTATCTAACATGCGCAATTTCTGAAACATGTCGCTTATAGACAACTGTCGTTCTACCACAGGTTCTACCACTTGATTACGATTTTTTTTGTGGAATCTCGTTTTTTATCCAAAAAAAAAAAACCATTACAAATTTCTGTAGTTTTTTTACTTGGTAGTGGCGTTGTTTGATAAATAATGCTTAAAAGATTATTCTATGTAGAACAATGATGAACCTTCAGTAGGTTGTGACATTGATAGAGCGCGCAAAGTACGAATTTCATAAAATTATGTAATACTTGATTTTTTTTATGAAGCCTACATACCTCCTACTGCATACCTCTTAGGCCGATATTCAGAAACGATTTTGAGCGTGAGCTCAATGTGAGTCCGGGTCTTCCAACTGTCAAAATGACTGTCAAAATGAAAGTCTCAGGGATATTTTGTATTCACAGTTGAGTTGGAGATAACAAAAATTGAGCGCAAGCTAAGCTGAGACTGAGTAGTGGATTTCGGCGACTTAGCTCAGACTCAAGGTGGCAATGACGAAGAAAGTAGCGTGGCTGTGGTGAAGTAACCTTTTTTTTATTCACAATTTGACATTTTGCATGCTCATTTTCCTTCGAAAAGTTAAATTGTGTTTTTAGAGTAATGAGAAGTCAAAATAAAGTATAACCGCGCGTAAAAAGTTTCGACATTTGTTGCCATCTCATTCACTCCTGTGGATTATTGTATGCCTTTCATGTAGCTTTAACAGATAATATAAACCGGTAAAGTCAAAAACTGTAGCACAGATTACACGCTCACGTAAGTTTATCATGTGTTGAACTGGCTAAGCACATTGTAGTAAGCGTATACAGGCCCCCCGCCAGTGACTACAGTTTATTTGAATCAGTACTAGAGGATGTCTTAAATGTAGCTTCATGTAGTAGCAAGAACCTTATAGTCTGTGAAGATTTTAATATCGACTTGCTGGTAGATTCCACTTTAAATACTAAATTAAAACTTATTTTCAAGTCTTTTAATTTAGTTAATATTTTCTTAGAGCCCACTAGGATTACCGAAATCACAGCCACCTGTCTTGATAATGTATACTGTGACTGTGAATTTTCGCACTATTCTACAATAAATTGCTTAAAGTCAGACCACAGTGGTCAAATTGTACACTTTGAATCTGATTTTAAAAAATCTGATCAAGATATACTTTACAGGCCCATGACAACAAAAAAATTAGAATTAGGTATTTAAAACTGATTTACAAAGTAGTTTACATACCGAAAAAAATAAAACCATCAATGCTAATGCCCATTATGGAGATTTCTTTAAGGTCGTTTCAGATAGTTTTGAAAAAGTTTTTAAATTGAAAAAGCTATCATCGAAAGGAAATAAGGTAGAATTTAGTGAATGGGCCACTGCCGGCATCCGGAAAAGTAGGGACACACTTTATTCACTATATGAGAAAAAGACATACACATATGACCCTAGTTTTCTACAGTATGTTAAATTATATTCAAAATTATTTAGGGCCGTCTGCCACAAAGCTAAATGCGAGCATATAAAAGCCAAAATTCTTAAATCGTCTAATAAATCTAAAACCATTTGGAATATAATAAATAAGGAAACTGGTAAATCCAAATCAGCGGACCCCGAATTTTCGCTTAAGATAGATAATAAATTAATAACGTCAAATGAAGACGTTGCCGCGGCTTTTGAACAATTCTTTACAAATGTTCCAATTATAACTACGGCTCCTTTAGATTCATCTCCTGATCTTGCAGAAAGTATTTTGAAAGATAATGTCCCTCCCTGCGATCACGATTTTTCGTTTGATTATATTGAAGCTCATACCGTGAATAAAGCGTTTAAAAAGCTAAATCTTAAAAAAACTGAAGACCTGTGGGTTATGTCAGTAATAATAGTTAGCTCAGTAATCGATGTCCTAGCACCCCATTTGGCCAGAATCTTTAACAAATGTTTAGATGAGGGTACATTCCCTGACCTAATGAAATATAGTAGGCTCGTTCCTTTATTTAAAAGCGGCGACAGGCAAGATCCCACAAATTTCAGACCAGTCTCGGTTCTACCCGTTTTGAGTAAAATATTCGAGAAAATAGTTCTAGGTCAACTACTTACACACTTTAATTATTATCAACTTTTTCATAGTGAGCAATTCGGTTTCACGCAAGGGCGGTCTACGACGGATGCTGGTGTCACATTAGTTAAACATATATTTAGTGCATGGGAGGATCGGAAGGATGCTATAGGTGTTTTCTGTGACTGGTCGAAGGCATTTGACTGCGTGGACCATAAAACACTTCTCTTAAAATTAAAACACTACGGAGTGAATGGGAGGAGCTTAAAACTTATGAGATCATATTTAGAAGGGAGGGTTCAAAAAGCTGACATAAATAGGACTAAATCATCCGGGTCGGAGGTTAAGATGGGAGTGCCACAGGGATCTATTTTGGGGCCGTTCCTTTTCCTCGTATATGTAAATGATTTGCCGTTCATGGTTCAAAATATGTCAGAGATAGTATTGTTTGCAGATGACACGTCACTTATTTTTAAGATTAAGAGACAAGAAAATGACCTTGCGGGTACAAATAATGCTCTCTCTAAGGTACTATATTGGTTTACTTCTAATAACTTATTATTAAATTCAAAAAAGACAAAATGTATAAAATTTACACTACCAAATGTCAAAATGGTTGACAGCAATGTTATATTGGGGAATGATAAACTAGACCTTGTAGAAGAAACTGTATTTCTGGGTATCACAATTGATTCAAAGCTTCAATGGGGTCCTCATATAGGAAAATTGGCAAATAGGCTCAGTTCTGCAGTATACGCAGTTAAAAGAATCCGGGAACTAACTGATGTCGCAACTGCTAGGCTTGTTTATTTTAGTTACTTCCATAGTATTATGTCCTATGGTATACTACTGTGGGGTCGGGCTGCAGACATTGAGACCATCTTCGTCCTGCAGAAGAGAGCGATCAGATTCATATATAAGCTAGGCAATAGAGATTCGTTAAGAGATTTCTTTAAAGAAACCAACATCCTAACAGTTGCTAGTCAGTATATCTATGAAAATATTATGTATGTTAGGAAAAATATCAGTGACTTTAAAACTGTAGGTAGCCAACACAATATAAATACTAGAAATAGACATAAACTTGCGTTCCCAAAATTTAGGCTGGCAAAGGTTAATACATCCTTTATGGGGCATTGTATACGTTTCTACAATAAGATCCCTGAGGATATAATAAGCTTGCCAGAAACGCGGTTCAAAAAATGTGTGAAGCGCACTTTGTGCCAAAAAAGCTACTAGGTATAACATTAAAGATTATTTAGATGACAATGATGTCTGGAATTAAAGCCAGTTCAATGCATGAGTTTTAGAACATTTATATAAATCCTGTAAATTAAGGACTTGAAAAGACTAAGTTTGGAGTTTTTTTGTCCATTTTTTCTCCAAAATGATCTAGATTTTGAAATGGACACCTAGTTTAACTTGTAACGTTCATTAAGTCGCAGTTTCTGTGCTACTTTGAATAAAAAAAAATTTGATTTTTTTTTAGCTTGAGCTGTGGCTTAGCTGAGTTTGAGTCGAGATATTGACTGTGAATACAAAATTCTTGAGTCTTTGTTGAGATTGCTCAGCCGATGCTCAGCTTAGTGCTCGTTAAGTGTAGCTCAACGCTGTGTTTCTGAATATCGGCCTTAGAGAGGTCACCACGCGTGCCCACCGCGGATTGTCAATTTCAAGCGCTGAGGTGTGTAAGCTCCTCAGACACACAGGTTTCTTCACGATGTTTTCCTTCACGGTTAGCGAGTGGTATTGCTACTTTACCTAACTTCACAAATACATATATAAACAATACATGTTTCAAAAATACAAATCTGAGCAAAAACTCATAGAACAAAAGTCGTGAGACACATACAAAGAATTGTGCTTTTTTAAAATAACCCTTTTTATGTCAGCCGCAAAATATGAAGGTAATGATTCTTTTCCTTAGTTTGAAAAAAAGTCATGAATGTCATGGAGCCCTTTATAAAAAATAATAACTCTATGAGGACTTTTGAAGACTTAAAGAACGTAATAAATATTTACGTAAATGTGCCTTTATTTGAGGAATGAAATACGTTGCTTATACCAATGTTCGTAAACGAAATAAATCTTGATGAGTAATGTACATCAATATGTATATTTCTTCTCATTTCTCAGAGTCGCGTCTTTCTTTGGTAGGTTTAAGTAATATTTATTCATTCATTATGCTAAGAAAAATAACTTTCATTAATTAGCTAATTCACGAGATGGATTATATCACAGAGGAAAAATTTATATCTACAACTGAATGGAGTGTAAGATTTTATTAAAAAAAATTGCAGATCAGCATTTTGAAGCAGCTCCTCCAGAAAATGAGTTTATGTACGTGTTAATTTTAATACTAAACTTGATTAAATTAAATGATTTATTAATATGTTCTTATAAATCATTTCATATTATCAGTATTCAATATGGTGTGCAATAAAGAGTTATCTATCTAAGTACTTTACCGTCCAAAGTATCATTAGAGGTGTTGTAACTACCAGAGTAACAACAAAGTCTGGTTTCGAGATTGTATATGGTACCAAAACCCTGAGCCAAGTCTGAAACCCACTGAACACAGCTCTGCATAAACCTTAAAAACGGAATAAACTTCTCTGTATCTCTCTCTAACAAGGCCCGCGAAGTGAGACCGAAAGCGATGAATCGAGATAGCGAAAATCTACTTAATAGGGAGCCAGTGGCGTTCGGCCAAAGCAATAACATTTTCGCCCACATAACAATTCTTGGCAGCAGTGGCACGATGTCTTGTGTCAAATTGATAGAATGAGAAAATTGCTTAAGAAAATTGCATAATACGCTGCACTAAGTTATGGGCAAGGACAACGTTTTTTTGTTTACTTTAAGGAGAGGCTTAAAATTTTAGCTTCTTGGCATTGAATTTTGCAACTTTTTGTTTCCTCCTCTACTGGTATGCAAACGGAAGTTTTCAGTTCAATTTCATTAGTCTCTTATACAGATACTACTTCTTGTATAAATGACAAAACTTAGCATACATAACATACATAAGCAGCCTATATACGTCCCACTGTAGGGCACAGGCCTTCTCTCAGGGAGAGAGTATGGGCTTAATCACCACGCGTGCCCACCGCGGATTGGCGATTTCAAGCGCTGAGGTATGTGAATAGCTGACACTCAGGTTTCCTCACGATGTTTTCCTTCACCGTTAGCGAGTGGTATTGCTACTATATATTCACAAATGTACATAACTTAGAAAACCAAGTCATAGGTACATGCCCGCACCGGGATCAAACCTGGGTCTCCCACTTCCGAGTCCGATGTTCTACCCACTAGGCTACCACCTTAGACTTTATTGCAAACTTAGCATAAAAAGTTCATAATTTTTCTGCCAATTATCTTTATCAAAAATCTAACTAAAATCTGACTTCCCTTGTCAAACTTTCCATCTAAATCCAACAGGAAATCTGAAACCGAGCATCGGTTTCACGTCTAATAACATCTTACTGTGCTTCTATTACATCTGCTTTCACTTCACATCGTGTGCCGTCCCTTGATAGCCTTGCACAAAGTGTGTATCATATGTTTTACCCTAACTCTCTTGGACATATTTTAACTTAATCATATCTAATAATTATCTTTCAAATCTATGGCTTAATTCTTCAAGTGTCCACTTATTTCCTGCTTTATATCTAGCTCTCAGAGTTGGGGAGTTGAAAGAAATCACGAGTTGACCGTACGTATCCGATGTTACCGCAAAACCGCTATTCGGCGTCATGGGTTTCACTAAATATCAGTAACTTTAAAACTGTAGGTATGGCTCACAATGTAAATACTAGAAATAAACATAAACTTTCGTTCCCAAGATTTAGGCCGACAAAGGTACATCCTTTATGGAGCATTGTATAGTACGTTTCTACAATAAGATCCCTGAAGATAATTATGATAAGGTTACCAGAAACGCGGATCAAAAAATGTGTAAAGCACACTTTGTGCCAAAAGGGCTAGTAAAACATTCAAGATTATTTAGATGAAAGAGATGTCTAGAATTAAAGCCAATTCAATGCGTTAGTACTGGGTTTTAGAATATTATGTAAAGTCTGTTAATTGAGGAACATATTTCAAAACAATTAGTGGGGAGTTTTTTTGTCCATTTTTTCTCCGAAATAATCTAGATTTTGAGATGGACACCTAGTTTTACTTGTAACGTTCAATAAGTCACAGTTAGTACTGTGTAATTTTGAATAAAAACCTTTAAATTTAAATTTTTGAATTCTTTCATAGAGAGTTTCGTACAGCGTGTGTGATTGAGTGAAGGAGTAAAATGGGGTCGACATCTCTATGATGCGACAAGTTCGCCAAAGGCCATGAGAATGGTTGCGTGGTGTAATTGCCAGGTCACCCATCTCCTTTTAACATGGTTGTGACTGGCGATGGCTGACCCCTGCGTCATGCTCGTAAACGGGTCCTCTACGTATGTCTGGCCGCAGCATTAGTATTTTCTTACCTTTTATAAGAACAGTAACAAATGTTTTAGAGTTGCAAGTTGATCTTGTTCCGTAGGTACTCGTACTAACTAAGTTTATAAGTCTAATACATAAGTATACTGGTACGATTTAACATGATTTAAGAAAATATAGCCGGAGCGATTTTTTATTTTTTCTTTCTTTTTTGCCTTATTCTTGATCCAAGACCAATAAAAAAGTTTCCATGAGCAGAATAACTCAATTAAAACTTAAATGAAAAAGAAAAGGAAAAACTATAAAAATTCCTTTCGCAACTTTGAAGAAAATTGAATACAGATTTGCTGAAATGCGAGTACTTGACCCGTAAAATGCACCAGTGTCGGTGTTTCGCGTAAAAACATCACAAAGGGTAAAAGATTCTCATGAGAGAAAAAGAACGCCCGTGTTCACTTTAGAAACAAAGTATCCTAAAGGCAAAAACAGTTGGATCAAGAGTGTTTATGGTTTTTAGGGCTCCGTACCCAAAGGTTAAGGAACCCTATTACTTAGACTCCGCTGCCCGTTTATCCGTCCGTCCGTCCGTCTATCACCAGGCTGAATCTCATGAACCGTGATAGTTAGACAGTTGCATTTTTCACAGATAATGTATTTCTGTTAAATAAATATTTAAGGGGGGCTCCCATACAACAAACGTGATTTTTCGGCCGTTTTTTGCCTGATATTAATAAAGGCAACAGGTAGACGCTTGAAATATTCAAATGTATAGATAATGGTACGGAACCCTTCATGTGCGAGTCCAACTCGCACTTGGCCGGTTTTTTAAATAAACAATCGCAATTAGATCCTTTAAAATATGTTTGTCTATATACGAGCACCACGAGTCATTATAAAATACTAAAAACTTTGCTCACATTATAAAAAAATCGATTTACGAAAATATCTAATAATTGACACAAGCAGAATTATAAACCAAGTAAGTTAGCGAACAAGTTGACTGTAAATCCTATAAAGAGATCAAACACGGACGTTGCCAACGATTTATTTAGACCAAACTGAATAATACGAAACCTCTTAAGCGTCTAATTCTCTTCGCTACTCGCTCCGTGGCGTATTAGATTTTATCGTCGCGATGCAAGGCGCCGGCCTTCACTAATGGTGAAACATGGGCTGCGAACACAAACTAATAACACGCCGATGGTTCATACATAACATGGGTCGTTGTCCTAAATATTAACAATAGTTAAAAATGATATAGTGTTTTCAAGGCCGGTAAATATAATGCTACAATCATTGAATTAATAATATTCACTAATTTCTGCTGTTTTTGTAAATAAGTGTACCACTTTCAGACGACCTTCTATCGTTTGTTTCACAGGCGCAATAAAGAAGGTTTAATATTTTTTTTGCAGAATATGCCAAGATATTATGTTTTTGAAAAAGAAAATATTTTTTCGCGACGTCATATAAACAGTGATATTGGCGTTGTCAAAACGTTTCATTTAACAAATATTTTATCAGTATCAGTCCAGTTATTTGGCCTCTGCGCGATCATATATTATTACAATTAAATATTTAAAAATAAATGAAAAATTTCTGTCAAGTTCTAAATTACAAAATAATAAAAATATACTCATTACATTAAGTGAAAACACTTAGATATGCGAGCAAATGGGAAATTTCGCACTATACCTAATCACTCTTAGGATTTTTAAGTGAACGTTTTTAATTCAGAACATCACCGTAGCGTGATGAAACCTACATTTTTCGTGATAAATCATTTAGCAAGGCACAGTAGTAGCATGACATGGCGATAGAGTAGACCTTCTTTGCATTTCTGTGTTGGTGCTGCGGGCACTTGACACTCATTACCAAGCGGTTTTCGGAGCGCTAGTTTGTGCCATACACGTACACACCCTCGCATTCACACTTTCACGCTCGCACACATGTCTGACAGCAGCTTAAATTGCAGCGCTGAAATGCTAACAAATGATGCGAAAACTTAACTTTGACTGTTCATGGTTGGAGTGTTTTGGTAAGACTGCCTCGAGGGACATCGTCGGCCAAATTGGGTATTTATTTACTCGCGCAACTGGCGCCACCGATGGAAAAAAATCATATCTCCTTTTATAATAAGTTTATTCAAACTAGAACATAATAAATCTCAACACCTGTTTTTTTAAAGTGCCAGATTTTTGGGGTTGACAATAAATTGAATAGGAAAGATCACATCAATGAACTGACAAAAAAATCAGCAGTTCTAAATATGTTCTACTAAACTGTCAACCATTATTAGCATAGCAGCACTACTTATCGCATATTATAGACTTGTAGAATCGGTCCTTGCATATGGAATAATATTCTGGGGCAATTCAACTGACAAAGTGTCAATCTTGTTGAATAACAAGATTGACTCCTCTACGCTTTTAGAAAAAAATATCACTTAGAGTACCTCGCATCTCGTCACGTTCTAGGCAATTATTTTGTGCTCATATAGTTCGCACTCAACACGCTTACAATAAGCTTTTCAGGCGCAGCCCTAGATGTGTTAATGATTTTTTGCAAGATACTGATATGTTTACAGTTACATTAAACGAATTTAAAAAAGAGGCGGGTAGCTTTTATTTTACTGTAACTAAATCAAATGCTAAGTTTGAAACACTAAGAATCAAAACTGTTTAAGATTGCTGCATGCTTTTATTATTATAATTTTGTTTACTACATTTTAATTTTTCTGTGTGACTGTTTGTGTCCTAAATAAAATAAAATAGAATAAAAATAAATAAAATAAATACAAATTGTTGTTTAATACTCATATGTTATTAGTGGTGGACATACAATAACAAATATTCTATCTATATACAAAGAAATAGCTTTCAAAATGCAGAAACAATACTTGCGAGCCATGTTTCATATCAATACTATCGAAACCTGTAAGCTCCTTTTCGCCAAGGACCGAAGTCTTACACTTCCGTCATGATTATACATAGTCGAAGTAGCAACATTTGCAAAAACTAATCCACATTACACGATTACATTTCCACGCCTTTCCGAAACGGTGACTCGAAATAGACGTGACAAACACTACGCCCTTTTCTTTTGTAACACGGCATTACTTCACAAAAGCATATTATGCATGGCGCCTATCAATAAAATTCCGACAAGTTATAAACACTTAAATACACATTTACTTAAGAAAAAGTCATTGACAAATGTTATTAGAATGTAAAAGACTTTTTAAGTAATAAATTGTAATTTATTGACACAGTCTTTAATTTAAATGACTCAATCGATGTACACTCCATATTTAATGCTCCGATCCACAGTCTCCACTCAAGAACTCGTCTACCCCATCGGTTATCAGTTCTTCGGATGATATGGCCGGCCCACTACCACTTCATGACATACGGTGCCGAAACGTGGACACTCACGGTGGGGCTGGTCCACAAATTTAAAGTCGCTCAGCGTGCTATGGAAAGGGCTATGCCGGGGTTTCCCTGAAAGATCGAATTCAAAACGAGGTGATCCGACAGAGAACCAAAGTCACCGACATAGCCCACCGAATTAGCATGCTGGAGAAATTAAATAAACATCATTTATAAATAAGCATCTCTCGCGAAAGTCGCATAGAAGATCGAATCTTGCGAGGCGCCGAGTTAAGTTGTACGGGTTATAGGTACGATTGGAGTGCAATTGGTTACTACACTACAAATGGCTGAAACAACCGTTACCGTACTTATATGACTCCATTATTAACTCCTCCACTATTCATTTCAGCGACTCGTCCCCCGGGTTGGACAGGCGATTTTCTCCATTACACAGACTGGCAAGCTGTCCCCGCCATGGGCAAGGTTTCGAAGGATCTACAATACGGGCGCTGATAGCTGTGCCTGCTTGCTCACTGTGGAGGCAATAGTACTTAGGCATCGATTGAGTATATGGTGCCTTTGGCACATGAATCATAAAGCTAAAATAGAGGTGGGCGGGACATTTGGTTAGGTGGAAAGACGGCCGGTGGACTAAGGTAGCCAAGAAAGATAGCTAAGAGTGGTGGTCAAGAATGGGTCGACTGTCGCTGGGAAAATCACCAGCCTGGTTGGCCGACAGAAATCAGAAATCAATAATTTATTTCAACGTAAAGAATTTACATTCTGTTTGCTGAATGTCAATGTACTATGTTAGACAACGTTGTGAAAGCGGCTGGGAAACATTAGACGAGACTAGCAAAGGACCGAAAGGGTTGGCGTGAAAGAGATGAGGCCTATGCCCAAAAGTGTGCTCAGTTTATGGGCTGATTAGATAGATGGTGCCTTGGCTCGGGGAATGGTCTGGATTATGGGGTAGAGACAGTTCATATTGTAATTTAACGCAGATAAATTTCCGAAAGCCACAAACCAAATAGTTTGACATTTCAGTCTCCGGTATAATTTTTCAGTGCGAATATCAAAAGTACAAATTGCATGAGCGTTGGCGGTTAATTGAAATTGTGCAAAGTTGTGTCGCCTCGCTCGGTTTGTTCATTGCGCTAGTTTATTCTCTGGTACCACAAACAAATTGGTGTAGAAGGACCAGTACTCCCCAAATAAAATGCGAAACAAAACTAACAACTTAATCAGAGTAATTTTCAGAGGAATTTGTACAAAATTTCCCTTTTATAAGTTCATTCATCATTACTAGTTCACTTGTAAAGCCAACTTAGTTGCGATAGTGTCCTCTTAACATCATTATATAGATTCATGCTCTGAAATTTTTCACGTTTTTTATAAACATGCCGTTTAGGAGCGTGGGGGAACTGTTTGCTCCACTGTAACTAAAATTTGCGCTTTAAACCTTAATATTGCGCAAACGGATCCCTGAATCGAATACTGGTTTTAAAACGACTAATCCAGCGGTACCCCGCATCACCCCGATACCTGCGCGGGGGCCCTCTGGGGACGAGGACGGGGACGAGAAGCCGGGCTGCCGCGGACGCTGCTCCCCGAGTGACGTCACCGCGGCCACCACCCCCCTCGGACTTTCTACCCTGGCGCCGCCGGCTGATGGGCGCCCGCTGGCTCGCTCCCTGGGGCCGCCAGTCGGGCTCGACCTCGCCGGCGGCGTGAAGACGACCTAGACGTGACACCGAAGAGTCGTCGGCTGAGCATCGCCTGCTGGGCTTCTCCCAACGGAGTCCCACCCGGCAGTGCTTGATCTCGCCGGCGACGGAAGAACTTCGAAGACCCCGGACCCGACCACCGGAGCAGAGCTCCACAGCCCAGGACCCGTCCGTCTTAACGGACGGCGATGCTCCCGCGCAGATGGGCCAACGCCCAGAAGCCGCCTCCCCGCCTCGCCCTTCGGGCGAGTCGAGAAGACAACCTCTGCAAACCCGCATCATGGGATAGATGAGAAAAAAAATCCCTTTATATATATTTTTTTAATCATCATCATCAACCCATTATGTCCCCACCGAGGGGCACGGGTCACTTCCCTGAGGAAGGTATAGGCCATACTCCACCACGGGGGCCAAGTCCGGATTGGTGGAGGCTTGTAGACTAGTGGCTCGTCTACTGTCAGAAGTTGTCAAGCCGCCCTAAGGCCTCTGACTTGGCTTAACGACTGCCATCTATCGACGGCAGCCGGCACCAACAGCTTAACGTGCCTTGCGAAGCACGGAACCGCTCGGAAAAATGCCACTAGCGTTAGGCATAGATGGCGACCCATCCATGCACTGAACGCGCCCTGTGTTGCTTAACCTTCGTGATCGTTTAAGATCACTCAGGCAGCCGGGGCTACGAGCGATTCTTTTAATATTTTGTTCCAATGCTTTGTGTCGGCGTGATTAATACGTATGTCAGTGCCAAATTTCGGCTTTCAAGTACTAAAAGTTTCTGAGCTAGGCCGTGGATAGACGGACAGACAGACGTATGGACATAGCAAAACTATAAGGGTTCCCTGTTGACTACGGAATCCTAAGAACCCGAAAATGGCTTATGCGAGGCTTAAATTAATCCACAAAGTTTAAAACCTCCGTGGGCGGCACCTTCCCTTGATTTTCTTGTACTTGTACTTTCTTCTCCTTTATGAGAGCTGACGTCTGCAACTTTTTTGTGACGTCATATAGCTGTTCACTTAAAACATCATTTTTCAGCATAGGTCCAGGCATTTGGCCTCTACGTCGTCATAAATAAACATACGTGCATATATACCTTCATACTTTAAGAGGAATATTAGGTATGTAAATTGAAATTGAAATTGAAAAAAGTTTATTCCGATAGCAACACACATAAAATCTTACAAAAACGCGAAAACAGTAAAAAAGCTTAAAGTAAAAAGTAATAATAAATAATCTTCCTGTCATGTTTCCGTTTTCCAAACTGTTTGCAAGTTAAACTTGTACGTCGGGTAATTGATATTAAACACTCTATCATATGAGCCACGAAGATTAGTGGCATAGTCTCAGTGGCGCCCTCTATATTTTTTTCAATGTCGTGGAGCACGATGAAACCTAGCTAGATCGATAGAGGACAAAAAAGTAAACAAGAAATTATTAAAGTCACCATGTCCTAAAGTGGCACGTTTAGGAGTTATTGAGCTTTGAAGTTTGTATGGAATTTCCATTAACTGAGTTTCATCACTGAATTTGTCACTTGATATGAGTTTTCTCGGGGATTCAAACCTACTTTGATGTTTTTTAAAGTCTGGGTAGCTATGTCTAGTAGGTACCTACCTACTTATATACATATATACATGAAATTATAGTATTATTCATGCATCCAATTCGTTCAATTCGATTAAAATTCAAAACATGTCAATATAAAACCTACAGTTTAATTAATATAGATAGGTTTAGGTGGTAGGTAGGTACCTATAAATAATGTAGATAGGTACATATCGCTAGAAACTTAAACCGCTGCTGTGTGTAAAACCATGTTTAACCATGTTTTTAACATAAATACCATTTCCTGACGTAGCGTAGTAGGTAGGCAATATCCAATAATTAGGTAGGTACCTTCATCTTCAGTTGGGCAAAGAAAGAACCTACGGACCTACCCACTGAGGTACCTACCTATTACAAACTTCTTTGAGATTAATCTTTTTGGTGAGTGGGTAAACTACTGAAGTGACGTTGTCAACATTGATTTATATTTGGAAAGTAAGTACCTCATTTGTTTCGTTTTTTTTTTTCATTTTCCAAAATTCAATCAAAGCATTTTGTTGACTTAGTAATTGGTTTATTGTTTGAAAAATGGCAGATTTATCTCGACAATGTTTTTTTTGTAATCGAAGTCTCGTAAGTGGACCTCGCCGAAATGGACATGTGCGAATTTGTTCAAATCTGCTTACAGAAGAGTATTTAACTGCCCATCAAAGTGTAGTTATTTTCTATCAAGATATCTATCTATAATAAACTGGGTGTTTTTTCTACGACTTATTTAGCAATTTAGTCAAGAATCGGCAACGAGTCACAGGTGCCAAGCATATAGTCCAGTATTTAGTGAAAAATGATTCAAAAGTTAAGTTTTATAAAAATCTCATACAAACTTCAAAGCTCAATAACTCCTAAACGTGCCACTTTAGGACATGGTGACCTTAATAATTTCTTGTTTACTTTTTTGTCCTCTATCGATCTAGCTAGGTTTCATCATGCTCCACGATATTGAAAAAAATATAGAGGGCGCCACTATGAACTATGCCAGGCCCCATACAAAAATCTTCGTAGCTCTTTATCCTCTTTAAAACTAAACGTTAAAAACCCCTTATGATTCAGGGTACTAGAAATATCTACTAAAATATATTTTTTTATCATCATCATCATCATTCAGCCACAAGAAGTCCACTGCTAGACATAGGCCTCCTCCATGGATTTCCAGAAAGACCGGTTGGAAGCGGTTTGCATCCAGCGTCTTCCTGCCACTTGGATAAGGTCATATGTCCATCTTGTGGCTGGTCGTCCTACGTTGCGTTTGCCGATATGTGGTCTCCATTCGAGATCACTGCCACTTCAGCTTACTAATCCGCTGGGCTATGTCGACGACTTTCGTTCGCCTACGAATCTCATCATTTCTGATTCGATCTCGTAGAGAAATTCAGAGCATAGCCCTTTCCACAGCTTGTTGTGTGACCTTGAGCTTTCTTATGAGGCCCATAATGAGAGACCACATTTTTTTCTACTGAACACAAAATTTGTTAACCAGATTTCCAACTTAATTTTTTTCAGAAGTGTTACAATATTTTAAAGATTTTTGTCTAAGAAGCAAAAGTTGCAGAGTAGTATTAAATAATAATTTCGACATGTTTCCGTGTGGCGGCGGATTAAGAATAGCTTCACTCCATTTCCTTCCGTGGAAGTCGTAGAAGGCGACTAAGGAAATCAAGGTCGCGGGTTCAAGTCCCGCCATGGGTTGAATTTTTAGCCTCTAAATAGCCTATACGTAACACAGAGAAGTTTGCAAAGAGGCTCGAAATTTCACTGATGCTATCACTTGCCCATTAGCTCAGTTGGGAGAGCGCTGGCAAGGTTAGCCAGAGGTCGCGGGTTCAAGTCCCGGCATGGGTGGAGTTTTTAGCCTCTAAATAGGTTTTTAAAATAGTTATTGAGATTTATGATGTTCACTATTTTCAATGACGCGTTATAAAAGAATACATACATTATTTTCATTGGTGGCGCTAGGTATCACCGTGTAACTTTAAGGGGATCCTGTAGGATAACTAAGGCCGCCAAAGAAAAATAAAACCATCATCTTCTTTTACAGATCGTATTTGCAAAAAGGGTTGGTGCAATCTCTCAATTATATTGTTCACAGTGATTTTTAAGACCCACGACAAAGAACCTAGAATCACGAAGCTTTTGGCGTTAATGCTATCTAGTTTTAGGTACCATTAGCATGATTGAGTGATTGTGCAGGCACTTTTTGCAAATTCGATCTGTAAATAAAGATTATGATGTCTTACCCTTTGGGTATCGAATCGCTCGTAGCCCCGGCTGCCTGAGTGATCTTAAACGATCACGAAGGTTAAGCAACATTGGGCGCGTTCAGTGCATGGATGGGTCGCCGTCTATGCCTAACGCTAGTGGCATTTTTCCGAGCGGTTCCGTGCTTCGCAAGGCACGTTAAGCTGTTGGTGCCGGCTGCCGTCGATAGATGGCAGTCGTTAAGCCAAGTCAGAGGCCTTAGGGTGGCTTGACAACTTCTGACAGTAGACGAGCCACTAGTCTACAAGCCTCCACCAATCCGGACTTGGCCCCCGTGGTGGAGTATGGCCTATACCTTCCTCAGGGAAGAGACCCGTGCCCCTCGGTGGGGACATAATGGGCTGATGATGATGATGATGATACCCTTTGGGTACGGAAACCTAAAAATGTCGCTGAGATTGTCGGTGGAAAATAACAACGTCCAAAAAGGTTCATATACTTAAATGCATGTAGGTATTATTTTTTTTAGTTTTCCGCTACGCAAAAAAACACCCTTAAAAATACCCGACTGCGAACGCAGGTGTTGATCGGTCTTTCTCCCTTTTCTTGATCACACAAACTACGATTGAGGGAAATTAAGTTTTCAAGTCTACCCGCCGGTTTGTTGGCATTCACTTAATTAACCCAAGCGCATACTCTCATAAGTACATATTGAAGGATATAACATCTCTTTTCACAATATTTGATTATTTTAACGTATCGTTAAAATAATCAAAAACTCTCTGTACAGTCATCAGCAGGTCAGCCTTTGCAGGTTAGTTGCAAAGTAGCCTCTAAATTAAATGAGTAGAGCGCGCGCGTCAAAAGGTTGATGTGCTACACAGCTGACTCTCAGGGTCCCTTTGGTGAAAGGACAGTTAGCAATAAACATGCATCTTTTCTTTTGTCATTGCTTTTTCTATAATACTTTTTTCGGTATACAATAGGAAATATTCTTATCTTATCTTACAATATCAGTAATTTTCATTCTACCGACCCTGATAAATAGAAGCAGTAGTACTTGATTTAGTTGTAGGTAGTAGGAGAGAGAAAAATAAAACATGGCAAGGTTTACAATACTTCAACAAAAATACATTAATTCCGAAAACTTAAGCTTAGTAAAACCTCGAATATAATATTTTATTCGTTATTTTCTGTGTTTTTCTATGCCTGCTATGCTATAAAAACAATCTCAATCCATTTTTGAAGCAACTTGTCCACATGTCGTGTTTAGTATTTAGTCCCAATGTACTACCGTTTAAGTCACTACCATATCTGTATAGCCGTGCAATTACTGAAGGATTAGCGAACCCTGAATAAACAATGATTGTAATGACAGTGGCGCCTACGCGGTCTTTGATGAACCTGCCACAATCTCTTCAGAGTTAAGCTGAGATTTTCTTCAAGGTTATACGCGCAAAGCACTGAGGTGGAGGCCTAGTAGAGCAGAATCTCAAAGAAGTCTTGTTAAAATGGCAGCCTTATTTAGGAGGTACATTAAAATGTATTATAAAATAGAAGTTTCTGACCATGACACTGTGCCAAAGCTCATGCACTTGCGGTAAGGTTTTTTGAGTTGCGTGTAAGTTCTTGCTAATGTGTTCAGTCCGCTAACTCCTGAATTAAAACAAACTCAGACAGATAGTAGATAGATAGAGAACCACGGACAAACATAACATAGACACACGCCTTTATCCAGGAGGGGTAGGCAAAGTTCAGGGTTTCCCACTTGCCACGATCCTGATCGACCTCAGTCGATTCATCAACATTCATCGTTGCATGTACGCACGCCGGTTGCAGGTGCTTTTTACACAGAGTACACCCACATTTTAAAAGAATGAAATATTAATAAATCCTCTATCCCTAAATTACGACTAAGCAGTAAATCCAGCAATAAAATACAATAGAATATATTTTATAAATTTTATGGCAAAACCCTTTATGGTTAGGGAAAACCATGAGGGAGGCCTGTGTCCTGCAGTGGGCGTAGAAATGGCTGATGATGATGATGATAATTTATAAAGTAAGCTAAGACTTACTCGTACGTAGAAAGCCTTTTTATGTAGTTTATATGACATTCTATTGTAGGGCCCAGGCCTTCTCTCAGAGAGAGAGAAAGAGAGTACGGGCTTAATAACCACGCGTGCCCCCCGCGGATTGACAATTTCAAACGCTGAGGTATGTGAACCCTCAGGTTTCCTCACGATGTTTTCCTTCACGGTTAGTGAGTGGTATTGCTACCACACCTGCACAAATGTACGTTACTTAGAAAACAGCCATTGGTAAGAAAAAAATACTGATGAAAATCGACTGGGGGCCTCACAAAGCTTTTACTTACGTCGCAACATTTTTGCCACGTAATACGTCTTTCGCGAAGCA
This sequence comes from Yponomeuta malinellus, assembly GCA_947308005.1. Lineage (NCBI taxonomy): Eukaryota > Metazoa > Arthropoda > Insecta > Lepidoptera > Yponomeutidae > Yponomeuta > Yponomeuta malinellus. Next base: position 7,778,941 of record OX371008.1, on the reverse strand, counting down.
ACAAGCGCGACCTTATAAACGTGATATTGATATACAATGACATACGTGACCGGAGACATAAATTATGGCCTTATATGTGGCGGTGGAGTTGTGAATATAGATAGATGGAAGTCGCGAAGATGATCCGATTGGCGAAACATAACTCGTCTACTCACGCCGAATTGGACGATGTCGTTGATGTTTTAGACCCAGGGACGTACCCGTATAAATGCAAAGACGGTTTCTCTATGTCCTTACAAAATATATCAAACTGAGCTATTGGGGTCCAGTACGTAGTTTCGATAGCCGTTGTTGCGACAAACGTTGCTGTGATTTTTTTTTCCACCGCCTCATAGGTTCGAAAGCTTATGGACTCGAATGATGTAGTCGCGAAAGAGGCTGTTTTGAAAAACATTTTCACTGCCTCATACGCTCGAATGCTTGTCATTTTGATTCATTCAGTCTTAATGTGTATAAAAGAAATTCAAGTAGTAATAATTACTAACAGCAATTTATAATCGAAATCCATATATAATCTCCGATCTAATTAAAACGTTGTTTTTTATATTAACATCCTACATCACACTCTTGAACTTATAAGAGCTTTAGCGTTAAGTACTCGTTTGTACTGACTAATACTTATATCACATGTGCAATTGACAGACAGACAGACAGACGGACAGTGGAGTCTTAGTAATACGGTCCCTTACCCTTTGGGTACGGAACCCTAAAAAACTAATAATTTTTATTAGGGATGACAAAATAACGGTATGAATAGAGGCAACAAAGTCTTTTTATGTTTCAAAACAAAAGCGCGCGAGAAATTCGAAAAAAGTACAAACGAGACCAGAGAGGTTTGCAACCTGCTAGAAGGCCAAGCCTGCAATATCGATCGGCTTATTAATACAATAATATTAAAATTGAAATTGAAAAAAAATAAAAAATTATCGCATCAAATTACATTTAAAAAAATAATAATAATATAAATAATACTATTGATAAAAAGGGGTTTGCTCAGCATAGATGTTGTGTACAAACCGGTTTGTCTAATGTACTACATTTAGAACTACATCTTCAAATACGTCCCTGTCATGAACCCTCTGAATTTTCATGTCACACGACGAAGCTATGTATGGGTCGATAGTGACTTCTCAGATGGGTTTCAGGGCCACAGATGTATTTCTTCACGGTACGCTATTGAAAGGGTAGGATTTTAAAAGGGTCCATGCCGTTGTGTAGTCCCTTATAGAAAAAGGAACCAAGGGATTAGAGTAACACAACCCAACTAATGTGCACCTGTTCCATAGATTAGCTTACATAAATGTTCTCGACCCACACGTCCGTCTCAGAATCAGGGGAAATAGAAGTAATACTTAAATTTAAAACGAGGCAAACGGTTCTCGTAGTAAATCGCTCGTAGCCCCGGCTGCCTGAGTGATCTTAAACGATCACGAAGGTTAAGCAACACAGGGCGCGTTCAGTGCATGGATGGGTCGCCGTCTATGCCTAACGCTAGTGGCATTTTTCCGAGCGGTTCCGTGCTTCGCAAGGCACGTTAAGCTGTTGGTGCCGGCTGCCATCGATAGATGGCAGTCGTTAAGCCAAGTCAGAGGCCTTAGGGCGGCTTGACAACTTCTGACAGTAGACGAGCCACTAGTCTACAAGCCTCCACCAATCCGGACTTGGCCCCCGTGGTGGAGTATGGCCTATACCTTCCTTAGGGAAGAGACCCGTGCTCCTCGGTGGGGACATAATGGGTTGATGATGATGAAACGGTTCTCGTTATCAGAAAACTATTATTATTGTTCGTAATATCAAATCACAGCCTGTTATTTTTGTAACGCTGGTCATTGTGTACATCGCCTGGCTACGGATAATGTATCAAAATATCTAGTATAATATGATCAAACAGACAACTTTCTTGCACGAACGCGTAAATAATTTTGGCCAACTCAAATAATTATTAATTATCAAGAAGAAGGAGGACGTTGTGACGTAAATTGAACGACATGCTTCTGCATTACGCGCACCAATTCTGAACGATTCCAATCGTCTAACTGACAAACTCTGCACTAGTTGCTATGACAAACGTTAGGATTCCGACAATATTTGTTGCGCGTAGTAAGAATGCTGGACCGACAAGTCCTACTCATAAGTTATAAAATAACTTTGGATAATAAAATATCATTTGTAGGCCCTGTCAGAAAACCAGTGGTTGCGGGTTTATAATCCGTGACAATATGCTAAGATCGTGGCCTTTTTATGGCCGTGGGCCACAGTGCCACCCTATGTACTTAATATAATAAATTTGAATGCTTGCATGCTAGTTCATAAGTAAACTTTTTGAACGTGTTCTTTCTCACGTTTAGGTAAATTGTTGCCATATAACATTTTTGTATGACTGATTTACCCCCAGTTTCTCGTACACTAACATGCTGTTAATCTACTGTTAATAGCTGTCAATTGACCAAAGTGCATACAAAAAAACCACTGACAGCTGTTAACGGTGTACGGGAAACCGGGGCTGGCTTATAAATAAAACATTTCTTACTCTTACTTATCCATTTCTTTCTGGCATTGTCACTTTGACAGGTAACAGGGAGAAACAAAAACAAACGATATGTCTAGAATCAGTTTAAGCTCATTTTTTGCCATTTTAGATAGGTATTTATTGTAATCCTGGTATACAGGAATTAAATATTAGTATTAAACAATAATATAGTACAGTAAAATTGGCGGCCTTATTACTAAAAGTGATTTATTCCAGACAATCATTGACGGAAAGGCCCCCCACCAGATGTTCTGACGACCTAGTTACGGTGGTGGGGTGCCGCTGGATGCGGGCGGCTCAAGACCGGGAAGCTTGGAAAACCATGAGGGATGCCTATGTCCTGCAGTGGGCGTCAAATGGCTGATGATGATGATGATGATTGACGGAAAAAATTTGAGAAAATTTTCTATATTTAATACACATACATAAACGGTACATAAATATGAAATAAATGTAGAATTTGTCAATTATGAGAGAAAGTGATTTCACAAAAAAAAAAAAGAAAAAACAAACTTAAATTGAGGCATATTAATTTTAAATAAAATTAAGGAGTTATTATTTTTAGAGTATCGGTGGCAAACGTGGGTTGCCATCATAGTGAAAGAATTTTCCAATCAGCGTGAAGAGCTCGCTGACGTTTGCCCAGTGTGCGCCACATGAACAACGTGACTCATAGGTTCGTCGTTCACGGAGGCAGAGTATTTTTGTAAATACTGAGGTAAATACCAATCACAAGTATACGTTAAAATAATCGTTCTGTTAAATATGCCTCATCTCTATTATTGTGTTTCTGTGCAGGAATCCCACACTTCGTTCGGGTAGGATTCGGATTAGTGTGATAATCCAGGACTTGTAACGAGGTATATCAGTGCGACAAATCTTATTAATATCCATTTATGCGAAATTGCGTGACATCTAAACACGGTATCATATTCTAGTCCATTACCACTGTATCATCGTTTTTATGAAAATACAAAAGTAAATTTAAAAATTTATAAATTTATTTTCAATTTAAGTTTTTTTTCATTTTCACTTTTGTATTTTATTATTATTTGATGGGTAATTTACCAAACTAACACATATTATGTGAAAATTTCTACTGATTCCCTATTGCGGTATTATTAAACAAAAGGCCTTTCTTTAAATATAAGACAAACAGATAACGTAGGCGTAGCAAAGGTAATAAAGTCTTGTTGTAATGTATAAGTGCTCATATTTTCCATTGAATCCCAACAGGTACCTTCAATCTACTTACGCTCGTTATCAATGCCGAAGTAATTAGATGTCCACAGAATTAGTAGGATTGTGGTCACGTGCCAACTGACGTGGAAAATTAACCCGCATCACTACAACGTCGATTAAATAACCACTGAGAGTACGATTATTTGTGAACACTGGCCTAATGGCATTAGTATTTCATGTTTGTTGGAGCAAGCTAAGCCCAAGTTGGATAACAGTCCGAAACCTATTTATCAAATCTATCTGAAAGTAAAATCGACACAGATAGAAAGAGTAAATTGAAGAAAATTGTGTTCGCCGGACACAATTTACGCAATTTTTTGAGAACTTGAGACTCTACGGGTATTTAACATACGTATATGTAGATATAGTGCAGTCAGGTAAATCTGAAATTCGACATATACAACCCTTCTTAATCATGATATACGAGTAAGTAGCGTTTGAATCGAATTTTGTGCAAAGCAAAAGACAAATTTAGTAAGAAGTGGTGGAGGTCGGCCTAGCACTATAGTCTAAAGTTCGAAATGTGAATGTAAATACCTATTGACTGAATATTGTTGGTTTTTTTTTGTTTTTTTTTTTTGCTTGTTCAGCATTTGGTGCAGTAAGTAGGATTAGCTGAAAGTAATGGTTACATGTGAGAAAAGGACCACCACCCTCCGTACTAGTTTAAACTGTATTACGACAGGGTAGTATCACAGTATCACGTCTCTAACAAAAATTTATTTTCGAGCAAAAGTTGTAAGCCTTTGCCTGGTAAACCATGCAACGGTGGGCAGTGGATTACAGGTATGATTATGATTATAGTGATCTAATTAAGCAAAAGAGAAAGTCATATTCTAGTACCAAAATTGTGGTTGACAATTTTTAAACACCAAAATTGAATAAAGCATGTTTTATATATCGATATTAAATGAAAACATCGAAAAAAGTTAGCAAGAAAATCCAGACCAAAACCTTGAAATACCATTTTGCTTTTCAAATCTTCGATGAATAGACCCAATAATTTGGTCCCGAATTTTAATCTGGAATCCGCAAATTTCTGATAGTAGAATCACGCACGAAATTGCCTATTATGCCAATAGTGGGACCATCGGCCAATTATTGGGCGGGACGGTCGGGGATAAAAAGCTTCCAGCTTAATTCAAACATATTTTATCACGTCGTCGTAGCATGTTGCCTAATTCAAACTAACGTTCACAGCGTTGTCGGAAGGTAAAATTTTCCCACTTGACTCCTAAATCTATAATATCTATCTAATCAGCCCATAAACAGAGCCCACTGTTGGGCATAGGCTTCTTCTCTTCTACGCCAACCCATCCGGTCTCTTGCCAGTCTCATTCAATACAGCCTCGTAAATTCAGGGATCTAATAAATTTTTAAATTAAAGATTAATTTGACATAAGCTTAAAGAAGATTGTTTTTTAATGCTATTAATAGCTGAAGTAAGCACACACTAACCCACTAAGTACAATAAGCGTCAACGAAACAAAACCACCTGTCATTCAAATACCATATTAAGATAACATAACATAGATTATTCTATTTTTTTCGGGCATGATCAATTACTCTAAAATTCTATTACATTGTACTACAAATACTGAAATTCAGGAGTTGGATCATGGATCATTCCCTCCATCTATCACAAGCATGGTCACCTTAGTCAACCCGCTCGGAACACATGGATCCTCTCAAGTATGGCTCGCTAATTAATTCGAGTGCCGTTTCCGCAGTGGGCGATAGGAAATGAACAGCTGATTGCGGGGTCACCCTCCATATTACAATTTCTTTGCTGAGAAGTGAGCCTGCTCAACGTAGGACTGAAAAGCGAGCAAAACGTTGGCGAAAAAAACTGCCAAGTGTGTGTACCAACCAATAAATACAATGGGTTATTAAAATAACGCATAACACATAAAAATCTTGTTTTCACTATCGAGAGATATATTTATATATGTGATGACTTATGGCACTAAAACGTGGTCTCTCACTATGATTACGCATAACACATAAAAATCTTGTTTTCAGTATCAAGAGATATATTTATATATGTGATGACTTATGGCACTGAAACGTGGTCTCTCACTATGATTACGCATAACACATAAAAATCTTGTTTTCAGTATCGAGAGATATATTTATATATGTGATGACTTATGGCACTGAAACGTGGTCTCTCACTATGGGCCTCATGAGAAAGCTCAAGGTCACGCAACGAGCTATGGAAAGGGCTATGCTCGGAATTTCTCTACGAGATCGAGTCAGAAATTATGAGATCCGTAGACGAACGAAAGTCGTCGACATAGCCCAGCGGATTAGTAAGTTGAAGTGGCAGTGGGCGGGGCACATAGCACGCAGAACTGATGGCCGATGGGGCCGAAAAGTTCTCGAATGGAGACCACATATCGGCAAGCGCAGCGTAGGACGACCAGCCACAAGATGGACAGATGACCTCATCCAAGTGGCAGGAAGACGCTGGATGTAAGCCGCTTCCAACCGGTCTTTTTGGAAATCCATGGAGGAGGCCTATGTTCAGCAGTGGACTTCTTGTGGCTGAATGATGATATATATATATATATATATATATATATATATATATATATATATCGCTGCTGACTGTAAGTAGTGATCTTAAAAATAAATGGTCAGTATTATTCTACGGATAGCAAATAATCAAAACATATTTATACCTGCTACTTTGAACTGAAATGATTTTCTTTACCAGCATTAAAATTAATAGTAACTCTGTAGTGAACAAAACTCCGGAAAACCATCCGGGTTTGATTTCCCGGAGTTTTATTTACTACAGAGTTACTATTTATTTTAATTAATACTACTGTTAATTTTTATTTCTTTATTATGGGGTACATATATTTAAATCTAACTTTAATATAGATGTTTATCTATATAATAATTAGAGACCGGATTATATGCAAATGCATATTGCGTATGCTTTTGCATATTTAGTACCTTTTCAGCGTTAGTTGCATATTTTAGAAAAATAAAATGTATATACTCTGATTTACTTTTACTTCTACTTTTACTATTTAGTAAAATGACCGACTATGTAATCGCATCAACTAAATCATAGGCCACCATTGCGTAATGTCGGGCATGTATTTACTTTTTATTTATTTTGGTGTGTATCCTCCCCTCTCTTCTCCTTCACTTATATTTCTTTCACTTATATTTACTTATTGAATTTAATTTATTATGGTCTTCCTTTATATTTCATACATATTAATTTAAAACTAATAATATATGTAAGTATTTTATGACGATATTTTTTTTTTTTTACTTTATTGTATGTATGTTATTGAATTTGACTTAATTCTTTAACTGCACCATGGCACGCACTCCGTAGTACAATTATGGGTTACCGTAGGCACTGACTGAAAATCAGCGCTGAGGGATCACTTCCTCAGCACAACGCTGAGTCAGCTGCCTTTTGTGGCAATGTAGATACACCACAGGCTACATCTATAGTCCTGTTTTATTTATTCGTTTTGTCTGTTGTGTATTTAGTTTTCCTTCTGTGTTGTGCATATTATGTAACTTATGTGCTTATTTTGTTTCTGTGATGTATCTTGTTGGTATAATAAATGTCTTTCTTCTTCTTCTTCTTCTTCTTCTATTGCATATTTACACTCGATCTCGCTCATCGTTCGATGCTTTTCATAGTAGGATGGGACGTCCGATCGCTAAGCACGCGGCTAGCGGACTGACTGGGTTTGAACCCTTGTGTGAAATTGATAGTTTAATCAACGGGATGGGTGAAATTTTGCCCGGCACAGTAAGCCCAAACATTGCACCCAAATTTAAATTCTGCCCAGTAACCTCATTAGACGTAGAACGCTCTTTTTCCGCTTACAAAAATTTATTAAGCGATCGTAGACACAATTTATCTACAGAACATTTAGAACAGTACTTAGTAGTACATATTTTTAAAGGTAAATTTTAAATTTCATTGTTACCTAAGTAGGTATTATCTTGTAACAGTTTTTTTCACAAATACGATTTTCAGTACAAGCCTTTATAAGATAATATAAAATAGTTAAAAATATGACTTTTTATTTTTTCCTGTTTAATTGTTTGCATATTTTGGCCCTTTTTAAGGAATTTCGTGCATATTTTAGCTATTTTACTTGCATATTTGCATGCATATTTTGGGCATTTTTTGGTGCATATAATCCGGTCTCTAATAATAATAATAAAAATAACAATAAAAATTAAGGACAATTTTTCATAATTTTTATACGTAGCCTCCATAATATGGGTGTCAAACGGCAGGGCAAAGGCGAACCTTTTAGACTAAACTGAACTGGAGCTAGGCTGGCCACTCGACCGTAGCATCCGCTATGCGCATTTTGGAGCGCAGTGTCGTATTCGGGACACGATCTATCGTTCAAACGCAAAAAAATAATAAAGAAGTATAATATAAAAATATAAGGACTAAATTAAAATCACACCAAGTTTGACATTCTTATGTTCACAATTAAATAAATAAATGAATAAGTTAGATGGTGGTACTGCTTCTACAAATTCACAAAGGTACGTGACTTGAAAAAAATATATATCTACATACTAGGATTTGTATCCACTGAGTTACTTGTATCAAATACTTAAGTAAATAACAGCCGATAAACTGCTACGCAGTTTGGCAACTTTTGTCAACCTTTCGTAATATTTTACCCGACTACCCCAGAAAGAGGGTTATTTCTTAACCTTCTCAGTCCTGACCCTGAAAACGACCGGCCCGTTATCACGGACAGGACTATTCTCTCGAATAAGCCTGATATTTGTGGTGGTGGACCGGGCGCAGAATAGGGCGTTTTTGGTCGACATCACTGTCCCATATATGATGAGAACCTCGTGAAAGCCAAAACGGATAAGAAAACCAAGTATCTGGACCTGGTGCACGAGGTTACCGATATGTGGAGGGTGGTGTCCACCGAAATCGTTCCTATAGTCCTGTCTGCGAATGGATTAATTCCAACCAGTCTCGCTGACCATCTGAGGCGGTTGGAACTTCTTGTGGGCATGCTTCCGGCTATCATGCAGAAGGCGGTGCTGCTTGATACAGCCCGGATAGTCCGACGTTTTCTCTCGTTGTCGCCCTGACCTCCGGCCGCTTGGACTCCTCAGCCAGAGGGTGTCCGTCTGGCCATTTTGGTCAGACGAGGCTATTATCTTTTTTATCCCCCATAATAACTTCCACACAATATATTCACTTGACCTGGTCCCAAACTAGGATACCCTGTGCTATGGTAACCAGGGAAGGACGTTACAAACATGAGAGTACACCGGACTGAGGCCATTTGTACAAAATATGTACGACGGCCCCCAGTGGGAATCGAACCCACGACCTCTATTTTGGTAGCTAAGCGCCTTAACGGCTAGACCAACGAGGCAGTTGAGGCAGACAATGGTTTTCAATTGTTATTTTAAGGTCAGGACTGAAGACGTTAATAAAATCTTGAAATAACATAGGAAAAGCAACCGCCTTGACAAAACACTTAGATCACCTAAATTAAATCAACCCGCATGCAAGATACACATAGAAGAGGACAGGGTCTTAGGTAGTTTGGCGTGTCTTGTAATACGTTAGTTGAATGAAAAGTTTTTGGAGGCCGGTCATGTTATAAGATAAATAATCGTGGCTAAGAAATATAACTTGTCGAAGAGTGACAGCTTTTGCTTTCGGAAAACAGAATTTGCTGGAGTCGTAGTGGTATTCACAAAATCGATTAACTAGATTATGGGTGGTGCGGGGTTTTGACTTCTAGCATAATGCTAGAAGACGTTCCTGGTATACTTAATTGGGCTTCCCGACTGATTGATACTTTCAGCAAAATGAACCAAAGTATTTGTACTTGGAAACATCGTTTGTAAATGTGAGTTTTAGACATAGACATAGACATAATTTATTGGTAATATTCATTACATGTCAAATTAAGAGATAATAATTACATTAAAGCTATAAAAATAATATTAATTCAATATTAAACGTCCGGACGGTCTCACTATGATTCCGTGGGAGAGGGGTCGTTGCCTGCTCTGGGATGCCACATGTGTCTGTACCTTTGCTCCGTCTCACTTAGGCTCAACGGCCATTTCTCCTGGGGCTGCTGCGGAAGCGGCTGCTAGCCACAAATGTTCCAAGTACAGCTCGTTAATGAGTAGCTACTTCTTTGTGCCTCTAGCTATTGAGACTACTGGGGTATGGGGAGTCCAGGGAAGAGCCTTTATAAAGGAGTTAGGGCGTCGCCTGAGGAACCGCGGCATGGACTACCGCTCTGGGGCATACTTGATGCAGAGGATCTCTCTCGCTGTGCAGCGGGGTAACGCTGCCGGCGTTATGGGAACCTTTGGCTCGAGTATGTCTCGGGGCGGTTTGTTTGACAGTTAATTCATTCGTCATCTTGATTTATTACTTTGGACGAAACAATTGTGGATGTATTATTATTATTATTTTATTTAATTTTTTTTTTACTTATAATTATTAATTTATGTTTTTGAAATAAATTGTAGATACAGTTAAAATAAACACATTTTATTGAATACAGAAAAATGTCAATGATATAAAATGTCAAGAATAATGTCAAATTTTACATAATTGTAACAATATCAATTTTAAAAATGAAAGAAAGTAATATCGATGGTCTACATTATGTAGACTGTTTAAAAGCCAGGAACTCACCGTAGCTGTAGAAGCACCTCTCGACAAGCCATTTTTTTAATTTTTAAATGAAGCTTTTGAATTACAAATTAATTATTAGCGAGAAGTAAAATCAATAAGTGCCAAATTAAATACCATATTTGTGTTTACGGGACTCATTTTAAGACTGCTTAAAAATAATGCAAACCAATAAAGAAATCACGGCTCTAACATAGTTAAAACCAAATTACGACGTAAAGAAATAAAAATTGTATGGCGGATTGGCTGCCAATTTCAATTGCTGAGGTATGTGAACACTCAATAATACTCGTATTTCGCTTCACCGTTAGAGAGTGGTCCTGCTACTACAACTTCACAAATCGCCACGACTATAAAAATTAATCTGACTAAAAAAATATTTATCGCGCTATACATTAATGGGCACCTCTAAAATAGTTTCCACTACAAATTAAAGCTATAATGCCTAGTCACGAATTTAAACTTTAACAACAGACCGTGGTCTTAAAACGTTACTTGTTGCTCCTTATATTTACCTAAGTTTCACCTGTCTCCAATAATTAATATTAATTTTAAAGTAGAAAACTATAGCAGATCGCAAAAAGAAACAATGGAAATGCTCAAATAAACCATTTATCAAACGGACTGAATTCATTTTACGGACTCCAAATACTATAAAGACACGCTAATATACCTAGTAAACAATCTGCTTACAAATAAATCTTACTTTGAGCATTTTATTTACTTCCCCATGTCACAAGGATTTGCGTGCCAACTCTATGCCCATGGGGAATAAATTTCTCAAAGTTACAAACGTCTGTGCATGCACCTGCGAAAGAAAACTAAACAGTACAAACACTGACTCAGTCCTCTAACTCTGCCCCAATGAGCGTCACCAAAGGACTTAATGTATTTTGGCAGTTTCGTTTGGCATGCGTTGTCCACTTTGAAATGAAAACAGTACAGTAGTACTGTAGTTATTGATGTACTGTGTGTTTGACCATATTACCAATAATGCCGACTATGAATGTTAAGATAAGAATATTCTTTATTGTACCTATACCGGAAAAAAAAATCTAATGAATGAACATCAAAAGATATGTTTACTAAAAATCCTCTTTTTAGGGTTCCATACCCGAATGGTGCGATACGGGACCCTATTACTAAGACTTCACTGTCCGTCTGTCTGTGGTAGCAAGACAGTTGGAATTTGCACAGATGATGTATTTCTGTTGCGGCTATAACAACAATTACTAACAACAATTACCCTTTTAAATAATTACAACAAACGTTGTCTAAAGACAGCGCTCGCCATCAAGCGGCCATCTATGTAACCATCACAGCGCCGATGCCATGTCATTAAATGTCAATGTTTAACGCTTCCTGTTGGTTTCTATAGATGGAACTGTTCTCAAATTCGATCCTTGTCTAATAATGTATAGATAATGGTACGGAACTCTTCGTGCGCACGTCCGACTCGGACGTTGACAATATTATATTAACAATATTGACAATATTCGCATGAAAGGTTCAACATACCGGTTTAAAACCTTTACCGGACGGTGGCATAATAGTTGCCATCTTGTATTGAACCTCATCACTTTGAAATAAAGTTCCAAACCAATGAAAAACTAATACTAACTATGCCTGTAATGTTAATATCTATACAATAGCTTCAAACATGCAATTACTTAAAAATACAATTATATTATTCTCTATTATAACATACTTACTTATTTGCAGCCACATTTTTTTTTATCTTTTTGTCTCAGACTTATGCAGGAATCATAACGTTAGACAATAACCCTCCTTCTGGCGCAGTCGGGTAAAAACATTAAAAACGTAAGGTTACGGATGTTCAGTTGTCGCTTTGAATGGAAAGATGTCAGCAGCGCGCGCGCGTATTCTGATAAGTAAAGAAAATGTTGAAACTGCCCTGCCTTTGCCGTTACTTTCCACTCTATCGGGTTAAAAGTGTCAAAATATGTAACTATGTATTTGGCAGTTTGGAGTAGGCTAAATCAGACAACTCCATATATATACGTACTCACCTCCCCCCACCCCCCCCCCCCGGTTTCACTTTGTAAATATAAGTAGTATCTCTACTTCGTTCTTAAGAAATCGAAAGAGACAAGACGATAAGTATTTGCTTTGTGAAATTTCCACTAAAACAATCTGCGGTTTGGCTTGACCGTTTTAATAATGACTTCATGCTTGGATCCCGTTTGGCATTCTCCAGTTATGGAACCCTACAATACAAGAGACGAAAAAAAGAAAATTGCGATGGGCTACTATTCGAAAATAGTTGTTACTGTACTATTCCTACACAATATCGTCTCTTCTCTTTCATACCGGTATTTTCGCTGAATAAACTTCAGGAAATAAGAGACAGGTGTCCCTCTTGCACCCGTTCGTTAAGGCTTCAGCTTAGTTATCAATGGTGAGGAATATGTGCAAAATAACATGAACCTCGCCGCCCTTAGGACCATGTTTGTGTGAACCATTTGAAGGCCCTTTAAAACGAATGAAAATCACTATAAAAATAATGGCTCTAACATAAATAATACTAATTCGTGACAAAAATGTTTCACTCCAATAAAATAAAAATAATATCTGTCACTAAAAATTATTGAACAACTTTAAAATATATAGTTCCCACTATAAAAGAACAGTCTTATTTATAGAAAACAAAGTTTTCTTTAAGTCAAATGTAGCAATGCTAAAGATGGCTTGTATAATATAGTCAATATGCGTAAAAATATAGAGCAAACCATTTATTTTAAAAATTATAAATTATAGTTACTAACTTCTATTTTTAGAGAACATATAAATATACCCAATGTTTGTAAACTAAATGGGTCTTTTTCAATATAAAAGTTATTATTATTATTTTATTAATTGAATGCTCAGTTGAAGTGGCAGTGGGCGGGGCACATAGCTCGGAGAACTTATGGCCGTTGGGGCGGAAAAGTGACCTGACCTGGCGACCACGGACCGATGAGATTTTTCTCATATCGATATTGTTCTATATATATTTTTAACGTAATTTTAAAGTAAGCGGTGGTAGTAGGATGGCAGAACGCCGGCTTCTCATTTGGGAGGTCGTAGGTTCGAATCCCGGCCAATGTACCAATGACTTTTTTTCTAAGATACGTACACATGTGACGTTATATTAGCAACCCCTCGTTAATTGTGAAGGAAAACATCGTGAGGAAACCTGAGTGTCTGAGGTGTTTGAATACCTCAGAGCTGGAAATTGCCAATCCACGGTAGGCACGCGTGGTATTTGTACCCATACTCTCTCTTTGAGAGAAGGCTTGTGCCCTGCAGTGGGACGTAGGTATATAAGCTACATTAAAAAATCTGTAATTTTATTGATACCGCAATTGACGAAATCTAACAATGACGCAGCCTCTGCTAAATTATAATTATAATCCTGCGTAGAAGAATGTCCCTTCTACTTAACCTGTGGGTATGGTTTTAAGCATTGATCTCTCAAATGGCGCTGTGTTTTAGGAATTGTATTTAGAGGAAGCTGTGTATATTTGATTGCTCATTGTAAACGCGGCTCATTTCTTTCTGCTCCGTAATTCTTTGCATTCAGCTCTAAGACAAATTTATGTAACTTCTAAGCACACATAGCTCCGTTCAATTAATCAGCCCATGCTCGTCCACTGCTGGACATAAGCCTTCCCCAAGGCACGCCATTTCTTTCTGTCTTCGGCCAACCTCCTCCAGCCACTGCCAGGTCACAGATCTGTTCATCGATGGTTTTAAATTACCATTATCATTTTGAAGCCAAGTAAAACATCCGTCTGTGGGGACATTGCTTTGCAATAGATTTTGACCTTGAGAGCCGCCATCTTGGCCAAATTTAGGCGCCTTCTTCGCTCGAGACTGCAGCAAGGGGATATCTTTTATAAAGCCCCTGTGTCCCTGATGGGGGACAACAGGATATAAGTAAGTGGTAGCAGAGCGAAAACCCCCAGAGACTGTACTAAAAGTAGCATTTCGCAAAAAAGTCGGCTTTATATGAAAAAGCAATAAATTACAAGTAGAGCGTTTAAAGCGAACGTCGAGCGACACGGAGCAATCGGCTTTCATAAAAGTAATCTCTCGTTAATCTATTAATTAAAATCGGCTTAAAGTTCTTCGTATTAATTGAAAAGAGACTCGTTGAGGTCCGAAACAGATACCACAGATAGGCCGTCATTATGAAATGAGTAGTGTGCACTCGGGTTACTTGTAAAATGGAAAGTTTTTACTCAATACATTTAAGCTGGGTGGGTTGGAGTGAAAGAGAAGAGGCCTATGTCCAAACAATGGGCTCTGTTTGTTTATAGGCTGATTAGATAGATATACATCTAAGCTGCCAACGAAATACGAATTTAATATTAGAGTCATTATTAGTCTCACGATTACTACGCAATTATGAATAGAAGTATGGCTAATTGCTGTATTAATATCTGGATATTTTCTTTTCACGTGTGCAATAAAGTGTTCTCTATTTAATGTGTAGAGAGATAGATGGAGTGGTTATTCTACTAATAGTAATTTTGCATCAGGTTCCATGAATAGAAACGACGAAATTTGGGTGAGTAACCCAGGTACAAGGATAAAAATTTGTCAGAAGGAAAACTTGAAGATGTCAGTGCTTTGAAAGCAAGGCGAGGTTCAAACAAAAAGGGTCAAAAAGGGCTCGCGCCGTAGCCGTAGTCTTCGGTCCTTCTACAGGTATTGTTTTAATCGTACATGTGTGAAAGTTTCAGGTTAAATTTTCAGCAGCAAGCCTCACTTATCCAGTGACCGAAAGCGGTCGTACCACAATTTGATACCTACTCGACTCAGATAATTGGTTTTGCTATTCCTGATAACTATCTTTTAGTATTTTCAGCGCTTCAAATTGCCAATCCGCGGTGGGCACGCGTGGTAATTAAGCCCGTACTCTCTGAGAGAAGACCTGTGCCCTGCAGTAGGACGTATATAGGCTATGTAAAAACAAAAATTGTGTCTTTGGCTAGATTGTGTTGGATATAGACTATCTCTGGTACTGTTTCCTAGTAATACGTCTCAGTTGTAGAATTTTGAACGTAATTTATTAACAATCTTAAAAGAATAAATAATCACAGTAACTTACATGTCAACATGAACTATTTTACGTTTGTCTGAATACGTCGACGAACTTTAAAACAAATTCACCACTGTCGTTACTTCACCCAAATTATTCGCATTAATAATGTTCAAATTATAAACTGAATAAACAAAGGTTCCCGATTTCACCAAGAGGGAATTCAAAAGCTTAATTGAACATTGAGAACAATACAAGTGGCTGTTAAAATCTGAAACGGTGTTTTTGACGTTATTTTGTAATAATATTAAGAAAGAAACAAAATATTTAAGTGCATGCTTAGTAAGTAATTATTCTGTAATATAATAAATTCTTTTAGTAACCATTTCGTTAACAAATCACGTACCCAGAACGGACAATAATTCAAAAAAATATTAAGCTGAAATAAAAAAATGATTTGGTGATTGAGTTTCACAGAATACCAGAAAAATACTCAACGAATTTTCTGTAGTTTTGTTTCAGAGATAATTGAAAAATTGCGAAATTAAAAAAAAAGTTGGTACAGCTGCTCTACAGCGTGGTACTTACGTCTTTGCCTTTGTCAACCAAAAAAAAAAGTCAAATGTCAACAATGTTTTTATAGTTTGTGGTATATCGAAATGAATTTTCAACTGTGAACGAAAGGTGAAAGAAGAAATGTTAGCTAGCACGATCTATTCGAAACAACAAACAGACAACACAGATTATTATCTAGTCCGACGTGACAATAACAAGCGCTACTTTTCTTTTCAAGTAGTGGCAAAGGTTTTTTGTAGCCTTCTAGCCTATGTCACTTCCGGCCTTAAAAAATCACCTTTAAAAATTAAAAATAACTATTATTTCCAAATAAATACAAGAAATTAAAAAAATTCGTGTCCCATGTTTTTCTGTTTTTTTCTCAAAAAAGCAATAAAAACATAGAGGTTTATTTTTGCACTATTGTCAATTGCACTGTTCAAAATACAGCTTTCAATGTTTAAAATTCAAAGACATGAAAACGAGCCAAATATTTAATTAACAAAATTTGACATTATCGGGCTGGTTTTTGTAGAAAAAATGAGCTTCAATACTTCGGGAACCAAGAAAATCTAAAACATTTTTATTCAAAGTAGCACGAAAGATGCGAATTAATGAAGAACGTATTATTTTCGAAAATCGAAAAATAATTTAGTATTGAAAATATCACCTGTAACACTAAAACTATTGCCGTTGACATTTTAACTATTTCATCCCCTCGGAGAAAATAAGGATTTCATTAGCAGCAAAAAGCCGGAGAAAATTCGACGTTGACAGATGATGTTTGTGAACATTAGAGGGACGCCCATTAGCGGGCACTGGGCTTGCTTATGGCCGGTTTCTATTGACTCCTTTGGGAGTTTACTAATTGAGGACCTAGTTTACTTCCTTTAGATTTGCCTTGAAAAGAGCCACCCATACCGGCTCTTTCACCCAAATTCACTCGATATTTTTCTTTCAAATTATATTCTTGCATATCCATTTTTACAACATTGCAGTTTATAATGCAGTCTGCATACGTCCTACTATGGGGCACCTTCTCTCAGAGAGAGGGTATGGGCTTAATCACCACGCAAGCCCACAGCGGATTGGTAACTTAAAGTGCTGACGCATGTGAAGGCCTAAGGCACTCAGGTTTCCTCACAATGTTTTCCTTCGTTCTCAGCGAGTGGTATTGCTACTTCAAATTCGCAAACGCAACTTCGTAAACAAAGTCATTTACATACGCCACGGTTCGTAGCGGTGGTAATGCGGTCGGTAAAACGCTTGCCGCTCATAAAAGAGGTCATAGGTTCGAACATTGTGGTTTAATCTCTGCGGAACTTCATCCATGGGCAAGGATACTATGTTAAATTGGATATTTGCGGCCAATCCCATTGAATATTTCCACAAGCTACAACATCCGATGAAAATGACACTTAAGGCGGCCCCTCAAGGAGCAATTCCAACATAAAATTACAGACATTAATAAAAGACAGAAATAAAAGACATAAAATTGTCAAACTTGGTATCCAATAGTTGCGATAGTTTGACAACAAGTACGTAATAGAAAATGACCATTCACACTTCCTGTTTGCTTAGCATACGCGTTTTGACTCTCTTTCGGCATCGAGTGACAGACTTAGAAGTACTTGCCATGTCGAAAGTGTGAGCGTGGTAGCAGAGACTCGAGATAGCTAATAAAGTGCGGTCTTGTCTACCAAAAAATTGTTATTGCTATATTAAATAAAAGGGTTGTATTTTTGTCTGGCAACCCTGTAAAAATTGTTAGCGGTTTTTACCGACAACGGAACATCAACAGAAAGTTACAAATTTCGTTTCGTTCCTACGCAAACAACTAATCAATTATTCGATTTCTTTAATGAGCACGCTTTACAATAGTAGTAACAAAACGCATTCCTGTCATTTTCTGTGGTTTTCTTGTTTCCTTTTTGCTTAGAGTGGGTTATTTTAAAAGATAAATAGTTCTATGCACATCAAAAAGAAAGTATAATACGGCAAGAACACAAAAAAAAATCTCTTAAATTTTATGGTCTCGAAGCCTTGTCTTCACCTCCGAGGGTACCAGACATGTCTCGGTCACTTAATGTCAAATTAGTGTCTAATAAATCTAATAAAAAAAATAAACTCGGCCGAAATCATCTCGGCAATGCCGCCATGTTCCCGGTTGTAGACAAGTCTCGGTCGTCTCTATCTCGGTCGCGGTCGCCATGCTAACGTCGAGACATCTCGGGCTCGACAGATAAATTGACATTTTTGCATAGAGAAGGACATTTCTCGAGCGTGGCATGCTAAGCGTACTGAAATGTATAAAAAAAAAACCGTTTTGCTAAGTAACCTCCGTAATATTATATTTATGGTGATACGGTACCCTCAGTGCTGCACGAGTCCGAGATACACTAGACTATTTTCTTTACACAAGTTTCGATAAATCCCTGTCTCAGAATGTAAGCTGAATTGCACCACTTTCTTAAACGTGGCTTAGGGCACTTATACACGGGCCAAAAACTGCAAAACCGTTTTCTTTTCTGTACCCTTACTGGGTTCATGTTCAACTAGAAAAGTAACTTTTGTATCATTTCGTAATTGTTCATGAACGCATTGAATAAATGTAAATGAAAACTATGTAAAAACCTTTTTTGGCAGTCCACCAAAAAATCACTCCTTTTGTGTAAATTGTAACTGGCTTACTAAAACGGTTCTAGAGAGTAGGTAGCCGGCCCTTTATCTATCAGACAGACTGACAGATAGAAAAACACGTACTAGGCATATTAATAGGGTTCCCTAGGCACCCTTCGGTAAGGCAGCCTCATCCTAAAAGCGCATAAAATGTATTATTATCAAATATATTAAGACGGCCCCTCAAGGAGAAATTCCTCTGCAAACGTAGTTTGGTTTTTATCTACTTACAAAAGACGTACCAGATCGCAACGATCACAAGTGTCGACGTTGGTACACGTGCCGCCCGTGTATAAGCGCCATTAAATGGCATTCAACTAAAATTCTTCATACGAAATTTGATTTAAATGGCGACTTAAATGACATTTAAGTCGCCAATTAAATCAAATCACATACATCTGCCCGAAGCACTTGAAATCGTGTGTCGTCAAGTGATACCCATATGGTCTTATTTATATATAAAAAAAAAGATTCCTCAGTTAGACATATTTTATTTTTATTTTATTTATTAGGTTCCACAACAGTTAATAGTACTGATATACATCAAACTCAAGGTAATGATAAAATTGATTAAGGTACCTTAACTAATTATAGTGAAACACAGCATGCTTTATTAGTTGCTAAGTTATGTAGACAATTTTACGTGCTTAAGTACTTAAAACAAAAATCATGTTAAAATATGGCGGTCTTAAGACAGGTCTTAGCAAAATTGTGATTTATAGAGTAAAATCTCCACTTTAGTTCCTCTATAAACCCTCCACAAACTAAAATCGCATATATAAATGTTCTATTATTATTATACTTTATTGCACATAAGACATAAGTCCGATAAGTTTTTATCAGAGCGCAGATTAGACAGTCGAACCAAAACATTGTTGCTGTGTCAGAGAAAATTTGCGGTGGTCGTTTATTTTCTCGTTTTGTTTCCTGCAATCGAAGATCTATTCGTAAATCAGAATTGATTGTCTCGTCGTTGCAGCAACAAAAGCGTTTTTTGACACATCCTCGGGTAATTAAAGTGGATGAATTTATCAGCGTTTCAGCGAGAACTCTTTTCAAATCATTAAGTTATGCCTTCATTATACGGCGTTTAACTTAAAGAATCCCAGAGTACATCACTTATCTTAGATATAAAAATCTCGTGTCGCATTTTTTGTTCTCGGACTGCTCCAAAACGGCTTCACCGATTTTTATGAATTTTTTTGTGTATAATTGGTAGGTCTGAGAATAGTTCGCAGGCTATTAATATGGCAAAACAGCGTTTACCGAGTCAGCTAGTAATATATGTTTAGTTGAATATTACTCCTTATTTTTTTATTATTAATAGCTGTCACATTAATTAGGTCGAATAAGAAATTCCAGGCATCTGGAGACATCCAGAGGACTATTCGCATTTCAAATCCTAAATATAAATTTAATTTGAAAATGAGAAGACAGAAGGTGTAGGCGCCATTATTAGTTGTGGGTAAATCGGAACGTTTTATACGCGGATACGGAAATAGCATCACATTTATTCCTTCCCTTTCTCCTACATACTATTTTTCTCTCTCCATCCCTCTCGCTTATGTATCAAAGACACGATGAATTTGAAAAATTAAAGATGGAAAAATTGCGTTTGAAGTGCCTTTGCGACGACACGGAGATTTATCAAAATTAACATCTTTGTGGACCAAAAATCACATTATTACAAGTAGTGTGTTAAACCTATGTGTGGAAGCTGTTCAGCTGCTATCCAGGGATATTCATCAACCGACGGTCACAACACAAGTGAGTCCCCTTCTGCTCCTTTCATTCTCCACGGTCTTGCTATTTTCTATAAAATTTTCAAGCTACACCATTTTTGCAAGTTTAGCAATAATCCAGCGCATACAGAAGGAATATCTGGAGATTTCTAGAAAATTACTCGCGTTCTGAAATATACGTTTGGAATTAATTTAAAAACTTAATAATAGACGCCTTTGAGCAAGACCCGTCTGTGTTTGAAATTTAAAAATCCTTGCTATAGAAATGTAGGCTATTAGCTTAATATGTTATGGCAGAACAACGTTTTCGGAGTCCGCTAGATTTTTTTTTTATAAACAAGACCATTACTCTCTTTCTAAGAGGTGTGACTGAGAAACCTCTTAATCTTATACTAGTCTTACTCCCAGTTTTTCGTACACTAACAATCTGTTAACGTCTCTGACCTATACTTTGTTTATCTATCAGAATAATATAGGTGTAATATAAGCGCTTCACCAACAAACTGCTTTGTAGTTCGGCGAAATTGTGTACTAATATTAAGGTTATATTCTTTTTGTTGCACTAACACGTGCTGAGGACAATATTTAAAAACCTATTTAGAGGCTAAAAATTCCACCCATGCCGGGACTTGAACCCACGACCTCTGGCTAACCGTGCCAGCGCTCTCCCAACTGAGCTTATGGGCAAGTGAAGGCATCAGTGAAATTTCGAGCCTCTTTACAAACTTCTCTGTATTACGTACAGGCAGCGACATCACTTGCAGTTAGGTTTTTACATCGGAATGATATCGCTGTACCTACATGATTATATTCTTTTTGTTGCACTAACCCGTGCTGTGGAAAATTTTAAAAAACCTGTTTAGATGCTTAAAATGGAATTTTCAGCCTCTAAATAGGTTTTTTAATATTAAGGTTTTTTATTCTGAATATATAAACATAAAAAAAAGTTGGCCAAAGTGCTTACAAAAAAAACAACAGACAGCTGTTAAGAGTAGATTAACAGATTGTTAGTCTACGAGACTTTATGCCAAAAGGGCTACTATAGCATTAAGGATTATTTAGATGACAAAGATATGTGGAGTTAAAGCCAGTTCAAGCATCCTAGTACTTGGTTTTGTAAACTTGTGGTAAACTCTGTTAATTAAGACATATGTTTGAAAAGACTAAGTTTGGAGTTTTTTTGTCCGTTTTCTCTTAAAAAGGATCTAGATTTTTAAACGGACACCTAGTTTTTCTTGTAACGTTCAATAAGTCACAGTATATGAGTTACTTTGAAAAAAAAAAATTTTTACTTTGACTTTGAGAAATCGGGGGTTACACTCATATCTCACAGTCACAGCAGATAGGTGTTTACAGTCGGAAACTTAGGCTGTGTTGACGCAGCTTAGTGAATCGGTGACGTGTCCCACACAGAGCGGCGACGTTGACTGATGATGTGTGGACATCGGCCTAGTGTGGACCGCCCCTAGAGTGGTAAACACAGAGGTTATTTATACGCGAACTTTCTGATATATTCCGTTGCCTTCTTGAAAGTTTGTTGTTTTTCCTTCCATTGGCCTCCTACTAGACTATTTGTGATAAGTCTTCTTTATTGTTTTGGCAGATTGGTTGCAAGCTTTTGTGGTGAGCCAGCGAAATGTTGAAAATTGGTTATGCTGATAAGTTGTCCTGATTTTTTGTTAGCCTAGTTTGTGAACCACTGCTGGGCAAAGGATCTGCACCCTTGATCCTGCGCTCCTCTCTGTCATCAGCCCTACTCTCCCATCCGGATCATGCCACCATCTCTGCCTTCGCCGACAATGTTTGCGGTATCCGTTGCGTGGAACTCAATCAGTGACAATTTTGGGCAATTAAAAATATCCGTTTTTGCGCCATAGTTCGTTTCGTTTCCACACATTGTAATGTTTGTCTGTGTTTTTTTTATGTAAAAAAGGTCTTTTTAACGACCAAAGGTCCCTTATCAGTTCAGTTTCAACCAAGTATCATGGTCACTCTATCGAAGCACAGGTGCTTAGGTGAAGTAAAATAGCTGTTGCGTTGACGTTATCTTGAATATTTTAAATTTTTACACTAAATGGCGGCTCTTCATTCAGCCTTTTAATAAAAAGGTTAATTTTCGGTCAGCCAAATAGTCAAACGTTTCAGACAATGCTGTAATATAACTAAAAAGCTAGCCGTGTAATTGAATGCCATCGCGTAATATACTTCTAGGCGTAGACTTGGACGGCCGATTTAATGACTTGTCGGCAACATATACACTGTCGACGAAAACTAAAAAAGAAAATTAAAGATTCGTTAATGTGATGCTTATAAAAAAAAAGTCGCGTTTCCACGATCTTAGTACGCTCGGACCGAGTGACCTATTTTTGCTAGTGGGAAGCTACTAGTATCGTGTCCACCGGCGATTTTAGTACAAACAATGCCTGTTTTCATCAGAGTAATAATCATTATAATAATAATAATTTGTTTATTTTGAACCAACCAATTAAAAATGTCAACAATCGTTCGGTGCTAATCTATTGTACAATAGTCTTGTCATTGCATCCAATCTCCTAAACTAGGCGAAAAAGCCTGTACCTATCTTAGGAGAAGGTGAAATGAAATGTAGTGTACTAAGTGTAATAAGATCGTCGGTATACGCGATACAAGTAGATCTTAGTAGCTAATATAGGTCACTCGGTTCGAGTGTACTGTGATTGTGAAGCCCCGGCTCAATCAGGCGAATAAAAATATCCCTAATTTTTCTGCAACCAGCCAGTAGCGTTCAAACGGTAAATGTTACTTGCAGCGAACAACACATTGTTCCACCTTGTCACGAATTCCACTGCGAAAGCCTCACTGAGCCTCCGGGGGATTACCTAAGTTGGAATTTTCTAAAGTCCATTCAGACTGCTACTACCTATTTCACTAGAGAATTAAGTGGACGTACTTTTATTTGGCTCTGGCGTTAGGAGGAAAGAATTCGAGCGATGAAAATTGCCGCGAAAAGGTGCTACTTTTCTCTTGTTACCCAATCCACGAGAAGTATTTTTTATCCCCTTTTTGTACACCACGATCAAAGCGTGACATAGGTCGTGTCACGCGGAAATGTTGTCGCAATCAAGATTAATTATTTTTTAAGACGTCGGCTTAATTGGGACTCGGGTGGCAATTAATGAAAGGCAATTTCCGGCGTGAAATTTCATTAAAAATGGGGATATTGTAGCTTAACATAGGTCGGTATGTATGCAGAAGAATAGAACGGAAGAGTTAAAAATTGAGAACTTTTATCTTAATTCTTATATCACAACTGATCATAAATGATCAACTGATAAAGCTCAATTCAAAATATAAGTATAATACTCGTATTACCGTCCTTTGCGCTCTGTCGGGCGCTACCACGTAAGTTCTCCACTGTATGGAGTTGTCTGATTTAACCTACTCCAAACTGTCATATAATTTCGACACTGCCGGATCGTCAAAATAGCGAACCCAATAGAGTGGATAGTTAAGTAATAGGAGGCCTGAGCAAGCTTCATCATCATCATCAGCCATTTGACGCCCACTGCAGGACACAGGCCTCCTTCGTGGTTTTCATAACCATGAGGGGTTTTGCCATAATCGCCACGCTTGGCAGGCGGGTTGGCGATCGCGGTATGCGGTTGGAATCTCAGGAAGACGCTGCTGAACGTCTCCTAGTAATTGATTTCCTTAGTCGCCTTCTACGATATCCACGGAAGGAAATGGAGTGACGCTATTCTTAATCCGGCGCCACACGGAATTGAGCAAGCTTGACTTTAAAGAATTGCGGATTTGGACAGGAAAAAAAGGTGCTATCGACCGTATAGTTGACAACACATGAACTTTTACTCGCGTGCACTGTATTCCTCGACTGCCTTGTTGGTCTAGCTATAAAGGCGCTTAACTACCTAAACAGAGGTCGTGGGTTCGATTACCACTGGGACCCCCGCCGTACATTTGTACAAATGGCCTCAGTCTGAATTTATTTTCATGTTTGTGATGTCCTTGCCTGGTTACCCTAGTATGGCACCAGCTCGAGTGATTGTATTGTGTGGGGGTAATTATGCGTGGAAGTTATTATTATTATTCATTACATTATGAGCGACTTTGCCACAAAAATATAGTTTTCTGTTCACTGTACTACCATTCAAGATTAAATATTTGCGGAAACTTGATTTGAAAGCCACCTTGTTGCATACATATAACTATTTATTTGCAGAGAAAGCGAAATTGTGCATTTTTACAGCAGTTCATAAAATTATCTTTACTACGAAGTATCATAACTTTGTGCTCCACTTTGTTGCTATATTGTTTAGTATTCGCTTTTTATACAACTTAGTCACATTTAGGATTTTCGTTTCCTTATGGTATGCTTACTTGATATTTTTAATAATAATAGCATAAATTGTTTTGATTGTATCCTAATCTAGGATACTGTATTGTATGATAATCAGGCAAGGACGTTACGAGCGCGGAAACACATCTAGGATATTTAGAATGTTATTCAACAAAAATTCATTTTCCAAAATTTTTCTAATATAGTTTCAATTGACCTTAACAATACTCGTAACAACATTATTCCTACAAACCTGTTTGATAGCCCAATGGTCTATATATTGGAATGTTTATTTTTGCTACATTTATAAAAGATTTCAAAGAAGCAATTTCAAGTTCCGGTTATTAAATTCAGAACTAAATCGCGTTGAGCTTTCTTCACACGAGAACTTGAATAAGCCATTTTCCATACTCGTAGCTTCGGCACTGCAAGGATTTAAACGGTCTGGTAGAGCCGACTTTTACCTTCAAACGTGCTTGAGAACACTGTGAATTGAGTATTACAAAAAATATCTGAAAGAATAACCACCGGTTTCTCGTACACTAACAAGCTGTTAATCTACTGTTAACATCTGTCAGTGGTTTTTTTGTATGCACTTTGGTCAATTGACAGCTGTTAACAGTAAATTAACAGCGTGTTTGTACGAGAGACTGGGGATAAATATGTTTTATTTAAAGCAAACTTATTTTAACCACTGACATACATAAACCACTACAAAGGATATAACCCGCCAGCTTATAAATTTTGTACATTATTTGAATCAAACGACAAAGCTGTAGTCTACAGCACATCAACCTTTACATTTCAGTTGCAAAATCGCCCGTTACGTAACAAAGTATAGTGCACGAATGTAAAGTTGGATGGTCAGTCGACTGTGGTAATAAAGTAAAGCTTCTAACGGTCTACGAGCGGTGGTAGCCTAGTGAGTAGAACATTGGACTCGGAAGCGAGATACCCAAGTTTGATTCCCAGATGACTTTGTTTTCTAAGTTATGCACATGTGTGAAGTTATAGTAGCAGTACCACTCGCTAACTGTGAAGGAAAACATCGTGAGGAAACCTGAGTGTCTGAGCTATTCACATACCTCAGCGCTTGAAATCGCCAACCCGCGGTGGGCACACGTGGTGATTAAGCCCACACTTCCTCTCTGAGAGAAAGCCTGTGCCCTATAGTGGGACGCATATAGGCTGCTTATGTATGTGGCTTCTAACGTCAGCCACCCACAACTTTGAGCAGAGATTACTCATATTTTTATTAATGTTCCAGAAGTAATCTTATTTGAAAACTTCCTCCCTTGTCTCATTGTCCGGAGAGCGTTGGTTTCGGCTGACGTCCCTGCGGTTCTTGAGCCACCAGGGTTGTGCCGCGGTGATGGTAAGCGCCCGGACGGTCTCACCTTGGTGCCGTGGGAGAAGGGTCGGAGCCTTTTGTGGGACGCAACGTGTGTTTGCACTTTTACGCCTTCCCATTTGGGTTTGACAGCTGCATCTGCAGGTGCCGCTGCTGAAGCGGCGGCTAAACTTAAGATAAGGAAATATAGCCAGCTTATGCTTCATTATTTGTTCGTCCCACTGGCTGTGGAAACGATGGGAGTATGGGGGGATGAGGGAAGAGTTTTCGTAAGGGAAATCGGTCGACGCCTGAGAAGTCGTGGGTATGACCATCGTTCCGGGGCATACCTGATGCAGAGGATTTCCCTGGCGGTGCAGCGGGGGAACGCTGCTAGCGTCATGGGAACTTTTGGATCAGGCGTGTCCCGGGGCGGTATATTTAATTAGTTTAATTTAATATTTAGTTTACTCCTTAGCAACAAAAAGTATGTGTGTAATATTTAGTTAAGTTATTAAAATTTATGATTACTTCCCAAGCTACCGTGCTCACAAGCAAACCGATCCGCTTCTGAATTGAGAATTTTACTGAGTGAATACTTAAGTGACTCGTCTGTTACGTTCGTTTTTGGGAAGAAAGAATAAGGTGTACAGACAGAAGTGTTTACATAGTAAATCTTTTATTCAGAAACGTTAAAGGAAACATGTGTGATCATTGTGAATCATTTAAAGCGATATCATATTAAATATTGGCAATTAGCCATTCGACAATATCAAGGGACAAAATAATGACAAAAGCGGTAAGTAATAGTAAGCGGCGACACGAATTCTTGGTCGCATTCTTGTACCATTCAACGGCACCCAGGCATGAATGGAGATATAAAAGAATTCCAGGAGGAATTCTAGAGATAGGTAAATGAGATCATTAAGCCTTATAAGAATACTCATATACATAAAAAGAACATCGCAGCGCAAGATCGGACGTGAATAAGGAACTGCAACTGAAATTTGCGCCGAGGATTACTTTTTGCTCGAGTCTGCTTTGAAAAGGAAAGACGGGATTTTCTTTCATACGAGTAATATGCGACACATTGGGAATTACAGTAGGTATGTTGGACACACGAGGCTGCTAAGTTTTATCACTTGCGATGCTCCGATTTGACTAGGTATGAGGCTTCCTAACCATGAGAGGTTTTGCCATAATCGCCACGCTTGGCAGGCGGGTTGGCGATCGCAGTATGCGGTTGGAATCTCAGAAAGACGCTGCTGCCCGTCTCCTGGTAATTGATTTCCTTAGTCGCCTTCTACGACATCTACGGAAGGAAATGGAGTAACACTATTCTTAACCCGGTGCCACACGGTACATTAATAGGTTATTAACATCACAAAATTATAATAATTTGGACGGATTATTATCTACGCGCTAAAGTAATTCCAACCACTTTAGGTGCACTAAAAATAACACATTTACAGAGCAGAGATAACATTTTGCATATCTATGTAGTTAGAGATAACGCAGGGTCGGGCCCCCGAGTTAAACGGTACACAACACCATATCTTTAGCTTTCCCTAGCTTATACTTTAGCCTTTAACACTGTTAACATAAGAGCTACATTCAAAGCGTACAACGGCCGCCAGTACAAGAAAGGGGTTGCCAGGTAAAATGTACGGGTGAGTGGGAAAAATCCGGCGTCAGCATTTGTTGGGGTCTATCTTCAATTACACTCGCCGCCATTTCAACCGTTATTGGGCTTTCCACTCATTTGATCACTCTCGAGAAAAAAACACGGGTATTAGCGAATTAATTAAAAATACTTAGACAAAAATATTACTGTTGGTGGCAAAGTAGTTGTAGATCAAATGCATGTTACGCAAAGTATTTTTTTTATAAAATTAAGAAATACAATATTCGAAGATCATGTTTTAGAGCTCTGGTAGCGGAGCGGTAGAACGCCGGCTTCTCATTAGCCGCGTACTGACTGACCGAGCAGCCTCGCGAGGCAAAGCCTCGGTCAGTCAGTACCTGCCTCGCCCGAGGCAAATGCATGTCCAGCCTCGGGCGAGCGTGCCTCGGCCGGAGCCATGCGTTGTCGGTTTTTGTCCATGCTTAAAGGCGCCTCAGTCCGTTTACCGCGCTCACTCAAGACGGTTGTGTTTCGCCTCGCTCGTTCGTCGCAGGTTAGCGTCATGGATAAAGAACAATGTCTTAAATTAATGCAAATATACGGTGAATGTAGACGACTTTGGGATGCGCAATGTCCCGATTATACTAATAGAGGACTAAGAGAAGATGCATGGGGAAATATAAGTCACGAAATGATGATTCCAATAGCTGACTTAAAGAAAACGTTTAGGTGCCCGTTTTTTTTTTTTTCTTTATAAGCTGTAGAATTATTAGAAAGGCAGTGGTGGCGATAGCTTTCCGGACGTGCGGCCTCATGGCGATCTTGAGCAAAACTGGCTCGACCTTGCCTCGCGCGGCAAATTATAAGTAACACAAAGCTGCGTCGCGCGGCAATCGTGGCGCCTCATGCGCCCGAAGCTGCCTCGCGAGGCTGCTCGCCCAGTCAGTACGCGGCTATTCGGGAGTTCGTGGGTTCGAATACCTCAGCACTTGCTTCTTACAATGGCCCAACTATGAGGCCAAGTGCGGAAATCTCCAGTCGAACTATAACTAGAACTAGGTAGATCATGTTCAATATCAACCTCATCAGTCCTGCCCCTATATCACGCGCACCAAATCCTGAACGATTCCAATCGTCTAACTGTCAAATTAGTATGGAATTTGACATTTAGACAATTAGAATCGCTTCGGATTTGGTTCGCGTAATTAGGCCCCTGGCCTTGAAAATAATAACTGAAAACCATTGTTATTTTCAAGATCGTGACTGAGGCGTTTAAAGACTGTTTCAACTGCAAATCAAAAATGTTTTATTGCATTCACGTGATGAGTGTGTGCGTTCGTGTCTTATAGTGAATAACAATCGCTAATGCCAATCACGTTATATGTCTTCGCTAAACCAAACTTTAAAGTATTCGTAGAAAAAGCAAAATCCAAATGTAAAAATGAGAATTGGACCCCAATTAGGATACTTGAATCCACGGCACTTCTTTATGGAGGGCGTTGATTGGGCCAACACAATTTCTTTGCGGCACACGGTATAAAGATTAATTACAGTTAGAGTACAAAATGCAGAGTTTTTAATAAAACCGGCCAAGTGCTTGTCGGGCCACATGCAGTGTAGGGTTCCGTAGAAATAGGCGGTTCTAACTAACAACTTCATCAAACTAATTTTCAATGGATTTTGTACAAAGTGTTCTTTTTATAACTTGGTCGCCTATTACTACTCGTTAAGCCTAAAGCCTACTTAAACGTGCCTCAGCGCTTGAAATTGCCAATCCGCGTTGGGCACGCGTGGTGATGAAGCCCATACTCTCTCTCTGAGAGAAAGCCTGTGCTCTGCAGTGGGACGTTTATAGGCTACATAAGAAAATCCCTAATTTAAGTGTAGGTGGTACGCAAAAAAAAAAAAATTAAAGATTTACGTACAACCGTTTTGTCAGCGTGATTAATATGTAGGTTTATGCCAAATTTCAGCTTTCTAGTACTAATAGACTGTGAGCTAGGCCGCGGACAGATAAACAGACAGACAGACGGGCAGACATTGCGAAACTGTAACGGTTCCTTGTCGACTACGGAGCCCTAAAAATAGTAAGTGGAATATAGTTCAATCTAGTTTGGATGGAATTTAGGATGTAGATAGAACATATCTTGAACAGTAACAAACAAAAAAACTTTTCAAATACCAAGCAAACAAAGTGCCCACGACTACTTGTAAAGTCGAAAATGTGCAATTTGCGCGGTTTTTAGGGTTCCGTGTCCGGGACCCGGGGTCCCGTCTGGCTCTGCTCTATTACGATGTCTTCGCTGTCTATCTGTCTGTCTGTAGTTTAAACTGTGTGCATAAAACTTAAAAACTTTGACCTTTGCATCAAGGAAGTGAGATGATTTATACAGCGTCCAGTGGCACCTTCACTCATACTAGATGGGTGAAGGGACCACTCGGACGCTTTAGTGCCTGGGACATTGTTTTAGATGGAGTAGGCTTTCCCAGCACCATACCATCCTGACAGCTCAGTCGGCCTATCTCACAGGAAAAGACAAACATGAGGTGCATGCATAAAACTTAACAATGTATTTATGTGTGTATTTGTGTGTGGGTGTATGGTTGCTTGTGTGCTAATGTGGAGTGCGGATTTGTATGATTGTAGGTGTGAATAAACCTTGTTTACTTAGGTATTTGGTGTTAAAATGGACGATTTTTGTGGCTGTAATTACATTTCTAATATAAAACTAGCTATAGCATACAGACACAGTCGATTGTAAATGCTTCTTAAGCTAAAATTCTGAAAACATTGTTTACAAAATAATGATATCACCAGGCTATCCAATAATCACAGGAAACAGATCAATTCAAGAGTTTCGCCAAAGCCTACGGAGAGACCTTGTAATCCGAAAAGCACACACAATTAACGCAATATAAACTCGAATCATGCAATATAAATGGAGGTAAAATGGATGGCTGAGCAATGGCAGGGCGCACAGAAGATTACCCTAGTTGTTTCTCTGTTTAGGACTAGTAAATAGATAGATATGGAACACTTTCTTGTGCCAATAAAAGTCTTGATTTTTAAGAAGTATTAACGTGAAGTTAATAAAAAAATGTTGTGTATTTAGTTTTCTTTCTGTTATTGTGCATATTATGTTACTTATCTGTTTATTTTGTTTCTTTGATGTGTCTTGGTATAGTAAATTTCTTTCTTTCTTTAGTTCCAAAGCCAAATGTCCTATGAAGTGTTTGGGGCCCTGGTTCTTATAGTCGACTTTCTTATAACCTATACTACATATTTCAAATCATCCTATTCTTAAAGGACCAAATCTCAAAATTAGATTTTCGAGATTCGAGGTTTGGGAACTGGAATAAGAAAGCTTACTCCCATTCCCGAACCTCCTACAAGCAAACATTACATAAAACTTCCATTCGCAAAACATTTTCTTTCATAGACTAGCGTCGTCCTGCTGCCTATGCATGAGGCTTTAGGTAGGATATCACAATAAATGTCATAAAAAGTTTAAATAAAAATGTAAGTTTGGCTGATCCCATTATTCTTCTGTGAAATTTGTCTATGCTTGCAGTTGGAAAAGCAATCAAAATAGCAAATACGCTTTGAGCAAGCTAATGAGTCAAACAATGATGTAGGTGCGATGATTATTTGGCATAATTAAACGCACTTGCAAACCGCACGTTAATTTACCTCTTTTTATACGTTTTTTACAAATACGAGTATACCAATCAGTATACCCCAAATTGTTAAGTTACACTTTTGGTAGGTAAATTAAAGTGTGTTAAGTATGAAATAACATTTTTGGCGATTTGACACTTAACACTTAAGTGCAAGAATATGAGTAGCAATTTTATGACTTATCCGTGTTTTATGACTAATGTTTTAATATCTCCACCAATGACAGAATTAGATTTGACACACATTCAGTTCATAAGTTGAGTATTAAAATAATGTAGTTCTTATAAAATGATTTTCCTTTAGAAGAACAAATTAGAATTTCATGGAAATTTTAAGTGAATTGCAGGGTCGATTAGCTCCACTCGATCAATTTCATCCTTTTTAGTTGATGTTGTACTATGTCAAATTATTTGAGGATATTTTTATACCTAACTTCGTATGCTTATCAAAACCACCTGGAAGAAACTGGCTAAGTGCGAGTCGGGCCAAGTGTACGGGTTTCGCAGTTGGCCATCAAAATATGCGAACTTTTGGGAAGGGCTTTTTGGTTCATATTATGATTTTATATCACTCATAAGCTGCTTTCACAGTTAACAACTCCTTCTCATTCATGTTCAATGGAACTTGTACGAAGTTTTTCGTTGATTGCGTTTCAAACCGTCCAGCCTTTGAACGTGCTACTTTAACCCAAAATTCCGTTTTAATTATCAATATTTCTTAACGGATCGACCAAATATCACACTATGGGGTAGACGAGAAAAAAGCACTCTAATTTTAGGTGGGCACGCTAAAAGAAGTTTGCAACGCTTTCTCGAAAAAAATAATATGTAGGTAAGTATATCTAAGCAAGTTTTCAACTTTCTACTACTATTCGTCTTTGAGCTAAGCTGTGGACAGACAGACGGAAAGACGCACGGATATAGTGCAAATATAGGGGTTCCTTATTTACTAGGACAGAACGCTGAGGAAGGTTTATGTCCTGCAGTGGGCGTCAAATGGCTAATGATGATGATGGTAAACCCTTAAAACCATCAAAACTCATCAGGAACCAGTATAATACACAAATAAAAACCGGCCAAGTGCATATCTGGCCACACGCAGTGTAGTTTATTACCTGCTTTACAGAACTGACAACTTAAAAGTAATTTTCAATAGAATATGTATGAAGTTTTCCTTTTATAAGTTGGTCGTCGTTAGCTTGTAAAGCCTGATAGTTTTCCTTTTATGTTTATTGTATGTGCTACGGCCTTGAATTTTTTCACGTTTCTACAATTAACCGTTTAGCCAGGAGATAGGGAGGGGGGCTTAATATTTCGCAAACGGATCCCTAAATCTAAAAATTTATAAATGTATCCTATACTCACAATATTTTTTTATGATCAATCTATAGATAATGGTGTACAAGGCAGGAAAAAAAATTGCATCTCTGATTTAGGTGTAGGGGAGGTACCCTAAGAAAAATCTTTTTCACGTTTTTATCCTATCGTTTTGTTGGCACAATTAATATTTACATCTATTGCAAATTTCAGATGCTTGCATAATGTCGTCTCTGTGCGAAGCTGCGGACAGACAGACGAAACTATAAGGGTTCTTTATTGACTACGAAGCTCGCCTTGTAACAAGCTTTTTTCAGGATAATTATTAGTCATTGCGTTAACAGCACTCCAACTTTTCCGTCATTGCTCTGCTCTCTGACAATCTAATTAAAACTTTTGTTAATGTTGAAAAAACACTTCATTACTTCGGTTTAGCTCTCGAATGCAGTAAAAAAATGGAAGCGAGAGTCTTTAGTTTATGAGTTTGTGTGTAGTAAGACTTGTGGTTTGTATTCTTTTTTCTTTCAGCAAAAGTTATGTCTAAGCAAAGTAATTGAGCTTGGATCTGAACTTTAGAAATATGATGAGAAAAGGAATAGTGACAAAACAGTTTGCTGGTTTATAATTTTCAGTTTGTTTCGCCCAAATGACCAATCGTGACAATTCGGGTCAAAGTAATTGTAGCCTTATAAAATAAGGCTTTGTACTAGAAGTGAAGAGGGCAAAACCAAAGTGACAACCAAAAACTAAATGACCTAAGAGAGTTAAACCGCGAGATAAAGTAATGTGATCGAACGAAACCCCACTTTGACGGAGTATGTATTAAGTTTATATTGACACTATCAAACGCAGCCAAGGACCAAACCAACTCGCTGCACCGACGATGTGAGGCAGATTGCTGGTAGCGGCTGGATGAGGATGGCTGAGGACAGACAAACGTGGCTTACTTGGGGAGGCCTATTTCCAGTAGTGTACAATTACAAGCCGATTGATTGATTTACACTATCAATCTCATTTATACTCTACACGTTTAAAAAGGTTTAACATGTTTAACACTGCGTGACGTCTACAATCAAGGAATGACCCATCGATCGCACAGTCAACAGTAGGTCAACCTTTTCACCCGTACAAAGCGTTTAGTCGACAGAACGACAACGTTTAAGTTTTTTTTCCAAAGTTGTATTCTGTTACTTTTCTGCTTATTTTGTTTCTGTGATGTATCTGGTTGGTATAATAAATGTCATTCTTCTTCTTTTTCTTCTATTTAACGTAATTGATTAGAGTGCACGTATGTTAAGGTTGATGTGCTGTCGACTGTACGTGTAACGCGACTGAGTAGATTCAGTTACAACTTACAGTGTCAGGGAAACTTTGCAAAAAAAATGTAAAGGCTGATCTGCTGTCCACTGAACATATAGAGCAGTAAGATTCTTGGTAATCTAAACGCCCCTTAATTCTGCAATAAAGTGCAGACAGAGATAGATATTGTAGGAAACGGACGTGAATGCGGTAAAACATTTTCGATTAATGGCATTGGGTTGGCTATAAATTCCGTTCTGTCGTTTTCTGTGAATAATGGAGCACTTATGCGTAGAAAAAAGTCATATAAAATGCTTAATACCCAGGGTATTTTGGGCGATTTTGTTTTTTGTTCACATCCAAAGTAAGACCTTGCCAGATGATAGTCAACAAAAATAAAATAAAGAACTAAAAGTAGAAAGGATTAAAATGGAGACAGGCTATGTATTTGAATGCAATCATCATTTTTCAAACGTCACTGCGGGATATTGCTACGGAGCGACTGAAAGTAATAAAGCGGATATCGCTCAGTTTTTTTGGTGTCATAGCTAACTGATCCATATTATGTTGATGCATTTTACGTTGTTTTCTTGATTAAATTAAGGATACTTCCGGAGAAAAAATGTTTAGTAAAATTTAGGACTTTATTCACATTAATTGTTCGCGACTCCGAAGAACATTTCTTAGAAATTGTTTCATAAATTTTAAACGTACTTGTGCCACTCGATACGAGACATGAGGTACCGAGTAACTATATGTGCCCATGGATTCATCCAAATTATTAAGTTAACTGTTCCATACATTTTTCGCGGTCGATATCGAATTTAAGTATGAAATAGCTTTTTTTCGCGATTTTAAGGTCAAACCCACCCATAAATTTGTGAAGTTATAGTGGCAATACCGCTAACGGTGAGTGAAAACGTCCTGAGGAAACCTGAGTGTCTCAGCTATTCACATACCTCAGCGCTTGAAATCGCCAATCCGCGATGGGCACGCGTGGTGATTAAGCCCATACTCTCTCTCTGAGAGAAGGTCTGTGCCCTACAGTGTGACGTATATAGGCTGCTTATGAAGGTCGAACCCATGGTAAAAGCTTTTAGTGTTGATAAGTAGAAAGTACCCTGAGTTCGGCGTTACTTTACAAAGCAACATAATGGTAGGTATCGTGCTGTGAATATGTAAAGTCAAAGTAAATATTTTTTAAGTTTTGCTAAGTAATATTATATATTCTTAAGTACATACGTAAGCGTAGTAAAACAAAAGTTTGGAGGTGCTGAAAACCTTGAAAAAACTGTTTTAATATACTTTATTATTATTATTATACTTTATTGCACACAAGACATTTAACAGGACATTACATAAGAAATTACATATTGTTCTTAGTAAGGGTGAAAATAATTTGTACAAGAAGATCTCAGAAAAGTTAAGCTCCAAGGCAACCCCAGACCTTTAGCTACAAGCAATCATCAATCAATCAACTCAACTACAGAACAGTATGTTGAACATACTGATGTGCTGAAAAAACTCATTTAAATACAGTTCTTCTCGGCGGAAGCCATTAGTTGGAGAAATGTGACGTCTGAAGTCTTACTCTGAAAGGAGAGAAGCTTTTTTACTTTATATTTTAGCTTAGCTTTAATATGGACAGATAGCGCATTAAATATCACGTGTTATTCGATTTTTTTCTACTAACAGTTTGTATGGGTTTTCTGGGGATTTGCCGTTCGATAGCATTTGTTTATCATTTTAAGGCTTTTTTTATTGGCATAATATGTTGTTACTAGCTGACCCGGTAAATGTTGTTTTGCCATATTATTAAACCTATGACCTATAAATTCTCAGACTCGCCAAATATACACAATATAGTCATAAAAATTGGTGAAGCCATTTCGGAGGAGTTCGATAACCAACACTGTGACACGAGATTTTTATACAATACATGAAGCTTAGTTTCTCCTCAGAGGTGCTGGAGACTCGTGAAATAGAATACAAGTGTTGATATTATTTGTAAAAAAGTTTTGTAACGGGGAATTTGCTTCAAACTTAGTTTGTGTACCACAGAAGACACACAAAAACTCGTATTTTGGTCTTAACCTTAAAGATATACATATACCTAATCTTCAAAGTAGCTCAGGGACGTTAAGCATCAGCAATAGCAGAATGGTTTTTGTTTACAGTGAGAGATTTTTTTCAAATTATGAAACGAGAATACATTTACATTTTTTCGTGTGAGATGCAAAAATTATTGTTATACAATACAGCGAAAAAACAGTTGCGATTTTTTTACATTTGACATTCTTGTCGTTTGCACATTTTAACATTTTTAATTATTTAAAAAAAAATGTTTTTACTAACGGTGTAGGAATTAAAAAAGAAAATAACGAACATTATAGACATAATAGGTATCTATTTAATTTTGCACAAATACTTAGTTTTTGAAAAAAAAAACCGGACAAGTACGAGTCAGACTCACCCACTGAGGGTTACGTATAAATTTGTAGATAGTTACATATTATAAATAGTTCAGGAATCGAGTCTCGCAGCTTCTTCAGGTATTTTCCCGAACTGGAAAGACTAATTATTTTATGATTTGATTAGAAATGTACAGTTTTCAGATTTTTCCTTATACTTGTAGTATAAGAAGATATCGCTTGCAAAATTTCATAGTTCTACGTCAACGGAAACCCCGCTATAAATTTTGACTCCCTTGAGTGTCGAAATATACGTTTTTTGCTTGGGGCATAAAATATAATCTTATCTTTTTTTTACGTTAACTTAAAGTTTGTTTTTTTTCACAGCTTCAAGAGACTGTAGACTTGAGCATAATGGTTTTGATTTCACGCGTTCCCGAGATAATGAGGCTTGACAGACATACGGACGGACGGACGCACGGACGGACAACAGAGTGATCCTATAAGGGCTCCGTTTTTTCGTTTTGAAGTACGGAACCCTAAAAATTACAAGTACAGTCATGAACTTAGTTCGACATACGAAGACCACATTTGTGAAAAGAATATATACTTATTATTTTACAATCATAAAAAAATTGGAATGTGCCAGATACAGAAGCCAAAAATAAATTCTTAATAAAGTCTCTTAGCGTTTCGTTATAATGACTCAGCATTCACGTTGAGAACCCCATTTCTCCAGAGAAAGTCTCTTAGTTCATTTGTCGTTTAGAGTAATGGCCCACCAGTACCGATGCGACTCCACTGAAGGCTTCAGCCAGACGTTGACACATTAAGTGGCCCAGATCGTTTTGTCCGTACTTCTTATTTAGACTTTAGATCATCCTTATTCAAAAGACATAGAGTTGAGTTCAGGCTGTCAGTGTGAGGCTGTCGGGTGAACTTGGGCCATCAGTTTTCTGTTGATGTATGGCGGTTGCTAGTTTTGGGACGCTCAGTTTTTTTGCGTTATTTTTACTATCACGTAATAACTTAATGGCAAAAGTGGCCAAATCAAAAAGATAGAGCGAGTTTGATAAATAATTCCATAGATACTGATAATAACAGTAATAATAATATTACACAACACAATCACTTGAATTGGTCCCAAACTAGGATACCCTGCGCTATGGTAACCGGGCAAGGACATCCCAAACGTGGAAATACACCCAGACTGAGGCCATTTCTACAAATATACGGCGGCCCCCAGTGGGAATCGAACCCACGACCTCTATCTTGGTTGTAAGCGCCTTAACGGCTAGTCGACCGCCTTAAGTGGCCATTTGAACTACATCGGTAAATTAAGAAAATGGTGTCAGTCAGTGATGTAAGACTTAGTCTGGAAGACAAGTCAAAGTGTTTGGTAGACATTATACCTAAATATTATATATGCTGATTTTAGAATGGTTTGAAAGCCGCGGTTATGTAATTAGTAATAAACAATATGATCTATTTAGACTACTACTTTTAACCTCCTCAGTCCTGACCTTGAAAATAACAATTGAAAACCATTGTTATTTTCAAGGTCAGGACTGAGGAGGTTAAGTACAGACGTCAATAAAAGTAAAAAAATGTTGAGAAATCTCGTTTCGAGTTGAAAAATCTTGTTTAAAAAAATGCGCGAACTATTGGTACCGCCTCTCCCTCTATCAGAACAGTGACCCGCGGACCCGCGGCACGCACGCACCGCTCTGGATGGCTACTAATGATTCTAATAGTAGCCATCGAGTTTGTGTCGAGATATTTTTGAAAAGTGCGTTTTAAAAAAAACTAATCTAGCGTATTCGATAGCTATTGTCAGGCACGTTCATTTTGCTATATCTTTGAAACCACCCAAAATTAATGCAGTAGAAATGGGCTGCTATCTAGGTCCTACCTATCTACAAGCACCGCTCTTGACTTATTTGTCAACTTTCGAGTCAATATCTAATAAACCGCTGAAAAAAATCATCTCGCTCCACAAGCCAGTCGAATACAGGCAATGAAGCACAAGTCTCTATGGTTCCTGTACCGGGCTACCAATACGAGTAACAAACTATAGGTACTTGAGTTGCAGGAAATTGTATCGTCACAAGATTTGTGTCTAGGCGAGCGCGGTATTTTCCGTTTTCCTGGAACAAGTCGCTCGGTGCAGGATTGTACAGCGTTCTCGCGCCTTACATCTATTTTACGAGATTTCGGATTAAGATATTTCACCGCCCTTATTCTATTGCGCTGAAATCCAATAAGAGGCCCAGTTTCTCTTTGGGTTGTACAGTTCGTGCAGTTGTATTCATCTGTTTTCTGTTGAAAAACAGCACTTAAGTCTAGCGTAGCTAGTGCCATGAGTGATCATTTTTGTGCTGGTCATATGAAGCAGTGATAGCGAGTTGTATTTATGGAGGGTCAGACGTTATCACAATTTTTATCGCTATTTCATGACCGTAGACTTTAGAAGCGAGTTACAGTTTTGTTCTGTTTTCTGTGAGTAGTACTCATCTGTGAAACTGTCAACTGTCTAGCTATCATGGTACAGTCCGTTCACAGTTATTTTTACCTCTGACAGATGTCATTCTATCCCTTCGTTATGTTGGTACACAGAGAAAAAATCACTCAGGGTTGCCATCCGTACGAGGTTTCTCGTACAAGTACGAGATTTAGAGGTCCCGGTACGAGGTACGAGCTCACATCCATCCTCGTGCGATATTGTACGAGACTCATTGATACAAATTTTAATTCTTGGATACCAGTTAATCGTTTGAAACGCATCTTAATCGGAATCGAGATACACTGCTGCTTTCACTGATAGTTATAAGCACGATCAACCGTGCCGTTATCAGAAACTTATTACGAGCATAACTTTGAAAATTATTAATGCAGACAAGAGATCCATTTTGGTATGCTTATTAAGTACCTTATTACATAATCTTTTTCATATTTTGTATCGAAAATCATAAAGCTAAATATGGCAACACAATGCTCAGGTGGGCCAACCTAATAGCTAGAGGTAAAATAACTGTGAACGGTCTGTACATAAGATACAGCCTGGTGACCGACAGCCAGACAGACAGACAGACGGATAGTGGAATCTTCGTAATCCTTTATCCCTTTTTGGTACGGAACCCTTTAAATTACAAGTATTTGATTGTACATAAAAAATCGAGGGGGAAAGATATCCACGATGCTTAAAACCTTTGATTTAATCTACACAGAAATTTTGAAACCGTTAGTAATATGAATGTGTTAAGACATTTGAAGCTAGGTATTTTTTGCAATTTTATTACTTTTTTTGCTGATATTATTTGTTTAAAATTAAATACCTATTTCTTTTCATATATTTTTTAATTAGTGCAATAATTATGTTTCCAAAACATTGTTAGAATCCTCCCTTAAATATCACCCTGTAGAGTTTGGAATCGAGAAAAGAACATTACACATAAAGCGTCGCAATCAACTAACAATGGACCTCCCAAATTATCCGGAAATAATAAACTGACAGAGACAATCAAATATCGATATTATACGATATCGTCATTGTCAATGAAAGAAAGGACATACGCGCTCTAATAACAAGTCAACGTCACGGAACTTCGTCGCGGGTATCTTTTCAGTGACATGACCAAGATATGTATTTGCCTTTGTAGTAGTGTTGTTGTGTATAGTCAGCAAGAAAAACTAATGTGGAGAATCACTACTTTTTTGAAGAGAACTTCTAGCCCGTAGTCAGATGAATGCAGGTTTGGACCTCCATGGTTACTACCGGTCGGCACCATGGAGGTTAGTGCCTCCGGTACATGTAAAATGTCAGGGGCATAAAAAATCGAGAAGAAAAGAAAGGTTTTATCTTCATTTTATTAGCTATCATTCTGCGTCAAAAACCACTGGCCGCCAAACGCAAACATGTTTGAACCTCCATGCTTAAGAGACCGGGGTGTAACTGGACATCTACAAACAAATTCAAGAAAGTATTTTCTTTTTTGAGGTGTCAAAGATGAGCCTCTGCCTTTGGTATTATTAGTATTTCCCTTATAAATTCTCTACATCAGGGCCCTAATTATGAATCAGCAACATTATCGGAAGGGTCGTCAACGTCGCTGACGTTGACGTTGACGACTCTCCGATAATGTCGCATTTTTCATAATGTTTTAAGGAATCTTGTTTTTGTAAATAACACTGGTAGGTGAACTTTGAAAGCAATAAATACTTGTTAATTCTTTTACTGTTTTAATAAGGTTATGAACCACTTTATACTCTTTACTAATAAATCTTAAGGTTATCTTGCTTTGTTTCCTATGTATACCGAATTAAATATGTTTTTACTAACTTAATTAACTAAATCTGAATACTAGAAAGGTAAAGACGTAAAATGGTTAGAAAGCTAGTCTGCCAGCAAACTATTATTTAATTTAGCGGAAAAAAAATTCATAAGCCCTGTCTCATCTTT
Source organism: Yponomeuta malinellus (assembly GCA_947308005.1). Taxonomy (NCBI): domain Eukaryota; kingdom Metazoa; phylum Arthropoda; class Insecta; order Lepidoptera; family Yponomeutidae; genus Yponomeuta; species Yponomeuta malinellus. The sequence continues at coordinate 7,738,001 of OX371008.1, read as the reverse complement.
TTTTATAGATTAAACACTTTATTTATGTATTTATTTAGAAACGCTACACCTTTTGCACCACTCGGAACGTGAGTCACTTTAACCCTCACTCTGTATCGACAGCAGTTCAACCTTTACATTTATGTTGCAACTTCGGTCTTAACGTAACTGATTACAGTGCACGTATGTAGGTAAAGGTTGATGTGCTGTCGACTGTACCTACAATCTAAAGGTCGCAAAGTAGAGACGTAGAGCGACATGTCGATTAATTAAGGGATAACTGAGAACAATCGTGCAATTCGAACCAAAAAAGAAAAGGAACTAATAAAAGGACTCCTAAGTGATGTCGTTGTTTTCAAGAGCCTCGCTAGAAGGTACCTGTTTGGTTTCAATTACGATGGAAAAGGAAAAGATATTGAATAATTGTTTGACATCTACAAATTTATTGTATGTTGAGAAATACCATCATATAACTTCACCGAAATTAATAAAATCGGGCATTCGCTCTAGACACGCGAGGTGGGTGACTAAGCCCATAGGAACTCTCCGTCTTTGAGAGAAGGGCTATTCACCTTCACTGAGACGTCTATAGACTACTTAAACTGGTAAAGCATAAAAGTGATGGCTTTTCTAAGTGCGAAAAAATTTTATGAATGATACATAACGTAATAGACATAACGTAAGTCAAATCATATTCATTATCTGTGCCTTCATTTTCTCCACACTTTACTTAGTGGCAGTTAAAAGTTCAACTAACAATTTAAAAATAATTAAAACGTAGGCACTCGTAACATACACCTATACATATATTGAAGGCGCATCGATCCACCTGTCCGTCACAAAGATTACAGCAAAAGCACAGGCAAAAGTCTCCATTTTAAAGAAATTCCCGGGGGACTTCGGTGAATCTAAACTGACTCAAGTTTAGTGGCCATTTTCCTTTGATACAAACTGCCTCAATATTCTCGCTAAATATCGTACAATAAATCTATGGAGCTATATCCTGAAGGAGTCCATTATGTTCGTCCACAGGAAAGGGAAAGCTTTTGAAGATTTACGTCCGATTGCTTTGGATAATTTACTAAGTAAGGCTATGAAAAAGTTGGAAAATTTATTGCCGGATCAGAATTTCAACTTGTACATCCAATATACTTGTAGGTAGGTACAGTGAAACGGAGTGATTCGAAACTGAAATATCAATAGAAACAGAAAGTGGAAAATAGTTTTTGTTACCGATTTCCTACTGAACTTACAACTGCAGTGACATCTCTTTATATCTGCTCAAATTTGTCAAGATAAGCCCTATAATTATTGACTTAATACCGGACAAACTTACTTGGTTAAGAACCAAGTAAGTTTATCCGGTATTAAGTTAATAATGTGTTGCGCTCCATTTCCTTCCGTGGATGTTGTAGAAGGCGACTAAGTAATCAATTACCAGGAGACGGGCAGCAGCGTCTTCCTGAGATTCCAACCGCATACTGCGATCGCCAATCCGCCTGCCAAGCGTGGCGATTACGGCAAAACCCCTCACTGTTATGAAAACCACGAAGAAAGCCTTTGTCCTGCAGTGGGCGTCAAAGGCTGATGATGGTGATGATGAGTGCTTACGAAAGTTTTAGTTCAAAAATAAGTCCTATAGTTATAAAGTTCAGTAGAAAATCTGTGACAAAAAACCATTTTCCACTTTTTGTTTCCATTCATACTCCAGTTTCTAAATACCCCGTTTTACGGTACTGTCCACAAGAGATCAACTTATAATTTTTTATTGCATAATAACCCCTAACACGTGGTGGTAGCCTAGTGCGTAGATCATTGGACTCGGAAGTGGAAGACCCAGGTTCGATTCCCAATGCGGGCATGTACCTATAAATTTTCTTTCTAAGTTATGTACATTTGTGTAGTTATAGTAGCAATACGACTCGCTAACGGTGAAGGAAAACATCGTGAGAACATTCATGATAGTTACTATTAACAACTAGCTGGCCCGGCAAACAACGTTTGCCATATTAATTAGCCTACGACCTATTCTCAAACCTATTAAAGATACACAAAAAAAAAATCATAAAAATCGGTGAAGCCGTTTCGGAGGAGCTCGATAATAAACACTGTGACACGAGATTTTCAAGTATTAGACCAGCTGACTCGACAAACGTTGTTTTGCCATAGTAATTAATAGCCTACGACCTATTCTCAAACCTACCAAATACCTATACACAATAAAATTTATGAAAATCGGTGAAGCCGTTTCGGAGGAGCTCGATAATAAACACTGTGACACGAGATTTTCAAGTATTAGACTAGCTGACTCGGCAAACGTTGTTTTGCCATATTAATTAATAGCCTACGACCTATTCTCAAACCTACCAAATACCTATACACAATAAAATTTATGAAAATCGGTGAAGCCGTTTCGGAGGAGCTCGATAATAAACACTGTGACACGAGATTTTCAAGTATTAGACTAGCTGACTCGACAAACGTTGTTTTGCCATAGTAATTAATAGCCTACGACCTATTCTCAAACCTACCAAATACCTATACACAATAAAACTTATGAAAATCGGTGAAGCCGTTTCGGAGGAGTTCCATAACAAACACTGACAAGAGATTTTTATATATTAGATTAATCTGCGAGTTAGGGTGTCTCCGGAGTTAAACGTTTGTACGTAAGTTGTCATAAAATTACGTGTAGTCGATGCTCAAAAATTATGCTGTTCGTTGCTGTTCCATGATATAATGGTTAATTTAAGAAAGGAAATTAATAACTATTTGCCTTGCGTTTATTGTGTATACTTAAGGCAAATTGTTATTCATTCATACATACAGCAATATTGTATGAGTGAGAGGAAAATAGTTGTCAAGACCTTTCTTTAATTAATAATGTTATAAAATTGTCTTCCGTCATACATAAACGTAAAAATAAGATAACCTTAAATAAAAAAACAGTGGAAAATATTATTCACAGATTGAAAATAATGCATATATTGTGTGCTTGTCACTGCTAAAAACTTAAATTATTTTGATTAAATTACTGACACAAAATTTTACAAATCTAACCTACTAGGTTACATTTGCAAAACAAACTTCGAATAGAAATATCGCTTCGGCCCCAAAATTATTAATTTCCTATGAATCCCTAGTCTTCTTATAATGATGTATATGAATTGCTGTTCGTTAGTATCGCTAAAACTCGGGAACGGCTGGACCGATTTGGCTATTTTATATATTTATGGAAGTCCAGGGAGAGTTTAAATTGTGAGAACAAAAAATAATTGATGTAAGTGATTCGAAGTTCACGGGGTCATCCGGTCTCTTATATTTAAGACGAGATTCCGTGAACCAGCTTAGTCGTCGTATGAAAATAAATTAAAAACAATGAGCATTATATCCAACAGCCATGCACTGCACCCCGCAGAGGTTTTCCCATTTGGTTACGACAGCTATGTTGCAAAACAAACGATAACGGTTATTTCCATATCTCTCTCGTATGTTTTACGTGGATTATAAAAGTTTCTAGCCTTGCCATCATGATATTATTTAATATTTATATTCAATATGTAACTCAATCTTGTATTAGTAATTTAGTATCAATCAAAAATTAAAATATATTTCAACTTAAAATATTCTATTTGTTGAATGTCAATATGTTAAAGAGTGAGAGCGTGATGGCTATCTCACTCCATCTTGTATTGGCGAGAGTAAGTTTAATACAAAGATCATGTTAACCTCCGGTTTCTGGTACACTAATGATGTCTTAATCTATTGCTAACAGTTGTCAGTTATTTTTTGTGTATGCACTTAGGCCAACTGACAGCAGTCAGCGGTAGATTAACATAATATAAGTGTACGAAAAACTGGGGGTAATCCGTCTGAATTCCTCAGGAATATGAGATAAAACAAAATTATTAAGATAAGTCAGCAAACTTTTATTTCAAAGACAAAATACTGTAAATATAGAGGTATACTGCTCGTAAGAATTAGGGGAATAAGATTTGTAAGGGCCAATTTTTCAATAGTCAGATAAAACTTAACTGGAGAATAAATTGCATGCTATCATTGTCTAAGGGCCGATTCAAACAAACGCGAGTAACTTTTTACTCGAGAGTAAATCACTATTTACTCTAGAGTAAGCAGATTTTGCATTTTACCAACCGCTAATCTAAGATTAAGGAAGCTACTCGAGAGTAAATACGTATACCTACGGCCAATTTCGGCGGAGTAAAACACTATACCCAGATTAAATAGTCAAATGTCAATAATCAGTTGTCTGTCACTGCATTATTTTAAGCATATTTGTTTGTTTTGAAATCTGCTTTGAAGAGAAATATTAGCTACGCGCCACGATGGAACGACTGAGAAATATGTTGGAAGATTCCGATAGTGATGACGATTATGTACCAAGACCAAAACGTCCAAGATGGTTCAAGGAGAGAGTATGATGACCACGACTTTACGAAGGAAGCCAATTGGGGCTTCGTTTTCGTTTTTCCGCATTCATAATTATTTTAATAACAGAGAACGAAAAGAAATAGGTAAACAATAAACAATTCAAGTTTTTCCTATTAATTGTCAAATACACATGTCATGTCAAAATTAAATTAAATCGACATTCAATACAAGCTAGAAGGAACAATGTTGCATAATTTTTTGTCGGTTTATTCACTCGTTCATCATTCTCTTTTAAACCACAGATTAACAATACCGAGGGTAATTTACTCCTCGAGTAAGTTGGAAAAACGTAAACGAAGTTATCCAGGAGTAAATCCAAGGAGTAAACTTATTCTCGGAATAGTTACACCGGTGTAACTCCATGTTTGGTCGAATCGGCCCTGAATCATACGACAAGATTATTCTCCAGTTAATCTTATTTGACTAGGTATTTAAAAATCCGGTCTTAGTGGAGTAAAACTTCTTGGTTAGGTTTTTAAATATAACTGGCCATTAAATATTTAAGTGACGTCCAGTGTTGCCAGATACACCGCTTTTACGCTTTTTACCTCGCTTTTTTACAATGGATCCTCTTTCCGCTTTAGGCCGTCGCGGTTCCCCTTTTTTTAATTCTGCTCGAACCTCAGGATGAACTTCAAGCGCGCGGCATTTTCCAAAAGCGTGTGTATGTGTGGCGCGTGTGGTACTTTGTGTTTTACCGCTGCACGTAATTTTGCGAAATAAGCTATGGCGCAATGGATTAAGATTTATGTTTGAGTAAACATGTAAATATAAAGTAAATCGGCTTTTCTTTTGATTGAACTGCTTCAAATTTGATCTCCTAACAACAGAGCTTATTATACACTGAGGAAATTTGACAGTTTGTGTTACCTTGATGTGCTGTTACTTGTACTTTTTACCCATTCCATTTTGACCGCGCGCTTACTAGGGGGCGCTAGGATAATTGTTGCACACGGGCACTACATGGGCTAGAGTCGCCTCTGCCGACGGGTGCCAAACGGGACCCTATTACTCTGCCTCCGCTGCCTGTCTGTCCGTCCGTCCGTCTTTCCGTCCGACCAAACGACCGATCGGCCAACCTTCAAAGGGCTTTATCTTTGGAACCGTAATAGGTAGCCAGTTAAAATTTTCACAAAATGCGTTAACTTAAAAAATAAGGGAGTCTGAATACAACAAACGGTTTTTTTTTTGCCGGTTTTTGTTTATGCTCTATCGCACTACTTAAACTGGCATCAAACTTGGCGTGATTATGGAACTTATTATATAAAATATTCTAACAACAAATAACAAACAAACGGCCAAGCGCCAGTACAGAACGCTCGGTGCGCGAGTCTGACTCGCACTTGGCCCTCTTTTTATTCAATAATTTGTAAGTTACCTTTTGCTTGTATGAATAAACAATCAAAAACAGCAATACGCGTATGAAGTGAGCTGTATAAAATCGATGTATAATTAAAATATGGAGTCCTGCTTTTTTAGTTAACAATCCGCGTTTTTTAAGCACTGCTTCCGCATTTTCAATCTCCCCATCTGGCAACACTGAAAAAAAAAATGAATTTATTACCGGTTCAGGATTACAGAAACCAACACTGGTGACGTCCTTCACGAAAATTAAAAACAAAAGAACATCAGCGTTTTTGTTAGTAGTTCTTGAAATGGTGGCCAAGAGTCTATGTAAACCTAAATATTTAAGTGACACATTTCGTGGCCAGTTACATTTAAAAAACAAAGAACATTTTTTTATTCTACTTTGAAATCTTATTTCCCCTATTTTGTTTTGAGCAGTGTAGTTTCATTTGCAAAGAAAGAAATAAACTGTCAACAATGCTGTAAAATAGTAAAACATTAGATTTATTGTTATCGCCTAACCAGCAGCGCAAACAAATAAGTTGTGCACGGATATCAAAACAACAGTCTGGTGAAACGGATACTAGCTACATCGGGTGTGAATTTACTGACGCCTTTCCAAAATCCACATACCTTTTATCTGTATCATTACGAATATTTTTTGAGATGATTTCTCTGAGAAATCAACGTCTAAGGAGACATTTAGGTTCGAAGTCTCTGTTTTATTGTTTCAGTCTGTCATTTTGTCCATCCGCGGCTTAGCACAGATACAATAAGTAATAGAGAGCTGAAATTTGGCAAAGATATAGGTACATATACATTTGTTACACTGACAAAACCGTAGAACAAAATCTTGAAAAAAATTGCGAAGGGCGTCCCCCTCAAGTCCCGGCTAAATGGTTGATTGAAGACATTTACTGACAATAAATATTAACTTTTTTATAAAAACTAAATGAATACAGTAGTTCTTTTTTAGTAAGCGTAGCTTTCAAGTAGGGCGTCAGTTTTTAACACCCTGTAGACCATTCTAAAGAGGCAACAAACAAGGTCGCTTCTCAAGAACATCGGCCGGGATGTAGACCGCCTCTTAAGGGGCCGTATAAAGCTAACCGCGTGCAACATCAAATCAAACAACAAATTCTCACTGTTTTATAATAAAATTATAATAAAAAGATAAACTTAATTCCGGAATTACTTACTATATTATGTATTTTACATTTTTATAAGTTATTCAGAAAAATTCTTTCCCACCAAAACAGTTATGTACAAGATTGGCCAACTTCTCGACTCAAAAAAATACATGATAATGTAAGAACATACCAAGTTCCTTGTCTTCACTGAATTAGCAGTGTTTTTTATATACACGGAAAATGTGTGACTTAATTGACAGACCAAACTTGGCTAGTTTTTAAAGGACATTGAATAGTTATATTATAATGAAAACTTGCCAAGTATTATTTAAGTAAATTAAAGGTCACGCATTTTTCCCGGGTATATCAAAACACTGCTAATTCCGTGAAGACAAGGAACTTGGCAAGTTCTTGCATATTATGTATTTTTTGAGTCGAGAAGTTGGCCAATCTTGTACATAACTGTTTTGGTGGGAAAGAATTTTTCCGAATAACTGAGAATTCGGGTGGGATTTAACGACTTTTTGTTAAAAACATAAGTCCAATAAAGTACGTAGTAGTTTAGAAACGAATAATATGACCACTAATCGTAATTAAAGTAAGAAAGTAAGTAAATAAGTTAAAAAAATTGGGCACGCCTCCAACAAAAAAATTTCTCAATCTGTTATGATTAGATAGTTTTGCTTAATTACGCCATCTCACAGTATGACCCTGTATAACTTGGTTCCATGTGGTGCCGGATTAAGAATAGCGTCACTCCATTTCCTTCCGTGGATGTCGTAGAAGGCGACTAAGGAAATAAATTACCAGGAGACGGGCAGCAGCGTCTTCCTGAGATTCCAACCGCATACTGCGATCGCCAACCCGCCTGCCAAGCGTGGCGATTATGGCAAAACCCTTCATGATTAGAAAACCATGAGGGAGGCCTATGTCCTGCAGTGGGCGTCAAATGGCTGATGATGATGATGATGATAACTTGGTTAATTGCCGTTTTACTATAAAAAAACATTTTGTTTTACTGACAGTACTTTTCATTTTAATTTGTTAATCCATAGCTTTAATAATTAGGGGAGGTTTCCTAACAAAGTTTTTCTTTAATCATAACGGATTTTCTTAATACGTTGTCTCAAATTATGACCCTGTGTAACCTAGTCATCCTGTATAGTTTAAGCTATTTTGGGTTTTTGCTGTGGTCTTTACATGTCTAATAAAGTCAGCACTTCATTAGAGATAAGTAATATGATCTATTGTCGTTATAAGAAAATATAAACAATACGTTTTTTTTTATATCACTACATTTTTTCAAAATTTCAAATAATAACTACAATATACATTACTTCAATAATTAGTACTGTTAAGGACGTCATGGCTATGCATTTGCAACCTCAGCAAATTGGGTTTTGGTATTCCTTTGGGTTGCGAAGCTGCAATTCGGCGTCGCTTTTTTTAAAACTACAACTGTCTAGCTATCATGGTTCATGAGATACAGCCTGGTTACAGACAGCGAGACAGACAGACGGACAGTGCAGTCTTAGTAATAGGGTTCCTTACCCTTTGCGTACGGAACCCTAAAAACGTGCTCTACTTATTGGTATTGCACTATAGTTGTGTGTGTATCCCTGATTTTGATGAATAACATATCTTAACTTAACGTAAAGCTCGAACAAGAAGGTCTAAGACCTCTAGATGATTTAAGTCGAGTAGGGAATTTCTTTTGAACTTCGATCCTGGCCACGCTGAGGCACTTTAAGTCCCTCACTAAATCGTAGACTTGCCCTACCATTAGCATTTACAATTCGGCTCCATAGGCCGGGTAGTACGCACTGGTAAAATATTGGAAATGAAATGAGTTTATTCGCGTGAAATGACGTAATTATGGTGGTCGAATAAGTATTTGGGTTCGCACGTCTCACCTTTCTACTCAAGCAAAAATTATTATTGCATTCCAAAATTGTAAATATAATAATAATCTGACATATCAGATTATGATATGTCAAAATTACTTAAACTACATCATATTTAACAGTATGTTACACACCGAATTTAATACTATTTACATTATTATACCATTATTTTTCAATATGCGTTAATATTAATATTAGTTAAAGTAAGAAATTCACCTACAGTGTAGAAAAATACATCTCAGTCAATGGCAACATTTTTAATATCTGTGGAAGCTTATTATTACACATTTTTGCAAGCGTGCGGTAGCAGCTTCTTTGGCACAATTCAGTTCTAAATGGCAAATAGATAATTTCGTTTGGAAATCTTGTATTGAATTTGTATATTAGAACATTTCGTAAAAAGTTACGTTCGTTGGCCGTGAAGTAACATTTTGCTTACCCTTAAGGACTGCAATTCACGGTAGAATTCTCACAAACGTAAACCGTTGCAGCCAAGTCAGCTAAAGCAAAGTTCCTGTTTCTATTTAAGAGCATTTAAGTGGTATTAAATATTTATTATGTTGACCTTAAACCAAGAGACAATAAGGAAAGAAACAGCGCAATAAAATATCTAGGTACGACACAATCTTCAATGTTATTAAAATCGTGATACAAACAGCTGTCCATACCGCATCTGTAAAAACATGAAAAGTATATTTTTCTTTATATATTTTTTTATTATTATTTCAGAAAAGGGGTTAGATTTTACCCATAGATATCTGAAGAGTACAACTTTTACTATGTGAACTTGAAGAAGTTTGAAATCTCGAAAACATTTTCAGCTGTTCTATACAATTTAACGCGTTGTTGTAGTTTTAGTATTACCAAAAGCTGAACAAAAAAACATTATTCTTGCGGCTGGTTAAAAAATGTAAGCGTTATTTTATTAAGCCTCCTGAAAAGTCAACACAAAGGCTTTTAATTTGAAAAGGTGAGCTAAAGCAGCAATTAGCGTGGCACTCGGCCCGCTTAGTAGATTTCATATTTACGCCGCTGCGAGGGAAATCCAACACGTATGAAAGTGTTTGTTTAAAAAAAAAAACGTGACAATGCTTGGAACACTGTAAGCTATTTCTGTGTTAAAGGTGAATGACATGACTAGGCGTCTAAGCAGTTGGATTCCGTTGGAATTCTAGTGTTGTAGAGTTTAATGGTTCCTTACTATTTTATGTATTGGCTACAAGATATTGATATTAGATATCATAAGCAGCCTATATACGTCCCACAGGCCTTCTCTCAGAGAGAGAGAGTATGGGCTTAATCACCACGCGTGCCCACTGCGGATTGGCAATTTCAAGCGCTGAAGCATCTGAATAGTTCAGACACACAGGTTTCTTCACGATGTTTTTCTTCACAGTTAGCAAGTCGCATTGCTACTATAACTTCACAAATGTACATAACTTAGAAAACAAAGTCACCGGTACATTCCGCACTGGGAATCGAACCTGGGTCTCTCGCTTCCGAGTCCAATGTTCTACCCACTAGATATATACACCATTCATTTTGGGAGGTTTAAAAGACAGCCAAGTGAACGTGCCTGACAATAGCTACCGATACGCGTTTGTTTTTTTAAAAAACGCACTTTTCAAAAATGTTTCGTTAAACAAACTCCAATCTGTTAGAACCATTATTAGCCATCCAGAGCGGTACGTGCGTATAGCAGGTCCGTGGGTCATTGTTCTGTTAGACAGAGAAGCGGTACTAATTGTTCGCGCATTTAAACGAGATTTCACAACTCAAAGCAGGCTGACATGATCACATCGTGAGCAAAGCCTCTAAATAAAACAAAGATAAAAAAAACTCGAAGAAAGATTTCACACAATTTTCTTTTTTATTTACGTTTATATTTAAAAAGAGATAGTTTAAATATATACATACTACTTTTAATTACTAATTACATAACCGCTGCTTTCAAACCACCCAGATTTAAGCCAGTATATTGAACACTAGTGGCAAGTGCATACGTTCGTTCTACTGCAGGGCACTCTCTCCCCCTTCTCTTAGAGAGAGAGAGAGAGAAGAGATAAAGATAAGAATATATTTATTGTACGGAAATCGAAACCTCTAGCGAGATTTCAAATCACACAGCTAGTTGTTAGTATTATTTTTACAACAGAGGGACAGACAGTTACTAGACAAACTATTCCGTTTGGTTCCGGTTGGTACGAAGCCCTAAAAGTAATAATAATTATAACATCCACACGATCAAACTCTTGTGCTCCCAAACTAGGATACCCTGGTCTATAGTAACCACCACAAACGTGGAAATACACCCGGACCGAGACCATTTGTGCAAATATACGGCGGCCCCCAGTGGGAATCGAACCCACGACCTCCAGTATAGTAATCAGACGTGATACCGCTAGACCAACGAGCTAGTTAAGTGTTTCCATATTACTTAGCATTTTTTTTTATTTTGGTGTCTTAAAGAGTGTTCAAGATAGTAGTATGGGGCAGCGAGAGCAACTACTTGAAATTTTAAGCTGCTAGTATTGTCGACAGCACATCAACCTTTAAATACGTCCACTCTAATCAGTTACATTAAGGACGACTTTGCAATAAAATGTAAAGGTTGATCTGCTCGTCGAGGATAACATATTGAATAGACCACAAAAAACGAAACTACATTCACAGATTTAGCAAAATTGTTTCGGCCAGCAAAAATAGCGCTATTTCTCACTTATTGTTTCATTATCATCATCATCATCCGCCATTTGACGCCCACTGCAGGACATAGGCCTCCTTCGTGGTTTTCATGACCATCGGGGGTTTTGCCATAATCGCCACGCTTGGCATTAAACTTATTGTTTAATGCCACTTAATTCATTCTGTTCCTTCTACTTACTTCAAAACAAATATCTGCTCCTTAATAATGCAGCCTATATTCGTCCCACTGTAGGGCACAGGCTTTTTCTTAGAGAGAGAGTATGGGCTTTATCACCACGTGTGCCCACCGCAGTATTATTATCTGTTGCTGTATTATAATTTTAACAAAATAACCGCACCTATCAACCACCTTTGAAGTAACGGTATAATTCTATTTGCTAAGCCTAGGCCTCATAAGACACGTGCTCGAACGTCACATATTTCACAGAGAGAAGACCTAAGGCGCCTTCGATCTTCATTAGCGGGGACGCTAGTGGCTAATTGCCAATACTCAGCCCAAGTACCTTTATTGGATCGAGGTGGCTTTCGATTAAAATCCGGCAGATGGGTGGCCCACTAACGATGTAGGTAGAGAGACTGTTTATGTGTGCGTTGAGACACGCAGTAGCACATACATCAAGTATGATATAATATTGAACTAAGTTCATTAATATCGGATTATAATTGAACGGTTTACTTATAAAAACACGGTTCCTCTGAAACGATCTTGGTAGTATCCTAGACTTTTGATGATCCATCAGTGAGTGAGTGAAACAGTACTATTGTATTAAAATTGATTTTTTTTATCACGACGATCAATACTATGACATAACTGGCTTCGAAGGTAGAAGAGGGTCGAAAAGGGCTCTGTACGCCTTGGTAGGACCGATTTTTAAAGTAGTTAATATCCTTTTTAAACTTAAACTTTCGTAAGCACTTCACATTATTAGCTTAATTCCGGATTCACTTACGGGATTTTTGTCGGAAGAGTCCGACCGTTTCGCTCCGATTCACAGAGCTTAATCATGGTGAGTAGGTAGAGACAGAGCTCGCGTCGTATCTGACTGCGGGCAAGCGCGCTGGTTACGATATTGACTTGAGAGGAAATGCCATTAATATTCATATTTTGAAACAATGTTCCTGAAGTATTTACTTAAAGATATGTAAATAATATTTAATGAAGTCCAATCAATGTAATAATAATTTTAAGTTCCAACCAAGTGCACCAAAATACAGTTATCTCGATGAGATGTCTTACTGCCATTTCGTCAATACTTATTGTGTTTGCAGATCCCAGAAGCAACAATCAATGTATTATGAATAATAAATAAGAAATTTTAATAGTTACAAACTACGATACTAAAATGAAATCTGTTTTTAAACTTGTGGTAAAAGTGAATAAAGGTAAAAGCTCTTCGGAGCTCATTTCCTTTACCAGTTTGTAGTCCTTAATCAAATTCTGGCATGTCTAAATAGGTTTCCGAAATGCAAGAATTCTGTAGTGAATGAAGGGTGGGAATCAGCAAATAAAATAGGAATAGGCAAAAACAGGAGCGCTAAATTCCGAGCTTTCTGTTCATTAAAATAATTTTCAAGCACTAATACAGCTGCCTGTTCCCCCGCCAGGTGTCCCCGGGGGGTGAGGCCGCGGAGGATGGTAACATACGTAACGTAAGTACGTAGAAAAAAGGTTTGACATCACTCGTGATGTTCACATGATTTTTTAATTTAACACATACCTATGGTTTTAAGTATTAACTATCAAAGGGCGCCAGAACAGACGATAAAATCGTTATTAATACATAAAATATATATTAAAAAAATTAAAGTATTGTTTTAACTGTCCGACAAGTCCATTTTACAGAGTAGATATCGATACCACTACAGCGTAGAGATAGATCGTCAAATAAAACCTTCCCACAATTCAAAATATGTGCGTAAATCAACATACTGTAGGTAATAAATACAAACAGCGCATCAACAAAATATTTTTATCTGTACAAAAAAATTAAAGTTTGTTTCTTGAAGTAGCGTTCTTTGACACATCCACAGAGTAGAATGCATCTGTTAACGCAAACGTTTCTTTTAACCATAAAAACCTAAAACTCTCATTAATTCTCTCTTACAGATAAGTTCGCCTTTGTAACAATGCTATGTAATTAATTTTCAAATTTATGATTTGCAATAAAGAAAAATATATAAAGTTTAACGGCCTTATGAATAAAAACACGATTATTCTAAAGCACTTCCCAAAGGCAGTTTATTTTATCTGTGGTCACATCTTTTCCTTGAAAAATCACCACCAGACTATCTTTTAAGAAATCATGTTTTAAGAAATCATGTTTTTATAAATGAGAACGTTAGGGTATAATGATTTTCTATTTAAAGAGCTTCTGAAACAGGTGTTACTTAATTTTTATTAATGGAATTGTTACTCTTTGTATGTCACCTATTTTATTCTGCACCGTTGACACAGAAATCCCAATGCAGCAGTCAAAATGCAATGGCCGGCCTTAAGCCCGCGGGGCTTACACGGGACATTTTTATTCTCGCAGCCTGAAGGCGCCTGAATAAACCTAAATACGAACGGATCATGTCGCCTCAGGTAGAAAGCCACACTATTACTCGAAAGAGATTTTTATATTACACCTATCTCTGGGAGTTTTCGGCTTAGCCTATTTCATGTTGGCACCATGACCTATGTCAATCATGTCACGGCTTTATTAGAATCTTATTGAGCTTTGCTCCATTTCCTTCCGTGGATGTCGTAGAAGGCGACTAAGGAATTACATTACCAGGAGACGGGCAGCAGCGTTTTCCTGAGATTCGAACCGCATACTGCGATCGCCAACCCGCCTGCCAAGCGTGGCGATTATGGCAAAACCCCTCATGGTTGGGAAAACCATGAAGGAGGCCTATGTCCTGCCGTGGGCGTGGAGTGGCTGATGATGATGAGCTTTGCAAAATCTTTTCTAATCTTGGAAGATGACCGGTTTACTTTTGGACAATAATTTAAGAAAATAAAGGAGAAAGCTAAGAAAAGTAAGATCATGCTGTAATATTAACAACCAAAATAGCAAATTTTGAATAAATACAGTCCTTTAATCAAGACCTCATGGTTATTGTTATTTTTAACTGGGGGCAAGATTTCTCGTGACTTAGCCTCAGGTACGACTTTGTAATGGAAATAGACTTCCTATGCGGCGTCGGAGATCCTTTCTCCGCATCCTTTCGTTTTAAGACTGGGCTTAGAACCGTAAATTGTTTTTGTGCCTCCCGGCCATTTGCCACGAAACAGTACAGAAATGCTAGAACGTCATATTTACCATTAAAAGGTTAACTCCAGTCTCCAGCGTTCTCTCGTCAATCCTGTTTATCTGGTACTCTTTGTGACGTGAGTGAAAATAAAACTATTGGTCTAAAACTGCTTGGGGATTAAGCAGTATGAGTAGCTTCGTTTGATGAAAAACGTAGTTTAATAATTTTTACAATATTTTCAGCTTCAAGAGAGATGTACAAAACGTTCGTTAGAGCTGCTAACAGATTAAAAGTATTATTTTTTAATGGACTGCGCGAATTCACGGTACAAGCGCGCGCTCTTGCTCGACACTGGCGCGCTCTCAAGCACGCCAATGACGATTCTGCCACTCATCGCTACATGGCTCTAAATATAAGGGCCACATTGGAAGTGACGCCACGCCTTCCAACTGAAGATTCTTCGATGTCAATCCGATGTGCAGACAGTCTTCTCCGCTTCGTCCATCGATGGCTGCACAGGATGCGGACAGATTTTGAGAAGGCCCGTTGGATGATGCAGTTTTTCCACTCGATCGTAGCGCCCAAGGCGCGTAGATACGGTCGTTGTCAGGTCTCAACAGGCTGGCGCAGTCATCAGTCGGCATCGGTTTTTAAACCGCTAGTACAAATAAATAACAAAACACAACTATGTTCATTGCAGATAATTTCAACAACCCCTTCTACACTAATATTATAAAAAAGAAAAGCTTGTAAGTGTATATGTTTGTATAAGTTTGCATGTAGGGAGTAATCTCCAAAAGTAGTAATCCTAATCGAATACTAATCGAAAGATGTTTGACATAGATGTAAAGTATGATGTAAATATTGTTTTTGGTTTGCAATAAAAAATCTGTCTCCCTTTTAGAGAAGGTCTGTGCCCTTCTCCTTTCCGGTTGGGTGAATATAAGCTGATTATGCTATATTAAAGTGTAATGATCATATCGAAAAGAGATAGGTTTTGCTCCAAGTCCAATGATTGGTACTAAAATTTGTTTCTCGGGGAGGCGGGAAAACGGTCATTGACATGAATCTCCTGTCACTATGTTTGTTGTCGAACTCCCCCGAAACGGCTTCACCGACTTTTGGAATTTTTTGTTGTGTATATTTGGTAGGTCTGAGAATAGGCGTAGGCTAATGAATATAGCAAGGCAGCGTTTGCCGAGTGCTGACTCGGCCAACGTTATTTTATGATATTATTGTATTGGATTTCAAGTTTTAAGATATAATGGGCGTTAACGAATTTTTGTGTTACAGTGATGCCGGTGTATGTATCTAAGTTTTGTTTTGTTTTATTTTGTTTTATGGTATCCACTGTAAACCAGTGTCGGGGTTGCTATCGGCCACGGCATAAAGCTGAGCGGAGGTATTTTGGTGCCAACTCCCAGTTTTTAAATGTTTAAATCATACGTTTTGTATTCTTTTTGTTGCACTAATCCGTTTTGAGGACAATTTTAACAACCTATTTAGAAGCTAAAAATTCCACCTATGCCGGGACTTGAACCCGAGACCTCTGCCTAACTGTGCCAGCTCTCTCCCAACTTACCTAATGGGCCAGTGCAGGCATCGGCGAAATTTCGAGCATCTTTACAAACTTCTCTGTATTACGTTCAGGCAGCGACTTCTGGCCGAGCCGACATCACTTGCAACCCCAAGTGATCAGATTAGATCAGACCCAGATCAAATCAGATCAGTCAGAGATAAGAATCATATTTCAACGTGTGACGAGGTGTGTGCGAGGAAGGGAGAGGCACGCATTGATTGCTGGTTCGGCGCATTCGAAGCGGAAGCTTTACGATGCAGTCAAGTGTGGGTGGCTAGTATTGGTTATTAACAAGTATTGTTATTTGTTCCATTGTTACGTTTGTGTTATCATTTTTGTTTTCTTGTAGTATTGGTCTTGTTTTACCACACTTATCGTTTAATTATTAGCATCGACCGTAATACCCGTGTCGCCCGCTTTACGTAAATCGATTCTCGACCACTTTCTGTAGAACTAAACCACCATATCTATCGCTCATGAATTATTTCTGTGATCCTATCAAAAGTTAATGATCGTTTTTCCGCCTCTTCGAGAAACAAACTATAGTACCTATCGTTCGCAAAATTTATTTTAAGTCACATAATTAAACCCCTTTATACTTTTATGCGTCTCGTGTTTTTTTATTAGGTACTCTCCTTATATTACCACCTCAGCCCAGTCTACAAAAAACATTTTAATTTATACGGATAGACTAGATGCAGTGTCCGACTTTATCTTGTTTACGAGTTAACCTGTTGTAGTAAATGTCTCGACGTCAGGGGGAGTATAAAGACCGCCCCCTTACATTTAAGTACAACACATGGCTCTCTTAAACTGTGTTGACGAAGGATCATAGCGGCGAACAGCTCATTCTGAAGTCAACTTGGAAAACGCAGGCTAAAATATTTTTGGAAAGGTAAAATACTAAAATATCAAGACGTACCCTATCTCTCTTTAAGAGGTCTGTCCGTACCATAATTATAGCAGAACGTGTATAGATTACGTACTTATGTAAAAATACACCTACGATTTGATTAAGCGTGGCACTTGAAAGTTGATGTGATATTTCCAAGAGAATTAAATTACAGCCCGCCGATGGACGCACAGTATTTTATACAATACATAAGACGTAAACTGCAGATAAATAAACAAAATAGTACTTTCCACTTATGATTGCATTGTTAGTTATTATTATAAATTACGGGTACACCGTGTAGGTAGCGTACCTGGTACATTTTTACAGGAATAAGACCATTCTTGCGTGACTCATAGAAATTATTCTAAAATCTTGAATAAACCTGTTAAGTAGGTGTTAAGCATCATTCAGATGTGCTTATGTTAAAAAACGGTCCAGTTCCCATTCCTAACAAGCCATTCATCGTGTTAGAATTGGAAAATGAGGTATCTCAAACTGAAGAGGCACTTAAATATTTTACTACGGGCTCAATATTTTCGTGCACAAAAATACTACTAATAAAAACTTTTGGATCAATTAGTAGAAAAAGTTCGAACAGTTTTCTAATTAAAAAAAAATAATTAAAAGTTTTTTAAACCCGGCAGGTTTATTAAATTAATATAAAATAATGATTACAAATTGCGAAGAACCCTTAGGTGCGTCGGGGGACCGCTATGTAAAATAATAGTACATTACATAACTAGGGCCGTAAAATAAAGAAAGTCCGATATCGCAGAAGTTTAAGACCCGAGCCGCAGGCGAGGGTCATAAATATGCGATAGAGGGCTTTTTATTTTACGGTCCGTGTTGTGTACACAATTTTATGTCATCACTTGGCCTCAACCCAACCCTTGACCCGCTTTTTGGAGAGTTGTGGCATAAATATTATTTATAAGTAGTTTCGAATAATTAGTGAACTTCAAACAAAGAAAGTAATTTTGATATTTGGTAGAGTGAAATCCATACACTTAAAAACCTATTTAGAGGCTAAAAATTCCACCCATGCCGGGACTTGAACTGAACAGACATTTAGTCACTTTTATATGGAAGCAATTTAATACCTGAGAAAGAGCATTATTTGTATCGTCAAGGCCATTTTCTTGTGTCTTAATTTTAAAAAAAGTGACGTGTCATCTACAAATAATACTATCTCTGACATGTTTTAACCATGAACAACATGACATGTTTTTAACCACGATTTACATGTGGCAGGAGGGCCACAGTGATCAATATTAATCTCTGAGCCTGACGACTTAGTTATTTTTATGTCAGCTTTTTGAACCCTCCCTTCTAAATATGACCTCATAAGTTTTAAGCTTTTCCTATTTATTTGCAGCGTTTTAATTTTAAGAGGTATTTCATGGTCTACGCAGTGAAATCCTTTTGAAAAGTCACAGAATACGCCTATGATAGCATCCTTGCGATCCTCCCATGCACTAAATACATGTTTAACTAACATGAAGCCAGCGTTCGTCGTAGACCGCCCTTGCGTGAAGTCGAATTGCTGAATAGGGAGAAGTTGAGCAGTTATTGAAGTATGTAAGTAATATTTTACTCAAAACGGGCAGTACCGAGACTGATCTGAAATTTGTGGATCTTGCTTATCATCACTTTTAAATAAAGGAACGAGCCTACTATATTTCATTGGGTCAGGGAATTAACCCTCATCTAAACATTTGTTAAAGATTCTGGCTAAATGGGATGATAGGACATCGATTACTGAGCTTACTATTTTTTTTTTTTTTTTTTTTTACAAAATTTCTTTATTTCATGAACAGGATTCATTTGACAGGGGTTGGGACTCTCCTGTTAAGTTAAAAAAAACCTGTGTTAGGAGAGGCCCGCTCTCTCAACGTATATACATTTATTCCTGTGGTACATTTAAGGTGTAAGCTATTACTAAGTTAATGATAATAATACATCTAGGATTTAGTCTCAGGTTTGGATACTAATAGGAACTTTATATGTAAAACTAGTTATTAACATGCAAAAATTTTAGTTCAGTTAAGCAATTCTTCTGTCTGCGCATAAGACAGCGTTTTCAACCAAATTGACAGAGCTTTTTTACATTCATGATATGTCATGGTATAAATGTTGATTTGTCTGTTAACTTTATTGTATAGTCTCAAAGATTGTGCGGAAAATTGTTTTGACGCAAAAACTGTTCTCGTTTTTTTAGTCTTTACAACGGTATAAGGATTACGTTTTTTCATAATGTTTTGGTCTACTTCCGTATTTTTATGAATCTTTAATGTACACTGTAAAATATACAATTGTCTGATGGTCAAAACATTTGCATCATTGTAGAGTTTTGTGGTACTATACAGCCTTTTCTTACGCAGCATTACTTTTAGGATACATCGTTGGGAATAGTTGGGACTATTGTTACTGACATACCTCACATGTCTTCGGTTTTTTTTAATTTAGCTTTTTAAACGTTTTAATCACGATTTGGGCTTTATTGTAGTCAAACGAAAAATCGTGATCGCGTGGGGGGACATTATCTTTCAAAATCCTTTGGGCAAGATCAGGAGAAGAGTCTAAAGGAGCCGTCGTTACAATAAATTGGAACATTTCTAAAAAACTGTTTTAATTTATAAACTGGAAGTATTCACTCATAAATCCTAAACTATATTTGTTTATAACTTTCGCAGCATTCACAAAGTGACTCGGTACTTGAAATTAGAAGTATGTGGTAGGCACGAGCGCCTACACTCTTTCTCTCGTCCCATGGAAAGAAAACCTGTAACTTCAAGTTGAATTCACACAATTCATAGTACACAATTTCTACGTAAAATACTTTAGATACATATAAAAAAACTGCATGCTTCTTTAACTACCCGTGAATGGAGAACAGACCTCACTCCGTCTTAATTATGCCAGGCGTGAATAGAGGGAAGCGACTGCATTAACGTGAGTAATTTCCTTTCTTAAGACTGAAATCTGGATTTAATGTTGCCTTTTCAGCCTATTGTATGGACGGTGGAACGTTCGCTTTAACTGCTTTCAAGCAAACCGCCAACAGAAAGCTTTTAAACCGAACACCTACCTATTTTTGAAGAAGACTTTCTTTCACTTTGGACTTTGATACGTTTTGAGTGAAAACGTGAATGGTAATGTACTGTACACTACACAAGCTTTGTGATCCATTCTGAATGATTGTCCGAGTAAAAGATAAGATAAGAATATTCTTTATTGCACACAAGAAGCGAGACATAAAATATGAAAGTTACAATGAAAAAGGAGTTCCTTTATCTTCACCACTTTTTCCGATACCCCTTCATACTATAAAAAAAGAGTATTGCGATCTGTTTTCACTGATTATCTGAGCGAAGACTCCTCATAGTTCCTCCACTTTTTCCGACACCTTTACATGACAAACACGCACACTACGAACTTTATTGTCTTTTTTAGTAATAAAAGGCAACTATTTTGATAGTAAAAGGTGACAGGCCGTCGAATTGAAATAAAAATATATTTGTGGATATGTCGTAACTAGAACACATATTGATTTCTACCAAAGGTGCAGATAAATGAACTAAACCCTGTAATCCAATAGTTGGAAACGTAGTTTCCAGTTTTGACGTAATCGCGTGTCACAGAAAAACTTAGGCCTTTGCATCTACGCATGAGATGATTTATACAGCGTCCAGTACCACCTTCACTCACACTACATGGGTGAAGGGACCACTCGCTGCAGTGCCTGGGACATTGTTTTTTTTAGATGGAATGGGCTTGCCTAGCACCTATGCCATCCTGATAGTTTAGTCGGCCTAGCCCACAGGAAAAACAAGTCAATACGTGCGGACCTAACCAACCCGCGGGTTTCCTCACGATGTTTTCCTTCACAGTTAGCATGTGGTATTGCTACTACAAATTCGCTGATGTACGTAACTTTGAAAATAAACAAAGTCATATTTACATGCCTTCACTGGGAATCGAACCTGGGTCTCTCGCTTCTGAGTCTATTGTCCTACGCACTGGGCTACTACCGCAATAAATTAAGGTGGTGTCACAGAGGATTCCGGCAAAATGTCAAAACTTGAAACAACGATTTGAAATAGATACCCAGCTAGTTCCCTTTGGCGTTTTGAGGGGGAACTACAAGGCGAAGCGCGGTTTAATTAAGTTTTAAGACCACTCGGGCGGCAACCGCAGGTTTCAGATGGTCTTTGGTTGTTGTTATTAATTTACGCTTTGCAAGAGATTTCTACGAGTAGTAGGTATAGTCGGCAGCAGGTCAAATTTTATATTTTTCTTGCAAGGTCACCTTTACCCTAGCAGATTAGAGTGCACGAGTAAGGGTTGATATGCTGTTGAATGTAAGTATTTACTATCTTTCATGACATAAATTTTTCAATGACATGATATTGCCGGTTTGATACAATCAAAGTCAGTTTGAACAAGGTAGTTTGGTAATTATTAGCAAGATGTCATATTTTTTACCATAAGCGCCATTTTGAAAGTGAAAGTGAACCACATTTGTTGCCAAAAAACACTTTATACCTACATAAATATAGACGTAAGCTTATATAATTAAAACTTTTTTTAATATTTTGTAAAAAATATAAAAATATTCAGTTTTTTCCTTTAATACGTGTAAAATTTTAAAAGTTGAGTTCACTTTGATTGGACGCCGGCACAAAAGTTCGAAGCCGGAAATAAACCAAATAGGCAGTCGACAGTACCTACATCAACCAATACAGCCGTGCACTCTACTCAGTTACGTTTATTTGTACTCTGCGGTTACGTGGTGCGTTCCTTTGCAATTAAAATGTAAAAGCCGAAGTGTTGTCAACCGTACCTGTTAACAATTAATAAAGTTTTTATTTATTTATACCACACGCTAACGGTGAAGGAAAGGAAAACATCGTGAGGAAACCCGTGACTTGATTGGCTCCTGTGGGCTAGGCCCACGGTCAGGTGCTGGGCAAGCGTACTTCATCTAAAATACAATGTCCCAGGCACTGCAGCGTATAGTGGGAGTACAGGTGCCATTGGACGCTGTATAAATCATCTCATTACGTATATGCAAAGGCCTAAGTTTAGTTTCTTTATTACTAAACTTAAATGTCTACAGCGCTAAAACAGGAAGACAGACCTGTGGCAAATTATTTACTTATACCACAGAACAGAGAGTGACTTGTAGATTACGTAAATAGGTACTTACTAGTAGTCTTTTATACTTTATTGCACACATAAAAATACATAAATAAAACACAAGATTACTAGTATCTTTATATCGTTATTTTTATATTAAACTTGTTATTTATTGTGAGTTATTTAGCGGGCTACGTGAGCCGTATGGGCCCAGACAGGTGGGCGAAAATTGCCACTGACTGGGTTCCACAGTTATTTACTTGAACCACAGAACAGAGAGTGACTTGTAGATTACGTAAATAGGTACTTACTCGCAGTCTTTTATACTTTATTGCACACATAAAAAGACATAAATAAAACACAATATTAGTAGTATCTTTATATCGCAATTTTTATATCAAACTTGTTATTTATTGTGAGTTATTTAGCGGGCTACGTGAGCCGTATGGGCCCAGACAGGTTGGCGAAAATTGCCACTGACTGGGTTCCACAGTTATTTACTTCAACCACAGAACAGAGAGTGACTTGTAGATTACGTAAATAGGTACGTACTCGCAGTCTTTAAACTTTAGTGCACACATAAAAAGACATAAATAAAACACAACATTAGTAGTATCTTTATATTGCAATTTTTATATCAAACTTGTTATTTATTATGAGTTATTTAGCGGGCTACGTGAGCCGTATGGGCCCAGACAGGTTGGCGAAAATTGCCACTAACTGGGTTCCACAGTTATTTACTTCAACCACAGAACAGAGAGTGAATTGTAGATTACGTAAATAGGTACTTACTCGCAGTCTTTAAACTTTATTGCACACATAAAAAGACATAATTAAAACACAACATTAGTACGTACAGTATCTTTATATCGCTATTTTTATATCAAACTTGTTATTTATTGTGAGTTGTTTAGCGGGCCACGTGAGCCGTATGGGCCGAGACAGGTGGGCGAAAATTGCCACTGACTGGGTTCCATGCGGCGGGTATCGCAAACGCGGACGACCCAAACGGTTGGCGCGACGACCTCACTACCCTTCTACCGGGTTGGCAGAAGGTGGCTACGATCAGGGAGGAGTGGAGAACTAAAGAGGAGGCCTTTGCCCAGCAGCGGAACAAAACCAAGACTACAATAAACAAAACCAAAACAAGAAACTAATTTTAAATCTTGCCCATTCTTTCGGTATTCGGCTATTAATTATTTTGCATAAATACTTTACTCTGATTGCTCGAAATCAACGGCGTTTACTCTTTTATGGCAAAAACCGCCTGCAAAGCTAGATTTGTAATTCAAATGTCCCATTCGTTCACAATAAAATATTCATTCAGAGCAAACGCACTTAGTCGAGTTTAAAGAATTTGCTGTGGTCCGATTCATAGTCTATTTATTTTGTTATGCAAATTTTACGTTAACTGACTTAGGATAACTGAGAATACATTCAAGCTTGGATAGATGAAATTTAATATCTTTACTTCACTGCTAAATTTTGGGGTCGATATCACGGTATTTCATCCTTGGGGTGGCAGGCATTTTATCTGCACTTACCGAAATGATTTTTTCAATATCAATCATCACTTTCTATAAGCAAATGTTTAGGAGGAGGAGTGAGAAAAGGATAAAAGCTTCAATAAAGATCGAGGAGCTTTGCCCCAACTAACAGACCTCTGGAAAACATCTGCTAGTTTTGGGTTATCTGGCCACATAAATGTCTGCAATGTCTCCTTTCATATTATATTTCTTTACTGAGAAAAATTATAAAGATAGTTTAGACAAAAAGGATAGGATATTCAGATCTGACATGGCAGGTGTAGTCACATAAAATGAGAACTCCATACGAAAATACTTATCCACTCACACATCCATGGTTAGTAGAGTCCCCAAAAAAAAAACTACCTTCAAGTAACCAAGGGGAGTACAGTCACCAGCCGACCTCGCTATGACAGCGTTCAGTTTAAATTGAATTAAACCAAATGTAGCTTAAATTAGTTCTGCAGAAACTACTAAATAACTCTTTAATAAATTCATTCACGGGAATATTTTTTTTCCTTTAGATGGCAACAAATATATTTAGAAAAAACCGGCCAAATAACCATTATCTATACAACATATTATGTTTGTGAAGTAAATGATGAAGGCTTATAAATCCGATTGTTTTTTTATAAGCCTCAATATAGCACTTCACTCATTCTTATATTGATAACCTTTACATGAGTTAGCCTAAAAATGTGAATACTTCCATTATGGCTAAAACCATAAAAAAACAAGTCACACTTTAAGGGTGTAAAAAGAATCAACAAAATCCGAAACACAACACTGCGCTCCAGTACCAAGATTGGCGATGTTGGAGCTGCAACCACTAAGCTGAAGTGCAATTGGGCGAGGGCCCAGACCGGTGCCCCTGTCTCCCCCGGTAAGGCTTGGTTGGAGTGCTCCCGAATCCAAGAGCGGCCCCGGTCCTGCCAAAGGCGGTGTATCTGGGCGCCTTCATCTTCTTAGAGCCTTATTTGTAGGTGTTATGGTGTTACAGTGTACGTGCAACATAAATCAAGAAAACATTGAGTATCTCTATCATCATCATCATCATCGTCATCAGCCATTTGACGCCCACTGCAGGACATAGGTCTCCCGCATGGTTTTTCAAGCTTCCCCGTCTTGTGCCGCCCTCATCCAGTGACTCCCCGCCACCGTGACCAGGTCTTCAGACCATCTGGCAGCGGGCCTGCTCACGCTGCATCGTCCGATCCGCCGTCGCCAGGTCAGAACTTTTGCGCCCCAAGGGCCTTCAGTTCTCCTAGCTTATCTGCCCCGCCCACAGCCACTTCAACTGAGCAATTCCTTAAGCTATATCGGTAACTCGGGTTTTTCTGCGGATCTCCTCATTCCTGATTCGATCATGCAGTGAAACTCCTAACATAGCTCTCTCCATTGCTTGGGCGACCTGGCGGGCAGCAGCCCAGTTGATTTTTCACTTGCCGATCTGGTGTTTAGTTGATCTACTATTAGTCGAGCTAACGCTCAGTCGATTTTTCGTTGGTCGAGTTAAAGTTCAGTCGACCTAGCATAACCGGGCTATTTTTTGTCAACCTTACGTGATGAACCCCTCGGTAAATAGTTTCAAGCCTCAGTACTCTTAAAACAGCTTGTACAATGTATATTAACATGCGATGAGTGCTTTTTATTAACCAATAGTAATTAGACCCACCATCGCCGGAAAGCCTTTTATAATTAAATTCATTTGGACCCCAGTCTAATGAAGGTCTTACTGAGTGCTTGCCCTTTATTCGTTGATTACCAGCAGGGCAATGATTCCTATCGGATGTTGTCGGTATGGGTGTTTTTTATTGCTGATAATTTGCAACAGGGTGTTAATTATTTCTTATTATTATTGCGTATAGGTAATCTAAAGTTCGTTTAAGTTTGATTAGAAACCCCAAGATTGTTGAAAAGCAGAATTTTTTATATACTCAAGTTATACGACATTATTTTACCACGAAATTTTAGGGAAGCAGATTTTTTTATGTAGTAAAATTATACGACATTATTTTTTTATTATGTGGTATAAGACCGCTGTCTACTCCCTTGCATTTTTGCAACAGAGTTTTATTGTGTAATCACGTCATAAGGAGTGAGAAAATCATAGAAGTACGGGATGGAAACAAAGATTGAGGAGCTTTGCCCCAGTTAACAGACCTCTGGAAAACATGTGGGTTTTTTTGGGTTATCTGGTCACAATAAATGTCTCCGTTGGTATTATTTTTCTTTACTGAGAAAAATAATGAAGATAGATTAGACGAAACGGATAGGATATTCAGACCTGACATGGCAGGAGTACCTAGTCTCATAAAATGAGAACTCCATATGAAAATACTTATACAACGTGTTAATTAAATAACGCAATACTTAAAAATCACTTCTTCAGTATGTATTAATAAATACATCCATCCAGCAAAAGGTTTAATATTTTCAATTTTTGTTTAATATAAATGCACCCGTCAAGTTTTAAGATTGAATGAGAAATAAAAGGAACTGGCCAAGTGCGAGTTGGACTCGCGCACCGAGGGTTCCGTACCGTAGGTACATACATATTATAAATAGCTCAGGAATCAAGTCTCGCAGTTTTTTCCGAGATTTTCCCGAACTTCATAGAGATTTTTTTAATAACTTAATTACAAATGTACAGTTTAAAGATTTTTCCTGTATTTGTAGCATAAGATGATATTACTTGCCAAATTTCAGAGGTCTAGCTCAGCGGAAAGTACCCTAATACATAATTCGGAACTTTATTGCGACCATGTAGTTGTTTAGTTGTTACATACATTTAGGGTTTACATTTTGATTCCCTTGAGTGTCGAAATTTATGGCATAAATGGCTGTATCTTTTTTTTACCCTAACTTAGAAGTTTTTTTTACAGCTACTGTAGACCTAAGTATATGGTTTTAATTTCAACTCGATACCTCCACGCGTTCGAAAGATAAAGGGTCTTGACAGTCAGACGGATGGACAGACAACAAAGTGGTCCTATAAAAGTTCCGTTTTTTTTCCTTTTGAGGTACGAAACCCTAAAAAAACTATTCAGCATTTCAAACTTTTGCTCAATGGATGTAGTTTATTTGCTAATACTTACTGAATAAGTGGTTTTTAAGTATTGCGTTATTTAATTAACACGTCCACTGACACGTCCAAAGCGCGCGTGCGATACTAGCCTTACCTGTCCTGTACATTAGTGCACCTCAAGAAGTGAAAACAAAGATGGATGCCGAATACGCGACACGTACGTACATAGAATAAGTATGCACACCGACCTTCCCACGTCGCGTCGCTTGCGTAGCGTACGTGTTGTTTATTCTCAGTTACTATTTGTAAATTTTCACACTGCCATTTTCGTAATAGTGTGAAATTGTACTTATTATTTAAACGTGCTAATGACTATACAAATAAACATGATATGACCTGAGTGTCTGCAAAGAGGAAATTACAATCATTTTGACTAAATCGCAATTAATAGGTTTTCACTAATAAACAGAAGTATGAAAGATGACGTGCTTGTTATGAAGTACCTACCAACTAAATCATAAATGTAAAAAGCGTACATTATATTATATTAGTATATTCTTTGTTATATGTCACAACTTTAAGTCGCTAATGTGAAGGAAAACATCGTGAGGAAACCTGAGTGTCTGGGGTGTTATTATTATTATTAATACGTTTATTGCCCATAAGTAAAAAATACATAACGTGGCGGTCCTAACGCTATAACTATTTTTTACCAGTCAACGACAGGTGTTCACCACAGAACAGAGAATTTTCTGTCGTGTTTGTTTGTTTGTTTGTTACACTTTTTTGCACAAAATACAAAATTTAGCACTTAAAAAACCTGAATGTCTTAGACTATTCACATACCTCAGCGCGTGAAATTGCCAATCCGCGGTGGGCACGCGTGGTGATTAAGCCTCTGTCTACGAGAAAAGACCAGCTTGCACTAGATTACCTCAATGACAGAAGGATTGGGCTCTGCAAAGTGGGTCGTTGCTTATTCTTCATTGAAATTTCCATTATGTACACTTGTAATAAATCGTCAATGTAACTTATCCAGTCACAAAGTGCACTTAATTACAAAACCAAAAAGTGATCTCGGCTCTGTACCACGCTATCTTTGCTCCGAATTTATGCGGAACGAACAAAAAAATTTAATGTGAAGTAGCAATGAAAAACATACACATCATCTAATATATAAAAATCTGGTATCACAATGTTTTTTATCGAACTCCTCCGAAACTGGTAGGTCTGAGAATAGGTCGCAGGCTAATTAATTTGGCAAAACAACGTTTTCCGAGTCAGCTAGTATTATGTAAACATACTTACACTGCTACTTTTCCTTCCGCAGACTAATTCAAATATATTCGCATGAGAGAAAAATCTTTTTTATATAAGTCACATTTCGATCAAAAAATGGTTCACAATGCGCAATTTGTAACGTGCATTATCTTCAACCGTGTAGAAAGCTTTCAAAACACTAACACCTTAAAATATGTACAACGGACAGCATATAAACCTTTCCATGCACGCACTCTACTCAGTCACATTACGGGCGGGCATTGCAACGGAAATGTTAAAGTGGATGTGCTGTCAACATGCTGTACACCACATGAAGTTACATCTTAGGAAGCTCTATAATCATCATCATCATTCAGCCACAAGAAGTCCACTGCTGGACATAGGCCTCCTCCATGGATTTCCAAAAAGACCGGTTGGAAGCGGCTTGCATCCAGCATCTTCCTGCCACTTGGATGAGGTCATCTGTCCATCTTGTGGCTGGTCGTGCGCTTGCCGATATGTGGTCTCCATTCGAGAACTCTAGGAAGCTCTATGGTCGTGGACAAAAAGACCAAACTGATTATCGACTAACTTTTTTAATAACAGTGCAAATCATTCAGGCATTAGTTCATCGTAGGAGACTTGATCGAGAAGAACAGTCAGGTTCTTCACAACCGCTTCCATGAGAGACTGGGCAATGTTGGGGCCGAGTTCAGCAACTATCTCCCGCCACAATTCGTTCAGCAGCCTGTTTATTTGGTCACCTGAAAGCCAGCAAAAAATGATATGACATGGAGCAAAATTTAAGAAGAATTAAGTGGATTTATGAAGTTATCAGTCTCGTTTTTAAAATTCCGTACCCAAAGGGTACCAAATGTCTAGTCTGTAAGTCTGTCACCAGGCGGTATCTCATGAACCGTGATAGCTAGTTGAAATTTTCACAGGTGATGTATTTCTGTTGCCGCTATAACAACACATACAAAAAACGGAACAAAATAAGTATTCGAGGGGGGCTCCCAAAAAAAAAACGTTGTCTAAAGACAGCGCTCGCCATCTAGCGGCCATCTATGTACCTTCACAGCACCGATGTCATGTCGTTAAATGTCAATGTTAAACGCTTCTTGTTGGTTTATATAGATAGCGCTGTTCTCAAATTCGATCTTTGTCTAATGTTGTATAGATAATGGTACGGAACCCTTCGTGCGCGAGTCGCCGGTTTTTAAGGCTGCCGAAAAGAAGAGTATAGACTTTTCAATGATTTAATGCTTGTATGCTCACCACTGCACATTCTGATTCTTTTGCACGTATATTTATTAATTAATTTATTAGCAATATTTTTAATGCCCTTCGACTAAAAATGTACAATACGGCGGACTTAACGCCATCATAGATAGATAGATAGAACATTCTTCATTGTATGTACACCAGGAATTACATAAATATGAGAATTAAACAATAATATAGTACAATACAATTGGCGGCCTTATTACTAAAAGTAATTTCTTCCAGACGACCATTGACGATAAAAAATAATCATACGTATTTTTCGAGTTAGAGAACGGAGAATATACTGCTGACTAAAAATACGCTCCTCGTAAATTATTGCGACAAAACATCAATTAGGAAACGCGTACACATAAATTGTGTCAGCAAAGGCAAAGCAGAGGTATCATCTATCATGCACGGGGGTGAAGTTTCATTCACCTAATTTTACAGATCGTTTGGTTGACGGTTTTACTGCGACAGTATTTTGTTTTTGTGCCTTTATTGACGGCGTTACTCAAAACTACGTTGTTTCATTCGAGGAATTACTTAAAACTGAGCAGGGCCCTTATTATGAAGCAGCAATATGTTCGGAAGGGTCGTCAACGTCGCGCTTGAGCTCGACAATTCACTCGAATCTAGCGACAAATATATGGTTCTTTTTTTGGATAGATTCATAATCAATACACTGACAAGCGAGTTTACACGAATCTAGCGACAAATACGGTTCTTTTTTTGAATTTAGTACACTGACAAGCGACCATATCGCTACATCCGATAATGTCGCATTTTTCATAATAAGGGTCACATAGATGGCCGCTAGATGGCGAGCGCTATCTTCAGAAAACGTTTGTTGTATGGGAGTCCCCCTTAAATAATTATTGTATTCTGTTTTTAGAATTTCTTGTTACATTAGCAACAGAAATACATAATCTGTGAAAATGTTCACTGTTTAGCTATCACGGTTCATGAGATACAGCCTGGTGACAGACAGTCTGACCGATAGACACACAGATAGACGGACAGTGGAGTCTTAATAATAGGGTCCCTTACCCCTTCGAGTACGAAACCCTAAAAATCTTATGTCATTGACATACATGTAAGTGAGGAAATCAAATACAAGGAGACGGGCAGCAGCATCTTCCTGAGAATCCAACCGCATACTGCGATCGACAACCCGCCTGCCAAGCGTGGCGATTATGGCAAAACCCTTCATGGTTATGGAGACCACGAAGGAGGCCTCTGTCCTGCAGTGGGCGTCAAATGGCTGATGATGATGATGATGTGCGTGAAAAACATTACTCTTCTTTGCTTTCGAAGTCAAAAAGTTCAGTATGTTTCTTATGAAGCCCACAGTGCAGTCGATAGTACGTGTATCTTTCATCATCATCATCATCATCATCATCAGCCTCTTGACACCCACTGCAGGATATGGGCCTCCCTCATGTTTTCATAACCATGAGGGGTTTTGCCCCGTGTATCTTTGCATGCGAACAATCTATCCAGGGCCCTTATTATAAAAAATGCGACATTATCGAAAGTAGCGAGATGGTCGCTATCCGTATCTGAAGATATGATATGACGTCATTGGGCTAATTAAAGCCATGCATTTCTAGCGTTCATTACTCAGTGGCAGGAACTTTCAAAACTATTCAAAAAAAGAACCTTACTTCGCTAGATTTGAGATTTGAGTTGACGACCCTTCCGAACCCCTCCTTCCACTTTGATCCACAGTGGCGCTCCACAACATATCGCTGCTTCATAATAAGGACCCAGAGCTCATCGATCAAAATAGCTAACAATGGCACGACGTACAAAACACTGATAAATTGTAACAGCCGACAGCACGCCAACCTTTATGTACTTATAATACTCTACTCAGTTACGTTACAGTTACTGGTGACTTAATAAAAATGTAAACGTTCATATGCGGCTGACTGTACATAATACGTTTAGTTCAATCAATCAATCAGCCCGTACTCGTCCACTGCTGGACATCGGCCTCCCCCAAGATACGCCATACGGTCAGTTATCGGTTATAAATTTAATTCTCTTATGGCCATTTATAGGTTTCCGCACGCGAAGGGTGCCAAACGGGGCCCCATTCCTAAGACTTCACTGTCCGTCTGTCTGTCTGTCCATCTGTCTGTCCGTCTGTATGTCTGTCTGTCACCAGGCTGTATCTCATGAACCGTGGTAGCTAGGCAGTTGAAATTGTCACAGATTATTTCTGTTGTTGCTATAACAAGAAATACTAAAAAAATAATAAAATAAATATTTGAGGGATGCTCCCATACAACAAACTTAACTTTTTTGCCATTTTTTTCTCGATATTAATAATGGGCAACAGGTAGATGCATGAAATATTCACAGAATATTGAGTTCTATATTAGCTTCAAAAATAAATAATTAAATTAAAATAGAATAAATATTTAAGGAGGGCTCCCATACAGCAAACGTGAGGTTTTGCCGTTTTTTCTCAGTCTTTGTGTCTAATGTTGTATAAATAATGGTATGAAACCTTTCCTGCGTGAGTCCAACTTGCACTTGGCTGGTTTTCTATTTACATAACTCTTAGATTTTTTGTTAAGGTGCTGATAACAGTCAATTCAGCGAATTAGTCGCTGGATGCAAGCCGCTTCCAACCGGTCTTTTTGGAAATCCATGGAGGAGGCCTATGTCCAGCAGTGGACTTCTTGTGGCTGAATGATGATGATGATGAAGTGAATTATTTTCAAGATTATTTAAACATTTGAGCAAACTTGGGTAAGTATATCGCAGTGAAAAAATATATGTTATTCTTGAAAGCATTTCTAGCGATCTCGGAAGTAAAAGCACATTGTTAATTTGGCTCTTACTTACCGATGTTTTTATCGTTGAGTAAGTTTTCCAATCTGAAAGTGGCTCTCTCCACCTCGTACTTTATGTCGTGTTTTATTATTCTCCAGTGTATCTTGCCATCATCGCCCGTTATATGCTCGTACCAAAACTTAATGTGCAGCTTTGTATTCTCTGAAAAGTAGGAATATTGTCAATATTATCTTAATTCCGGAATCACTTACTTGAATTTATGTCAGAATAGTCGGACCTAATTACGCGCACCAAATCCTGAGCGATTCCAATCGTCTAACTGTCAGATTCCATACTACTTTGACTTAATTGGTATTTCTCAGTTATTAGCTGTGGCCACTACATCATTAGCCAGGGATTTGTATAAAAAATAGCCTACGTCTCTGTCCGGACTATAAACTATCTACACGTTTGGTAAAAATCACGTTGATCCGTTGATCCGATGCTGCGTGGAAGAAAGACATAGGTACCAACAAATGAATTTTCACGTGTTTTATGTTAGTAGGGATTTTTCGAATACGATTCAGGTTCGCGGGAAGAAATATCTTTCTGAGATAACATGTTATTTCTTATATAACGTCTTGTTGTTTGGTCCATGAGCAACAAAGTTACAATAAATAATTAATTCATCATTGATAGCCTAACTTTGCCCACTGTTGGGTATTTTCCCAATAACACGTTGTTTTACAGTCTTATGCCGGGATACACGCGATTTACATCTCGAGCAATTTATCTATTTATATCCAACTTCAGCATATGATTACAGTTATACACGGAGAGGTAAATTTTATGACTGTCACTTTAAGGTACTCTTCAGTTCATTAGAAATAAAAATATTTCAGTGATTTGTTTCAACATATAAAGTTATATACCATATGCAAAATAAATAATATATACATACATACATAAGTAGCCTATATTTGTCCCAATGTATAGCACAGGCCTTACATAACATAATAAACTTAATGAATAAAGATATACTGCGATCGCCAACCCGCCTGCCAAGCGTGGCGATTATGGAAAAACCCTTCATGGTTAGGAAAACCATGAGGGAGGCCTATGTCCTGCAGTGGGCGTCAAATGGCTGATGATGATGATAATGAATAAAGTATTCATAGTACAATCATCGCAACATATCACTAAGTACAAGAAATTCAGCTGAAGATGTTGAAAAATGCTTAACTTTATAGAGTAAATTATCTATTAAAAAAGTCTTTCAAACACCTAATAGGTTTGTAAAATATGCAACTACTAAACGTGGCAAAATAGAAACACAAACAATTATTAGTCGCAGAATACACACATTTTAATGTTATTAAGTCGTAGGAGGAAATCCATTTAGCAGCTTTTAATACTGAGTGGCTTTATATGCTAACATCCGAATAATAATGCTTAACTGCACATTCTACTTCAGAAATGGACCATTCGAGCAACCTGGACAAAATGAAGTGATTTCGGCCTTTCATAATCGCACCCCACCTGCCTTAAACTGCGCCTCCCGCACACTCGGGCAATATTACAGTCGTATATTATATCTTAATATTATATCTCGCGGTCAAGAAAAACGTCGTGAGGAAACCTAAGTGTTTGAGGTGTTCACACACCGCAATTCCCATACAAACGTAGTTTGGTTTAAATTCACAAACCACATGCTGGATCTTAATGAAACTTAACCAATATTTAAAACCTATTTAGAGGCAAAAATTCCACCCATGCCGGGACTTGAACCCGCGACCTCTGGCTAAGCGTGCCAGAGGTCGCGGGTTCAAGTCCCGGCATGGGTGAAACTTTTAGCCCCTAAATAGGTTTTAAAAATTGTCCTCGGCACGGATTAGTGCAACAAAAATAATATACTTAAATACTTAACCAATATGTTTAGGGAACACAAATCAAGGTTTGCTTGCCCTTACAACTGAGAATAACAGAATAAAACAACTTTGCATAGAAACTATTCTCAAGGCTATAATTTCTTTTGGATAACTTTATTTTCAGTTCTAAGCACAATCAAACCTTGATTTGTGTCCTCTTAACGTAATGGTAAAGTTTCACCGCGATCCGGCATATCGTTTCTGATTAAAAACCAAAGTACCGTTTGAATGGTAATCGCTCATTGAAGAGCACCGAGCCTCGGCCGAGCAGAGACCATGCTGCGGCGTCAAACTGGGCGGCAACGGCATACCCCCGGCTCGTTGCAATTTGGATGGCCCTAAACCTCGTGACGCAGCGCTGCGGTAGTGCATCTGCATACCATGCGAGAGGTCCCGGGTTCAAATCCCGGCTGGGGACAAGAAAAAACCCCAGGTCTTGGATGTTTACATGTCTGTGATGTCACTGTTTCTGGTTCCCACGACACAGGGTATCCTAGTGTGGAGCCAGAAGCAATGTATGTGCCTGTATGTAAATGTTTATGTTTATCTTTGTTTATGTTTATACATTTTTGTTGTAAATGTAGTACTCACTCAATTTGATGGTGGAGTCGCCATTCGACTTTACCGGCATTACGAGGACCTTACCACTGAGATCGTACTGGCCAGTCACGTCTAGGTTCACCAGGGCGTCTGTCGTAATGATTTTTTTACTAAGGTCGAATCTGACAATGAAAAAATATTATGTAAGTAAGGTAGCTTCAATCATAGATGCGAACGTGCAACATTCCGTCGAGGTAGATGCGCTCGAGATACTAGCATGTCAACTTTTACATATTAGTTAGGTACAAAATAGGTCGAATGGTGCAAGGTGGAAAGCAGGAGGTCATGCCTTTGCCCAACATATAGAGGCCCATAGAGCATTATTAAATAACTACGAGAAAATACGCTGTGAAATTTCCCTTGGGCGCGCATTTACATTACAGTGCGAATGAAAGTAAAAGTGTTTCTTTAGATTTTTATAAAATATTTAAGTGGCTATGAAGAGGAAACTGATAGATAAAATTACAAACTAAGGCATTTTCACTTTGTTTAGAAATGCGCTTTTAACAAAATTGATTTGAATTGAGAATATAATTTGTATAAATTGCATTTTGCTAATATATTATTAGTACCTGGAGCTTTGCTCGATATATTTGTTTGGGTTATCGTGTTTTTTGAAAATTGTATTTAGATAAAAGGGGAAAAAATAACCGAATTGGAGACATCTGGACTGGAACTGGGGTCTTGTAGGATCGGGACAGCCCGATTTCCTACCTGGACCTCGATTCTGTTAGTGCATTGTAGTATAATGACAGGTACACTGTCGGGTCACGTGACGTGTTTTTTCATACCATTGACGCCTAGAAGGTTTGATACGTGTGCCCGCGTAGACTTAAAGCAGCCATGAAAATCAAATCGCCATGTTCATGCAGTTGTCATGTTACTACAATGCATTAACAGAATCTAGGCCCTGAGCTATTACAAACTTATAGATGGTGGCGAAATTTACCTTCGTATTTTAATGATATTGCCTGAAAACGCGGATAAAACGACGTTTCCTAAAAATGAAACCTGACTAGATCGATTTATCGCCCTGCGTAGTAAATTTTATGAAAATCATTGGAACCGTTTTCGAGAGTCAGATTATATATAAAAGAAATGCTCGTTTAAATTTATTAAATTTTCGATGGCACAGACGTCAAATGACATCTGTGTACTATCTGATATATTAACTTTTGAAATATAAGTTTGCAGAAACTATTTAGCAGAGCATTTAGAATAATATCTCGAACAATACAAAAACCCGTGAACTATTTAATATATCGTTTTAATATATTTAAAGGAATCTGGGACCGAATTGACTCTCAATAGATTACTATAGCTTATGCTTTTGATTTGATGTTTCAGGGTTTATCTACCCAGCTTAATTTTTTGTTTATCCTTCCCCAAACGCCTTTGTTTTTCTTCTAAGCCCGCGTTTTGTTTCATAATTTGTGAATCGTTGGCGAAATAATGTATTTACTTCGACAAAAGAGGCCCAACTAATTGGAAAGCGCCCGTCCCGTTCGGCTTTGATTTTCTTTGCAAATTACTTTTGAAATGCGCCGAATCATTGGGGTTTTTCACTTCATTACTCCTTTTCGACGCCATCCATACCGGGGTAATTATTTGAACGCCTCGACTCTTTGAGCGGGCGCTGCGGCGCCCTCATAATTTACGCAGAGTAAAATATCATTTAGAACCATCGCCCACGACGTCTTCGAGTAGCGCAGTAGTCGGGCGTTTTGTGACATATTTAAGAAGCGAAGCAAACGCGCTGCTGCAGCATAATAATTACTTTCTCACTACACACTTTTACATATACCTCAATTTATTTATTTTATTCATATTACAAAGTCCATAGCACAAAGTTACAACAGACAGGTAACTAATGTAGACCAAACAATATAATAGTTTCTACACAACTCACTTGACCTGGACACACACCAGGATACCTGTGCTATGGTAACCAGGCAAGGACGTCTCAAACATGGAAGTACACTCAGACTGAGGCCTTTTGCACAAATGTATGGTGGCCCCCACTGGGAATAGAATTCACGACCTTCGGTATGGTAATCAGACGAGATACCGCTAGACGAACGAGGCGGTCAATAGTCAGCATAACATTTGCCGCGACCGCGCGCTTGAATCGCATGTGAATCGCGTTCTGAATGACCCAGTTTTTTTTATTTACTCGTATTTTGAAATTAAATTAGCAGATTCTTGATAATTATCGATAATAACTATTGCAATAGTAGGCAACGCTGTTGTAAAGAGTTGAAGAGTTATTTTAGAATTGTGTAATTGGACCAGTGGCAGTGATAGAGTTAGAAATCCAAGTAGTTTGTGATCGATAAACAATAAGCAAAATAATTATTACTATTTTTCTTTAATTACTTTCTTTGCAAAAACAGATTAATGGTGTTGAAGCATCTAATTATAAATCTTTTGCCGATCACAAAACGATACAAATTCACTTGCTAGATAAGAAAATCCACTTAAGCTCCCTGGGATACACACGGTTCTAATACTTTTTGAATTTTCACACGAATATTTTATCCCGACAAGAGACCTTTAAGTTATTAATAGGCGGGGAACTTATTACTACACTTTCCTCCCTTGTTTATAAAGTTCGTATCACCACATCAAGGGTTGCCTGGAAGAGATTTCTGCTGAAATAAGCTCGCCATGTACACTTTTTAATTCTGTTTTGTTTTATTCATGTGTGCAATAAAGTATAAAGTAAAGTATACTACTCCTACCCCGCGTCGCCCTTGGTATTACATTCCACTCAGTTCCGTTATAGGTGACTTTGCAACTAGGAGATTTTGGCTATGTTATAATAACCAACAGTAGTTAGTTTCCTGGTTTATTTGAACCTACCCACCAATAACTTTGCACTTGGGTCGAGAAGACTGGTAATAATTTGTTCTCGGTCGTGTAATCAGCCATACACAACTAGTTACGCGGTAGCGTGTAAAGCCAAGTTCAGGTCAAATAGGTCAAGTAATAGACACATAATATTCACTTGAAAAATTTCGGTTTATTTTTGACCTAACCTTTTTTGTAGGTAGCCTACACACGTCCTACTGCAGGGCACAGGCCTTCTCTCATAGACAGAGAGTATGGGAGAGTATATTAGTGTACCTCGAGCGCCCAGAGCGGATTGGCAATTTCGAACACTGAGGTATGTGAACACTATAAATAGCTCGTAACATGTATATTGCACGATGTAGGAACGTCGGAGTTTATAGTGCGTGCGCAGAGTTGACGTGTGTTCGCCACAAACATGTAATTTTCCATGAAGCAAAATCTTGGCCAGAACAGTATCTAACCGAGAGTAATGGGGAGACATACGTAATATTAGCCGACAGTGAAGCACCTTCATAAGGACCATGACCGCTCTGTCAACAGCGTACTGACCACGAAGAAGATCTTAGTCGGGTTAAAAAAAAATCTGCTCACTTTAAATCCTCCATCTGGAATCCCGATAATCCAGTGAAATGGTTGTCAATGAACCTCACTTTGATGCCGTTTTCATTGGGTACGTAAACTACCATCTCTGGCACGAAGAGTGGGTCCAGAGGTTCAAGGTTCCGGCTTTTGTCTCCCAGGGAGAATCGGTAGAGAGATTCTTTGGCTGACTGAAGAGCGCATTCGTTGAGATTCGGGTCGTTTCTTGAGCATTGCTTTATGTAGTCGGCTGAAATTGTAGAAAAAAATAAGTTACCAGCTATGCCATTAAACTTATGCCTCAATATTTAATTGGAGTGACATTCAATAAAACAAATATATTTATAATATAAATATTTTTTTAGACATAGTTTATGTGAGGTTTATATAAGATCTGATTTAAGACTAACCCCCGGTTTCCCGTACACTAACAAGCTGTTAATCTACTGTTAACAGCTGTCAGTGGTTTTTTTTGTATGCACTTTGATCAATTAACAGCTGTTAATAGTAGATTAACAGCGTGTTAGTGTACGAGAAACTGGGGGTGATATAAGTCTCACTGAGGGCTCTTTTAGTGGAATCATTTTTTTATAAATAAGACCGTTAATGTCATCTAATAAGCGTGTAGGCCAAGAACGACTTTACCTCAAAATATACTTGATTTTAATAGAATTTTACGACACACTCAAATATTGTTAAATGCTTCACTTCTTACCTATAATTAAGGGGTCCCTACCAACTCACGGTTTTATTTACAAAAACACATAAATACATAAACGCACGCCTGTATCCCAGGGGGGTAGGCTGACCAGGGACTGCCACTTGCCATGATCCTGACAGATCACTTTCCCTTCCTCAACATCATTAGTCGTTGCTTGCACGCACGCCCGTTTTGGGTACTTTAAAAACACGTTTTTTCTAAACACTTGTTCAATGCAGTTTAATACTCTGTCATAAAGGAAAAGACCAACTTCAACTGCATTTGAAGATTATTTTGAGGAATCGTGTTTGTATAAATAAGACTGGATTTTTATGGTGCGTTTTTGTACCACGTGACTAGGATAATCGTTCGAGTTAAAAGTATTAAAGTTTTACTAAATTCATGGTATCATTAAATAATAGAGTCTGGGTGTGTTTTCATGTTTGTGACGTCCTTGCCTGGTTTCCATAGCACAGGGTATCCTAGTTTGAGACCTGTTTGCTTAGCATGCGCGTTTTGACTCTCTCTCTCGACGTCGAGTGAGAGACTTAGAAGTACTTGCCATGTCGAAAGTGTGAGCGTGCTATCCGAGACTCGAGATAATCAATAGAGTGCGGCCTTGTCTATCAAAAAGTTATTGCCACATTAAATAAAAGTGTTGTATTTTTGTCTGGCAAGCCTGTAAAAATGTTACCGGTTTTTACCGACAGCGGACCTTAACTAGAAAGTTATGAATTGCGTTTTGTTCCTACGCAAGGAACTAATCAAAACCATTAATTTTTATTCGATTTTTTTTAATGAGCACGCTTTACGATAGTTGTAACAAAACGCATTCCTGTCATTTTCTGTGGTTGTCTCGTTTTAGTTTTGCTTAAACTGGGTTAAGATTAACAGTTCTATGCACTGAGTATGGAAAAATTAAGAAACTAAAGAAAGTATAATACAGCAATAACAAAAAAAAAACATTAACAAAATATTAAGTATTTTCTGTTGAATTCTATGGTCTCGAAGCCTTGTCTTCACCTCCATGAGTACCAGACATGTCTCGGTCGCATGTGTCAGAATTAGTATCTAACTCGGCTGAAATCATCTCGGTAATGCCGCCATTTTACCGGTTGTAGACAAGTCTCGGTGGTCTCCATCTCGGTCGCGGTCGCCATGCTAACGTCGAGAGATCTCGGGCTCGACAGATAAATTGACATTTTTGCATAGAGAAGGGCATTTCTCGAGTGTGGCATGCTAAGCGTACAGGTCAAGTGATTGTATTGTGTGGAAGTCATTATTATTAATGAAAATTTGACATGAACGAAAGTATTGTAAGCGCTATTTCATTGACATTGTTATACTTGCAGAGTAAGTTAATTGAATTTAGTTTAAGGATGACGTGCGAGACTTCACTTAAACTTTTAAGGTTGCTTCAAATTTCCTTGCAGTAAAGTAAAACCTACTTTAGCCTTGTCAACATCTCAGACTTGATAATATTATCTAAGCAGTTAGCTATGTTTCTGAATAGTAGGTATATTATTACACACTTACGCAAAGCAATTGACACAACAGAAATAAATACCGCGGCAGCTGCAACTATTATCCTCACCAAAGCCCACATTTGAAACGTTTTTTAATTCTGCTCTCCACGTCAGAACTACCTACTGAATGGCACGTGAGACCGTAAATGTCATAAAGATCCCTCGTTAGTTCGTTTATATAAAACAAACAGGGTAAAATTGTACGTTACGAGTCTTCATTAGCGGTTACGTTGAAAACGCCCGCCGTACTGTAAACACGTGAATAGTACATAATGGATTCACGCGAGCTACGATGACAACTTACATTTTCAGGCTCAGCCGTAGGTATTTGTTGAGCGTTTCGCAGTTCATTGCGGGTCGCCATTTGAAATCTACAGTTTCTGTCGTAATGCGGGCCAAATTTACGTGTGTATGGAGTTGTGTGCAGGTGTTCGTGGTTAAAAATGTAGCAGCACTCTTTCAACTATTAGAAAGAGTGCTACCAACAGCCACTTTTTTAAGCTAGTTGAAACCTCTACTTACTTAGCACAAATTAAAATATTTTATTCATTATTAAAACAAATTTTCACGTCAGTATTTTATTCATTATTAAAACAAATTTGAACGTCAGATTTGTTAGTTTCAGAATTTTGTTTTATGTAAACAAAGTTTTTAAATTAGAAGTTGTTACTCATGAATCATTGTTACAAGACGCAATCTTATTATTATCATAAGGTTATTACAAATTATATTATTACAAGGTAAACTTTCTGATATTTTTTTAACGAATGTTCGTTTCTTTAAATTCATGCCTCAGCGAATTCCTTATACCTATCATGAAATCAATCAAATCGCTGTCTTCTGCGAGAGGAAGATAGTCTCAATGTCTGCTGCCCATCCCCATAGTATTATACCGTACGATATAATACTAAGAAGGTAACTAAAATAAAAAAGCCTAGTCGTTGTAACATCATTAAGCTCCCTAATTATTTTGGCTGCATATGCTGCAGCGCTGTTTGGATGCTAGTTTTACAATCTGAGGACCTCAGGACCCCATTGTAGTTTTGCATCGATTGTGACGCCTAGAACTACGGAATTTTCTGCATGTTCTAATTTTTTATTTATAAGTACAATGTTATTCTCAGCTAATATTACATTTTGTAAAGTGAACTTTATCACATTTTGTCTTTATGGAATCTGGAAGCAGATTATTTGCCGCGAACCAATGCGAGCATTATTTGCATTGTTAAGATTATTTTCTTGTCCCCTTATTCTAAAACTATGTACGATATGTCATCAGCATAATAAAATAATATGTCAGACATTATTTTTACCACAAACCGTAATCATTTACATAGACTTAGAAAATGAACGTAAGAAAAACGTAGTTTTCGTAGTAGGAGGGATTGTGACGCAATGTTATGAAAAAGAAATTTAATAACGTGTATACGTAACTGGGAAGGTAAGGTATCATTGGAGTCACGTGGTCTTTTAACAACAAAAGGTTACATTGCTTACATTAATGCAAGTGGTCGTTTTAATGGGCTATTATTAAGTAATGGAGGAGTTTTGAATAATACTTTGTTGATATGACGCGAGATCGAGATGCAAATGTCAGTGCGTTGTTTTCCACACATACGTGCATAATCGTACGCCTACATCTCGGAGAAGTAGGTAGAGACGAGGGTTTGCCAGTTGCCTTGATCCTGGCAAACCTCTTTCGCATCATCAACATTCATTAGTCGCTGCATGCACGCATCTTTTTTTCGAGTACCTTTTATTTTGCCCTACTAGATGATTTCCAACTTTGTAAATGAGAAGAAATATCAGTGTAAAATAATTATACTTACGAATATTATAATCCCTGATTACGAAAGTTGAATTTTGATAAAAGTTGATAATACTGTTGTGACTTAATAATACTCTTAATACTGACTAACAGACACCGCGCAGTCTAATGATGCTGTGGATCTAGAAGCATGAGATTTCGCACACAAATTATTTATACAATAAAGTAGGATTTTTTTAAATTTATCCCCTAAAAATTTTGTATGAAGAAATAGGTATAGCTGTCGGAAAATCCCACATTTGGTTTGAAAAAGTTAGACAGATAGCTTGAAAATATGTCACGTCGTATGTACTTAATAATATCATGCATAATATCAACACTCCAGATCAAAGAAATAATCACTGGAACAACTTATTTTAATAGTAGTTATTACTATTAGTACAATTATTTAACAACTAGCTGGGTTCCCTGCTTCCTCCTCGTACTCTCAATATTCGCATGAGGATTCATTATCCATATTTCAAGTTTTGTAATCAATAAGTTTTAACGCTTAAATGAAGGAAAACATCGTGAGAAAACCTGAGTGTATGAGGTGTTAGCCTCAGCGCTTGAAATTGTCAATTCGCGACGGATTCGCGTGGTATTTAAGCCCATTCTCTCTCTCTCTGGTATGTGCCCTGCAGTGGGACGTATATAGGCTACACAAAAATATTTAAAAGTATAAGCTAAGTCGCAGTTCAGTCGATCCAAGGCAGGTTGCTGCCATTGGCTGGATGAGGATGGCTGAGATGGCTGATTGACTCATTGAAATCATGGATCTATTGCACTAAAAAAAATAACTGATTCCATTTTATTGGCGAAACGTTTAAGTTTTCCCTAATGGTAGAGAAGTTGTAATTCAGCTATTTTGGATGTATATAGACAATTTTTTAAATAATTTTAAGAAAATTTCTTTTGAATACTTTTTATTCAGAGTGAACGTGCACAAAATCCGGACTCTAAGTAGTACATTCAATTCAATAGATACTCATGCATATCTTCCAGAAAGAAAGACGAGGCGGGAATGGAGTTAATGACGGCACGAGGAAACTCGCTGATGATCTCCATGGCTTTTTTGAAGAAGAAGTCACCGAACACGTCCATGACGAACCTCCAGTTTTGGTTTAGGAACGAGACCACAAATATGGCTGGAAAAATAGTACATTGTTCACCGAGAGGAGAAAGTGACCGATTACCGTCGAGGGTGTCGTTTGAAGCCCGAGCCGTAGGCGAGGGCTTTAAAACACCCGAGATCGGGAATCGCAGTTTCTCTCGAGTGATACATAGTGCTTTATACTACACCTGCTTATCATTTTGATAGTTTTATTTTACTTTCTATGAAAACTGAATCCTCAAACAACACACAAATTGGAAATGGCGCCAAAGGCGTCTGCAATTTTCACATGTTCTTTTTTCAAATTGTTTATCCTGCCGCCGCAGGGTCGCACTGCCAGCCCGACACCATCCAACACACAGCTGGTGGCCAGTGTCATTTTGCGAACTTGGAGATAAAAACTCACTGTAAAAACTTTTTGGCTTTTGATATTTAGGTTACCGGCGCATAGTCTTACCCAAAATTAAAAAAGAAAAACCACGTAAGAAATGGATTTTCATACACTTTCTCTCCCGCTCAGATGCGTTTTCTCCCCGCATATTTGTTCGATATGCAATGACGTACTTTCTACCGTAAATTTGATAAAGTATCAAGGTACTTTCCAAGCAGGTGTAGTATAAAGAAATTTTCTGCTGAGAAACATTACTCAAACAGTCAGTTTTCATACGTAAGACCTTTTCATTCCTAGGAGAAGCAAAGTAAATATAATGATTAGCGCACTGAAAACGATTGGTTTGTGAAATGTTATGGATGTGAGTAGGAAAGCGGAGTTGAAGCCAATTTTGTAGAACTATAATTTTAATTTTATTTTGAGCTGTACGAGAATGTTATGTAAATCTTGTAATATATAAAAATTTCGCGTCACAGTATTTGTTGTCGAACTCCTCCGAAATGGCTTCACCGATTTTTATAATTTTTTTTTGTGTATATTTGGTAGGTCTGAGGATAGGTTGTAAGCTAATTAATATGGCCAAATACTCGTGTCACAGTGTTTGTTATCGAACTCCTCCAAAACTGCTTCACCGATTGTTATGATCGTTTTTCGTCTATATTTGGTAGATCGGAAAATAGGTCGGAGGCTAATTAATATGGCAAAACAATGTTTGTGGTGTCAGCTATACACTATAAGTTATATTTTACAATCCGACCAAATGTGAGAGACAAAAAGATTAGATTGACATTAATTAAACTTAGGATTGACATGATTTAATGGCGAAAATAATTAAACTGATTTTTAATGTAAAATTGACGGAAAATATCCATCTGGCAAAATGAGACAACTGCCACAAATAAAACTTTCAGAAATATTGAACT
This sequence comes from Yponomeuta malinellus, assembly GCA_947308005.1. NCBI lineage: Eukaryota > Metazoa > Arthropoda > Insecta > Lepidoptera > Yponomeutidae > Yponomeuta > Yponomeuta malinellus. The sequence goes on along the minus strand of OX371008.1, from coordinate 7,693,345 downwards.
ATTAAAAGATACAGGCTAAGATACAGGCTTTGTCTAGTTGAGGAGATAGAAATCCGACACTGCTTCTGTATTTGTTTTCAGGCTCTGCCTATTTTGAATATGACTACTATACTTTTGTCACTAAGTATTTTTTTTTATTTGTGTTTTCGTATTTTGTAAAAATAAAATAAACAGATAAACATAAACAGATTGAGAAAGAACATCTGTAGATGATTTATGTGCACCGTCTCGTGGACACTGCTACCTATACTAGACAGGTGAAGTCACCAATCAGACGCTGAAGTGCAAGGGAGATGATGTTTCTTTATAACTAGGAGAAAACAATACACAAAGAAATGGATTATTTAAAGAAAGTGGTACTTACTTATGTCTTCATTCTTCACGTAAATTTTACTAGCTCCAAACTTGACTGGTCCCCCAATCTTATATTTATAGCCGATGGGCCCATCTTTCATAATGAACTTAATAATACCATTTTCATCTCGCTTTATGTCTAAGTCTATGAGAAATTTGAAACTGAGATTATCTGAAACCAAATGACATTATTTAGATTTTTAATAGTAGTCATAAGGCCCGACCAATAACTTGAACATATGACTGGCCTCGGATTTTGGATTTCATAGGCAGAGGATGCGGGATGTGACTTCTTTGGAATTCGTTCTTTGCGGGCATTCTTCGGGTTTTAGTTCAGTCAAATTAAGAAATAATTCAAAAGCAAATATTTGTTCGCCGTACGTGATTTGTTCAAATGACCTTAGTCTGGGTGTATTTCCCTGCTTATGATATTCTTGCCTGCTTACCATAGTACAAGGCGTCCTAATTCGGGACCAGGGCAAGTGATTCTGTTGTGTGGAAATTAATATTATTATAAGTAAGTATAAGATACAATGGAAAATTGATGTAGGCTGAATGAGGATTGTCGAGGACAAAAAGAAGGGGCGTGCCTTGGGCCTTGGGAGAAGCCTATGCCCAACAGTGAACGGTACGGGCTGTTTGATTGATTGAACCGTAGGAAGTGAAGGAATTTATATTTCTGATAGCCTCGTTGGCCTAGAGGTACCGCGTCTAATTACCATGCCGGAGGTCGTAGGTTCGATTTCCTCTGGGGGCCGCCGTACATTTGTACAAATGGCCTAAGTCGGGGTGTATTTCCATGTTTGTGATTTCCATGCCTGGTTACCATATCACAGGGTATCCTAGTTTGAGACCAGGACATGTGACTTTGTTGTATGGAAGTTATTATTGTTATTTTATTTTTAATTCTTGTCGCTAGAGAACCTCATGGAGCCACTTAAGGCGGTTCCTCGAGGTTCAATTCCCATACAAACGTAGTTTTGTTTTTTTTTTTCAAACAAAATACCGGGATCGCAATGAAACTATTCCAATTGGAACGTGAAGAGGACACAATTCGAGGTTTGTAGTGCTTAGAATTGGAAATAAAATTATCAAAAATAAATTATAGTCTTGTTTGTAGTTTCTATGTATTAGTAATGGTGTCTACGAAAAGTCTTATGAGGCTAGAATTTCTTTTTTATTTCATTTATTCTCAGTTGTAAGCACGTGCAAACCTTGATTTTTGTCCTCTAAACATACTTGTAAAGTGTCATTGGGATCCGACACGTCGGGAACTAAAACCAAAATACGTTTGCATGGGAACTGCTCCTTGAGGGGCCACCTTAAGTTTCACCGGACCTTTTTGCAACTTACCTAATTTAACTTTTCCAATGCCGTCGGCTTTGAGCAGAGCATCGTTTCCTGGACCCAGCAGGGCAGTGGTATTTGCGGTCACATTGTAGTGTCCTTTTAGACTGACGTTGCAGTGCAAATCTAGAGCTAGCCTGAAGTGACCCTTTTTAATTGTTGTGCTGAGAACAAAATTACAGCATATTTGGTAACTAGTTCTTTAATTCAAACTGTAGATTAGTTAATACATTTAAATTGTAGGTTAGCAGTTCATGTATTTATTGTTTTCCTATTAAATTATTGATGTCTTAATAATTGGCATTTTACCAGACATAAATTGTACAACATTGTACAACTTTAAATAACACAACTAGTAATGATGATCAGATATTTGTCAATCGCTCGTAAGCGACTGGACCGATTTGCACTAAATTAAACTCACAGGTGAACTTGACAAATTGTCCATTGTTATCCTAGGGATGAAAGTAACTTATGAAGACTTTTGTATGAAGAATTTTAGTTAAAATTAAATGCTGTTTAAGCCACATTTAAGAAAGTGGTGCAAGTCAGCCTTAGTAATTACTTACAAAGATACGATTCCTCTGAAGCACTCCTCAAGTGCAGTTTAAATAGTCTTGCTTGAAGGTGAATGAGTGTTTTAGGGAGTCGTGGTTTTCACTAATTCGCGTATGATTAATTTATTAATCGTAAACAATGCTTAAAGACAGGCTGCTTATATTTTCATAAAAAAATTGGCATAAAAAATCAATTTTCAAGTTCTTTTTGGGATTCTATAGTCAACAAGGAACCCTTGAAGTTCATAATGTCCGGCCGTCTGTCCGTCTGTCCGTGTGTATTCCGCTGCTTAGCACAGAGATGCTTAGTACTAGAAAGCTGAAAGATGTACCTATAAATTTGAATCGGTGAAATAAATTATATTTCTTTAGGGGGAGGTCCCCCGTACAACTAAATTAGCGATGACTTTTTCACGTTAAAATACTCCACTTATAATAGAAAAAAAAGAAACATCCTATCGACTCCATGGATATTTTGTCGTAACTTGTCGTGAAAATAATTATTGGTAACTTACTGAGCGCTGTCAAAATTACAGCCCTTAAGACCTCTCATAAAACCATTGAAGCGCAGGAATACCAATCCAGGAACATCCACATCGATGTTATCGACTTTCAAGGGGTCCAAAGGTGGAACACGCAATTCTTCACTGCCAGCAGCTAAGTGCTCAACAGATCTTTGCCATAAACCCACGATGCAATTGCTATCTCTGAACGAGCATGGAAACCAGATATCATCTAAAAAAAAAATACGATAAAAAAGAAGATACATAAAATAGCTCGAAATATATGTGAAATGTTATCTAGGGAAATAAAATTTGAAAAGAGGTTTACTTACTTAGTGATTTTGCTTCAGCAAAATGAGATGCCGCAAAAGAAAGGAAGACTAAACCCAAGATTAGTAGCGGTATCATCTTTCACGATTTTCTTATTCGTATAAATGTTTGAAAGGTATTGATGGAGGCTACAAAATGATATGGTGGTAATTATCAGGAAAATTGCAGTTTTATACCTAAGCAAACCATTCCACGTTTAAGATGTCAATAAATGTTAGGTAGACTCAAACTGTTTTGCTATAATTATACAGAACCTAAACGACTGACCTAAAGCTTCGCTCGTTTGCTTTTTTAAAACGTACGTATTTAGACAAACTGTATATTATTTTTTATTTTTGTACAGAAGAATGTAAAAGTCGTTTCTAAGCGAGAGAAAGCGGGGAAGTTTTGGCTTATTAATATTTCATCAGTCTTGGTGATAACTTTGGTAAAACTTGGTCCCAGGGTCTGATGATGACACCGGAAGGTTACGAAGAAGGATGCAGGATCTTCTAAACGGATGGATCCCGAATCCACCTTAGGACACTCGGATTAACACGGCTGATTTTAGTGCACTCGCACCGTGCTCCATTCCTCCTAAATATCTAAGACAAAATAACGAAAACAAAATGGCGCCAATAGTATAAACTCCTGCGTCTCGTAAGAAAAATTGATGTGTTAGTGAAATTTTAATGTTTGGGGAGTCTTATGAAGCTGTGGAAGTGTTGTAAAATGTATGGTTTCCATTTCCGTGACCAAAATATTCTTTTTCTTATCTTCTTACTGTTGAATTTTGACGATAAACATATTTATGAGTATTCAGTTTTTGAGATGAAAAAAGCAACTATGATTTCAAGATAAAAATTTTGTTTTCTGGTTTCTTTTTGACTTTACGTTTAATCATATTTCTGTATTTTATAATAATATCGATATAAAGATAACATATAAGAGGTTTTTTTTTCTTGTACAAGGATATACTACAAACTTTTGGCATGTAACCGCAACTGTGAATGTTGAGGAAGCGAAAGTGATCTTTGAGGATCTGGTCTCTGCCTTCCCCTCTGGGATACAGGCGTGATTTTATATTTGCATGTATGTGTCTAGAGTTTTTTAATAACAATATCAAGTAGACATGATGCTATTCTATTCTACTTGCCAACGGTGAATAAAAAACATTGTGAGGAAACCCGTAGCATATTTCCCTACGCAATTATTGACAATATTATCTTTCCAGTAGATTAAGCAGACTAAGCTGTAAGGATTGTTTAGGCACTAAGCAACTCTACTCAGCCCAAAATTTATGTCTCACGTAATATAGCGTCGCCCTACAGCAGTCACTGGATGCGGGCGGCACAAGACCGGGAAGCTTGAAAAACCATGAGGGAGACATATGTCCTGCAGCAGGCGTCAAAAGGCTGATGATGATGATGATGATTATAGCGTCTGAGTGGAGTTTGCACCCATCAGAAAAGGTAGAAGTTACCGCTAGACAATGAAACGATATTTTGCATACCTACACGTAAAGAGCGTAACTGTTACATGCCATTCAAAAATGGCTTGGCTTAAGATTCATATTATCACGTTTTAAGGATCTCAAAACTAATACTAAGTTTATAAAATATCCAGTTACGGCATTTTTCGTTAACAAGGTAGTACAAGACGTGGGTCTAAATGAAATATATTTTTAAATGCATTTTGAATGCCTCATCGACGTGCATCATGCATCGACACGCTAAGAAGAAGAAGCATGCATTTTGAAGTAAATGCGGTGACAAGTCCTACGAGATGTGATTACATTGTGCCGGTTGGGCGAAAATAAGTGACGATTGTAAGTTTATTACCTTGTAGGTTTATAAAACAGGATGACCATAGGCTTTAGATTATCTGGTCTTCTCATATACTTTTTTATGTTCTTTTTTTATTTCGAATGTATAATTTACAGGTTTAGTATTTGACAAAACATTGGTGGCTGTGATATTGGACTAGTTGTAACGTATGAAATTATTGTAATTTTATTATTAATAAATACTGAGAAAAACAGGACCTGGTTCTGCAGAAATCACCTTAGTGGCGAAAAGTACAAAACTAGAGAATAGCGCTCGTTTATCTTCTGTTGATATTTGTTCTTCGGTTAGTCATGCACTTTATGTATTTTTTTTCAATATCGGCACAATTATAAGTTTTGATGTTGATTATAATGCTCTGAAGATGTTTTGAGAAAATATGGTCACAGTGGAGTTTTTTTCCCGATGCCTTTTTCTCTACTACAAATACACAGTAAAAGGCAGCGGCTTGCACAGTAAAAAAGTACATTGACATTCAGCAAACAGAATGTACATTCTTTACGTTGAAATAAATTATTGATTTAAGATTTCTTATTTCTACAAAGGTGATATGGCCCCTAACTGACTAATTATTTATTAGGTAATTTGGATTATCTTAACTCATGACGTTTCGGCGATGTTGCAGTTGTCATGGTTACAGGTAAACTCAAGTGGCAAGTACTTACTGTATCTTAGTCACCCTACCAAAGCAGACGCCGTCTAGTACTAACCACTTGGCTAGCCAGGTCCAATCACAAGGCTGAATGACCTTTATCACTTTAATTGGATGCCACTCCCTAGTGACCATCCTAGGCAGTTAATTCAACGGCAAATTTTACCAGTTGGCGGCGACAGATACGTTCATTAACGCCTGAGAGTTTTTATATGGCAACAAATCCTACTTTGACTGCTTGCGGCGGTCTGATATTCAGAAACATTACTGCAGCTTGTGTTTAGCTCAGTACACTTATAAAGGCATTTACAACTTTAACGAGGTAAACATAAGCTGTTCCCAGCTTATTTTTAAGCTCGTCTCTTTGCAAGCCAGAGTCAGGCTACTGGCTGAATGCGGTTCCATCGGCCAGGATAGGTACCCTCTTAGAGCGGACTACCTTCAGTGTAGCGGTCAGCCTGAGGGTAGGAGCCAGGACTAACGAGCGAGCCACATCGCTGCCGTTGCGGCGGAGCCGTCGACCAGTACGGTCACCACGGCCTGGTGTGTCGCCGCAGCGCTGGACGCATCCCGCGGCAAGCTGCCATTAATGACGTCATCCACCAGGCTCTTGCCAGCGTCAGCGTGCCGGCTGTTCTGGAGCCAACCGGACTAGCGCGAGACGACGGCAAGAGGCCGGACGGAATGACGCCTACTCCTTAGAAAAACGGGCGTTCGCTGGTGTGGGACGCTATGTGCGTAGACACGCTGGCACAATCTCACGTTCAAGCAGCCGCCCGACTCGCCGGCGGCGGAGGCGTCCGCGGAGGCGAACAAGAGGCGCAAATATACGGGCTTAGGACAAAGCTATTTATTTGTGCCTTTTGGTGTGGAGTCTCTCGGGCCGTGGGGGTCGGAAGCGCGGCGACCGTTTAAAGAGATTTTGTCGCACCTGGTCGATGCGTCAGGTGACCCGAAGGTTGGTGCCTATTTCGGGCAATGGCTGAGTCTCGCTATTCAGCGAGGTAATGCTACCATCCTTCTAGGGACCTTACCGGCCGACGGCAGCGATTTGGCTTCTATTTTCTATTTAAATTACCTATTAGTTTTTTTTTATAAGTACTTATATTCTTCATATATTTTTATTTAAATAGAAATTGATTAATAATAACTATACAATTATTAGATATTTTCTTTTTCAATTCTTTGTTTTTTATTATTCATATTGTGATAACACATTATAGTAATAATATATTAAATCTATTTATTGTACATTTGTTTTATGTATATTTTATTATTTCGAATTTTTTATAGTTCCGGACAAATGGGGATCAAATATTTACATGTCGGAGCATAGCGATCGGTAGTTCTTTTTAATTAGTTTTGTTGTCTCGAAGGACGGGAAATAAAAAAACTGCGTGTGCAAGCGCTTTTATCGAATCGTTCTCTCACTTTCTTAGTACTGACAGCTTAGAGGTCATCTAATATTGGTTTTCCTATAATGACGGATATAATTTACCAGCTAAGGAAGATATTTCTATTAATTTTCTTACCCCTTTATAGATGTTAGCGTGATGTTTCGTAGGCTAAAGTCGCAACCCTCTTAACTCCGTTGAACCAAACTTTACAGGAGGCACAAAAAACTTCAGCACAGACGTGCTGAGCTTGTTAGCAATGCATCGTCGAGTTCTCTTTCTGGTGGTACCTAGTAAAATTGTTTTCGGGTGTAGTGATGTCTTTTTTGGTCCAGTTTCCGAATTTTCCTTTGTAGGAGTAGATGTGATAACGTCGATGTCATGTAAATTGATAATCGAGACCGTTAACTGCTTGTTATTGTGCAACACGATACGTTAAGGATCAATGAAGGAGACATTTAAAAACGATCTCATCATTGATTTTGGGTGTGTCTTCATGGTTATATTTTGCGCATTCACGTTTAGGATCAAAGTTAATATCAGCTTCGAAAGTAATCTGCGTAGAGTAAGGTGTATAGGAGCTTGTCTCAAATGAGGGTTCTAGCAAACTAATAACGTCCCAATTCTGAGGAATGTCTGGTGTCATGAAATTTTCAAAAGCTGCTGGTTCTGATAAATTAATTTCATCCCAATTCTGAGCAGTGTCCTGTGGCATACAGAAGGCGATGTAATTGTTACCTAGTTTGAAATAGAAACCCCCTGTCCAGGTAAATTGTTTTCGTCTGTTACTAAAATTAGCGATCCATCACATTGGCTAACTTCGTAACTAAAACATTGAAAATTTTCTGCTTCACCATCTTCCGTCAAATATTTGTCTAATTTCTAAATTCTTGCTTTTCTTCGGCGATCCATCTTCGACTTGTAACTAGAAAACCACGATAAATATTTGCAGAGAAAAACACATAAAATTCAGTTCATTCAGTCATGCCTAAAAAAGCAAATAAACAAACCTCGTAAATCCACGGCACGAGGGCAAGAGTTCAATCATTAGAGCCAACAAAACAACAATGAACGTTGTAAAACACTATTATTGATAAAATAAAGAATTAATCCTGCATTTACCTAATGTTAGCATCACATTTCCTTCGTAAATTTTGGACCTAACAGCGGAAAAAATTACTTGTGCTCAAATTGCCATCTTAAACCGTACTGAGCGGGGGGAAATTATACGTGGTCTGCGTTTAGAAAAATGGCGGCATGGAGTTCCGAGGTATTCTATTTTACGATTAAATTTAAAGGGATTTTTTTTTATTTAAGAGGTTTGCTATAAGATGCGTTCAGAAATTTACTTCCTAAAGATGAAAAATTAAAACATTTTGAAAAAAATGGAGTTAAGAGGTTTGCGACTTTAGCCGAAGTTATGAAGCCTAAATTTTATACGGGAGTCTAAGCAATGATCATGGTGAGTTTTACTTAATGGGGGTGGCAACTGTCAAAAATTTCAAAATGGAGAACGTCCCGTTTTTTACTTTTTGTATGGGAAAAGCACAATATTTGCAATTGTATAAAAATCGGAGATAATTTTTTATATGTAGTGTCTTTTTTCAAAAAAACTGTGCATTCGCATTTACTGCTCAGTTTGCAATAGAAAAACTGTGGCTCCTAAACCATTTGCAGGAAATAAATCGATTATCAAGAAGTTAATAGGTTAATTCGAGTAAACAAATACCAAAAAAATGTTTCTATGCAGGTAAATGCGAATAATACTAATGAAATACATTCAGAATCATAGTTAAGAGTTATGTTTTATCATTCCTGTTTGTTTTCAGGTCTGAATCTTCCACACTCATTAAAAACGGAGGCAGTATTTAGGTACCTAGACTGTTAAACCTAAAACTAACTAAAAACGTGAAATGCAAGCCTTCATATCAATGATTCAACCCATTTAACAAATGTAAAGTCAGCTATTATTGCTGCAATTTTTTTAAGTGAAGTAAGTTAAACCACGAAGGAGGCCTATGTCCTGCAGTGGGCGTCAAATGGCTGATAATGATAATGATGATGAAGTGATGTAAAACAATGTTCCTGGGTACTTGTAAACATCGATTTTATTTAATAAAATCATAGCCATACATCGTAACACGCATTTCTTTGGGCCTAAGCCCGTACCTATATCAAAATAGGTAAGCAGCAGCACTTAATTACCCAGAGCCAGCCCATAGCATTGAACAAGGCATATCTGAATAGATATATCAATACTTCTGATAGGACAATTTAGTTGTTGTTGATAAGAACCTTCAAGTAGTAGTCCCGTAGTATCATTTTATGCCCATTAAGCTGCTTCGTCTGCAAACTGGAATAAAATTATGAGAGTTCATGTAAAAATAGTATGATTTTATGAGTGAGTTTATATTGTACATACCTAGTATGGATCATTTTATAACGATTTTCGATATTTCTGAGTAACTGTCTTACGTAAATTTCACATTTTACACTTTATAAGCAATAAACTAGCCAGTAAAGAGGTATTTAATTAAAAGTATGCGACTATTTCTGCAAGAAATTATTCAAAAATATTTTTAAGATTACCTTAGTATTACAGTCTGTATTCCTTTCGAGGTATACAAAACATTGCTTTTTCAGTTTTGGTATAAACTATAGCTTTCCCTTTTTTAGTGAAAAGCATTTCATGACGTTTTTATGTTGAATTTCCATGAACAAATCCGAAAATAAGCAACACTATAAAACAAAACAAACCTTGTCGGGGCAAATCTCAGTGGCGCTATCTGTAATTAGTTTCGTGTTGCCATCCCCATTCTGTTCAGTGGTTAGGCTTCCATACCACAAACGTAATTTTTTTGCCTTTTTTTGCTCGATATTAAGAACGGCAACAGGTAGATGCTTGAAATATTCACAGAATATTTAGTTCGATATTCGCTTAAAGAAGAAATAATTAAATTAAAATAAAGTAAATACTCCCATACAACAAACGTGATTTTTTGCCGGTTTTTCTCGATCTTTGTGTCTAATGTTGTATATAATAATGGTACGAACCCTGTCAAGTGCGAGTCCGACTCGCACTTGGCCGGTTTTTTGATTCCCTGACTTCCTTTTGTGTCTCTTTTGCTTCATCTGCATCCTGCCTTTCATATAATTTTGGTGTAAATATTTATAAATATATTGCTACTTATTTAATTAATACCTTTTTCTAAATTCTGGTTCATTCTTCTTTTTGTAAAATCTGTTCCGTTTCCCTACCTTTAACCTTAGTCCCCGATAACTTGACACTATTCAACACCTTTTTCCAAATTCCGTTCCATTCTCAATTTGTAAAATAAGTTCCGTTTCCCTACCTTTATCCTGTCCTTCAATAACTTGACACTGGCGTAGGCACAAACCGTGCAGAGCTAATAATAAAAAAAAAAACTTGAGACTGGCACAAATCGTGCGAAGCCATGTCCCAAAAAAAAGAATAGATATTTCTGACGGGTATTGCGTGCAATGTACGAAGACATTTATGGTGATTTTCTTACCCTCCCATTTACTTCAGCGTGATGTTATGAAGCCTATGTTACACGGGAATCTGAGTAATAATAAGTAAGTAAAGTAAGTAAAATATTTATTTCCAAAAATATATACAAATTAAGGTTGCTTATAAATATAGACATAAAATGTATTTGCGTTTACCGGCAGTCCCCAAACTAGGCTAGGCCTGTATCTTGGGGACTTTATTAGTGTGCACAGTTTCTGTTTTATTTAGTCGTTGACCAATTCTTAAACGCAACAGCCTATTTAAAATATTTTACCGTGTACATAATTTGTATATCATCATCATCATCATCATCATCAACCCATTATGTCCCCACCGAGGGGCACGGGTCTCTTCCCTGAGGAAGGTATAGGCCGTACTCCACCACGGGGGCCAAGTCCGGATTGGTGGAGGCTTGTAGACTAGTGGCTCGTCTACTGTCAGAAGTTGTCAAGCCGCCCTAAGACCTCTGACTTGGCTTAACGACTGCCATCTATCGACGGCAGCCGGCACCAACAGCTTAACGTGCCTTGCGAAGCACGGAACCGCTTGGAAAAATGCCACTAGCGTTAGGCATAGACGGCCATGCACTGAACGCGCCCTGTGTTGCTTAACCTTCGTGATCGTTTAAGATCACTCAGGCAGCCGGGGCTACGAGCGATTCATAATTTGTATATAGTAGATTAATATTAGTTACATGTACATGCATAACATACACCTAAGGAGCATAGCTAATAGATACGAAATAAGATCCCTACATCCTGTATGGTATGAATATATAAACGTATACATATATACATGATATATACATACACATACCTTCATATATACTCATACACACATACATACAATTTATACAATATACATATTAAATATATAAGTATAATACTTAAAATGAGGGTTTACTTTACGATATTATGGAATAAGAATTCCGTCTCTGCATAATTCAGGGTAGTTAAGTGGTCAGTGACGGCATTCTTCGCAGAAAATATATTTAGGTTTATTAGGTTACATTTGAGATGATCTTTATTGTATAGAAAAGGAAACATAAAACGAGGAAAACGCTGGGCAAAATATGTCCTACAGAAAGGAGTGGGAAGTCTTGGGACTCGCCTGGACGAGGCAACTAGAGATGATGTAGCATGGGCTGTCATGATCGCTTTACGGACGTAATAGGCCACTTTCTTGGTACAATAGATCAGTGGAAAATCGATAAGGTTTCCTAAACATAACTTTTAGAACCGATCGCTGTGCTCTTTCCAATTTGATCAAGTGTGATTTTGCAGCACTTCCCCACACCCCCACGCAATACGTCAGCAAGGATTCACATAGAGCACGGTATATATTTATTAGCAAATACTTGGGCGCTGAGTTGCGTAGAAGCCTCATTATGTGGATTATTTTACGTATACGACTAGATAGTTCCGCAATGTGAGCCGAAAAGGTCAGTTTTTCATCTATTATAATCCCTAGGTATTTCAATTGTGATACTCTTTCTAGTATAACGCAGTTACAACGGTCAGAATGTACGTGATGGCAGCTGTTTAGACGAACTTTAATAGTTATAGATGGTGGTGGTTCCGTCGATTTAATTATGTGGAAAGCTAAATATTTGGTTTTTTCTGCATTGAGTGTCAGAAGGTTGTTATCCAACCAGCTAGCCACAGTTTTTAAGCCAAGATTTGCTAAAGAACATACGTCATTCCAGGTGTGGCCAAAAAAGAGAAGAGCTGTATCATCTGCGTAACATAAAGCCTCCGCGTTCCTCAGGGGCAGTGTAAGTAGGTCATTAATATACAACGTGAAAAGAGTGGGGCCCAAAATACTGCGGTACGCCGAAATCAATGCCAGCTGGATCACTGGAGTGCTAACCAATGTTTACGAACTGTCTCCGCTCCGAAAGATACCAAACCACTGAAGAGCAAATCCTCGAACTCCAATCGCTTCCATTTTTTTCAATAGTATCGGAACGGAGACAGTGTCGAATGCTTTCGCCAGATTCAGAAACACTCCCACACATTTTTTGCCCTGATCTATTTTATTTGAGACGAAGTCCACAATAGTTCTGCCAGCTTCTTCAGTGGATTTTTTTTGTCGAAGACCAAATTGTTTTTCAGAAAGAATGCCATTTATTTCTACGTACTTTCTGAGCCAATTGTTGACCAGCCTCTCAAGCAGCTTCGAGAAAACGCTTAGTAAGGAGATCGGCCTATAGTTACCAGGCGCATTTTTAGGGCCAGATTTATGAATTGGAGAGACCGAGGATATCTTCCAGTTTTTTGAAAAAGTACCACCGGAAAAACTCATATTAAATATGTGGCAGAGAGGTGTAACTAAGGTATGAAGGGATTGTTTTACAAATGAGTTTTTGATGCCATCTGGTCCAGGCGCGCACTCGTTTTTAAGCTGCTTTATTGCCCCCAGCAACTTCACCTCCATCTGTTGGAAAAATGAAGAAATAATTCAAAGTATTAGTCGCCTTCACCCCACCAGCTAATTCATCTTCAGTTACCTCCAATCTTTCCAGAATCTTTGAAGATAACTCTTTACCAACCGTAGTAAAAAAGGTGTTCGTAGTATTGAGGGCGTCAAGCGGATCCGGCAAAGAGTGGAGGAGTTCATCTGCAGTACTTCGTGTCGGTGTGGTATATGTGATATTCTTTATACATTTCGTACACTATCTAGTCTGCGGCAGTCGAATTCGTCTAGTTCTAAGGGCAAATCAAGGCCGGCCGGAATCGTAGTCGGCCTGACAGAACAAGCCAAAATTTGTAAAAGCTATTGGATGTGGCTGCCCGAGGATTTTCTCTAGAATCATAAATAGGGAGATGGTAGAGTTTTCATCGTAGAGCTGGGTAATAGGTACAATAATATATATATATATATATATACCCGAAGACATATATCTTCGAGAGCTGGGTAATAGGTACAATATGCAATGCTTTATATCTATTTATATATGATATAAAGCATTAACAGTAAATATAGCTAACAAAAGTTCTATAAAAGCCGGGGTTAGTACGTAAGCCATAGCTGAGTGACAATTTGAATATCTAATGATTCGTTTCCAGCTCAGAATTTTGAGGAACCCCTGAAAACGGACCTGTGTACTGGTCCAGATATTTTGTGGATTGAATCGTAACAGAATCGTAACGTAATCATGCTAAGTTTTATTCAATTCCGTTCAGTGGTTTTTGTGTGATTTGCGCACAAAGAAATAGAGTGAGACAGACATATGTAATCAGACAAAGACAAAACTTACAGATTTATTATGCGTGTAGATTAGAAACTAGTTTCGAATAAAGAAAAACAAAGGCTGTTTTCACAACTGGTTTCGAAACTGTGGCTTCGAAAGAGGCCGTAGGGATGTAAGTACCTACAAATTTGTACGGAACCCTCGGTGGGCGAGTCCGACTCGCATTTGTTCGGTTTTTTTATACACATAATCATAAAAAACGTAGAATGTTCGAGCAAGGCGCATACTTGACAAAACAGCAGTCTGAAGAAGTATCACGTATGGTTAGTCAATGGTGGTGACAGCATAAGCATAAGCAGCCTATTTACGTCCCACTGTAGGGCACAGGCCTTCTCTCAGGGAGAGAGTATGGGCTTTATCACCATGCGTGCCCACCGCGGATTGGCGATTTCAAGCGCTGAGGTATATGAATAGCTCAGACTTTCAGGTTTCCTCACGATGTTTTCCTTCACAGTTAGCGAATGGTATTGCTACTATAACTTCACAAATGTACATAACTTACAAAACAAAGTCATAGGTAAATGCCCGCACTGGGAATCGAACCCGGGTATCCCGCTTCCGAGTCCAAGGTTCTACCCACTAGGCTACCACCGCGGTGGTGACAGGCTGACCCACATCAGAATAATTTATAATCGACAGCACATCAATCTTCACGTGCGTGCACTCTACTCAGTCACGTTACGGTTGACTTTGCAACCACTATGTAAAGGTTGATGTCCTGTCGACTGTACCATTGTGCAAGTGCGAGGAAGTACGTGCACCACAATCCAACTAACCGTGAAGCTAACCGGCCGGGTAACTAGAGCGTTTAACGTTTGATCTTACAATGGAGAACTTGTATAAGAAAATGTAATCTTATTGGAAAGGGCATTTTAAAGTGAATAACCAAATATGTTTTTTTTTCTCTACGAAGAAAAAATATAAACTGTTGAAAAGTCATTACAGTCACGTGGTTCAAAAATGCGCCATAAAGTCGGACTCTAACTGTGACGTCACAACGACCTGAAGGTAACGCCTTATAAATAATTTATGAGGCGCTTATCAATTCTTGAGCTATCTCGTAAAATAAAGTTTTTATGCGTCTACGCTCTCAATAGAAAACTTTCAGTAAATCAATGAAAAACTTAATTTTAAAGGTTATATATTATTATTAACCAATCCGGACTTGGCCCCCGTGGTGGAGTATGGCCTATACCTTCCTCAGGGAAGAGACCCGTGCCCCTTGATGGGGACATAATGGGTTGATGATGATATATTATTAGAGTAACTTAATATTTTAAATTTTTTCAGACCTGTAAAGAGCCGAAAAAGCTACTTTTGTTGCTTTATTTTTATTTTTTTCTAACCTTTTCTATGGTAAACAAACAATGCCACTCCAATCGAAGTTTGATGCCAGTTCCCCATCAATAGTTAGCAACTACTGAAATAGTCTATGCTTACTGACCTGGGTTTTAGGTTGGGTATCCTGTACGCTAGAAGTTCCGTAAACAGGTCGTTTGAGAGGTGTGTGCGTGTATTTTTTTTCTTTGCAGCTAAATAAAATAAAGTGAAGCCACATTTTCCATCGAATAAAACTCGCTATCAAAACCTACAGGGCAATTCTCTATTGGGCAATTGACTATAAAGGTTTCCTTGTTAAATCATCATCATCATCATCAGCCATTTGACGCCCACTGCAGGTCATAGGCCTCCTTCGTGGTTTTCCTAACCATGAAGGGGTTTGCCATAATCGCCACGCTTGGCAGGCGGGTTGGCGATCGTAATATGCGGTTGGAATCTCAGGAAGACGTTGCTGCCCGTCTCCTGGTAATATATTTCCTTAGTCGTCTTCTACGACATCCACGGAAGGAAATGGAGTGACGCTATTCTTAATCCGGCGCCACACGGAAAATAAAAATCCTTGTTAAATATGAAACACTAAAAACAAAAAAATATATTAGTTGTATATACGTAATACTAGTTATACACAACTAATATTCGGGAGAGTCTTAGAAAAGTCTTTTCGTCTAATATACCTCAATCTCTCAAGACAAAATTATACAACCAGTGTGTGTTATCTACCAGTGATGACTTATGGCACTGAAACGTGGTCTCTCACTGTGGGCCTCATAAGAAGGCTCAAGGTCACGCAACGAGCTTTGGAAAGGGCTATGCTCGGAATTTCTCTACGAGATCGAATCAGAAATGATGAGATCCGTAGACGAACGAAAGTCGTCGACATAGCCCAGCGGATTAGTAAGTTGAAGTGGCAGTGGGCGGGGCACATAGCACGCAGAACTGATGGCCGATGGGGCCGAAAAGTTCTCGAATGGAGACCACATATCGGCAAGCGCAGCGTAGGACGACCAGCCACAAGATGGACAGATGACCTCATCCAAGTGGCAGGAAAGCGCTGGATGCAGGCCGCTTCCAACCGGCCTGCCTGAGGCCGGAGGCCTATGTCCAGCAGTGGACTTCTTGTGCCTGAATGATGATGATTATGAATATTCTACCCTTATTCTGAAGCAGCGATATTTTCGGAAGGATCGTCGACGTCGCGCTTGAGCCCGACAATTCACTCGAATCTAGCGACAAATATGGTTCTTTTTTGAATACACAAACAACCATCTTGTTACGTCCGACAATGTCGCATTTTTCATAATAAGGGCCCAGGGTTATTTCTAAAATACGTAATTCTTGAGACACCCCAATCAGAGTTTGTGTTTGGCAACAACTTTTGCTCTGGAAATTTTATTAAATTCGCGCTGTACGCGTTCTACCGATGTGGCAGCCTTCAGTAAATCATTGTGCTACGTCGAAGAATATACATTATATTTTAAGACATTCCCAGACAACCACGATAACTCATGAGTATTTTATCTCAAAAAACGGAAAATTTTTGAAAACTCTTAGAACAAACAATAATTATCGTAAATGACAAACTGTAACCGCCATTTTTCAGGAATTGCACATTTTTTAACGCGTGGATACACAATAGGTAGGTATTTTTTTCTATTAAACCTTAGACCTTTTGCATTTACGTAGTGAGATGATTTACACAGCGTCCAGTGGCACCTTCACTCAAGATAGATGGGTTAAGGGACCACTCGGACGCTGCAGTGCCTGGAACATTGTATTTTAGATGGAGTAGGCTTGCCCAGCACCTATCCTGACAGCTTTATCGGCCTAGCCCACAGGAAATACAAGTCAATACGTGCGTAGCCAACTCAGCTGCGGGTTTCGTCTCGATGTTTTCCTTCTCCGTTTTTCTATTACAATAATCAATATAAAATATTCTTGTCGTCACCTGCTTGGCGGAACTTACGAGCAAAATGAGAATATCTTCGATTAAATTGTCATAAACAAGCTTCAAATGCACTGCATATTTCAAGCGCTTTTTCTCCGGAACGTTTGTTTTGGCATTAAAGCGGTTTACGCATCGCGTTCACAATCAATAAGTAGAACGTAAATGGTGATAATATTACAATCACAGTAAAATAAAATGTAAAACATGAGTTTACAGATTTATTTTATGTTTTGCTAAAAAGGAGCGAATTCTGTTTTAAAGCATTATAGTAATAAAAAAATATTTACTTCATTCCGGAATCACTTGTTTGAATTGTGAAACCTGGTCGGACTCTTCCGACGAAAATTCAAGTGAATCTAATCTAATCTAATGATGAAGCAAAGAAGATCTGCCAGGACAGTGGCAAGAAGCAAACCCTGGTCTTTGCCTACCTCTCCAGGATACAGGCGTTAGTTTATTATATATATGGATGTAGTTATGTTAATTGAACACAAAAAAGGAACTTTCCTTTTCATTTCAGCGTAAGGCTGCAAGTGATGCAAAACACAACTTTTCATTGAAACAATACAAAATCGAAAACCTATTTTATTATTAGGTCGCGGGTTCAACTCCCGGCAAGGGTGAAATTTAAATAGGCTTTAAATAGGTTTTTAAAAATATTCCTCAGCACGGATTAGTGCAACAAAAAGAATATAATTATGTAAAATTATTAGTTGTACTTTTTAGGGATCCGTAGTCAACAAGGATACCCTTATAGTTTCACCATGCTGTCCATCGGTCTGTATGTCTGTCTGTCCGTTTGTCTGTCCACGGTTTAGCAAAGAGACGACAAGTACTAGAAAGCTAAAATTTGGCATAAATGTACATATTAATCACGTCGACAAAACGGTAGAATCAAATCTCAACAATTTTAGTATCCTCGCCTGCACCTAAATTACCATAGTGTGGGATATCGTTGCATTCAGAGCAGTAGCACATTATATTAAACTTAAAAGGAAAACTATCACGGCTAAGTAGGCTTTACAAGTTAATGAGTAGTAGGCGACTGACTTATAAAAGAAATACTTCGTACAAATTCCATTCCATCTAAAAATTACTTTGATGAAGATGTTAGTTCTGTAAAGTAGGTAAAAACCCCCTCCTTCCACGGAACCCTACACTGAGCATTGCCCGACATGCATTTGGTTGTTTTTTTTTATTTTTCATATTATATATCAATTTACAATCTTAAAACCTGACGCGGCACATTTGTATGAAAAATAACAAAACACAAAATGAAGAACCTTAAACTTTTGTTAACAGGAAGTGGTTCAATGTATCGATACAGTTTTCAGGTTTTAAGTTATATTAATAACATGTTGTACAAACCAGTTTTTTGGGGCTATTCATCAAATCAACACAAGAGATTGGACACACCTCGCACATGACAATCCAAAGGGTATTATCTCGATAAAAAACTTTTTTTTTTACAGCCTAAACGAATTCGCGTAAATTTTCTCCACAATCTGGCAAGACAGCCATATCTCTAGGACAATTTAAGGCCAAGAGATGGCGCTATACGACTGTCTTGCCATTTTGGTTGCTATACATTCGTGCGGGCAAGACTGTCACACTTTAGTTGGCCCGTAAGCCCCCGCCTGAGATCGACGTGTCGCTCGTGTTATTTCTAGTTACGACAGGTGGTGTGTCAATAATTGCTAAAAAAATTGTGTGGTAAGTAGTCTAGAATGTATTATCATTTAGTTAATACTGTTTAGCCTGATTTTAATTAAATACTCATTTGTATTATTTCGACTTAATACTTTATAGTCTGTTTTTATTTTCACAACTTCGGAATACCGTTGCTTTATTTTGTCTTAATACCATATTGCCAACGGTTTTTTGTATATACTACACTCTGTCCAGTTTTTTTACGTTTTTGTTTTGGTTGTAAGCCGAATACTACCATTTTGACTGACAATAAATTGAAAATTCTTGTTTTCAGAAACATCATGAAATTTTATAAACGCGCAGCGAAGTTGGTTTTGGCTGCTAATCCAGCTATCAAAGAAGACAATAGTGCTGAAAACCTGGAGGTAGAGGAAGAAGACTGTGACGATGATGTAGCCGACCCCACTTATCGTCCATCTGAAGAATTTATGCCTCCAAGTTCCCCGGATGCTTTGCCAGATCACCAACAGCACTGCGAGTACACAAACTGTACTTCAGAAGTGTTTTCCGCTTGCTTTAAGTGCAACAGTTTTCTTTGCTGGTACCATTTTGAAGAGCCTTCTTTCGCTAATGATTGCTCAAATCATAATGCGAGCTGCGAATCTATATTGAACATGGATTATAATCTCCTAATGCAGCAAAACAAGTCAGGTAATAGTATTTTACTATCGAAAGACCAACAGAGCCAATTCCTTTAGGTACTACTCATACTACTACCGATTTTTCTACACAACAATGTGAGTTTTTGCTTTGCTCTAGAAATGTTTTTACGACTTGCTTGAAATGCCAATGTTTTCTTTGCACCCTGCACTTCGAAGATTCGAGCTTAGTCGGGGATTGTTCGAACCATACGCCATTTTCAAAGGACAAACCAGACCAATCGATCGCGAAGCCTGAGCCAAAAAAAGAATCTGTCAAAAAGGCTACTAAAAGAAAGCGAAATAACGGTTTGGAGTACATAAATTCTGGCAAAAAACATGTTCCGGCAAGATCTGTGAAACCTCCATGTGATAAAAAATGCCGACTTAAATGCTTTGAAAAAATTAATGAACATGACCGACAGAAAGTATTCGATCAATACTGGGCCTTAGGTGATATAACGAGACAACGAGATTTTATCAAGTTTAGCACTGAAGTCGTCAACCCCCAAAATCGAAGCCAATGCGATACATGCCATGGAGGAAAAAAACAAAGGGCTAATAACTATGCCTTTTACCTCAATGTAGAGTTGAATAAAATAAGGGTATGCAAGCAGTTTTTTAAGGCAACTTTGGATATAAACGATCGGGTGATTGGAACAGTCAGAGCGAAAGTAGCCAAAAACGGTTATATTGTAGAAGACCTAAGAGGCAAACATCAAAAGACAAAACTTGTTGAGGAGTCTCAGAATGTTCGTGACTTTATAAATACAATTCCACGCATCGAAAGCCATTACCTACGTGCACAGACGTCACGGAAATTCATTGAGGGGGGCAAAACACTTTCCGAAATTTACAATGATTATAAGCTCCAGTGTGAAGAACATTCTAAAAAACCTGTTAGCAAGACCACATTTTGCAATATTTTTCATAAGGATTTCAATATATCCTTCTTTACTCCCAAAAAGGACAGATGTGAGCTATGTGTTTCGTATGAAAATAGCAGTGATCAGGAGAAACTAGCAATGAAAGAGCAATATGAAACACATCTCAGGGAGAAACAGCTGAGTAGAGAAGAAAAATATAGAGACAAGCAGATGACTAACCAAATATACGTGGTAGCTTGCTACGACCTGCAAGCTGTACTGACGACCCCTAGAGGTGAAGTATCTGTGTTTTATTACATTTCCAAACTGGCTACGTACAACCTTACTATAGCTGAACTGGTATCATGTCTTACGACTTGTTTTGTATGGCACGAAGGCCAAGGTAACCGAGGTGTAACAGAGATCGGATCTTGTGTTTGGAAGTTTTTGACCAAAAAGTCAGAGGCAGTTAATTCAGACGACTTGCAGGTTGTTTTTTATTCTGACAACTGTTGCGGGCAGCAGAAAAACAAATTCATGATTGCTCTTTATGTGTATGCTGTCAATAAGTTAAAAATAAAATCCATAACCCACAAATTTCTGATAAAAGGCCACACCCAAAACGAAGGAGATGCCGTACATTCAACTATTGAAAAGCAGATTAAAAGAGCTTTAAAATGTGGTTCCATTTACAGTCCTCAAGAGTACCTATGTTTCATTGATCAAAACTGCCAAAAAAAATCCTCCCTACTACAAAGTTGAGGAATTAGACTTTTCTGATTTTTATGATCTGAAAAATTTGTGTGAACAGATTGGAGCAAATTTTTCTCGCACCACAAACAATGAAAACATAAAATTGACTAATTTCAAAATAATTGAAGTTCGAAAGGATGATCCGATTGCGTTTTATGTGAAAACTTCCTATGCAGATGTCGATTTTAAACGTATAGAGATCAGAAAAATTACGTGATTCCTGACAATTTAGGCAGAGCGTATACGGAAAATATCCCAGTCAGTGAAAAGAAAAAGCAGGATATTTTGAAGTTAATTGAAAAAAACCACATCCCCAAAAATCATTTTGATTTCTATAATAGGCTGTAATTGTTTTCAAGTCTTAGCCCCGATTTCTTTAACGCATTTATTTTGATCTGATTTAAGATAGGTAGGATTGGTAATGCTATTGATCATGTTCGTAGAGGCTGTAATTTCCTTAGTACGAGTAGTACATAGTTTAAAGGTCAACATCTTTTTTTGATAAAATACTCATTAAAAGTAAAGATTTAAGATTAAAATATAATAGTTTCTATTTGCCTCGCAGAGCGTGCCATATTGAAAGTTAATAGATTATAAGTATTAGTTTAAAGACTTTATCGAAGACTGAATTACCTAAGTGTTGATACCAATTATTTTTGATAACTATTATAGTAATTAAAATGTTATAGTCTGAAGTTATAAACTATGATAAGTGTGCCCTAGGCAGTAAAACATATTGAACATTTTCGTAAGGTGTCTGTTTTCTATAACTATTATTATTTTTGATTTTTGAGAAAGTTGTGATTTCTTTTGTTACATACTTGATGATTACTTAAGTTGAACTACTGACGTTTATAATTAAAAGACTGATTTCATATCATAATATTATTTCATTTAATACACTTTGATAATTATAATTATCAATTCCGGTCAAAACGCCTGTATTATTTCAAATACTACATTATAATAGGTTATTATAAAGCTAGCTATAGGGTCATAAATACAAATTCAAATAATTTTGGCAGGCAAAACAGTATTAACTCGATAGTGTGTCAGATAAAATTGCATAACTATTAAGCTGCCAGTTTAAAACAATTTTTTTGTTGTCAGTTATGTAAGCTAAGAACCAACCTACAAAATGAATATAAAAAGTACAACTATTTCGTCTGTGTTACAGTGTTAAGAATTTTCAAATATTTAATACGCTTTTTCTCGAAACTTACTTTTTTCAGATAATACCCTTTGGATTGTCATGTGCGACCTGTGTCCTGTTGGTGAAACTCAATATTAGTAGCACTTATTATTTTGTCATCTGGACACGCCCACATTTTTAGTCCTGTCCACCTAGTGAAAATTAAGTAAAATAATTTTTATGTTTTTACCTACTGCACACACGTTCCCCTTCTCCTCTTTTTTTTAATGTTCACAATGTTCTTTTGTTCACATTCAGTTTTTTTTAAAAGGTTACAGTCAGGTTAATAATTGCCTCACTTATTGAATTTATGAACGAGGCGATTTCATGAAAAAGCTTCCTCACTTTTTTGCTTGAAAACCCTTATCAGCTTCTATTTAAGGCATTTTGACATAAAACAAATCTATAACAATCAAGTAATAACATAATATATTAACCTGGAAACATGTAAACTGAGCTGATGTTACTTTTATGATTACCTAAAGGTACTTTCGTAACAATAGCTTTAAAATATTTAATATAATCTAAGTATACTTTTATTTTAAAATCATTACTTCGAGTATCACAGAAAAATCAAATAACATGCAAAATTCAGCAAAATATATTTTTCAAGGATAAACGCAACGATGTTCTAACTTTGATTAATATACAATCTATTCCTATAAAGCATGCTTGCTTACTAAATGTAGTTTCAGTTACAATAGCGTAGTCGAAACGTTCAACCTTGTGTAGCTATAGGTAGCACAAAAAAAAAATAGGATGTCAGAATAATCATCAATAGAGCATACTTATGACATAACAATAGTAAAAACAAACAATAATCATTCTACATAACTCTGTAACAACTATATTTGACACTTTGGAAAGAGATCATATAGAGATCAATAAAATCAACATAGAATATTATTACAAGATAGAATAAAACTACTTGTATTTAGGTACTTAATTTTTCCAATACTGTGACCGATGCTAATTTCTCCTGATTCAAACTCTCTAACAGTGGTCGCAATCGTAGCGTTCATTCTGATAGTTTAAATTTTTTTTTCTTCATATATGGCCATCCATCATAACCCGGCATCAAAACTCATTCATGTCTGTTTTGATCGCGATCAGAAGCGGTATTATACTATACTACATTTGATATCCGTTTAAATTTTTTAGCTATTTTGACATTCCATGCCTCTACAAAATTATTAGTGCGATGACGTTCTTTGTTTTGTCTTTGTTAAGTTTTGATGAGGTAGTCGTTAAATTTTGTTGCATCTTCAGTGTTTAAGTATTTCGCCATGATATATCAGGCATCTGATTGTGCGTCAATCAGTAAAAGTGGCAATGTGCAATATCTCTTTACGTCCAATTTCGACTTTGTTGGGCGCAACGTTTCTGCTTTTTGCCACAGACATCTCTTGACATCAGTATAGCATCCCACAATTTTACATTCTGAAATTCGTGTTGCAAAGCTTGTATAAGAGGTACATGTGATAGTTTCTCGATGCCAACCCGGTATTTGGCTCTTAATCAAACAAAACCCCTTCATTACTATGGTAGGCAGAAACGAGAATACGTTGATCTCCGATGCGATCCGCAAGCAAGATATCTTGAAACTACTCAGGTACAACTATATTAGCTATATTATTGAATGATATACATTGTACGCCCAATGAATTGTGCCTTTTTCTATATAGTTTATTTTTCACACTTTGGAAACGTGGGATGTTGCAACTAAATGGAATCCTTTCTCTTTCATTCGCTAAATAGTCTCAAAGTATAGACTTGAGACATAAGCAGCTAGATTATGCTTTACTTGATACTCGTAATCATTTAAATTCATAAGAATCTCGTTATTTGTCTAAGCGCCCTTATGATTATTCTCAGTTGCTTGTAATATAGTGGTGCTATTAAAGTTTAATTTGATCGTAGTCAAACTATGAGGTTGACTTTCTTGAGCAGCGCCTCCATCTTTATTTTTCCTTAGTTATACATATTTGTATTCAACTTTTAAAAAATTGGATGATTTATTGTAGAATTAATGTATGAAAATATATTTCTGTTAGCCAATGATGGGCCTGCAACTTCTTCTATAGACAGAATTATCTTTACATGAAACAATAAATAAGATTTTTATGAAAAAATAAAATACAATAAATACATACATACCAAAAATACGATGTTGAATTAGGAACTTACCTGTTTTAAAATCCACGATACTTTTAAATGGCACAAATACTGTACGAAATACACACGAGAAACGAAGTAAACTGATAACGAATCATGACCAAAGAGTTACCGGGTTGGGATTTGTTACCTGTTCTAACCAATCAGAGCAGACTACGTCATTGTTTGTCACCGGCCGCTGGGAATACAAAAAAAGTGCAATAAAACTGGTTACATGTTGAAGATTATAGAAAAGCATAGATATAGTGACTTTCGCGTACCAACGATGTCAAAATACCTATATTCTTCATAAATTCAAAAATTCTGAAAATTTTACATTAAACATACAAAATTACCCGTTCCTACCAGTGGAACGTTTAGTGGCCAGTGATTATTCTTACACAAAATATTAATTTGCGTGAATGTACTTTGTCATAAATTCGGGTAAAATAGGAACGTGTGTCCAGTTCGCGAAAACATAAAAGTGATTTAATTGAAGTTTCACTACATCGACACGCATAAAAATGATGGCGTATCC
Source organism: Yponomeuta malinellus (assembly GCA_947308005.1). Classification (NCBI taxonomy): domain Eukaryota; kingdom Metazoa; phylum Arthropoda; class Insecta; order Lepidoptera; family Yponomeutidae; genus Yponomeuta; species Yponomeuta malinellus. The sequence continues at coordinate 7,668,463 of OX371008.1, read as the reverse complement.
AGACATAATAAGTGAAACAAGTTTCAACAACTGGACACACGTGTGTCTAGTCTTTTGTGTCGAGTTGGTGAATAACCTGTTTGTTGGGTAATCGCAGCAAAGGCCTTGAATATTTTCAGTGGATCATTGCTGATATACATTATTGCTGAATTCTTTGTGGACAAGGCTGCGGGGATAGCCATTGTTTATGAAGATTCCGGAATTAAATAAAATCTTGGTACTGAGATAACTAACACCTCTATTCTACAAAATAATATGATAGTTTTTTCAGTCTAAAGATTTTATTTAATTCTTGATACCTTATCAACAATAGCTATTCCAACAGCCTTGTATGCATAGTGTTCTGTGATATTTTATAGCCAATGTCCATTTCGAAGGCTCATTGTAACTCTCCATGAAAGGAATTTGGTTCGCATTACACGCTGTTAATTGTAATATTCTGTCAGGATCTTATTTAAATAAAAACATTTCCTCTATTCATTATTTTATTTCCGTGAACCAAACAAAAGTTTCTGTAGACCGCTTCACCTCAATCATTTGCCACGTACCTTGTGGTATAATTATAGAGACGACAGCTGTGTTCAGTCAGATAATTGTTAACTTCTCAGCAGACACCACCATCGACGAAATCGTAAGGCACGTCGCAAATTACTGTGCTCCCAAGTTGAAGTATTCAGTTTGCACACGTCACAGTTGCAACTGACCTTCAGAATCGGCGCGAATCATTCACCGATAAAGTGCACGCTACGAAATTTATAGAACGGATTAGCGAGCAACGTTGCGTGAAAAGCAGGCTCTACATTGGCAAAGAGGTAGCCGAATTTGTGCAACCAAAAATGAGAAAGAACTTGTTTCATTTACATAAGAAGTAGGCACGCGCTCGAGCTCGGGTCACCACTCAGTGTGGTTTGTAAACCTCGATAGGAACGTCGCATTGTTTTTTTTCTTCACCAGACTGGTGCGTAGGGCACGGTTTTTTGCGATGTGTGAACGGTATGTTCTAGTTATCACCTTCTTGGCGGTCACAGCGTCTTTTGTCAGTGATTGTACAGCAAAAAAAGCACGTGAGTATTGTTTCAAATAATTTTTCATAGTTTTTTTTTTAATAATTCATTAAGATTACCAGACTAAACTAAACATAACTACAAATAAGCTGAGCTTTACTGAACTACTAGTTCACTCTACTAGTAATTTAATTTATTTAGTTAGAGCATACCTTTCATAATAATATTATACTAAGAATACAGAAGTTTTACCAACGTTTTTAGTGTGCAATGTCTGCAAATATTTGGGAGGTCGAAAGTCCGTTTTATTGATATTGTGCAAAATACCAACTATGAAATATCCCTGGCGAGTGAAACTAATTGCGAAAAGTGGCGATTTATTAGGAAACTAATGAATATTTTTGCAACACAATATTGTAAATACGTTATTGATTCATCAGCTATAAGGACTGAGCAGTAGGTCAACAATCATACGATTGTTCAGTGCATTCCACATTAGGTAAATAGAGTTTTTGTTGCCTGAACATACAAAAGAAATATGATTATGATAGCAAGATTTACAGTCAATTCACAAGGACTTTTGATTAATGAATGTTCAACTTTGACTTTTGCTTGTGCATCATGCTTCATTGGTATTGCAATATTATTTTCCTTTTAAAATAGTTAGCTTTAGACATTTCGCGACATTTTTTATCTGTATGCTACATAAATGCCCTAATATTATAAATATCATATTACACGTTTTTTGTTTAGCAGTTTTATTGTGCGAGTTGGAATCGTCCACCAAGGGTTCCGTACAAATTTTTAGGTACTTACATACTACAAAAAGTGCAGGAATCGAGTCTCGCAGTTTTTCCGAACATTTCCGGAACTTCAAAGACTGTATAGTTTTCAGAATTGTCCTTGTATTTGTAGTATGCGGCAATAACACTTGCCAAATTTTATAGTTTTAGGTCAATGGAAAGTACCCTATAAATTTTGATTCCCTTGAGTGTCAAAATTTACGTTTTTTACGGCATAAACGGCCGTAACTTTTTTACGTTAACTTGCAATGGTTTCGGCCTTTGGCCTCCACCGGTGGTACTAAAAAAAAAAGACGGATTTCTATGAAAAAGTTAATTTTCAGCACAAAATTTTCTAATAAAGTGTGTAATTTTCAAACTTTAATGAGTCGGTGGCCAACTTGAATGGCCGCGTGTCTCGGTAGCGTGCCGCTAGAGTTTAATTTTACAGCTTTAAGAGACTGTAGACTTGAGTACATTATTTTAATTTCAACTCCATACCTCTACGCGTTCCAAAGATACGAACAAAGGGTCTTGAAGGCAGACGGACGGACGGACGGACAACAAAATGATCCTATAAAGGTTCGTTTTTCCTTTTTAGTTACCGAACCCTAAAAAATATCTCAAGAATCACGGAGTTATTTATAAAAACCCGATTTCTCTGAAACACTCCTAAAATTCATTTGAAAGAATTTATGGAATAATAATTTTATTCTTTGGATAATCAACCTGTTGTCTATTATTTCGGTGGCGGTAGCGAAGTAGTAGATCACCGGCCTCACATTTGTGAGGTTGTAGGTTCGCATCCCAGGACGTACCAATGACTTCGTTTGCTAAATTACGTACATTTGTGAAGTTGTAGCAGCAAAACCACTCACTAACTGTGAAAGAAAACGTCGTGAGAAAACCTCGGTGTCTGAGGTATTTACGTCCCTCACCGCTTACTGCGCACAGAGGCCCAACTGTGAGGCCAAGTGCGGAAATCTCAGATCTAACTAAAACAACAACAACCTATTCTCCATTTTATGTTTTAGGGAATTAGGAACTGGGTTCGGGGGTTCTACTTTCAAGCATACAAAAACCTAATAAATAGAAGTAGAACACGCGCCAACATTAACATTAAGAGCATCTGCCCACCAACTGTTATGCAGTTTGGTAAAATACAATTTTGTATTTTTCTATATTTATCTGAATAAAAATCTTAAAATAAAATATTCATTCATTTATTCATTCACTCATTCATAACGGTCTTATTTATAAAACGTGATTCCTCTCAGGACTCCTCAGAGATATTTTAAATGATCTGCAGTTACATCTTTCCCTTTACCACAGACTATATAAACTGCATCTGAGGATTGTTTCCAGGAATCGTATTTTTATAAACAAGACATTTTAATTAGAAACGTAACTTTACAGTTAAAAAGTAAAGTAAAGTAAAGTATCGTTTAGTCATGTACATGGGTAAATAATATAGATCTTTATATATAAGTATCTGCAGTAAACTCGTTTTTTAGGGTTCCGTAATCGACAAGAAACCCTTATAGTTTCCCCACGTCCGTCCGTGTGTCTGGCCGCCTGCCTGTCCGCGTCCTAGCTCAGGGACGATTGGTACGAGAATGCTAAAATTTGGAATATACGTACAATATTAATCATAAAAAAACATTTCTTTTTTTAGTTTTCTCCCTACGCCTACTCTTAAATTAGGGATGCAATTTGTTTTTCGCCTTCACTTATAGTATGGGGTATCGTTTATTTATCGTTTCAGAATATTGTGGGCATAAGAAGACCATATTTTGGGTTCCGTTAATATTAAGCTTTGAAGCCCAAATGTTTGTCCGAGTAGGGCCCCTTTCTCCTGGCTAAACTGTTGATTGTAGAAACCTGACAAATTTCAGGGTAGTAGCATATGAACTTACGAGTAAAAGGAAAACTATCACGGCTAAGTATGCTTTACAAGTTAACGAGTAATAGGCGACCAACGTATAAAAGGGAAACTTCGTACAAAATCCATTGAAAATTGCGTTCATAAAGTTGTTAGGTCTGTATAAGCAGATAAAACCCCCTCTTTCTACGGAACCTTACAGTGCACGTGACCCAACACCGTATTTTAGTTTTGAGGATTGTTTCCATTACCTGTGCCTTAAAACCGTACTTTTTACCAAATTTTATGATCCTACTCATAGGTCAATGGGAACGCTATTGATTTTGGTTTCTTTACGTATGTCAGAATATGCGGCATTACTGGCCCCACTCTTTATTGTATTGACTTAGAAGTCTGAAAAATAAAACTTTAATGTTAACTCTTGTATTTTAAACAATACACATTTGAGAAAAAAACTCTTAAAACGAAAGATGTTCAAAACCACAGACATTGGGGCAGTTTCAGGAATTGAGGTAACCCAGTTTAAAACTGAAAGGGAGGTCCTCTCACGTTTCGGTACAAATTAATAAATAAATAACTTCCACAAAACACATCCACTTGTCCTGGTCCCAAACTAACATGGAAACACAGACTGTAGTCATTTGTACAAATGTACGTGGGAATATCTCATTATAGTATAGGTTTCATTTAGGATATTGTCATATATCTACCTAGACTTGCCTTTAAACCATAAAAAGATTGTTAGGTCTTATCTTTTTATTTTTCTTAAATGTATGGTTGCCTCAGACTTCATCACTCATATAAAAAAACTTCACATTGTTAACAAAATAACAAGATAAAATAACAAGTTTTCTCATTTCTAACACTGCTTATGACAGCTAGAGACACGTTCGTAATATTTGACAAGGTTAACATGTTACTCATAAGAAAAATAATAATTACAATTCGTGGCAGAAACGAGAAATTAATTGAAGCAGTATTTATTCCAGTTGTGTAAATATGTTTACCATTCTATTTTTTAATTTTAAGAGTAGTTACTAGTAAAGGAAAAACACCGAATCACTCTGTTGTCCGTTTATCAGCCAAGACCCTTTTAATGTCCTTATTTCATGTAATAAATCAGTACGTATAGTGTCCTAGATATTGAGGTCCGAAAATCGTAAATTCGTCACTTAGCTCGCTCATTGAATCGCTCACCAATAGATCCCCAAATTCCAATCAAGCTAGAGCGCATAACTGGGAACAAAGCTGATAGTGTTTAACGAGCGGACGGCGAAAAAAATCGAAAATTATAAATGATAAACACGACGAGTGACGAATGACGAGTTATCCAGGGTCGTAATTTATGAAGGCGCATGAAAGTCTGTTATCCGTTGTAGATAGAGAAAAACTTTTTGAAGAGGCCTCTTTAGTAACTAACTAGCTGGTGCCCGCGACTTCGTCTGCGCAGAATTAGTACTATTAGTTATATTTTGAACAATTCACACAATATCTCTATAGCCTAGTGTTATTCTGATGTATAAGCTATATTATTGTACAGTTTCATAAAATATATTCAGTAGTTTTTGCGTGAAAAAGTAACTAACATCCATATATACAAACTTTCGCGTTTATAATATTAGTAGGATAAAGTTGTGCATTAGTATTGATTTTAAAACAAACAGTGTCAGTAAAAAAAATCTAATATCACTTTTTAGGGTACCCGAAGGGTACCAAACGGGACCCTATTACTAAGACTTCACTGTCCGTCTGTCTGTGTCTGTCACCAGGCTGTGAATCTCATGAATCGTGATAGCTAGGCAGTTGAAATTTTTACAGATGATGTATTTCTATTACCGCTATAACAGCAAATATTAAAAACTGAATAAAAAAAATATTTAAGAGGGCTCCGATACAACAAACGTAACTTTTTTGCCGTTTTTTGCTCGATATTAATAACGGCAACATGTAAACGCTTCAAATGTTAACAGAATATTTTATATTCGCTTCAAAAATAGGTAATTAAATTAAAATAAAATAAATATTTATGGGGGTTCCCATACAACAAACATGATTTTTTGCCGTTTTTTCTCGATCTTTGGGTCTATTGTTGTAAAGATAATGGTATGGAACCCTTCCTTCGCGCGCGAGTCCGACTCGCACTTGGCTGGTTTTGTCATTACTTTAATAACATTCGATAATTTTTTTATCGTCTTTAAACAACTTATAAAAGGTCGTACAATCTCAAAAAAACATAAATGTGAAAATCTTGGTCAAATTCTCGTCCCAATTATGTACCTAGATATTTTCTCATATATGATCTAGATACATAATTTACTTGCATATCCTACATATCTGTATCCTACAATTAGGAATAAAGATATTTTTTTATTGTATTGTATTGGATGTCTATGATATTTCTCTTTCATTTCCTTCCGTGGATGTCGTAAAAGGCGACTAAGGAAATACATTACCAGGAGACGGGCAACAGCGTCTTCCTGAGATTCCAACCGCATACTGCGATCACCAACCCGCCTGCCAAGCGTGGCGGTTATGGCAAAACCATGAGGGAGGCCTGAGGCGCGACTATTCTCCAAAGAACTATCGTTGCGCCTCATCGACATGACTAGCGACCCCAGGGCTGGCTATTACCTCGGGCAGAAGATAAGTCTCGCCATCCAATGAGGTAACGTAGCTAGCATACTGGGTACCCTTCCCAGAGTAGTGATCTGGGCACAGTTTTCTATTTTTAGTTATTTTTAATGATAGGTTAAAAAAAACAGTGAATATTATAAATGTATGATTGTAAATAAATATTACCCAGTATTTCTTATTTACTAAGTTTGGTATCTCTGATGTATTATATATATATTCTTTTTGTTGCAAAAATAGAAAACTGTGATCTGGGTACAGTTTTCTATTTTTAGTTATTTTTAATGATAGGTTAAAAAAACAGTGAATATTATTAATTTATGATTGTAAATAAATATTACCCAGTATTTCTTATTTACTAAGTTTGGTATCTCTGATGTATTATATCTTTTTGTTGCACTAACCCGTGCTGAGGACAATTTTAAAAACCTATTTAGGTTTAGAAGCTAAAAATTCCACCCATGCCGGGAGTTGAACCCGCAACCTCTGATTAACCGTGCCAGCGCTCTCCCAACTGAGCTAATGGGCAAGTGCAAGCTCTGACGTACTAATTAGTTCCAACAGAGGTCTTTGTAGTGCCCAAACATTAATTGATGAGATTTAGTCGCATTACATAGTTTCTTGTTGCAGTTGAACTAACTTGAGTTTCGAAATCACTAAGTTTCGAACTTATGTCGGTCGGCATGCCACTTGTCTTTGATTTATGTTTCCTTGGAAATTATGTTGTTGTTACCTCGGTATTTAAAGTTAACTATGTAAGATTAAAAAAATACCTCAATTACACTGCTAAATGCTCACGTCTCAAATGACAGGCTTCATTCAGCTAAAGGTCATCATATTGTTACGCTATTTTTCAGCATGTTACAAGTAGCCATGTAATCGTTGCATAATTATTGTCTTAAATAGTTTTGTTTCGTTCAGTACGACGAAGGTTAGTCATGCAATTGAAGGAGGATAGAAAATCGAAACTAATGACTGGCGTACCCATGTAAAGCAAAAGTTGTTTTCATTGTCTAGTTCTGACGGCCAATGTATTTTTTTTTTTGTAAAGGCTAGCCAAATGAGAGCAGTCTTGTTTCGTATTTTTTTTTCTGAAGGCTGAAGGTATTATGCATTGTCTCTTTTGAAGGAGTGTTTAGTTGAAGGTTACAAAGCATATGCTGCCATTTTGATTGATTGAACCCAATTATTTATACCATCGAATTATATTGCAGACCAGATTTTTATTTTGAGTATTAATTCTCTCTTAAAGCAGTCATTAAAATCTTCTGGTTAGCACGTGATTGAATATCAATTAGTGGTTAAAGCTAGAATTAAACGGCCTTTGAAATATTGAAAAAGGGAAACGAGATTTAATATTAGGATCTACGAAACTGCGCCATGTGCACTTTTAATTTCCTTGTAACTAAATAAGTCAGAAGATACGCGGACAGCTATAATTCGAGCTGTTTCTGTAGTACTACTTAGACGACGGACCATCTTTCATAGTGGCATGCGTGCCCTAACACTCAGGAGGACCTAATGATTGCAACTGATAACGCAGCATCGCAAAGTTAAGCATTGGTAGCCTAATGGGTAGAACATCGGACTCGGAAGCTAAAGACCCAGGTTCGATTCCCAGTGCAGGCATGTACCTATGACTTAGTTTTCTAAGTTATTTACATTCGTGAAGTTATAGTAGCAATACCACTCGCTAACTTTGAAGGAAAACATCGTGAGGAAACCTGAGTGTCTGAGCTATTCACATACCTCGCGCTTGAAATCGCCAATCCGCGGTGGGCACGCGTGGTGATTAAGCCCATACTCTCTCCCCGAGAGAAGGCCTGTGCCCTACAGTGGGACGTATATAGGCTGCTTATGTATCTCAAAGTTCTGGGGCACAGCGTTTTAATAAAGAATTTTAGTAAAATTTTGCCATCGAAACGCTAAGAAGGAAGAGAGTATCAAAACTCAACGACCTGTAATGAATCTACCTTACTGGCCTTGTTGAGTAGTTTAGGAAACCAGTCAATATTATATACCCTTGATAATAAAGCCCTATGTCAAAGCCGCCCGTGGGTGAGTAATAAAACTTTACCTAGCTAAAATCTCGACACATTTATTTCCAAACCTTGGTTCTGAGCACTGAACATTTGTTAAATAGCAACATGTAATTTATTACTATCACAGTGTGGAATTGCACAACCTCATGCGTGCATACAACTGACGTTTCCATAGATCGTATCGCATTATTGTTCTACGACGTACTATTTAAGGCAATGACACCTCTTACTAAATTAAATATCATCAAAGCAATTATATTTTTTTAATTGAATTGAATTATTTGCATTCCATCCATCCGATTTAAATTCCAGATTGTCTTGTTTGTAATTTGGTCAGAAGAGTCCGAACAGGATTCGCTTCGATTCTCAGTGCTTAAAAGTTTTAGTTAGAAAATAAGTGCAATTATTTATTTTTCCCTGTCAATCTCCATAAATATGTATAAAATATACTACGATGTCTGGATAGACGCTACTCATATAACCATTTCTATCTTTATTTAATTAAAATTTTGCGATGTCTGATGAGATGCTACCTAAGATAAAAAATAATAGTTTTACCTAAGTTCCCTGAAATCAGTGAAACCAGCTAAATACAACAACAAGCAAATTTTATAATAACACCAATAAATTTTTAGGAAAAACTATTTGGCTTAGCAAAACTAACGTAAGATATACACAGACGTAAGTCAAACTTTAAATATTTCCACTTTACGTTCTTGGTAATGGAACATTGGGCCAAAGTTCGTGGAACGGCTTAAAACTTGACCTTGACACAGGAAAGTTTACTCTGACAGCAACGGATGCCGCTTTGACAAATTGTAGATGCCTTTCCAAATTCAAAAATATGGACGCCATTTATAAGAACTTATTATCTCACTTTGTTAATTTTATTTGTGACTGATTTGGTCATTCATCCTATTTATATTTTATTGTTGTTAGAGAGCTTTGTTCATTGGTATAAATCTGTTTCATTTTTCAAGCGAAATAAGAGGAATGATAATATAATAATTTTCAATGACCCTACAGTTTATATGTTTGTCACGTTTATAAATATGGTAATATGGATATTAGTTATGCTTAGTTTACGGACAGATCATGTTCGGGTTTCAATTTAATTTAGATAAAGTATCCATTTACGGGCTTCTTAAAAATAATGGAAATTATTTTAGTAGCTACTTCGCACTGTGAGAAAAAATTGTTACCATGTAATTTATTTTATTTTAATAAGACCCTTTAAAAAAGGTGTCCCAGGATTTACCGCCATTTTCGCAAAAATTGTGGGCCCGAAAAAAACGTTAATTTTCAAAAAAAAAAACAAAAATTGCGCAAATTTTAGGACGCCCTTTATATAAAAAATATTTTCTTTGCTATAAATTAATAAACAGCTCTTAAATCTATGGTTTCTATTATGAAATAAGGCTTCCATGTATAATCGGGCTTTGTAAGCAAGAGAAAGTGGCATTATAATGTGTTGCTTAATTTCACCGAATTTCCCTATCTTCATATCTTAATACCACTGGATATTGTGTGAAGATCCTAATACGAAGGATCCATTTTCGGGGTAATTAATAGATTTCAATTTATTAATTTATTACTTAAAGTCAAAGATATAATAGTTGATTTTCTAAGATAGAACCAATTGTAAAGATGACTTTTAACCGCTCGTCTGCCGCGACACAGATCTGTGTCCAACTTAGTATGGGCCACCTATACGTTGCGTTCCGCGAGGGCAGTTCAGGAGTTAAAGAGATTGTCCTTATGATTTTAGAACAAACCGAAGAAACCAAAACCATTTATTATAGTTGAAAACATATTCTGATTTATGAATACACTTTGTATTAAAAATTTTGTATTTATTTAGAATTTTACATAGAAAAACACATTTTACCCGACTCTGACACGACAGAAATAGTGTTGATAAAAAATGAAAACTAGACACGCTTAGTGCAAATGCATTTCACTGTGCAAGTGCCTTCCCTTTAACAATCGGATAGCGTGCATCAATCGCGAAACAACTACAGCATGGTCTTGCCAAACCGTTTTAGAACGGCGCAGCGCACCGTTGGTCATTGCATTGCTATTATATTAGGTATCATTGATCATCGAGCGTGGTCATTTAACCTCCGATTAACCTTGTTTTCGTCGACTTTACGGTTTCTAGTAAAGTGGATAGCACGTCAACATACCTACATGCTTTTGACGTCAAACTTCTTTTAGATCGGCAGTAGCTTGCTGGTCACTTGATAAAACCGCATGCAACGAGAACATGTAGGGCCCGGCGAGGGCTGTAACTCTGTAAATACGTATTGTGTGTAATTTATTTATATATCGTTTATAATAGAACAAAGTAGCCATTACTCAGATCCTCTTGACTCGTATTGCTAGATGGCGCCAGTGTCACGTAACACATTGTTCAGATTGAGCAAAAGAACAAAGTAGCCATTACTCAGATCCTCTTGACTCGTATCGCTAGATGGCGCCAGTGTCACGTAACACATTGTTCAGATTGAGCTAAAGAACAAAGTAGCCATTACTCAGATCCTCTTGACTCGTATTGCTAGATGGCGCCAGTGTCACATAACACATTGTTCAGATTGAGCTAAAGAACAAAGTAGCCATTACTCAGATCCTCTTGACTCGTATCGCTAGATGGCGCCAGTGTCACGTAACACATTGTTCAGATTGAGCTAAAATGAACACTTGTAACCCGACACAGACGCACCGACTTTTATTTCAGTAGTTAATTAACGTTGACTTAGTGCTACGGAATTATACGATAACAAATTAATTAAATTATTCGTTCTTCTTTTTTATTCACCGTCTCCTATCGGATCTTTTTTTATGAGGCTGCAGATTTTCATGTTGTGTAGTCATATCTTTGGTCTCCTAGGCCTTCTTTTGCCTGGGATCTTAGATTTTATATGTTACCAACCTGTTATTATCCTTTTTTTGTTTGCCGTGTCCTATCGGTTGATGAAAACTAATTCAGATGTCCTATTTTATGAGGCGGCTGATTCTAATACAAACTGGTTGTCTTCTTCTTCAGTGTCCTCGGCCTTCATCTGCCTGTGATCTTGGCTCATATGATAGGATAGAGGAGACTTTACTAGTGTTAAGCCGAAATACTCCAGCATTTGTCCTTGATGTTTACTTGATTCTAAAAAAGTACGCGTTAACGAATACAACCGACAACGGTTATTCAACCGGTTGTTAACTTAGGGAACTGGTAGTGAGCCGGTGTATGGAATATTTTTATCGTACAGTTGACACCACATTAACCTTTAAGTGCGTGCACTCTACTTGGTTACGTTACGGGCGACCTTGTTCTGTACGGTGTCCTTTATCTAGATCTGTGCTTAATAAATAATCAAATTATGGCGTATGGTGTGGTGCGGCACAATTATTTACTCTCAGACCTACCAAATATACACAAAAAAAAATCATAGAAACCGGTGAAGCCGTTTCGGAGGAGTTCGATAACAAACACTGTGACAAGAGATTTTTATATATTAGATGTACTAATATATAAAAATGGTTGGTTTGAATCGATTCGATTTGATTTAATGTGTACATGCGAATATTATTACTAAAATAGCATAAGTCACGATTGTTACTAATACTATATGGGCATTGCCTGAAATAAATGAATACAATACAATACTAATGTCCCGGGGGAGTTTTGAACGTAGTAGAACCTTTTCAAAGGGGAACTTGCCTGAAACTTAAAATTGAGTGTCATTGTTTTTATATCGTAAAAATAAGACAAAAAGACACTAAAAAAAATTAGGGTTTCGTGGTTTTGCAGGTCTCCAAAACTGCAAAAAGCTAGTTACTCCAATCATATTATTGGATTTAGAATAAATAATTAAGATGAATTACTGGTGTACAATGAAGAGTTCTATCTATCTAGACTTAGGGCATCGTTCTATGGGGCGACTCTACAGAGATGGATAGTCTTTAAAATACAAAAGCGCTACGGGCTAAGCGGGTAATATTTGAACTAAGACGAACGGATTTATGCTGTTCATAATTTAAAGAAATATTATCAATATTTTAATATTATATCATAATACGTTATTTACTCTTACCTTGTCTGTAAATACTAGAAGTCTGTGTTTTTGTGTACAATAACCAATATGTATTTCAAAACAAACAAGATATATCTATATACTATATCAAAATAAAATACATGGACCCTATGCAAGCCTAAGCGTTATCTCAAAAAACTGCTATATTATGTATATAGATATATATAATAATTTACCTCATTTATATAGAGAAAATTCCCCCAATAATTTTAAGAATCTTTAAATATCTTTATATATAATTATTTCTATTCCGTTAAGTAATAACTTTAATGACTTTAAGTCATAAGTCTCTAAAACGCTTTGATGAAGCCATAGATGTGCCATTAAATAATTTTGACTTACGGATTAATAGGAAACTAAAATCAACAGAAATCTCATCATTTACTAACAAAACAAAAATGCAGTACAAGTACCTATAGATATAAATGCGCTATCGTTGGTTGCACTTTCTAGTGAGTTTTATTATTTTCTCGATCTTTGCGCGTGCCCATAATATTTTGTCACGTGCCTCCAATGGCACGCGTGCCACTGTACACCATGTGACGTCATAGTTAGCCGTAGAAAAAAAACCGACCAAGTGCGAGTCGAACTCGCGCACGAAAGGTTCCGTACCATTATCTGTACAACAATAAACCCACAGATTGAGAAAAAGACGCAAAAAAATCACGTTTGTATTGAATATTTATTTTATTTTAATTTAATTGTTTATTTTTGAAGCGAATATAGAACTAAATATTCTGTGAATATTTCAAGCGTCTACCTGTTGCCGCTATTAATATCGACCAAAAAACGGCAAAAAAAACGTTTCTTGTATGGGAGCCCCCCTTCAATATCTATTTTATTCTGTTATGAGTACTTGTTACGGCGGTAATAGACATACATCATCTGTGAACATTTCTACTACCTAGCTATTACGGTTCATGAGATACAGCCTGGGGACAGACAGACAGACAGAGAGACAGACGGATAGACAGACAAACAGACACACAGACAGACAGACGGACAGGCGGATAGTGAAGTGAAGACCCCTTGCACTATCCACATAACCCAAGGTTAGCTGGAAGAAAATACTTACTAGTATTAAGCTCGCCTTTGTACAAACACCTCTTGTGCAATAAAGTATTTTTGAATTGAATTGAAGTCTTAGTAATAGGGTCCCGTTTGGCACCCTTCGGGTATGGAAACCTAAAAAGTTACCAACGTATTTGTTTTTTTTTTTAAATGGTCTCTCCAAAGAGATAGTTTGTTTTCGTGCGAGTTCTCATTTGATTTTCTTGACTTCCCTAGGATTTCCTTGACGGTGGAGCGGGGGAACGTTGTGGAATCTTTTGGTCGGGTGTGTCCCGGGGGTAGTTTTGATAAATTTAGTATCTAAGTTTTTTTTTTGTTTGTTGTGCCCCTTTATGTGTCGAACCTTTTTCCCTGCAAAGCACGTTGCCATTTTCTTTTTTCTAAATATAGAAAAATCATGCCTTGTCCACTTCTTTAATCTTCAGCTAACTTCATCCACCCTTGCAACAACACCGAGCCAGCCTGTCTCATCAAAGCCACGCAGGATGCCATCCCAGACTTCTCCAAGGGCATGCCAGACCTTGGGGTCCCCTCCCTGGACCCCTTCATCATCGACGAGCTGCCGATCCAGCTTCCCGGGGTCAAGGTCACGTTCAGCGCCGGCAAGGCGACGGGACTCCGGAAATGCGAAGTCCGAAATGTTGAGTAAGTGGATTCGTTCATTCATTTATTTTGACGGACTCGACGACGAGATGTGGAACTTGACCTTCGCAGTCAAAATACATTACTCTATTTCTGTCTTTACCTTGTTAGTACCCAGACTAGTTTGGTTTTTATGATTATTATTATCATGGCAAGAACTTGGTGTCTATCATGTTACCGTTTTTAATGGCTTTGCTTGTAATCATACTTGTTGTATGCAGGGTTAAAGGTTAAATTAGGTCTAGCTGAGCGCTTATGCTCCATTTTTATTTGAATTGGTTAGTTACACGACTAACGACTGAGTAATTGTAAGCCTGAAATATTCCAGTAAAGAGTTCCAAACTAGGATATCCTTTCATAATTCATATCATTCATAGCAAACGTCAAAAAGGTGTTGGTAAATTTTTGTATCATTATGGCCCCTGTAGGTGCAGGGCATAGCATTATTTTTGAGTAATAGGTATTTACAGTCAAATTACATATCGGATGTGAAACTCACGTATTATCTGCTTCATTGCGAATAATACTTTTTTCAAAGGAACCATGTAAATCTACGGCTTAGATCACACTTTTTGGCGTAGTCACCGAGTATTGCATATTTTGTACTTTTTACTGCATTACCGACAATCACGTGTTTTTTAGTTTTTCTAAGGCTGCTGTTACATCTGGCATCCGTCTCAATCGCACACTCTTAATTTTTTTATGATTGTAAAACAAAGTAATTGGTTTTTTATGACATTTCTTCCCTAATCGATAGAATTGACCGTTAGGACCACTATGGCATACCTAACTGATGTTTAGCCACGTTGTGGGCTGGATCCGTGTGGCACCGGATTAAGAATAGCGTCACTCCATTTCCTCCCGTGGATGTCGTAGAAGGCGACTAAGGAAATAAATTACCAGGAGACGGGCAGCAGCGTCTTCCTGAGATTCCAACCGCATACTGCGATCGCCAACCCGCCTGCCAAGCGTGGCGATTATGGCAAAACCCCTCATGGTTATGAAAACCACGAGGGAGGTCTATGTCCTGCAGTGGGCGTCAAAGGGCTGATGATGTGGGCTGGATCTTTTATCCTTAACCTTTTTCAATTGTTATCCGAATTACACACAATGATTTACACAGTTTCATATGGAAAGGATGATAAAAACAAATTAAAACTGAATTCCTAGATTTCGAACCAAAATGTTGACGGCCGATTTAGTTACTCACTTACGTACAAAAGAAACTCGTAAAGGTGCGTTAAAAAGGAGTTTCCTACCTACTTAAAACCTAATGCCGTTTGAACAATCATAAATTTCTCGAAAACCTTTACTCGATGGTCTACGAGACCCACATTCCGTGACCTATATAGTTTGCCTCATCGATGCATCCAAATCTCTAAAGAATAAAACGTGTGAACGAAAATTCTCTAATCATTATCTGATCGAAAAAAAGTCGATATTTAAAGGTATTGGAAGATTGTATATTTGAAGTTAAGTCCCCACATCATGAAGCAAATCGTATTCAACCAGGCTACTGTTTTGTAGTTTTCGTACTCGGCGCGGCGGGGATTTTGTGTTGATCGGAGACCGCATCTGATTGCGACAGTCGCAGCGCGCCGCGGGTCATGGTCGCCGCCTGCCCAATCGGCCACGGACACTCGAAAAGCTCGATTTGTGTGCCATGCGGGCCGGCTTAGGGTCGCCAGACCTGATGGCGTAAATTGCGGGACAGATAAAACAAAAACACCACGAAAAATATATTCGAAATTACTTTTAGGCAGGTAATTATTTTACGGCAATCCGGTTTATTTAATATTTTTTATACAATCGGAACAAGACATATCAATTGATCAATTGGCCCGTATTTGTCCGCTACCAAAAATCTCGAAACGTCTTTTACGCAGCCTGCTGCGTCTGAGAAGAGATAATCTGCGCAAAGCTCTGGCAATCCTAACAGGCCCCTGCTCACTTAATATACGTCTTTTACGCAGCCTGCTGCGTCTGAGAAGAGATAATCTGCGCAAAGCTCTGGCAATCCTAACAGGCCCCTGCTCACTTAATATACATTTCTACAACATGGGCCTAAGCGACAGCCCGCTTTGCCGGGGATGCCTCAAAGAAGAGGAAATACCCGCTCACGTGACCATTGTGGAAAAGTATCGGACCGCCATCATTGGGAAGCCTTTTCAGGAGACCTGCAGTGACTTCAGAGCACTGCTGGCTTTCTGGAAAGAGATAGGCTGGCTGGAGTGAACTTACAGCTCTGCTACGTACAATGGCCCAACCATGAGGCTAGGTGCGGAAATCTCAGGTCTAACTAACTAACTTGACTTTGCGGTAAGTCATCTCTTAGTAAGTATAAATATAAAGGCTCACGGAAGCGTTTAGTTCATTTGTCCCACTGTATCCCGCTGTATCTTATGTCTGGATTTGACACTTTAGGGCCAGTTTCCGAATAGAAAATTTCGCTAAGTAAATAGTTAACCGTAATGCTGTCTCTTAGAATTTCTCAGAGAAGCGCGCGACAGAACGTTACTTAAGTATTTACTTAGTGAAATTCTCCATTCAGAAATCGGCCCGGAGTGGCTTGCACGACAGGATTAAATTTAACTGTAACATCAACAAAATTTTCAATTTGAATCACGTTTTAATCTTGCACCATCAAATGTCACTGCTGAAATTTAAATTTCACTCAATACAATCACTTATCCTGGTCCCAAACTAGGATACTGTGTGCTATGGTAACTAGGTAATGACAACACAAACATGGAAACTGCCTAAAGGTGGCTGTTTTCAATACCAAGTTCCAAAAAGTTACTATACACGCAATTCATGCATTTTTAGGGTTCCGTAGCTCAAAAAAAAAATTGAGCCCTTATAGGATCGCTTTGTTGTCCGTCCGTCCGTCCCACAGTGGTTCGACTCCATACAAGAGGTGGGACATAGGATCCTTAAAAAACAAAATGCGTTATTTTGGAAAAACAAAACTACCAATGCATCCTATAATCAAAGAGAAATAACAAATACAAATTGAGTTTTTTTGATATGACCCATAATTTATGAGTAAATAATTAAAAACCATTTCTTTAGTATGGAGAATAGCATAAAAATATTAATATCTCATGATTCCCGGCCGTTTTTGGATTACGGTTTTCAAAAATAGTATTAACATATTATTTCCTACATTTTATCCTTTGACACATGGTGCCCCTAACGTGCCCCTTAAGAGATATGATGATATAGGAAAAAATAATTTGTTAGGTATCGAATGTTTTATTTCAAATTATTGATAAAGGTATCTTACTGGCAAATAAATTAAATCAAACTTATTTAGTTTTATTTCCATTAAATATTATATTAAATTGTATAGGAAACTAAGATATATATAATGATTTAATTAATTTATTTACAGACAATATTGTAAAATTAATCAAGAAAATATTGTAAAATTAAATTGAACAAAATATTTAAAATGAAGTAATAAAACTAGTTACATAAATTTACAAGTTACTATTTACATTTTAAGTAGGTATGTATTCTGTTCTATAACAACAACAATATTTATGCGCAAATATAATTATGGATTATGATACATATTAAATTATGAATGTATGGCATTTTTAATAGGATTTTTTTTTCTAATGTATTTATTTACAGACAATATAGATCAAGAAAATATTGTAAAATTAAATTAAACAAAACATGTACAAAATGAAGTAATAAAACTAGTTACATAAATTTACTAGTAACTATTTACATTTTAAGTACCTATGTATTCTGTTCTATAACAACAACAATATTTAAGCACAATATAATTATGAATTATGATACATACTCCTAAACTTAAATAGTTATACCTAGCTAGCACAAAGTTAAAAACATACTTTTGTGCATTAAATATATCTAAATTATGAATGTATGACATTCTTGATAGGATTTTTTTTTCTCCTAGAAGTTCCTAATTACTCAATTAATCATCCTCGTCACTAACTTCATCATCATCGTTGTCATCATTATCCTCACCTGAATCATCTTCAGGTATTGTAGAAACATCAACGAATTCAATTTCTTTTCTTTGCAACACGAGCAAATCATCAAGTTCCTTAAATAAGGATTTAGAAATTTTATTCGTGAAGGTTGGACGCAAGCTTGTAATCAGTGGATCTGACGAGAGAAGCAGGTTATGAATGATGTCTTCATTTGTAGCTAAACTGCAATTTTTTCGTGTGTGATGTTCCCTGTACTTTCGGAAATCCTTGTTCCTCGCTTCAGATGCCTCTTCTGACAGGAAGCCTACAGGCATTATCGATAGGTGCTCCACAATTTGATGGCCATATATGAGTAGCTTGTGGACACTCGATGGCATGTAGTACCATGCATACAGCTCTACATATAAATCTGCTGTTTCACTGCAATACAGACGAAACTTTTCCGTGTTTATTTTTTCGCCTGATGATATGCACTGCATAATGACGGCCATTCTTCTTACTAGATTAACATCTAAGCCTGTCAGACGAGCTGTTAATTCAGGGTTTCCAAAAAATCTTCTAGCAGTGTTCCCTGTGTTTGTGTTGCCACTACCCTGCTTCACCACATCCAAAAGCAGGCCTGTTTCTTGCCTAAAAGCTTGTTGGATGGATTCTTTTCGTTCCTTCACTTTCTTCTTCATTTCATCGCCTTTTGCCTGCCATGACTTCACGTCCATTTTGTAGGCTATGTGAAGTAAACACTCCATTGATCTAATCCACGCATGTAATGAACTCAAGCCATATTTGTACATGTCTTCGTTGACTGGTTTGGCTCTAACCTCTTGTAAATCGTTCATTTCAACTGGACGAGCTTTGCAAAGATCACAAACTGCAGCCGAAGTCTCAGAAATGATCGAATGTATTTTGCCGTCTATCATTGTCAACATTAGATTGTGGTTGATCGTGGAGTTTCCATAAGTAGTTGGAGTGAGTGCAGCAATCTCTGCTTCAAACGCGGCCATTTCGTTCTTCACATTGGATTCTGTCTCTCGTATGAACTTAAAAGACCAAGGTCGGCAGTATGCAGTGGATGATGGCCGCTCATTCTCCCACACAGTAATACCACTCACGGTAGTTAATTTCAATGGAACAATACTGGCCATAAAAACTGTAGCCAGATCGCTATCACTAGCCGAGGTTGACTGGTGGTACACACTTTGGCTGGAAGCTCCATCAAATCCCCACTTGCTATCCAAGACTAACTGGTCTTCTTTATGTGTATCTTTAAGTGAGACTATAAGTCTTCGCACTGTGAGATTAAGAAGTGACTGCAATCGGATTTTTACTGAAGTTTCTGTAACAGATATATCTTCTTTTCTAGGATAGCACTCATTCTTCTCTTTCAGTAGCATGTAATAACTCGGATACTTAAGGCCTTCCTTCAAGCTGAAGTTTCTGAGCACGGTGTAACGCCACTTCGATAACTGCATGCTGACGTACAGTGCTAGAGCTTTTTGTGTGGAAATTTCACAAGGAGGGCTCTGCTCACTTTTTATGACATCCATTACTCTCGAAACTTGCTCAGGGTTTTCTAATAATTGTTTCATAATAGATGCTATGTCACTTCTTCCGGAAGATCGCAGCGCGCATTCCAAGGAGTAAAAAAGCTCATCATTGCTGCAACCAACTCTCTTGTCTTCAATGCGCCTTCTTTTCTGCTTGTTACTCAAATCTTCGAAAGTTTTACGCACAACTATTGATGTAGAAGTTGAAGCATCCGATTTGGATGGACTAATCACTTCCTCAGTAAGTTCATCACTAGCATCTTGTGGGGGGACCAAATTTTCTTTTAAAGAATCTGGCCATTTGATCTCAGAACTTAGCCATTCTGAATTCTTCTTCATGAATTTTTCTACAGTTCTTTTGGATTGGCTCCATTTGTTAAAAACTCTGTAGCAAAATCGACGACACCAGTTTTTAACTCTTTTTCAGAGTCTTCACATAATTGCAAATTACTGTTTGATTTTAAAACATCAAACAAGTAACTGAAGTCACGAATATCTTCATGACTGCGCAAGGCAACATAGAGATCAAGATGTGTCACAAAACCACGAAAAGCCATGATAAGACTCTGATGAAATCAATATCAAAACTGACTTCTGGTTGACGAAATGCTTCTTAAATACACAAATCCCTTTAACTATGGAGACAATAAAAGCAGTCATATGAACAATACACCTAATTAGGAGATGTCGTTCCTGATCGAACCATGATTAAAAGAAAGCAAAATGAATTCCAGAAAAACATGTCATTAACTAATTGCATTAGTATTGTTGTTCCTCAATATTAAATACCTATATTTGACTGTTATAATGCATAATTCTTAAAATTCATTATTTTACTAAGTACCTACCTACATCTAGCACTAACATGGTATTATTTTTTCTGTATCATCATAACTCTTAAGGGGCACGTTAGGGGCACCATGTGTCAAAGGATGAAATGTGGCAAATAATATGTTAATACTATTTTTGAAAACCGTAATCCGAAAACGACCGGGAATCATGAGATATTAATATTTTTATGCTACTCTCCATACTAAAGAAATGGTTTTTAATTATTTACTCATAAATTATGGGTCATATCAAAAAAACTCAATTTGTATTTGTTATTTCTCTTTGATTATAGGATGCATTGGTAGTTTTTTTTTTCCAAAATAACGCATTTTGTTTTTTACGGATCCTATGTCCCACCTCTTGTATGGAGTCGAACCACTGTGCGTCCGTCTGTCTGTCAAGACCCTTTATCTCGGGAACGCGTTTAGGTATCGAGTTGAAATAAAATCATAAATTCCGATCTACAGTCCCTTTAAGCTGCGAAAAAATCAAATTTCTGAGTTATCGTAAAAAAAGATACGGTTTATGCCGAAAAAAAGTATATTTCGACACTCAAGGGTATCAAAATTTGTAGAGTACTTTACGTTGACCTAAAACTATGAAATTTGGCAAGTAGTTTCGTCTTACACTACAAATACAGGAAAAAATCTGAAAATAGTACGTTTGTACTTAAATCATAAAAAATTGCCTTTGTAGTTCGGGAAAAGCTCGAAAAAAACTGCGAGACAAGATTCCTGAACTATTTATAAATATGTAAGTAGGTACCTAAAATTTGTGCGGAACTCGGACTCGCACTTGTCCGTTTTTTTATGAACAAGATAAATGTCGCATATTGGAAACTATACTAGAAGTTGTTTCTGGCAAACGTATGTTTATTGTTTAGTAAAATAACTTTTGAAAAATGCAGGAAAAAGAAAGTTAAAAGAATCTATTTCGATCTTCGTCCAGGTCGCCTTTGTAATTTAAGACTAAGCCCCAATTTCTCGTACATTGACAATCTGTTAATCTAGTGTTAACAGCTGCCAGTTGGTTTGTTTTTGTATGCACTTTAGCAAACGGACAGCTGTTAACGGATTAAAAGATTGTTAGTGTAAGAGAAACCGGTATGTAAAAATATAAAATGTAAGATGTAAAAATGAGGCCGCTTCTGAAGGTATGATAATACCATAAATCGATTGTCTAACACCAGCCCCCTTTTTAATAAGCAATAAAATTACCAAGAACTGTGACTGCAAAAGTAAGGACGATTCATATGAATACAGAGAACTGAATCTCATAGGTTGCCTTTTCTTTAGTTAAAAAAATTATGAAGATAAAACTTATGAAAGTGGCTCAGTTATATTGACAGGTATAAGATTTTTTTTGTACACCATGAATTGTGGGTGGTCTGAAATCCATGACAAATTGAACGTGCCTAAACAATAGCTAGTTTGTTTGTAGCGTTCCGTACCCAAAGGATAAGGGACCCAATTACTAAGAGTCCGCTGTCCATCCGTCCGTCTGTCTGTGACTAGGCTGTATCTCATGAACCGTGATAGTCGGCCAGTTAATATTTTCACAGATGATGTATTTCTGTTGCCGCTTTAATAACAAATACAAAAAACTTAATAAAATAAATATTTTAGGGGGCTCCCATACAAGAAACGTGTTTCTTTGCCATTTTTTGCTCGGTATTAATAACGGCAACAGGTAGACGCTTGAAATATTCATATGTTGTATAAATAATGGTACGAAACCCTTCGAGCGTGAGTCCGACTTGCACTTGGCCGTTTTTTTTAAAGGCACTTTCCAAAAATATCTCGACACAGATTTGGATCTATTAGAGCCATAAGGCTCTTGGGTCATTGTTCTGATAGACGGGGAGGCAGTAATAATAGCTGTATTGCTCGGGAAACTTTTAAAACAAGATTTCTCAACTAAATAAGATTCCTCAACAATTTTTTTATGTCTATACTTAAAACTAATAGTGTAAATAGATTGCATTTTTAATTACTGATTATATTACCGCGGCTTTTAAACCGCCCAGCTTAACCGCTCTTCGTGAGTACGTCCCACTGCAGGAGAAGGACGAGGACTTCTCTGAAAAAGAGATATGAGCTTAATTACCACGCGTGCCCACCGCGGATTGGTAATTTCAAGCGCTGAGGTATGTGAACACCTCGGACACTCAGGGTTCCTTACGATGTTTTCCTTCGCTGTTAGCGAGTAGCATTGCTACTGCAACTTCACAAATCGTACGTAACTTAAAAAAAAAATTGATACACGCCGCGATTCAAAACCACGATTTGGAGACATTTCTAATTTCGTTCATTTCAACTGTACAATGAAATTAATAAAAAAAATTGTATCCTATGCCAACATACGAGTGTAAAAATAAACTAAGTACCTCACCTTTAGCTTATCAAGCTGCTGAATGTCTTTTTCAGACTGTAACGTAAACCCAATAATAAGCATAACGATCCACTTAAATTTTACTACAAAATTCACAAAGCACACACACACGTGCCAGACAGGCACACACATGCGCGGGCACACACACACACACACACACACACACACACACACACACACACACACACACACACACACACACACACACACACACACACAAACACACACAGACAGACACGCACACGCACACGCACACGCACACATACACACACACACACACACCCACGCACACACACACATGCACACATACACGCCTTGTGGGATTATTTATTGATAATTTAAGAAATCCCATAATAATAAATCAATTTTCTTTTCCCTACCTTATTTTTGCATGAAATCTTTTGTTTATATTAATTTTCGTTCTCTTTAAGCTTTTGTTGAAAAGAAATTGTTTTATCACCGCCGTAATCGAAAAAGCAGGACTTTCTATAATACAGGTTTTTACCTAGTACGGGATCTTTACCCTTTTATAAGTTGTGAAATTTCTTAATAAATAATATTTTCTTTTATTTATTATCTC
This sequence comes from Yponomeuta malinellus, assembly GCA_947308005.1. Classification (NCBI taxonomy): domain Eukaryota; kingdom Metazoa; phylum Arthropoda; class Insecta; order Lepidoptera; family Yponomeutidae; genus Yponomeuta; species Yponomeuta malinellus. The sequence continues at coordinate 7,645,004 of OX371008.1, read as the reverse complement.
GTAAATATGAGGCCGGCGGAAACGACCAAAAATAGAATAATTTGCCTACTTTTTGATGTAACAATCTGTAGAAACCTTCATTTGCTTCTACGTAGCCTACGCACTGAGGCATAATAACAACATAATTTTGTAACACAATAAGGATTTGACCAAGGTTTCATCATAATTTGCTTCAATTAGCTACAACAATCGCGAGCCCACGTTACCTATAGGCATATTCATGGCTCTTTTGAAGGAAAATTACCTAATATTATTATTAGCCACGGCTTTTGGATTTACAATGTAACCTTATGGTTTTTAAAATGAGGATAATTAACAGTCCTTCGGTGGTAGCCTAGTGGGTAGAACATTGGACTCGGAAGCGGGAGACCCAGGTTCGATTCCCAGTGCGGGCATTTACCTATGACTTTTCTTTCTAAGTTATGTACACTTGTGAATATATACCCAGGTTTCCTCACGATGTTTTCCTTCACCGTTAGCGAGTGGTATTGCTACTATATATTCACAAATGGACATAACTTAGAAAACAAAGTCATAGGTACATGCCCGCACTGGGATCGAACCTGGGTCTCCCGTTTCCGAGTCCAATGTTCTACCCACTAGGCTACCACCGCTTATTCTGAATGCTTAAATCTTAATCGATTGATCGATTTGCGCTTAAGATCTGCACCCAATGGCATGTACATGACTAAAGAGGTGTTGTTTGCTATGCGACCATAATATCGTAGTATTATAATAATATTAATATTATTACATATTGTGTAACATGATAATTTCTTTTTACGTCGTAAGAAAGGGTTTAACAGGATTACTTCTAAAATACGCCATTACTGAAATACGTCGGTTAGAGTTTATCTTTTTACCAACAACTTTTGTTGTACGACTTTTCAAATTTTTTGTTCATATTTTTGAAAAAAAAAATTTTATTTGCTTTTTAGTATCACTGTTTGATAGATTATGCTTAACCATACGTGTTACATTTATATTAATAATTCTCTTATGTAGGAAAAAGATTTACCGTAGGCGGCGACTTTGGTAGAGCGCGTAAACCGCGAATACGATAAAATTATGTACAAATACATACTCACGTAAACTCATGCCTGTATCCCAGAGGGGAAGGCAGAGACCAGGGACTGCCACATACCACGATCCTGACAGATCACTTTTGTTTCCTCAACAAAACTAAAATGGTGTGAACCCTGACATTTCGTATTGAGCACGAAGTAAGTAGGATTATTTAAGAGTCCTTATATTATACAATAAAATCGATCGATCACTCCGTATTTGTTTAATGCCTCCCCCAAAGCGCACCACTTCTTTCTGTCCTCTGCCATCCTCATTCAGCCACTGCCAGCAATCTGCCGTACTCAGATCATTGGTTCTGCAGCTGGTGGGCGTTCTAGACTGCATTTGCCAGTTCGTGGTTCCCACTCGAGCACCTTTTCATGCAATAATCATCATCATCATCATTCAGCCACAAGAAGTCCACTGCTGGACATAGGCCTCCTCCATGGATTTCCAAAAAGACTGGTTGGAAGCGACTTGCAATAATCATTCACCTATTATTTTCCAACGTTTCAGAGCCTACCTAGAGAGGAACATCTTTAAGCTGGAGCTGAAATGCAACATCACCATCAAGGGGAAGTATACGGCCATCGGCAGACTACTGCTGTTCCCCATCAATGGCGAGGGAGACGCTAAGATCAAGATTGGTAATTCTATAACTAGCCCAGTACTGGAACGAAGCCGGCATTTCCCAAACTTCCTAGAGGTCATATTCGATAGAAGATAGTTAAAATTTTTTGTTGCTAACGGCGCTAATATTTTGCGGTAAATTGCAAATCGTTGAATTGTAACTAAATCTAGTTAGGATATCATGTTTCTCCCTTCTTTCGGCCTCATGAATTTCAGCACCCTATGCTAAAACTGGCTGGAAAAGATTTCTCTTAGAGAAAAGTTTGCCTTTGGAACCAATTTTATGTTGTTCTTTTTTTTCTTGTACTGTGCGTAATAAGAATAGAAAGAAAGAAGACATTTATTCAAATTGTCACAGAAGTAAAAGAAGACAATATGAAGTAAGAGGCATGAGGTCCATGGATGCGGATTGCAAAGGACCGTGAGAGATGGCATTTGGGGGAAAAGACGTATAAACCAGTGGACAGCGGTGGGCTGATGATAATGATGATGATTAGTTTCAAAAGGATTCGCTTACAACTTAGCAAAACTATTAAAATGGCAACATTGCTGTAAGAAAGTGACGTATTTTCTGATATTTATCTGTGAATTTTTAAGAAATTCTTTTGAATGTCACAGCATAGAAAAGATTATAAATTCCTCTCTTTCCATGAAAAGATAATTAAAAACAACTTATTATGCAATAACTTTAGATTTATAACAGGTTATGGTTTTGGGAAAAAAATACCTTTTCATAAAGCCACCAAAAACTACTTTCTAGGCGATTTAGGATAGAATAATCCATCAGACAGTGCTAAGATGAATGGCTCAAACTTATTTTTCTAGTGCTTGAAATAATAAAACTCACTCATTCACTCTAGAGATGGAGTTAATAAAGCTCTTTTACCTTTGTGATTGCTTTTTAGTCACACTAGGCGAATCTGTGTAGTAGTGATCTCGAGATTCGATTGCCAAGAGAACATGTTTCGTCTTGCTAAGCCTACTAATGCTAATCTGAATGTTAGGTTAGGTTTAGACAGACAATGATAGAATGCAACATCAAACATTCCCAGCACAAAACTTGACTATATTATATCGTTGACTGCGCTGCTTAACGTTCGTATTTCAGGATTCATAGTCGGAAGACGATGGTTTGACTAGTGATAGGCACAGGAGAAACTTCTCGTATGACGAGACCTTGGAAAATATGTGAATATATCGTAAGGAAATAATTTACCGTAAACTAGAAATGAAAAAGTGAGTCAAAGAAAGTCACCATTTTTCAATTAACGAGGTCTCGTCATAGAAGAATATTGTAGAAGAATATTCTCCCCGTCCATTTCTAAATGTAACTTGGAGTTGGGTGCTAAGTGAAATTAACAAGTAATAAATACATGTGTGTTCATAGGGGTCCATTGTAAACTTATCCCGACTATGATTAAGGTTTCTGTCGAGCATTGTAGCAACTGCTATTGGTACCGGGTAGAATCCAGCATTACTTGTCCTGTTCTTAACCTGATAAATTATTTTAATGTTTCGTAGTCAACAAGGAACCCTTATAGTTTCGCCATGGCCGTCCGTCTGTCTGCCTGCGGCTTAGCACAGAGACGTCAAGTACTAGGAAGCTGAAATTTGGCGTATTAATCACGCCGATAAAACGGTAGGATAAAAAAAAATATTGGGTGTACCTCTCTTACATCTAAGCAATGCATTTTTTTCTCGCCTATACCATAGTGTGGCGTATCGTTAGATTAATCGTTTAAAAATTTTTCGATTTTGGGATCCGATTGCGAAATTTTAAGCTTTAAAGCGCAAGTTTTTGTTAGGGTAGGGCATCCCCCCTCTCCTGGCTAAACAGTTTATTGTAGAAACGTGATTCAGGGCAGTAGTACATATTATAATGATCTAGGAACTATCAAGGCTAAATAGGCTTTACAAATTAACGAGTTATAGTCGATCAACTTATAAAAGGAAAAATGCTTACAAATTCCATTGAACATTACTTTGAAGAAGTTTTTAGTTGTGTAAAGCAGATATAATCCCCTCTTTCTATGAAAACCTACAATGCGCGTGGCCCGACACGCAGTTGGGCAGTTTTTTCATGGAAGATAGATAGAAACATAAATACACCACCGTCAAACGAACTTATGCCCTCCATGTTAGGCCTCCACGTTAGGCGGACGATTCACCAAAGTTACCACTTTGTTGCCAAAGCTCCTTGCCACATTTCAGTGAACTCGATTATCAACCTGGACATCAAGACCAAGTACTATAAGGACGAGGACGGCCGTGACCACTTCGGCATCAAAAACTACAAGTACACTTTTGACTACGGCGAGAGGATTTACTACGTCATCACAAACCTCTTCAAGGGGAACCCCGAACTAAGTAAGTTAATAATACCTACTTTACACAATGTGTACTTTGGTGTTTTGGCTTTTATTTTAATTTGCAAATAACTTTGACTTAACCGTGTGGCGCCGGATTAAGAATAGCGTCACTCTATATCCTTCCGTGGATGTCGTAGAAGGCGACTAAGGAAATATATTACCAGGAGACGGGCAGCAGCGTTTTCCTGAGATTCGAACCGCATACTGCGATCGCCAACCCGCCTGCCAAGCGTGGCGATTATGGCAAAACCCCTCATGGTTAAGAAAACCATGAGGGAGGCCTATGTCCTGCAGTGGGCGTCAAATGGCTGATGATGACGATGATGAACTTTGAATTCTCACGGATGTTTTGGTGGAAGACGCGGAACGTGACGTAGAAATCTTCGGACCTAAGTTTAGTTAACTTAACAAATGTAACTCCTCCGAAACGGCTTTACCGATTTGTATGAAATTTTTGGGTACATCTGAGAATAGGTCGTAAACTAATTATTAATATGAAGAAACAACATTTACCAAGTCAGCTAGTAATATTATAAAAATGCTATTACGTGTCCATGGAAAACTTATCCCGGCTTGGATTTTCTTTTTGTTGACGGACATTCTACGTTCTAGCTCAAATTCAATTCATTTATTTCAGGTGATAACAACCCATAATGTATTAGTGTCACTTAATATCTTTGTTAGTAACAATTATTTCTATGTACAATCATTGCTCAAACAAATAATGCAATCAAAGCTAAAAAATATTGGTGTTCATACCACGTCCAGTTCACGGAACAAAAGTGCACAACTGTGTCTGGTAAATTAATCCACGGATATTTCCATGGCAGTAAAAATATTGGGACACGTTCTAATTATTGGTTACGCTAATAAGCCATCGTAATGCCGACTGTTAGAGGTTATTGATTTGGACGATTGACAGATATTTTAATTACAGCCTAGAATTGGACATAAATCACTGTGGCATAAAATTATATTGAGAGGTCCATGTGTATTGGTTATACTAATTGAAAGAAAACTATCTACAGAAGAAACTTTATAGTCCCCATCCAACCAAAATAATAGAAAAAAATTAGAAAGATTTTAATTTCCGCCCAAGCTCTAAAAGCAATTGAGGTAATGATTGTTGTTAGCCATAAAGAAAATAAGCAACAACTTTTCAGCATTTTTAAGCTTTTAAGCTCCGCCACATGGTCACCATAAAACAACATGTGCTCGTTGTCATCGTTCTTATCGTCTAAGTAATCGGCCTTTTCGGCCTACTCGCCGCATACCAACAAGTCGATATGCATCGTGCCCATAGAATGAAAGTAATATCCACATCCAGCTCTGAGATTTATGTTGCTCAGTAATATCACCAGGCACTTGAGCACCTTAAAAAAGTAGAGGTTACTGTTGTTCGAATTGGTGATATAGCAGCCAAATTAGAATATCATGACAAACGCTTCTAGTGGCGAAGATATGGCAAAGTAAAAGTAAGAAGCAACCCGCACTGCAGAGATTATGCTCTAACATACATTAATAAATTTATCGCTCAGCTTGAACAGGTATTGTGTCTTATGAACCCATTATTTCTGAGTGTGCATCGATATCTTAAATCAGTCGCTCATCTAGATCTTTATCCACACAATAATCTGTTGGTATCTAACATAAATAATTTCTTGCCCAGGTAACACAGTCCTCCAATTCCTGAATGAAAACTGGAGAACGGTGACGGAAGAGTTCGGCCAACCAGTTGTGGACTTCGCAATAAACGTCACCATTGAAACTGCCAAGAAATTTTTCGGTGCTGTTCCTTACGATGAGTTATTACATGTACCTCTCCCGCCTTACTAAGTTTTATAATGTATGTAGTGTAGTTTTGTTTTAAGTCGTGTTAAGAAATAAAATAAATAAACCGTATGTACATTTAGATGTAAATAAAAGAGTTTTATGTAAGAAAAACAGTGTGCCTCGTTCTTATTAGATCAACATTGTGCCTTGATTTGAATAAAAGGTCATTAGAAGACCTTAGATTAGTCTTTACATCTACGTAATAAGATGATTTATGCAGTCTCCAGTGGCACCTTCACTCACACTAGATAGTTGAAGGTTCCACTCGGACGCTGCAGTGCCTGGGACATTGTTTTTTAGATGGAGAAGGCTTGCCCAGCATCTATACCATCCTGACAGCTAAATTGGCCTAGAAGACCAAGCCGCGGGTTTCCTCACGATGTTTTCCGAAAATATCGACCTTGACCTTGAAGACTAGTTAGTCGATAAATATAAAACTGAAGTATACCCAAAGTAATAACTACATACCTACTACGCAAATTTTTAGACAACATGTATGATATCGTACAATGAAATTTGATATTGATATAACGTTGTTAAACGATAGGCTTACACAGAATGTCCTAAATTAATGTTATCCTCACGCGAGTTTTATTGACATTGTGCAAGAGTTATTCAAAAACCGCTCGAAAGGGATACTACCTATATATTATTAGTAGGTAATAGACGAGGCAAAAAAAACACATACATAAACCATGTGTGCGACTTGTATGCTCAGGCTAAGAATGTCCAACCAGAGACGGGAAAGTTATTTTTTTACGCTTTTCCTTATTTCCAATCACTTTCTGGAAAGGATAACAGCGCATACATAGCCTGAATATGCATATCCATCATCGGATATGTCGTCATAGTGACGTATTGTTTTTTGACATTAACAAGTTTGTTAAGAATTACTTCATGACGATAGATACTGTGTACTCTCTAAAAACAGTCGACGTAAGTTAGCCAGTCTATTGGCTTATAATATTTTTGACTCAGTTTTTATAGGAATTATTACACAAACTAACGAAAACGACAACCGTGTTACTAGTATTAGTAATAATTTAGGAGCGGGCTCAAACACAGAATCGATGGATTTAAACGGCTATCGCAGACAAAGGAAAACCCTAAGTTAGGTCAAAATTTAGTTGCACAAAACATACAGGGTTTTTCCGGCAAAGACAATTTAATACAACTATTTTTCATCATTCATCATCATTCAGCCACAAGAAGTCCACTGCTGGACATAGGCCTCTTTCATGGATTTCCAAAAAGACCAGCTGGAAGCGGCCTGCATCCAAATTATTAGATAACACAACGTAACAATGATCACGCCCCATACCCCCGATTCACCATTCAGCCACAAGAAGTTCACTGCTGGCCTCCTCCATGGAAAATACCGGTTGGAAGCGGCTCGCAGCCAGCGTGTTCCTGCCACTTGGATGAGGTCATCCGTCCATCTTATGGCTGGTCGTCCTACGCTGCGCTTGCCGATATGTGGTCTCCATTCGAGAAATTTTCGGCCCCATCGGCCATCAGTTCTGTGTGCTATGTGCCCCGCCCACTGCCACTTCAACTTACTAATCCGCTAGGCTATGTCGACGACTTTCGTTCGTCTACAGATCTCATCATTTCTGATTCGATCTCATAAAGAAATTCCGAACATAGCCCTTTCCATAGCTCGTTGCGTGACCTTGAGCCTTCTTATGAGGCCCAGAACTATTTTTAGGTCATTTTAATGTAGATATTTTGTGTTTAACAGAGCACTGGCTGAATTAATCTGAAATGTCTTTCTCTTTAAAAGACTATTTAGCAGTAAGTACTTTTAACCGACATCACGCAATAAGAGGAGGTTCAATGATATTTGTAAAAGGTAGTTAAACAATGAAAGAAAGAAAAGACATTCTCAGTCTATCTGTTGAACGCTTAATTGAGATCTCGTGTGTGGAATTGGATAGGTACATGGTTATGTGTGTTTATAGGCCACCACAATCGAATTATAATGAATTTGAATTAGTTATGGAAGATGCCTTAAAATGCCTATTTACTAGTAATAAGAGCATAATAGTATGTGGTGACTTCAATATAGATTTGTTAGTTGAAGTTCCACTTAAAACTAAACTCACTAGTCTGTTCAGGTCATTTAATTTACATTACTTATTTACTGAACCCACCGGGACAACAGCTACTAGCGCTTCCTCATAGATAACGTTTTTTCAAAGGTCATACATAATTTAAAGTTCGATTACAGCGGGTTATGGACAGTTCTACCATCAGTATTAGAAAAAACTTGTAATGAAGTAATTTCTAAGCCAATAACAGAAAAAAATAATTGAATTATGTAAAAGAAAATTAGGGACACAGTTAGATTCGTTAAATTTTTATAGCACTGATCCAAATACATTATATGAAGTACTGTTTTCGACCATATCAAAAGAATTTGAACAGATATTTAACGTAAAAAAAACTACAGGGTTAAATAGCGGTTTTTCGGAATGGGCAATGCCAGGTTTACATAGAAGTAAGCAAAGGCTTTATGAATTGTATGAAGAGAAACAATTTAATCATGATCCGACGTTCAGAGAGTATGTTAAAAAATATTCCAAAACGTTTAGGCAAACTTGTTTAGCAGCCAAATCCATTAGTATAAGTAAACAAATTATGGCGTCAAATAATAAAATCAAAATAGTCTGGCAAGCAATTAGCAAAGAGACAGGCAAAACGAGACTTAGGGACCAGAGATTTGCTTAAAAGGTAGAAGGGAATTTAGTCAACTCAAAGAAAGACATAGCAGAATGTTTTGAAAATTTCTTTACAAACATACCACTCGAAATAACGGCTAGCTTAAATTCTTCCCCTCAATCAGCCGAAACTTTACTTCTGGAAAGTATAAATACATGCTAAGCTGACTTTCAATTCAGCCAAATAAGTCAAAATGTTGAAAGAGTTAAACTTAAAAAAAAAACCGAAGATTTGTGGGGATTATCGGTTAAACTTATATCCACGGCTATTCATATTCTAGCACCTTACCTTGCTACAATTTTTAATAAATGCATTGACCAGGGAACATTTTCTAATCTATTAAAGTTAAGTAAAATAGTACCCTTGTTTAAATCTGGTGATAGTGAAGATCTCAATAATTTCAGACCAATAGCACTGCTGGTCCTAAGTAAAGTTTTTGAAAAAGTAATTTTGCATCAAATGCAGACAAAATGAGTATAAATAAACTATTTCATAAGAAACAGTTCGGATTTACGAAGGGGCGCTCAACGACGGACGCAGGCATAGCATTAGTAAAGTACATCTTTGATGTGTGGGAGGAGGCGCAGGATGCCATCGGGGTGTTCTGTGACCTGTCCAAGGTGTTTGATTGCGTCGACCACGAAACGCTCCTTATTAAATTACACCGATATGGTTTAAGTAATAAATCGCTAGCGCTTCTTCGATCTTACTTAACAGACAGAACCCTAAAAGTAGATAGGTATTAATAGAGTTAAATCCTCAGGATCTAATGTAAAAGTAGGAGTCCCAGTTCTATACTAGGACCGTTCCTTTTTTTGGTTTACGTAAATGATTTGCCCTACCTAGTAGAAAAACTATCGCAGATAGTATTGTTTGCTGATGATACTTCCTTAATTTTTAAATTAAAGAGAGGTATATAATGTTGACGATGTAAACAATGCTCTATCTACAGTTCTAAACTGGTTCACGGTGAACAATTTGATGTTAAATGCGAAAAATACAAAATGCGTCAAGTTCTCCTTGCCCAATGTTAAAAATGTTGACACGTGTCTAAAAGTATCTGGTGAGAGATAAGAGCTGGTAGAGTCCAAACTATTTTTAGGCATAACAATAGACTCAAAACTGCAATGGGGTCCGCATATTGAAAAACTATCGGGTAGGTTGAGGTCAGCTGCATTTGCAGTTAGAAAAATTAGGCAACTTACAGACATATGCTACTGCGAGGCTGGTCTATTTTAGTTATTTTCACAGTATCATGTCATATGGGCTGTTATTATGGGGACGGGGAGCAGATATAGAAACAATATTTATTTTGCAAAAAGAGCAGTAAGAGCAATTTACAACTTGAGCAGTAGGGAATCGCTAAGGGAGCGTTTCAAAGAAATAGGAATTCTTACACTGGCTTGCCAATATAATATATTCGATAATATAATGTATGTCCGTAAAAATATAACAATGTTCAGAGAATCGCTCGTAGCCCCGGCTGCCTGAGTGATCTTAAACGATCACGAAGGTTAAGCAACACAGGGCGCGTTCAGTGCATGGATGGGTCGCCGTCTATGCCTAACGCTAGTGGCATTTTTCCCACCGGTTCCGTGCTTCGCAAGACACGTTAAGCTGTTGGTGCCGGCTGCCGTCGATAGATGGCAGTCGTTAAGCCAAGTCAGAGGCCTTAGGGCGGCTTGACAACTTCTGACAGTAGACGAGCCACTAGTCTACAAGCCTCCACCAATCCGGACTTGGCCCCCGTGGTGGAGTATGGCCTATACCTTCCTCAGGGAAGAGACCCGTGCCCCTCGGTGGGGACATAATGGGTTGATGATGAGTTCAGATTAAATAGAGACGTCCATAACGTAAACACTAGGAATACAAATAAGCTTGCGTATACTAAATTCCGTTTAGCCAAGGTAAATACATCGTTTGTAGGCTATTGCGTTCGTTTTTACGGCAGAATTCCAGAACATGTTCTATCCTTGTCTGAAAATAAATATAAAACATTTATTAAAAAATCGCTATGTAAAAAGCCTATTATAGAATAGGCGATTTCATTGTTATTTAATTATTAATATTATAACTTATTTAGTTTTAAAAAGGTGTACTGACGACGTGATTGCATTTTAATAACTATAGCACACATTTTGTAGCTGACAAGAACTCAATCTGTAGGTTTGCTAAAATTCAAATGGTCGCGTGGTGGCCGGGTCACCTATCTCCCTCTAAAATGGTTGAGATTGGTGATGGCTGACCCTTGCGTTGTGCTCGTGAACGGGTGCTGTTCGTGTGTCTGGCCGCAGCATTAATGTTTTTCCTACTATTGTAAGAAGTATTATTTTGGCTTCTAAAGTTATTGGTGGCTATCACGGAATCATATCATATTGGGTTTGATAAGTTAAGTATGATTTGAGAAAAGATGGTCAGAGTTGAGTTTTTTTTTCCCGCTGCCTTTTTCTCCACTACAAATACGGCCCGAAGGCAGCGGCTAACATAGTAATATAGTACATTGACATTCAGCAAACAGAATGTAAATTCTTTACGTTGAAATAAATTATTAATTTCTTATTTCGTAACATCAGAAAACTATTCCACAGCCAAGTTGTACGACAAACAAAAAAAATCATTTTTTTTCTTTGCTTCTTCAGTGTTTTAGTTTATCAATACTGAACAATCGGTTTTCAGATTTTACGTTCTTCCAATAACACGCTGTATATGTTCTCTTGAGTTATACAACGAGCTCCGGATATTGTTAAGAGGAAGAGAAAGGCTCTACCAATAATCTCTGAATGCTTTCACACTGTATCTAAGGAGAGTAAGGAGAGTACTGTACAACTATTTTTGAAAATAGCAAATATTTTTTTTATTCACTGTACATGAGGCAAGGAAAGAGGTCAGCTACATCTACTTACAGAATTTATTGTCTACGGATATCCATAGATTGAGATCTTACATTTACCTACGTAAAGATAATGCCTAAATTGTTTTATTTAAATTTTGATCTCTACTTCGATATCGTGTTGTATTAGGCTTGTGAGCAGTAATTGAGGAAACGCCTGCGGAACTTTTAAAACCGGCAAACAATTTCTGTATGCAAGAAAATTTGCTCGCTTATCTTTATGTTAGTTACGTTACAGGCTTTTGTAATGCATATTGTGAAGGCCTGCTGTCAATTGTTATTTACAATCTTACTTATACAAACACGATTACACTAAAACACTCCTCAAGGGCAGTTTAAATAATCTGTGCTTACGTCTTTTCCTTTATCAAAGACTATTTAAACTGCATCTAAGGAGTGTTTCATGGAATCGTGTTTTTATAATACTCGGATAGAAGACTCGGATGCACTACAGATAATAAATGTTGAGATACACTTATTTGTAATTGGGCGATATTTAATACCCAAAGAATTAAAGTATTGCGTGCATGCAACGACTAATAAATGTTGACGAAGCAAAAGTGGAGGCGTCTGCCACTCCGGGATACAGGCGTGAGTTTATGTTGTTGTTGTATCTAATTGCACATCAAAAAAGTAACGTACTTGACTCCACAATGACTCCCAGAGTTTATTGTAGCATCATTTCTATATGACTATACGCTAAAAACAACTCACTATTAACTTATGTCCGGATTCACTTACTTGAAATTTTGTCAAATGAGCCCGACCAGTTGAACCACACTTAGGGTTAATAATATGTCGATTAGATTAGAATATTTGTTACTATACTAACACCAGAAAATTCCATTAACACTGAAAATATAAATAAAGTACAATTGACGGACTTATTGTTAAAAATAAATTTCTTTCAGACAATCATAGAAGGAATAAACATCTTTTCAATAATAATCCACTTTGCCAACCATACCAAAACATTGGTATAGCTTTGATTCGAGAGCTCAATCATGATGAGTAGAGCGAGCCTGTTCAGCAGTTCGTCTCTGACTACAAGAATAACAAGTAAGCTTTTACGGAATAACACAAATAATAACCCTAAGACGTCGTCTTCACAAATTACCCTTTCCTTAATCGGGGATATTGTGTCACCAGTGATGATTTATGGCACTGAAACGTGGTCTCTCACTATGGGCCTCATAAGAAAGCTCAAGGTCACGCAACGAGCTATGGAAAGGGCTATGCTCGTAATTTCTCTACGAGATCGAATTAGGAATGATGAGATCCGTAGACGAACGAAACTCGTTGGCAAAGCCCAGCCGATTAGTAAGTTGAAATGGCAGTGGGCGGGGCACATAGCACGCAGAGCTGATGGCCGATGGGGACGAAAAGTTATCGAATGGAGACCAAATATCGGCAAGCGCAGCGTAGGATGACCAGCCACAAGATGGACAGAAGACCTCATCCAAGTGGCAGGAAGAAGCTGGCTGCGAGCCGCTTCCAACCGGTATTTTTGTAAATCCATGGTGGAGGCCAGCAGTGGACTTCTTGTGGCTGAATGGTGAATCGGGGGTATGGCGTGATCATTGTTACGTTGTGTTATCTAATAATTTAGACGTAGTGCCTTATTAAAACAAACAAGCAAAGTAGCGCTTTAGAGGAGGTTAAAGTGTACGTAGAATATGATAATCCAAAAGGCAGTAGCTTAGATGGTGTGAACCGGGCCATTCCCGTATCCCTAAGATAAGACAAGAATATTCTTTTTGCAGAAAGGTACTTTGTTGAGAATACTCTTCATTGAATTTTCTTTATTAGTGTTTTGGAGGATTTATGTTTAGAGGGATGGTTAGAGATTATTAAACTTACCCCTGATTTCTCGAACACTAAGAATCGGCTAATCCACTGTTAATTCAATCCACCTCTAAACAACTGACAGTTGTTGACAGTAGATTAACCCATTTTTAGATTACAAGAAATCATTGGTAAGGTAGATAGTAATATGTACCTACCTAATATCCAAACCTTTTTTTTATGTAGCCTCGATTGTGTTCCACTGCTAGGCAAAGGGCTCCCTTTTAGTCCTCTTTATTCTTATTTGTGGCTACCTTCTGCTAACCCGGTAGAAAGGATGTGATGTGAAGTCATCCGGCCGGCCACTTTTGCGATATTCATCTCTTGGAACCCAGTCAGGGGCAATTTTTGTGACTCTTATAATAAAGTCGAAAATTTCATATGTCTCGGGTTTATAAATATCCAAGATATTGTATTCTTTTTGTTGCACTAACCCGTGCTGAGGACAATTTTAAAAACCTATTTAGAGGCTAAAAATTCCACCCATGCCGGGACTTGAACCCGCGGTTAGCCAGAGGTCGCGGGTTCAAGTCCCGGCGTGGGTGAAATTTTTAGCCTCTAGATAGGTTTTTAATCTCCAAGAGACTTTTGAAATTACCTCTTAGTTTAACACTGTTTCATATTTGAGTTCCCAACAATCGCAGTCACGTGCAGGTTTCAAGGAAACTGGACCTAAATAAACACGGTAACGCATCCCATCCGTTGTTATATAATTGGAGGTTCCGTTATGTCCAATTACATACGGCTGCAACGTTTCGCAACTCCATTTGAAATCGACCTTAAGAAGTTCATCTATTGGCCATCGCACTTAAGTGCATACATTCGGCGTTAATATGTTATACACACAACCGGTTAAAGAATATAATAGGTATGCCAGGACCTTGTGCGGGCACTGTCTTTCCGTCGAACCGATATGAACTAGCTGTAGTCAGTAATCAGCCAGTTACGAACGGGAGCTGAAGCAAAACAAACCGGTTTATTTTATCTGTTTTATATAATTATAACTCATAACATATCGAATATATTTTTTTCATTATTTTTACGCATTCAAGAATGATAGCGTACATCGGTGGTCTATTTTTAATTTCGACTTTTACGCACAGTGGTTACGCGAAATTGGCGCGTGAGTATTTCAGATCGTGTATATTTTACTTAATACATAATTTATTTCCATTGTATAATTTATTAACTCTAGTACCTAATCTCATTATTATTTTCTCGCACCATTTACCTTATCTCTGTAAATAACTGGTGTGCGATAAAGAATTATCTGTCTATCTAGTTATCAATTCACCAAAAAAATTATTCTTTATTTATAAATGCTCATCCTTAGCTTACAGTTTTGTTTGAATAATAAAGTGTTGAGGGTATACCAAGTAAATTAATTGGTTCAGGATAGCTGAATAAGTTGTCGATTACATAAATGAACTTAATAACGGAATGTTAAACTGCCGAGATTAACCTGTTACGAGTTTAACTGACTCGAAAGTAATCGACAGTGGCACAATTACGGTTTATGTCCTGCCCCTATACTCTTAACTTTATTGTGTTCACGAATCAGTAAACGTTTTACTTGTAAGAAATAGCATTAATCTCATTAAAACTGTAGAGCATCGGAAACTGAAAACATATTTCGGAAAAATTATTAAATAAATGCGCTCAATTATGTCGCAAGTTGGCTAAATTACCGTCGAGAGTAAAGGGCCTGTTATTTGTTGAATATTTTTAACATTGCTTACATACGTAAAAAACGTTTCAAATTGACATCATCACGATCGGCGGGTATCATCATCATTACATTTAAGAGTTGGACTGGAATCAGAAGGTGACTAGATCAACAAATACTACTGAGGTTATTGGTGTTAAATACATACCATTTTAGTTCTTAATAAGTGGAAATAAATGCTGGATTTCATAAATGAATTGCATCCTTTTAGATTCGGACGGATAAACCTTAATGCCAGCGCGGGTTTAAACCTACGGTACAGTCGAGAGCATAATCAGTGCATTTACACGTTTACCTTTGGAGACAACAAATGATTTTAAAACAGCCTTATTTATATTTATTAATCAGTTTCGCTCTTTTTCTTAGCCAACAGCACATCAACCTTTGCCTTATGTAACTTATGTATTTTTTATTATATTAATAATTAACTTCCACACAACAATCAATCACTTGTCCTGGTCCCAAACTAGGATAACCTGTGCTATGGTAATCAGGCAAGGACATAACCAACATGGAAGTACACTCAGACTGAGGCCATTGGTACAAATGTACGGCGGTGACCCCAGTGGGAATCGAACCCATCGGAGGTCGTGCCTCCGGCATGGTAATCAGACGTGATACCGCTAGACCAACGTGGCAGGCTTTATGTTGCTAAACTAGCATTCTCCATTGGTGAGATATTAAGGATTTCATAACCCAGCCGTGTTAATTGCTCTTGAGTATAATGTACGTACAAGTAAGCTTTTTTGTATGGCAAAAGTTGTAACGTAATTGTTGTGTTTTTCTGACATAAAGCAATTAATTTAAATAAACTTAGCCCGTAAAATATGGACGCTTGAATAATAATGAAATATTTGTGTGTTTTTTATTACGGCAAATATTACATGGGGATTGTGTCAATATTTTGAGTCGAACGGCGTTAATTATTATGCTAATGTTTAGCTTAAGCATACACATCTCGTCGTAGAACATGTTGAAGGTACTTTACGTTAACAAAAGATATTTCCTGTACAGTTGACAACAGGTCTTCCTTTGTTTGTTGTATCACCTGTAGCGCAACTGACTTTAGAGCACGAAAAGGTCTGTCAACTGTACAAAGGAAACCACAGTTGATAGACGATCAACGTTTCTTATGCTTTGGCCTTTGACAATTTTAAGTTTTTTTTTTGGCATGGCCGCCAAAATTTGTACCTCGGCAATGAAATTATGATCGTAATTATATTTTATGCTGAAATCTTAGAATCTTTGAGGGTAATCATATATTTATTGTTTTATGATAATCAAGTGATTTTAATTTAATTTAATGGCTGTTTTATCGGGAAACTAATGAAAATTGTGAAATGGGAGACACATTATATCATGTTCATTACCAAAACTCAACAGTAATAATTAGACTTATTAATTGAATACAACGTATTTGTAGTACCCAGAATAGTTGTATTGGTACATATCTAAAATAACACAAAACAATCGCTTCTTGCAAAAAATATCCTATTTTTTGGAATTCCTATCCTTTCCGTTACTCTTTGGCAAAACACTTCACTTAACTTTGCAATAAAATGAGAATCACTGAGTGATGCAATAAATTATTTTAGAGCAATAGTAATATTTAAAATTACACATACGTAAATATTAATATCTTCGATAGGTACGTTTTGAAAACAAGAAAAGTGAGAAACATTAACTGTATAAACTAAATAGGGGAAAGTTATTGAGTCAGTTACAAAAACGTACATAACGATATTAAAAGATCTCAAAACTTAAAATGTATAACACATGTATGTATATACGCATGTGTAAGTGTATGAATGTTTGTATGTATGTCTGTATGTATGAGTGTATGTAAGGAATGGAATCCCGTAAGACAATTTCAATCGAGTGGCGTGTGGCGCCGGATTAAGAATAGCGTCACTCCATTTCCTTCCGTGGATGTCGTAGAAGGAAATCAATTACCAGGAGACGGGCAGCAGCGTCTTCCTGAGATTCCGACCGCATACTGCGATCGCCAACCCGCCTGCCAAGTGTGGCGATTATGGCAAAACCCTTCATGGTTATGAAAACCACGAAGGAGGCCTATGTCCTGCAGTGGGCGGCGGGTGGCTGATGATGATGAAGATAATTTCAATCCAGGGATTTGTGGGACTGAGCCATCCCAGTCCCGCAGGATCCATGTTTTTGGGGGATCCAGCAGGGTGTTATCGTTATAAAGAACTAAAAGACCTCGTTTTCATGGTTTTAAATTTAACCAAAATTAAAACAACATGAACATCCGTCATAGAAACAGTAGAAAAATTAATTACCATAGTCACTTAAATATCACAATTATCAAATTGACAAGACACGCCACCGCGCGCGCAGAGTAACACGTATGCCTACGCTTCTTTGTAATCCCGCCAGTCCAGCGGGTTCACGCAAAATTTTTGACTGAAATTAGTTCCGCAAAAAATTTAATCCCGATATCCCGGGATTGAGTTCCCTAAGTGCATGTATGTATGAGTGTATATATCTATGTATGTACATGTACATATGTATGCATGAGTGTATGTATGTATGAGTGTATGTGCGTACGTATTTATGTATCTATGAGTGATGCATAATTACACTCATACATACATCACTCGCTGACTCGCAAAAAAAAACCATCTTAATGTTGATAATTTTTTTAAGACTACTCTAAGTATTCCACCCAATTCATTAAGTAGAAAGGTTAAGGTGGGACGATTCCCATACAAATGATTTTTTCCAAATTTTTAAAAATAATTATATAATTATAAACTGAAATAAAAAGAGATATAGGTATCTGCATTAATTTAGACTCTTATTTGCGCTATTTTATATTTTCTTGAAACAACCATTTTTTTTGCTTAGTTGAGGGGTTTACTTAATTAAGCAGGGGGGGGGGTTCATTAATCAGGTGCTGCGCAAGCCTACTCCATCTAAAAAACAATGTCCCAGGCACTGCAGCATCCGAGTGGTCCCTTCACCCATGTAGTGTGAGTGATGGTACCACTGGACGCTGCATAAATCATCTCATTACGTAGATGCAAAGGCAAAAGTATTTTTTTTAATAAACAAAAAAACTACCACCTAAGAACAAAAATATTAAATAAAGTTACAAAAATACAGTAAAGGACCATGTCTGAAGACGTTACTGAACAATGTTTTTTAAGAAATACTGTACTGCAGAGAAAATTTCGAAACTGTTTTTAAAGAAATGTATTTAAGTGAAATTTTTCATAATACATTTAACCGAAAGACAAATTCATTACAAAATATTTAAACCATATGGGATCTTCACAGACCCAATGGAAAAATTCATATTATTTTATTTCACCAAAGGACAGCTGATACAACGACAGGTACAAATTTTGGCGGCTGTGTCCTTAAAGGATTATGACCCGAATTTACATTGAACAGTGCGAAGGTTAATACTGTGTCAACTCATAACAAAATATCTAGGTGGACATGCTTGTAAATTTTCTTTAATTTTTATCTTTTATTCCGATAGCCTTACGAGAGTGAAACAATAATATGTATTTTTCTTAAGATCCCTTTTCCGCTTTTTGCCCCTGGTCAATCAATCAATCAGCCCGTATTTGTCCACTAATGGATATAGGCCTCCCCCAAGCACACCGATTCTTGCTGTCCTTGGCCAGCCTCACCGAACCTTAGTTGAGAGGTTTACTTAATTAAACATGGGGGGGGGGTTCATTAATTAGGTGCTGCGCAAGCCATCTAAAAAACAATGTCCCAGGCACTGCAGCATCCGAGTGATCCCTTCACCCATGTAGTGTGAGTGATGGTACCACTGGACGCTGCATAAATCATCTCATTACGTAGATGCAAAGGCAAAAGTTTTTTTTTTAATAAACAAAAAACTACCACCTAAGAACAAAAATATTAAATAAAGTTACAAAAATACAGTAAAGGACCATGTCTGAAGACGTTACTGAACAATTTTTTTACAAATTTTGGTGGCTGTGTCCTTAAAGGATTATGACCCGAATTTACATTGAACAGTGCGAAGGTTAATATTGTGTCGACTCATAAAAAATATCTAGGTGGACATGCTTGTAAATTTTCTTTCATTTTTATCTTTTATTCGGATAGTCTTACGAGAGTGAAACAGTAATATATATTTTTCTTAAGATCCCTTTTCCGCTTTTTGCCCCTGGTCAATCAATCAATCAGCCCGTATTTGTCCACTAATGGATATAGGCCTCCCCCAAGCACACCGATTCTTGCTGTCCTCGGCCAGCCTCACCCAACCCAGATAATTTCTGATAAACGTAAATGACAGATTATGTTGTCCTAAATCGCCTAGAGATGGTTTAGTTGATTTCGATATTGGAAGATATCAAGGACGAAGTAAAAATAACTGAACTCTTCAAGGTCTTATTAAGATTAGAGAACAATTGCATCATCGACCCAAAGATAAGACCTTAATTGAATCTTCATTGAAAATGAGTCAAGGTTTTCTGAGGTCAATTATTATTAATATTACAACTTTTAATTTAAATTACTTAAGGTTCAAATAAAAAACTAGACTTGTCCGACCTTCAATTTTCAGCCTAGACGAAGACATAAAAGTTGCATAATTTATGCATTTATTTAATATTGGGAAGTTAGTCTTCAGAAAAAACTGAAAAAAAGAAACTTTAAACATACAGAAGGCCAATTATAAATCTCCACGTATAGAAACATTTTAAGTACTGCTTAATTGAGCTCTTTGAGCAAAAACACAAATGACCGTTTAAAAACTACCTTAATACTAGATTCTAGAAGTATAATTTATTCTAACCATTGAAGAAATCTGCACTAAGTTTTACCCTCAAGCTTTGGACTGATGAAATAAAGATACCTATTTTTGCCAGTTTATTAGTAATAATGACTGCAAAATGGATGATCTTAGAAATGACTCCAATAATAGGATAAGGATAAGATAATATCCCAGTTAAACTAACTTTCAATTACAAATAAAAACGCATTAACACTCTCATCCTTTATGGAGCTTCGATTCTATTGACACACACAGAAATATAAACGTCAAACGTTAACACCCTTCGTTTTTCAACATTACTGCTGAAAAGAAGAAGAACAGTTTCTGAATACATCTAAATACTTATCTAGATGATCCAATATCTATCGTTGCAGGTTAAAGTTGTAGTGGTAGGCTTATTTTAAAGTTGTAGGCTATGGAATTCTTACAAACACTTTTTATTTAACCCATTTTCAAAATATCAAAATCAAGATTAGACTTCTCTTCGATATCCTGAAGATACTGCTACGTTCAAATTACATTAATGCAAAATAATATTAATTGTATCTGAGGAATTGTTTACCAATCAAAATAATCCAGCTATTTAGTGACAATGTTATTCATGGTGTCCCTAGTGACTTGGTACTTTTTGTATTTTATTTTTCTCCAAAAAGATCTAGATTTTTAGATTAACATCTAGCGTAACTTGTAGCGTTCGCAGTTTCTGTATTATTTTGAATAAGATTTGATTTTGATGTTTGATTGACTTTTCGATTGAATTTTTGGGTTACTACCTAGTATCAATCTACTTTCGCTAAATCGATGATATCCAGTGATTGTTTAGAAGTTTTATCTTCTTAAAGTGTATGCTGTTCTTTTTTCCAGCGGATTTCATCACACCCTGCAACGTGACGTCACGGGAATGTCTCGTCAAGTCCACTCAGGATGCTATCCCGGAGTTTGTGAAGGGCATGCCCGAACTCAATGTACCCTCATTGGACCCGTTCGTTATAGAGAAACTGTCTATACCACTGAACGGGCTCAAAGTCACATTCTATCAGGGAAAGGTCACTGGCTTCAGGAAGGCCATTGTGGATAATGTCATGTAAGTTTATTTAAAAAGCAACTTTTGTTCATCCCTGATTGAACAATCTGATTTGGTTCCCGAAGATATCCCTGAATCTGAATATTTCATAGATATCTACTATTCAATGCTCTGAGGGATATTTCTTTTCCCCGCTTACCGAAGGAACGGACGCGGACGTTTCAAGCATAAGGCATGCTGGATAGTACAGCAACTTTAGCATAAAAACCGACCAAGAGTAAATGGGCACGTACGAAAATCGGGTATCAGAAAAAACTGAGGCGCCAGCCAACTGGCAGGCTGGTCGGATCTTGCGACGTTACGATAGGAATCGAGACCCCGCCGCGCGCCGGCAGCGTTTTGAAAGAGCTAAGTTTAAACTTGTCTAACTATGTCATTTCTTAATTGATTTGAGTCATCCAAAAACTAGTATGCTCAAATTTTTGTGCTCCATCCGCCCTGGTACTTGAAAGTTTGAAAAGTACATAAAATTTGCAACAAATTTTGTTTCAAACATTTTTATGCGCTCAATCGTTTTTGAGATAGAGGGCGGTAAGCGCGCCCGTGTGGCGCCGGATTAAGAATAGTGTCACTCAATTTTCTCCCGTGGATGTCGTAGAAGCCGACTAAAGAAATAAATTATTAGGAGACGGGCAGCAGCGTCTTCCTGAGATTCCAACCACATACTGCGATCGCCAAACCGCCTGCCAAGCGTGGCGACTATGGCGAAACCCTCTCATGGTTACGAAAACCATGAGGGAGGCCTATGTCCTGTGGGCTTCAAATGGATGATGTTGAAGCGCGCAGTGCTCAGCCATACGTAATGCAAGGTGTCGCTATTATTCGAAGACCTTAATCATGGTGGCCTTTTACATATTATAGTGCAAACAATTCTACATAAGGACATTCTTTGTTCCTTACTAGATAACCTTCAAATTGTGCTTTCTTTGTTGCAAGAAAATGTGTGACTAACCATAATAGGAAAACGCATAAAAATAAATGTTGCTTAGAAAAACAAAGAGACGTATAATCCTTGATTTTCTAGGAAATTCCTACTTATTTTATGTTCTCTAAGTAAATACAAAAGTGCTTGACAAGCACGTTCATATTAATTCATTCCAATCCCGTCTGTATTTTGGGAATTAAAACCAAACGTTTGTATAAAGTGCAATAGTGCGCTCTTTGCGGTTGGCTAGAATAAAATACTACTTAGTATTAAGCCCGCCTTTATTACAATATTTACTTAGTGCAATAAAGAATTTTAATAACAATAATATGTTACGCATTTATTACCAAGTTTAACATCACGTAATTACCAATCGAACCGAAGGTGAATTGGCGCTAGGCCTCTAATAGAATGGTTAGCCTTGTGTCACTAGGTAAACTTATTAAAATTTCCAGAATATCCATACTTGACGATGCAGTGACCTGCATGGTTGAAAACATTCTAATGGTACTAAGGTTTTACGAGCCAGTCAGGCTCATAGTGTATTTCTGAGAGGTCTGTAACGTGCAGTGGGACGTATATGCTGCTTATATATGAGCCAATCACATGCAACCACATATATGAAATTGGAGTATTGAACAAATGAAATAACAAGCAAGCTGTCGAACTATCGAAAGATTCTCTAGTCATGACCACTTAGGTTCAAGCTTACCATATAAATAAAGAATTTCCTCACAACGCAATCACCTGAGATTTTTTTGGGTTCCGTAGCCAAAGGGGCCTTTGGGGGCCCCTTTTGTAAGACTCCGCTGTCTGTCCGTCCGTCTGTCCGTCTGTCACCAGGCTGTATCTCATGAACCGTGATAGTTAGACAGTTGAAATTTTCACAGATGATGTATTTATGTTGCCGCTATAACAAAAAATACAAAAAACGGAATAAAACTAATATTTAATAAGGGGGGCTCCAATACAATCAAACGTGATTTTTTGCCGTTTTTTGCTCGATATTAATAATGGCAACAGGTACACGCTTGAAATATTCAAACGTTGTATAGATAATGCTTCATGCGCGAGTCCAACTCGCACTTGGCCGGTTTTTATTTCATCCACAAGCGTAGATAGCAGGCGGTTTTTAGACGGCTTACAGTTTTCGTCTCTTTCTAGCCTACAGAACATTAGCTTTACTGCCTCTTCGAGGTTCGCCACCATAGTGAAAGGATACTAACTAAGAAAAACTTGTACTGGTTAACGAAGGTCATCATTTTAAAGTCAATGTGCCAAAACTAATACAAATACGGTCTTGGCTCAAATCCATCTTAGATGCAATTCCTCTGTTAATAATTCGTATTACCATATTAACTAAATTGACTTTAGTGGTCTTTGGGAAACAAAATATTAATGCGCTTACGTTCACGCCACAGACGACAATTAATTGTCATAGTCGTTATGTAAATCTGAACTTGGATACAACTTACATTCCTTATGCTCTGATCGGTGACGCTGAATCGGATAGATGCACTCAGCTCCAGTTGGTTGTAAAGCCATCTAAATTTTGTAAATCACAGACACCCTTTCTTATTTCGAAGGATTTCCGTATCGGTTTGATGATAACAAATGTATTTATTTGTAAAAAAATATTGAAACGTGAAATCGTTTTTAACCGACTTCAAAAACAGAGGGGGTTCTCAATTAGACGTTCATAACTCGGTCAAATCTTAACCGGTTTCAACAATTCTTTTTTTGTTCGAATAGGTTTAATTTGGTGAAGATCTGGTGAAGACTTTCAGAGACGGAAACCGGAACTCTTACATGGACAGCAGTTATATGCATATGTTTCATAAAATATGGCCTAAAAATAGTCCCAGGGTGATTTGGTGATGCTCTGGTGAAGAGTTTTGCAGATGGAAACTGAGAACTTCAAATTTTAAAGCAAATAATTAACTAGGGTAAATTGTGGTTATAAGGGACTCGATTTTTTTCCAACCACTATAAATAAAAAATAATAATTAAAAATAAAAACCGACTTCAAAACACTACAGCACTAAAAAATTACTATTTCAGATCAGAGCTGGACAAAAGGCATTTCGTCTTGGAATTCCACACGAACCTGACCATCAAGGGCCAGTACGACGCCGTGGGTAGAATACTTCTTTTCCCAATTAACGGGGAAGGAGACGCCAAGGTCAAACTGAGTAAGTAATAATCACTAATAAGTAACTTCCACACAATACAATCACTTGACCTAGTCACAAATTAGGATACCCTGTGCTATGGTAACCAGGCAACGATGTCACAAACATGGAAATACGCCCAGACTGAGGCAATTTGTACAAATGTACGGCGGCTCTCAGTGAGAATCGAACCCACGACCGTTGTGTTGGTAGTAAAGCGTCTTAACGGCTAGTCCAACGAGGCAGTCGAGTGTCACATTTCTTCAACAATATTCTTGATTTTTCCCAAAACATTTTTATTGTTTGGAGAAGCAAAATAAAATCAATGAGAAAAAATTAAAAGATGTAAGACTAGCAAAGTTTTGCAATATATTTTGACTAAATATCAACCTTGGTAAAAGTTTAGATAAAAGCATTGTTACCTTATTTTCTTGAGCATAAAAAATCAATTTCCTATGTCAAAAACATTTTTAGGGGTCCGTACCCGAAGGGTACCAAACGGGACCCTATTATTTATTTATTTATTGATACTTTTATTGCACTTAAAAAAATCGTACAATGCGGCGGACTTAATGCCATATTACTGAGACTTCATTGTCTTTCTATCTGTCTGTCTGTCTATCGGTCCGCCTGTGCGTCGGTATGTCTGTCTGTCTGTCATCAGGCTGTATCTTATGAACCGTGATAGCTAGGTAGTTGAAATTTTCACAGATTATGTATTTCTGTTGCCGCTATAACAACAAATACTAAAATCAGAATATGTTAAATATTTAAGGGGGGCTCCCATACAACAAACGTTGTCTAAAGACAGCGCTCGCAATCCAGCGGCCATCTTTGTAACCTTTACAGCGCTAATGTCATGTCGTTAAATGTCAATGTTAAACGCTTCTTGTTGGTTTCTATAGATAGCGCTGCTCTCAAATTCGATCTTTGTCTAATGTTGTATAGATAATGGTACGGAACCCTTCGTGCGCGAGTCCAACTCGCAAATGGCCGGTTTTAGTTTTTATTATTTGGAGAAGCAAAATTAAATCAATTTGTGCATGGGAAAAATGTTGTTTTGTTTAACGTTTCATAAAAAAAATATCCTATTGGCGTTATTATAAATAACAACGTTTTTCTTTTCAGCGAATCTAAAAATGAAGGTCATTATAAAGACAAAATACGTTAAGGATAAGAACGGTGTCAACCACTTCACAATCAAAGACTATTCGTATACATTTGACTACGGCGACCGAGTCACATTCAACCTAAGTAATCTCTTCAAAGAAAGCAAAGAACTGAGTAAGTGTACCTGTTAATTTTCATTTAAATATTGATGTCGTAAGTAATCTCTTCAAAGAAAGTAAAACAACCGAGAATTTATGTCATTTATATATTTTTTATCATTTATATATTAGTTAAGTCCAGTTTTTTATTTCAATTTGTTTTCTTTTTGTTGTGTTATGAATAAAGTTAATATAGTTTTGTTTAAAAATAATTAACTGAGTAAGTTTACTTATTATATTCTTTTTGTTACACTAACCCGTGCTGAGGACAATTTAAAAAAAAACATGGGTGGAATTTTTAGCCTCTTAATAGGTTTTTAAAGTTTATTTATTAATTTTCATTTCAATATTAATGTCATCAGCAATCACTTGACCTGGTGCCTGTCTCTAAAATGCATAGTTGTTCAATAGATTCATATGAGTACGGTAATGGTTATTTCATTGACGCTATTCACAGAGTAGTAATAGTCCAATCGTATTCCAATGGCATAACGAATTTGCGCGAATCAATGGTACTGCTTTGTACACTACCAATCAGAGGCAAATAGCAACTTTTGTCGTTCTTACATCATATTATTGAAAAACTATGTATGTATCCAGGGCCGGATCCCAAACTACTATTCCTTATGGGCTATGGTAACCAAAGAAGGGCATCACAAACATGGCAGTACACCCAGACTGAGGCCATTTATACAATTTGGGAATCGCACCCACGACCTCTGTTTTAGAAATCAAGCGTGTTACCTTAACTTTTAAACTATTTTAAGATATCATCGTAATAAAAATGGTTTGTATGTTTCGGATAACGGAGTGTTTGTTTCTGTTAAAGATTTTTTTAAACCCTATGTTTTACCTGCTATAACAGCAGTTTTTTGTAGTAGTTTTCTATTCACCGTAAGTTATGACTTCGTCAAAACATAATTATTCTGCTCTAAAAGCCACCTCAGTTGCCAAATAATAACTTATTATCTTCAATCATCTCCGTTTAGATTTCAGTTAAAACACAAACACAAAGCAACAAAAAAAAACACAACTGTTATGTAACCTTTGTTTCTAACACAATAAAATAATACATAGAATGAAATCATTAATTTCGTATATTCTTGGCGACATCTTATAAAGAAATCAATCTACTGAATTTGAAATCGCCCTAAATTCCACTGATCTGGTGTTAAACGTTCGAACCGCGGCCATTACAAGTAATTTTGTCCCTAAGACCAACAATAGGCTCTTCCAAAAAGGTTTCGTTAGCCTAAGGGGAGGATGAGGAAATTCCTCCAAACTTACGGTCCGCCGACTCCTTTGAAACATTTTCTTATTATCTGCAAGCATATAGTTTTCTAAATGGTCTCTTAGGGTGATCTTGAATTTATTTGATCACAAATCAATCCATCTCATTAAAGCCGTGGGAAAGCCAAACACTTAACCTATGGTAACCTGGCAAGGACATCACAAATATGGCAATACACCCAGACTGAGGCCATCTGTAAAATTCCCGTGAGAATCGAACCCACAACTTCTGTTTTAGTGATCAAGCGTAATAAACGCTAAACCAACGAGGCAGTCTCATTGGTCATGCGTGGTACAGTAGGCTATTTTTTCATTGAGATTTTTGGTCATTTGCCATCTCTGACCAGTCCGACAAGAATTTGTCGAGACCATGCCGCCGGGTCTCCTCGGCCGCCCCCGTTTGCGATGGCCACCGCGCGGTACCAACTCGGAGAAAAATTTTGCCCACCTATTCGGGTCCATGTGGTTTACGTGGCCGGCCCAGTTCCACTTCAATTTGGCGGTCTGAATACCCACATCCGCTATGCGCGTTTTTGAGCGCAGTGTAGTATTCTGGACACGATCTGTCCTCCGGTCGGCCAATATGCTGCGCTCCACTGCTCTTAAACAATATAAAGGAGTTTGTTTTGTATTTGTCTTACCCCGGTATTCCCGGTAATTAATATTACGATTGATGAAATCACCACAAGTTTATCCCATTTATAGTGATCAGATTCTCAACGCTATTATGTGCCTACAATTTAATTACGATATAATCAACTGCATTCACAAAGTTCATGTGTAATAACTAAGAGTCGAGGTTCTAATATTGTGTTTATTTGTTCATCAGGCACCACCGTATTAGAGTTCCTCAATCAGAATTGGAAAACCGTGGCTGAGGAGTTTGGAAAACCAATAGTCGATTACGCTGTGGGTTTGACTATAAGAACAATCGAGAAATTCTTCCTTGCAGTACCATACGAAGAGCTAATCAACGTCCCTATTCCTAAGTTTTAAAATCCTGACTGTTTATAAAATTAATAATGTTTATTTTTTATTTTTTAAGAACGTGTTTTATTTTTTATTCTACCTATATGATTTTTTTGCAGATAATTTAGTTTGCCTGATGTTCAGTGATGTTGAGTGATTGTTTGTTTGTTTGTGCAAACTTGTTGCAAACTTGCAAACTTTCCCTTATCTGTCCTCAAGCACCCGAAGCCGATGTGCTAATTAATGTTGTTGAAGCGAAAGAGGCTTAAGGAAGATATGAGGTTTGTCAAGATCGAGGCAATTCGCAAACCCCGGTCTTTGCCTGCCCCTCTGCCTGGCATGCAGGCGTGAGTATGTATCATGTTATCTGTGTAATAACATAGCCGGCACACTTTCGGTTTTTGTCTGTGTAGGAGATATTCACACAAAAAAGTTATTTTTCTGTAGCAAGCGCAGACAAGAAGATTTCCATGTTAGATCCCCAGATATTTTGAAATTGACAACTAATTAAACTAGTAATAAGAAAATTCCAACTCGCGCCTCTTGAGTACTGTGGCAGCGCACTTACGAACAAAACCATTCGGAGCTCGCCTCGACTCTACAAAATGGGACTCGTAAGAGTATTAAAAATCAATAAGACTCTAGGTCGCAAGATGAAGCTCAGGCTCTAGGTTGCAAGATGAAGCTTAACTCAAGGCGCCAGGATAGGGCTATCGATCATGTCAGCAATGGTATTGAAGAGGCCATTGGCACTACCGCCAACCCTAAGCGGAAGGGATGCCGCTCTCTTTCGCATTAGCGCGTGGAATCCGTCCGTGTATGCCTCAGCGAACATCCCCGAGGCACTACAGTATCGCGGGAGCCCCAACAGCATTCTGAAGCCATTATTGTATTGAATACGGAGGGCATTGTGTGCTCGTTGCGTGTGGCTGACCCATGTACTGCACGCGTAAGATGAAAAAAAGATAAAAAGATCTCCACTTGACTGCCTCAGTGGACTAGCCGTTAAGGCGCTTAACTACTAAGACAGAGGTCGTGGGTTCGATTCCCGCAGGGGGCCGCCGTACATTTGTACAAATGGCCTCAGTCTGGGTGTATTTCCATGTTTGTGACGTCCTTGCCTGGTTACCATAGCACAGGGTACCCTAGTTTGGGACCAGGTCAAGTGATTGTGTTGTGTGGAAGTTATAATAATTATTTGAGCGGCGACTTCGAGGTCTTCCCTTTCTCCCTTTCTCTACCTGCATTATGTATGGTGTGCAAGAACGAGTTTCAATCTAATCTGCTGAACACTGTCATAGATAAACTACCAACTGCACTAACAACAAAATACTAAAGACGTTAACCTTGAGTCACGTTTACATTGAAAACACGAATACAGGAAGCTACATTATATCACTTGATCGGAAAATCGCTTATAGCGCTAGCTTATCGTGGTAGCGCAGCTGCAGAACGTTGGCCTCACATTCGAATCCCGGCATTTACCCAATGACTTCGTTTTGTAAGTTACGTACATCTGTGAAGTTGTAGTAGCATACCACTCTTCAATTACGAAGGAAAACATGGTGAGGAAGCCCGAGAGTCTAAGTTGCTACAAATACCTGAGCGCTTGAAATTGTCAATCCACGCTGGGCACGCATTTTAATTAAGCCCATACTCGAGAGATCTGAGAGAAGGACTGTGCTCTGCAGTGGGACGAGTATAGGCTACATAAAAAATGTATCTAGAAAAAACTTTAACATAAGAATAGCTTGCTAAAGTGACTCCTACAGATCTTCGAGAAATCATTATCCCATTCAGCTAGTCTCATGTTCAGAAAATATCCGTACAACTTACAAACTTATCTGCTACTTTTGCTAGACTATATTGAAACCTAATACCTAGTGGTAGAGACCAAGATAAATGAAGAGGTAACGTGGCAAGCCGGGTCATTATTCTTGGTAAGGAACCCAGTTAGGGCACGCCTTTCCTGAGTCCGTGTCAATGTGACATGATGTTCTCACTATTATTCGTGACGGGTTTCGATCAACTAAATATCGCACCTTGTAATACAAACTCCCGGTTTCTGAAAGAATTTGATGTTGATAAAATATACTTTTTTCCCTCCGTATCAGAAGGTCTATCAGGGAAATTGACGATGATGGCAAAACGGCGACATGCTGTTTAGTTGAGATAGGGAAGTTGACTTCACCGGCAGAACGACGTACTAGTAAAACGTCGACCATTTGACAATATTTTTTACTTAGCCTATAGATGTCCCACTGCCAGGGCACTTGTGTCAGGGAGACAGTATAGGATTGATTGCTACGCGTACCGAACCCATAATTATGTACCTTGTACAAAAATCGATTATTTTGCTGCCCTCAAGTATGAAACGGGCGACAGGGGGCCTAATTACGCGCACCTAAATCCTGAGCCTAGTCTAACTGTTATATTCCATACTAATTTGACAGTTAGACTATTGGAATCATTCAGGATTTGGTGCGCGTAGTATAGGAGCGTGATATAATATTCGAGCGGTGATAGCATAGTGGCTAGGACATTGGACTTGGAAGCGAGAGACCCAGGTTCGATTCTCAGTGCGGGCATGTACCCATCACTTTGTTTTGTTAGATATGCACATTTGTGAAGTTATAGTAGCAATATCACTCGCTAACGGTAAAGGAAAACATCGTGAGGAAACCTGAGTGTCTGAGCGGTTCACACCTCAGCGCTTGAAATCGCCAGTCCGCGCTGGACACGGGTGGTGATTAAGCCCATACTATCTCCCTGAGAGAAGGCCTGTGCCCTACAGTGGGACGTATATAGGCTGCTTATATAATATAGAAGCTGAACTGCCAATTTAACGCGAGCGCCCCTTTTTCCGACAGCGCCTCTGGGCGTTCGACCACCCGCGCCGTACCCTTGCGCCGCTACTGAATTTCACAGAGAGCTTAAACAAGATTTCTTTAAAACTCTCTTGTAAATAATTTATATTATGCTTTTGTCGACTAGAAATAAATGTCCTAAGTACCTACTAAAGATAAAAGGTTTATGCAAAGTGCCTGGATTTCATTAGACAGGCACTTTTGAGATATTTTCGCTGCTAATGTCTCCTTGGATTTTAGTCGGCAACGGCTTAAAATAACGTCTGCCTAACGTCGGCGGACTGCTTTCTGGGACCTGTTTCATAGAACTACAATTCATGGCTTACGATGACAATTCGACATATATTGCTTAGTCGATCAATCCACAGATTAACAAGTAGAAAGGTTCGGAAGTTCGGCTACGCAATGTACATCGAATTGTCATAATAAACTACGACTTGTTATTTGCTGAAACGCGGCCCGGATCATGATGTCTAGATGAGGGATCACTTCCTCAGCACAACGCTGAGTCAGCTGCCTTTTGTGGCAATGTAGATACACCACAGGCTACATCTATAGTCCTGTTTTATTTATTCGTTTTGTCTGTTGTGTATTTAGTTTTCCTTCTGTGTTGTGCATATTATGTTACTTATGTGCTTATTTTGTTTCTGTGATGTATTTTGTTGGTATAATAAATGTCTTTCTTCTTCTTCTTCTTCTTCTAGATATTAAAACAGCTATGTCGTAAGTCAAATTGACATTAAATTATTATTTTATACAACATAAGTAAGTGTAAATAATATAGAAGTTTCCTTAAGGCTGTTCTTACGAGGAGCACGCTGTCTCGCTCGCACAATTTAACATCTTTAAAGGGTTTGATGTATAATTAAATTACGGACATTTTAAAAATATTTTTGTTCTCCGAAACGTAGTTTTTAATATAGAAAATTTGTTTCAAAACTATTGATTTTTTTAATCAAATGTTCTCAATGAAAAACTTAGTATAGCATAAAAATCATGCCTCGAATATCCGCAATTTAATTATCCATAAACCGTCAGACAACATTTATCCAAAGTTTACTCATATTATAACAATATTTAAAAAATGACAATTTGTGAGAGCGAGACAGCGTGCTGCACGTAACAGAAGCCTTAACAGTTGTAAAAAAAACATGTATTCACTTCATTGCTTCATAACAGCTCTCCGTTAATGTTAATATAGATAATAAAAAAATTATAGAGTAATTTTATAATAGGTTTTTTCACTGCCTCAAAAATGTGTGATTTGGACTTATGGGCTTAATTTCTCCGGCCCTCTAGCTATTTACACCGACGACGTATGGTCGACGTATGGGAGGGGAGTCTCATGTCAACTTTGTGATTCAGATTCTAATATACGTATTGGTATTTTTTTTCCTTTCAGGTATATTAGTATACATAACACTGTTTTAAAGAAAAAAAAAAACATATTATTGTGACGTCGTTATAGATGATAATCTATCTACATATAGGTACATATGATAAATCTGTAGACAAGTCAAATCTGTACACCAAATATTTTTTGAAAAAAAAAATAGCAGGCTATGCTAAAGAAAGGATACCGAGTCCGAAAATGCCAAACGCGTATAATGCAAAAACCTATTCTATTCTATTATATTGTATTAGATTGACCTCTCAGTAGTAAGAGAGTAAATCGTTTGCTATGGAATCCAGTCAAACAAATACATATTTATTTTGGTTATGCATAACCATGGTTGACAGTGTTCACAAAAAATATGCTGAATTTCACGGTACATACATTATTTACCGAAAATAGTCTTGGAATTGTCTTCCAATACCCTTCAGCTCGTAATAATTCCTACTGTCGTTATCTGTAGACAGTCTTCATAAACCACCCTTTTTTGTTTTGAAAGAAAACTAAATATTAAACTTCTATTAAAAAAAATCAAAAATTTATTTCAACCTAGAGAATTTTGAATGTCAATACACAATATTAACTGCTGTCTTCGGGTCGAGTTGTAGTAAGTAAAAAGACAGAGAAATAAACTCCGCTCTGGCCATCTTTTCGCAAATCGTCTTAATTATAACACGTTAGTCAACTATACAATATTCAGAGAAGTCATCTATACTAGCCGAAAATACCAACAAAAAGAATTGATGATCATCAATCTTGATGGATGATGATGACCACAACTGATGATGATCAATCTTTATATTTTTGAAGTACAGATTACAAGTGTTAAGTTTGATATAGCTGTTAGTATACCTACAATAGTTTTGCTACATACTTCTGAGTTAGTATTTAATAAGTAGTTACAGTCCTACAGAATTCATGTTTTCCTCTAAGCGCAAGGTGAAAAACATCTCGTTATTTTCCATATGGCTGCGACTCGTCATTATCAGCGAGGGAACGCTCGACTGATATTTGTCGAGCGAGAAATCCATGCATTTTCAATGATCGCTGCAGCTGGAGACAGATTTTAAGGTGTATGCATGCGATTCCGAAAACATACTCGACCTCGCCTCGGCTTTCGATGTGCCTTTGGAAAATACAGTACGCTGAAAATGTTTTATACTGGGTTGTACGAGCAAAAAATGAATTGATTCGATTAGAGATTAAACTTTGGACGGAATGAAACGACAACACAGAATTTTACGTTTATATTTTTGTTCTAGGAAGGTGAGGTCTGATTCATAGTTTTTTCGATTTTTTTTTTGGTGAAAATTTCAATGTCATCTGTTTGTAAAAGTGACAGCCGAAAAGGCAGTGTTGCTACTGAGGAAAAATCAATTCTTGCACGTACATTACGCTTGCGTTATTACAGTATTCCAACAGATTCTTACGTCTGCTGGGGCCTGTGGCTGGGGCAGTACTATATAAGTTCTCCAGTGTATTGAGTTGTCAGACTTAACCTACTCCGAACTGTCAAATACATATTTTGATATTTTGATACTTTGTAATCGTCAAAATGGTTAACCCAATAGAGTGGACAGTTACGTAATAGAAGGTCAGCTCCCATAGTACGCGCACTAAATCCTGAATGATTCCAATTGTCTAGCTGTCAAATGCCATACTAATTGCAAACGTCAGGATTCCGCCAGGATTTGGTGCTCTGCTCTCCTTATAAGATAAGTGCGTATTGAAATTCCTTGATTACTATTAATTATTATTTACTCATGTCTGTCTTCAACCACGAAACTTTTGAAAAGTATATTTTGTGAGAATGTAGCCCATCTGCCATCAAATCAGTCGGTTCCTCGATGCTGAGGATCACGGCCGCTACGACGAGGATGAGTGTGGAGTGCTCTCCATCTGGACCTGTCGTTCGCGGTATGGACCGCCTGGTGAACCATGAAACTTTTGAAAAGTATGTATATTTTATAAGCATGCAGCGCATCTGCCATCCAATCAGTCGGTCCCTCAATGCTGAGGATCACGACCGCTATGACGAGGATAAGTCTAGAGTGCTCTCCATCTGGACCTGTCGTTCGCTGTGTGATCCGCCCTGGTGAAACTTAAGTTTTGTTTCCTTGGTAATCTGATCACTCCATTTAGGGTGGTCTGCCTCGAGCTCTCTGCCGTCTCTCGGCATCTGCTATACAATAGCTAATATTATTTTTTGCAATTTCAGAGTTCACAGGTTGGCAACGTTGTAAGAGTTGGTTGTCCAAATAGAAAAGCGCTCAGAGCATGTGTGTCAATTAAAGTTATAGCTCTTTATCGAGAATTTAAATTTTCTTTTCTCTCAAGATGAGGAGATTGGGGAAAGTCCGATTCCCATCAGACCTCGTAAAACTTTTTGATGTCCTCCTAGCACAGGCGACAGCATTTCAGCCGTTACATTTTTGTTGCAAAGTAGTCTTTAACGTAACTGATTAGAGTGCACGTATGTTAAGATTGTTGTGCTTTCGACGATACGTCAACTTTAACAAATAGGAGATCAGACCTACTTATACTAAGATTATGTTCACATTCGCTTCTTGGGCCTCTGTTATTGTGTTTCACTGCCTGTCCGCTCTCAGTGCAGTCGCGGGCCTTGCCTCGACAAAACACCTATAGATGAAGTTATCCTAAACTTGTCACGCTAACTGCTCAACGTCCAACTCGCCCGGACAGCCAGTACAAGACGGAACTTGTCCGCGAGTTAACTTGTTGTAACAGTTATAGCGGGCCCTTCCTGCCCGACCCACTTTCCCGAGTTTTCCTTTTGTCTTTCGCGCCTTAGTGCTTATGCCTTAGATAGGGCCTAATTAAATTTTCTGTTGTTGAGTAACTGGGCTTAATGTTTCTAGAGGTTCGTCTATACTGGACTAGCATAAGCGTAAGCATAAGCAGCCTATATACGTGGATTAGACTAGTTCTCAATTCATGTTACACTTTTCCAGGCACTAAGAGGTCATTTCGTTAGTGTAAGTTTGTAACCTGAGTTAAGTTAGGGTAGATACTGATGTATACAATAAGAGTTTGAATGATAAGCAGAATACTTTTATTTACAAAACTATTCATGCAGCTCACCCTATATTTTTGTCAGTCTTCCTAGAGTAAAACCATATTTAAATAATTTATACAAGCACAAATAGATCAAAAATAAGTCAGAAGATACTAGGTTAGCCCTTACATTTCTGTTGCAAAATCACTGCTTACGTAACGAAGTAGATTGCACTCATTTCCTCTTTGACTGTTGTATTAGCATAACTGTGAGTTTTTCTGTTCATTAATATGTCTTTGTATTAATCTATACAAACGTCTTTGTGTTAATCTATGTCTTTATATTAATCTGGTTGTACAATCACATATAGATATCTATGTAAGATTGTTTTGTCTTGAAACTATATTGTACAATTGTTTGTTTTCTTTCAATAAATAAAAATAAAATAAATAAATAAAAGTATGACCAAATAGGAGTGGTTTTACCGAAGGGCAAGGTAAAAATTACTCGAAACTACCTGGTACCCGGCATGCAACGATTAATAAATGTTGATAAAGCAAAAGAGATTTGTCAGGATTGTGGCAAACGGCAAATCCTGGACTCTGCCTACCTCTCCGAAATATGGGTGTGAGTTTATGTATGCATGACCAGTTGTAAATCAAACAAAGGACAAATAAATACAGAAAAATATCATACACGAACAGCTAAGTCAACTAATACCTATGCAAGCTAGCAAGACAATCGACACAAAGGAAAATTCAAAAGGAAATAAACATTCACGAAAAAACAAATCTTCACGCCAATTACATAATTAAATCAGTGGCACGATGGAACAAAGGTATCAAAGAGTAGATCAAAGGTGAACAACCTAAAACAACAGCCAGTTGATTGTTTGAGTGAGTCTTGTGGGCTTTGCAGATTAAATTTTCCTAGAGCTCCATATCAATTAGATCAGCCGCCCTAGACGATAACTATAGGGATACGAATACGGACTTTATAATTATTAGGGCTGCCTTTATATATATAAATTTTGGTGCGCTAATTAAATGAACGTCTAATAAAGACGACGATGGAACTGATTAATCATAGAACGGCTAAGACTGGTCTAATTTCACAATGTCTGGAGAGGCACTGACTCAAATATCATACTGATTACTATCAAAAACGTCAGGATTCCGACAGGATTTTATGCGTATAATAGGAACCTAGGTAAAGACCGAAGAACAGATTTTGCATGAAATAAACCTTATCTGCTGATAAGCTAACAGGAACTCTGAAATGGGATCTAAAGAGGAAAATGCTCTTAAACAGGCCTTTATGAGGAACTATTTTTAGTTCTACTATCTTTTATCGTGAATGTAGTTAAAAAACAAATAACTTCCAGTCAACACAATCAGTTGTCCTGGGCCCAACCCAGGATAACCTGTGCTTGGGTCATGAGGATAAAGACATCTCAAACATGGGGATACAGACTGAGGCAATTTTTACAATGTACGGCAGCCCCCAGTGGGACTTAAACCTATGACCTCCGGCATGGTATTCAAGGTGATACCGCTAGACCAACAAGCCCGGCAAAATGTAGTTATTACATTAAAACGGTTCATTAATATTTTGGCCTCTGAGTAAAAATCTTAGACCCGACACAAAATTCTCAAGTAAAGATTATTCTAATTTTCCTTTCAATTATTGATACCTTTATAGAATGTGTTTACGTAAAGGACGTATTCTATAGTGCCATTATGATTTACCTTACAGCAATATTATGAATAAATCATCTGCGATTAAACATATATTTCTACGTATTTAACTGCCCAAAGACCTACATTTATCACAGCTTTGTGATATAGGATATCGTAAATCAATTTGGTCCCTCTACCCGTCATTTCGTCCCAAGGTCGTTAGTTAGTCTACAATGGCCAATCAATACGCGTACACTGTACTATTACTACAATAAGATAAAAGATACTATAAAAGACATATGACTGCAAAATGTTTACATCAGTGTGTAACTTTGGATTTTTTTACCCGACTGCTTCGGAGCCCAATAGGAGGGTAATGTGTTTTTATCGAGTGTTCGGTTATAACATCTTCGGATACAGGAATATTTTCTTTTACAAATAGCATCTACAAAACTCAATCACTTGCCCTGGACTCATACCCTGAGCTAGGAAGGGAAATCAGCAACATGGAAATATACTCAGATTGGGTGTACGGAGAAAATCAAGTACGGAGGCAACGATGTTTTCAGGAATATTCTTAAGAATAACATTTCTCACTACGATATACGCTAACTGCTGGTTTAAGTTGGGATTAATTAGAACATAATTCATCGCTGTTATTTGTGTCTTAACTGTATCCCTTACGATGAGAACAATCGAAGCGCATCAAAGCTTGCGCAATTTTTTAGCCATATTTTGTGTGGCGTCAAAATAAAGCCCCTTTTCACTCATAAGTTATTAATAAGCCATTAAATACGGCCTCACATCAAAATGGCTCAGACCCACGACCTTTTGTGACGCCCCATAGCCTTTGCAAGTCAGGGACCGAACTCAATTAGGAGGCGTCACATCATAATGGTTAAGTTTTGCCAACTTGGGTCGGATTACGCATAATAATGTCAACACAAAACTTGCTACTAAACCAAAGTCACTGACTAGTGTAAGGTCAGAAGCTTCGAAACATAGCTCACATAAGCTCGACAGCACATCGACATTTAGCAGTTCCATATTTTTTTGTTTGTTTCCAGCGGTATCATGTTTGATTACCATGCCGGGGGACGTGGGTTCGATTCCCACTGGGAGCCGCCGCTGACGTCATTTTGTGCAAATGGCGTGTATTTTCATGCTTGTGATGTCCTTGCACAAGTTATCCTAGTTTAGAACCAGGATATGTGATTGTACTGCGTGTAAGTTTTTATCTATTACCTTATAACTTTGTAATGTACTGTGATACTTTGTACTGTGATAAGTATTGTTACCATAGTAAACGTTGTTTCTGTTGATGACTAAAACCTTCCTTATTGGTTATACAATTTGAATTTTTTCACACGACACCGTGCCATCAAAGGTTGATGGGGTTACACGAGTGGACTCTTCTTAGTTACGTTCTCTTATTAATTAGGACAGGTTAACACTTGACTCCAGTCTCGCTCGCCTCACCCCGTCTTCGTTTAACATCTTATGTTACGCATTTGCCTGTTAAATTCCAGTTAACTCTTGTTTTAAAGATACCCAAGTTACAGGTCTCAGGGGAACCGGACGTCGGCAACGGGGCTCATATCTTTGCCGTTCTTATTATAAACGAATTCGCGAAGTGTGACAAACTCGTGCATATAAGCTGGCCGTCTCGTTGTATTAAGAGTATGTATTTCCGATTTATGATAATAACATCACTCTCAGTATTTATGATAATAATATCACGCTCAGATTTTATACTCTTCAGTTTCGAACAAAAGCTTTTCTAATATGCGTCTACTCTTCACCCGTTAACAAACTTAACACACTATTACAGTTTGTTAACGTAGTTACCGAATATTACATGTTTTATGTCGTTAATAATTTAACTGCTTAAAAATACATAATTTTTGCTCGTTTAACAGAATCAACCATTTTTCTGAGAAGATACTTATTTAAGTATCGTGTCATCTCGTTATTTTTTAAGATATCCGACTAGACAGACTGATACCTATAGTGTTTACTTAGTGAAATTCTCACATCAGACACCGGAGTCAATCTACTCAATACTTATTTAAGTATCGTGCCATCTCGTTCTTTTTTGAGACATCTGAAAAATCAAACTAATACTAAACATACATACATAAAATTACGTCTGTATCCCAGAGGGGTAGGCAGAGACCAGGGGCTGCCACTTGCCACGATCCTGACAGATCACTTTCGCTTCCTCAACATTCATAAGTCATTGCATGCACGCACGCCGATTACGGGTTTACCTTTGATTTTGCTCTTTGCTAATTCATCTCTTATTTGGTCGAAGTATGTCCGCCTGGGTCGTCCCTTACCAGACCTTCCACCCACATTCGCTCGATAAAGTGTTTACTTAATAAGATTCTCAAAACAGAAGCCGGGGTGAATCAGTTTCGTAAGATATCCATCTGCACTCACCTTATCCAAGACGTTGTGTCTGGAGATGTTAATGTGTTCTTAGAAGAGAACGATCTATCAAAGTTAGTTTTAGTTGGGTAATTACTGTAGACACTTCACGCTTCCGACTTAGTACGTATAAGGCCGTCTTTGAGTGCCTTTCAATACAAAAGAAAGGCGATCTTTCGGCACAGTTTGATGTGAAAAATCAATATGAGATACTAGCTGTGGAAAGTAAAAAGGGTTCTTCTCATTTATTTTAAGTGAAAAAGAAACTTAAGTTTTTGACACATCATCAGTCGTGTTGATGCATTTTATTATCTACAGCAACAGTGGACGAGGTATTGCTAAAAATATCAATTCTAATATGCAGGATATTCCATTCAATAATTTATAGAATTTTTTAAATTTTTTTCAACAGCAATGACTAGCTTTTGAAGGCGCTGCAGAACTGCAAATAAAAAAAAATCATCAAAGTGACTTCCCCAGCGCACTGATAAATAATCTTTTCACTATCAGCGAGCTGGTGCTTCTTTCATGCTCACCAAATATAACTTTTAAGATATATATTATTATATATGATATATATATTATTATATATGATATATAGAGTTCTTTCCAACTACTAAAACAGTTAAAATATTTCGAAAAGTAGTTCTACTCTGCAATTTTCAATACTTTCTTACGTTATTGTTTTATATCCAGTATATAAAATTCTAGGATCACAGTGTTTGTTACCGAACTCCTCCGAAAACGAAAGCCGGAACAGCTTCACCGACTTGTGTAACTTTTTTTGTGTATAGTCTGTCTGAGGTCTGAGAGTAGCTCGTAGGGTACTTAATATGGCAAAACAAGTTTGCCGGGTCAGCTAGTACTTGCATAAGTAAAACACTTATTTGATCTAAAACTTTCGTAAGCACTACACATTATTAGCTTAATTACTTACATGTTATTATTATTGTAAACTAACGTTCTCATTATTGTGAATAACTCTTCATATTCGTATTCATTTCTTGCAATCATGTTGTACATAGGATGGTATCATTATATTACTTGGATCATACATGATGCTCTCTAGGGCGTGGCAATATTAAGGTGCATGCTTATAAATCTAGTACTAATTTTAATTACATTATAAGGCTTATTGAATTAAATTAAATTGGCTTATTGAGCTTAAGCTCTTCGTAGCTTTAAGGAATGAATATAATTACTAACCAAAATAAGAAACCGCTCAACTGTTATTTTGTGTAATAAAGGCTACTTTATATATTTCATTGTAAGTAAAGGCCTATGCTCTGTAGTGGGATGGCTTTATATGCAACCTAATATGTTGCTTATGTTTTTATGTAAATTTTAGTCCGTCTAATCAGCACGTAAATTAATAAGCAGACCTCCCCCGTAGCCCTAAATCTTTTCTCATCTTTCCATTACAAACTCCTCAGACAGAGCCTTAATTTACCTCACAACCCTATTACGCTACACCCAGATCGAATAACTCGTTCAATCATAAACTCAGCGAATGTAGAGAAAATGATCCTCCATAAAACCAAGAGGAAAAGACCTCGATACGTCTATGATGAATAGGTATCGTAATTCAGTAAAACCTCTTGTTTAGTGGACGAGAATCACACCTGAATCACAATTTACCACGAGCAGACGCGGCAAAGAGTAAAAATACATTACCGATCGAATTATACAGATAGGTAGAGAACATTTTATCGTACATTAAAAAGTTAACTACCTACCAGTAAAATAATTATGTTATTTGAAAAGTAGTGTCAGAGATTACCTCCAACTAATTAACTGACAAACATACAAACTTACAAACACAAAATATGAACTTATCCTTCAATTAACTTTTATAATATTAGTGTAGATTCTGAAAGAATATGTAAAAATGCATACAAATGCAGGACTTTTTGCGTCTTTGGTCAAAGTTTGATAAAAAAAGTGTGAGTCGGACTCGCGCACCGAGGGTTCCGTACTCACGCTTGGCTGTTTTTGATTATAAATGTCGTTAGAACATAATAATATAATAATTCCTACAATCACGTTAACTTTGATGCCTGTATGTATTACATTGAAAAAAAAAACAGGGTTTTTGTATGGAGACCCCCCTTATTCGTATTATTTTTTTAATTATTATTACTTTTAGGTGATCCGCCTTAATACGAATAACGCACATTCTGTGAAAATTTCAACTAGCTACCTATTGCGATTCCAAACCTTTAAAGGTCGGACAGATGGACAGGCAAACAGAAGCAGAGTAATAGGGTCCCGTTTGGCACCCGTCGAGTACGGAACCCTAAAAATGTGACCATGGAAAAAATTGAGTTAGTGATCGAACCAATACCTACAAGCGATAATCATCAAAGCGGATTTTCATAGAGGTAGGTTGGAAACAGCAATCTAAACTTTAACGGGCTTAAACCATTTAGTGATTAATCTTAAACTGGATTGGCAGAGGCCTCCAAGAGCTTTTACTAATTTAAAAGTAAAGTCGTTCGTTGCATGCAACGACTAATGAATGTTGAGGAAGGGAAGAGTGAGTCACAATCGTGGCAAGTGGCAGTCCCTGGTCTCTGCCTACCCCTCTGAGGTACAGGCGTGAGTTTATGTATGTATGTATGTGTGCGTAGAACTAGGATTGGGAAAGAAGTTTGATACTTAAATCTAACTTAACTGTTATTTCTATTAAGAAGAATTAAGTTTTGATATTAAGAAGAATACAAGCGTGTTGATTAAAAAAGATTTTAAGGGCGTTTTCATTTTTTTTTTGTTGCCTATGATAATGCAGGGCACAGGCATTCTCTCAGGGAGAGAGAGTATAGGCTTAATTACCACGCGTGCCCACCATGGATTGGCAATTTCAAGCGTTGAGGTATGTGCCACTCATGTTTCCTCACGATGTTTTCTTTCACCGTTAGCGAGTGGTATTGCTACTACAACGTTACAAATGTACGTAACTTAGACAATAAAGTCATTGGCAGCATGCCGCTGGGATTCAAACCCTCTCGGCCTCCCGGATGTGAGGCCGTTCTACCGCTGCGCTACCATCGCTCGCTTCGTAAATGAAATTCTTAAAAATGAAACGAACTAAATAGTCAAAAACCCTTTTTATTCTATGGTATTTTCTGAGGTTAACACGAGCACTAGACATTATAAAAACTGAATTTTCGCGTATACTTACTCGTTTATTTTTTCATTTTACAGTTTTCCGACATTTTGGTACTT
Organism: Yponomeuta malinellus; assembly: GCA_947308005.1. Lineage (NCBI taxonomy): Eukaryota > Metazoa > Arthropoda > Insecta > Lepidoptera > Yponomeutidae > Yponomeuta > Yponomeuta malinellus. Next base: position 7,602,828 of record OX371008.1, on the reverse strand, counting down.
TTGCAAGTTCCGTAGTCTCTTTTTAATCTTTCAATATTTCCCGTACTTTTGTCGATCATAATAAGAAAGCCATTAAGTTTGTCATCTCTATAACCGTCGCTTTCTAGTCAAACTTAAATTATCAACAAATTGATCCCGTATAAAAGGCTGAATAACAGCACCTATGGGACTGCTAACGACCCTACGATTTATCTACAGCTATAGGTATCACAGAATATAATATTACAGAATCACTGCAATGAAATGTGTCGTACGTGCATAGGCACTAGAGAGGTTTTCCGCATCTAAGGTCAAACTGTCTTATTACGATCGCCGTAAGGTCGAAAACTCACATCGATTTTTCATGAGATTGTTTTATACAATTTTTTTTTGTTTTTAATTTTTCGTGGGACTCCTGTTTTTTGTCTTACAGTGGCACTGTCTGATAGACTATTAAAATGGACATTATTATTTAAGCTACGATTATATGTTGTAGGCGGCAATCTTTGTATATAATTATGTAGTTACGTATTTATAAGCGTGAATTTTATAGATTTGTGTAAATCTGGATATTTTGAAAAGTATTAACCTAGGAAACAACTCCTTGAACCAAAGTTATTATAAAACAAAAACTGTAATTGCCGTGTTTCAGGATTTGCATAGATTTGCATTTTTTGCAAGAAAAAAACAACTTGCACACGCAGATTAACAGGTGTAGAGGATCAGCAGATGCCCGCATCATAGAAAGAACAATAACGGTAATTAAAGTCGGCGAAGTACTTTCGTGCACTTTTCTTTTGTGGCTTTATCTTGTCACGAAGGTTGCTTACACTGAAGGTGGGCTGACCGTTGGAAACCCTACGTCATACATTACTGAGTTGAGAATAATTTAAGTTAGTAGACCTTGATATTTTTGTCTCAATGTATAGTAATGTTTAGATATAAGAAACTATTTGAAATATCTTTCACCTGGTCTGCAATAAAGTGTTCTCTATCTATCTATCTATCTATAGTCTCAGACCCTTAAGGTTTTGTACCGTCAGCAAAAATAGTGAACTAAATTATGTATGACATCAACGTCAAATATGCTATCCGAAAGGCTAACAAACCATTTTACTAAACATCTTGGTAGCCTTCTTGCCCTAAAAGTGTTTCTTTGCTAGCCGAGTTTTGTATCCAAAATTTTTCTAGACACAAAATTAAGCCGACAAAAAAACTGTGTTTGATCGAGGGTGGCAATTATGATTTTTAAGGCCTTTCAAACGACATTTTGGACATGACGATTAGTCCACCTTTTTTGCTGACGGTACAAGACCTTCCAGATTTGGGATTGGTACCCCTATACTGTAATAAGATCGCCACAAGCATTCGAATTGGTCTCATCTTAGTAATGGGTCACGTAGGTTTACCGACGTCCAGACTATGGCCTGCTATCGATTTTTCTCCAGTTTTCCTTTTTCCGTATCTTTGTCACAGCGGCGAAGAAAATCAAGAGTCAATGAAGAGATGAAATACTTCTTTTATAACTATATCGGTGTAGCGGTGACAGTGTTAGCCACGTTAAAATTTCCCTCCGCAGCAGTCGATTATATTCGCTTACTAGCATGTTCTCAAAACATCATATTCTCGTGTTTCGATATTATCGCGTCATGATGTTTGTAAAGTACTATATTCGCACAACATGATATTCGTAAATAATTACCTAATTACTGAAATTTTATTTAAAATTGAATTTTATTAAAATTTGATCTCACTGAAACACTCAAGATGGAGTTATGGCCGGTTTATAATTCCGGTCAATATTCCCTCTCATAAACAGGCTTTAACTCCGTCTTAAGAGTGTTTAGTGGGATCGACTTTTTATAAATAAAACTATTAAACTTTTATTCTTTTCTGTTTTGAAGCGGGTATAAAATACACTGAAACTTCAGTATTTTTTTGTTTATGGTAAAGGCAACGTGAAGTCTGAAGTTGGTTCATGTTAGCATAATACATGAATGAATAATAATTTGATTATCTTTTTTAGTTTACCGAAATTTTACGAAAATCACCAATTTAATGTTACAAGATAGATAATTTCTGTACCTAAATAACCTGAAATATAGTTACTGGATTAAACTGGACAAATTAGCTCGTAATTTGACTGACAAGGACTTGTGAATAAACCGTTAAGTGATGAAGTGTAAAATGATTCAATGGCAGAGCTGTTAGGCTCATTATACTAGTCTTGTTACTTTGATTGATATGATATTATAAAATTTATGAAATTAAATATAAAATTTTGCCTGTACAAAAAAAAGGTAAGCTTTTATTGACCGCAGAACAATACGGCATTGGTTCGTACAAAAAACCAAACAGTGCAGTACAATTACAATGATGTACCTAGTTCTCAGAAAATCGGTCATACATCTTATTATGGTTTGCTCATGAGAAAATATCTCATTCTTAAAATATTAAAGGAACTTCCTGTTACTTTAATAGGTGAGAATGTCTGTAAAGTTATCTATAAGAAAAAAGTCACAGATTTTTTGTTAAGTCAATTGCAGTTACTATGTTGAACGAAACTAACCAACTACAACTATCCGTGTGGCGCCGGATTAAGAATAGCGTCACTCCAACCCACCTGCCAAGCGTGGCGATTATGGCAAAACCCTTCATGATTATGAAAACCACGAAGGAGGCCTAGGTCCTGCAGTGGGCGTCAAATGGCTGATGATGATGATGATGATGATGATGAACCAACTACAAACGGTTAGTTTTGATTCTGCCCGGCATACTGCCCTCTTCTTTGTGGCACAGTGACCGAACCCAAGCCATAGGCTCAGTTCCTTTAGGCATAGGGCAAGTAAGAGTGTAGTGTGTAGGGAGTTTCAAATACCTTCCACGACAGTTATTTTTATTATTTGTACCTGATGTTTGAGTTATAGAAATTGTAAAACCAAGAGCATCTGCCAACAAACTGTCACGCAGTTTGGTAGAAGTACAACTTAGGTATGTATTTTTCTGTATTTTTCTGAATAAATATCTTCAATCAATAGACTAGTGGTATTAATTTAATAGAGCCTTTCACAAAATCTACAGTGCCATTAGAGCTCTGAAAGTTACGCAATGAAAGTATGCTAATATTTTTTTATTTTGATAGAAAAAAATTTTTTTCGTGCAAACCAAAAAAAAAATATAAAAAAGAAATGTGTCCACCAAGGCCTATAATTGAAATTATTTGATCGCACTGTTAATTAATTAATTTGTTTATTCGGTTTACTGGTAGTGTCATCATCATCATCATTCAGTCACAAAAGTACACTGCTGGACACAGGCCTCCTCCATGGATTTCCAAAAAGACCGGTTGGAAGCGGCCTGCATCCAGCGCCTGGTAGTGTATCTCCTAATAAATGAATGAATGAATGAGAAAATAAATAAATGAAAAAATGAACAAAAAATTCGGGAAATATAATGCAATGAAAATATAATGAACTTAAAAGGAAAACTATAACAACCAAGTAGGCTTCACAAGTTAACGAGTAATAACTTCGTATAGATTTCATGGAAAATTACTTTGATGAAGTTGTTCTATAAAGCATGTAATCTCCTCCTTTTACGGAACCCCGGCTTTTTTTTTCGTATTGGGTCTATCCAATTGAAATCTTTCACCGAGAAAGTTTCCGCTTGAGTGTCCAGACATTAGTGAAAATTTTTAAAGGGTTACGAAAGGGTGCTAACGGACCCTTCTAGTGTTCCTACAATATCAGACTGTCTGACCTAAGATAGACTTTTCTCTTGAGCCGTAATAGGCAGCTCGTTGAAATTTTCACAGAGTATGGCGGATTGCCTAGCGTATAAAAAATAAAGGGGTACAAGAGACGTGTTTTTTCCAACTTGGTGTCGTTATAGAGAGCAGTCCTTGTAGGTACAACAACACATAATAATAAAAACTGGCCGGTCTATGTAAGAAAAATTCTTTTTACGGAACCCTCGATGCGCGAATTCGATGCGCAGGGTTTTTTCGAGAACTATTCAAATTAGTCCTCATCTTCATCTTTACCCTAAAATAAATCCTTGCTGACCGATATTCGCTCTTATATCTTTCGACCAGGGGTGCCAAAAAAACATAAAAGCTTTGACCCATTCCAACAAGATCAAAAAGTTCTGACTGTCTATCACTTTATTTGTTCAGAGGGGTCGACACATTAATTTGACAAAATAATTTCAGAAATTAGCTATTGATTGACGGGGCCTTTCTATAAAAAAATTCCGTTTAAAAAGTAAAAAAAAAAGATAATTTTCGATTGCTGGGCGATAGGCATGCATGGCAGAAAGCTGCCATCTTCTCTGTCTGAGAGATGGCCTATTTCCTGCAAAGGACCCATAGATGAAAAGAATTCGGTATAGAATTTGGTAATAGAGATTCAACGGTGTAAAGTGGTTCTTAACATTGCAATAATTATTAGGTCTCATAGATTCTCGCTTTCACAAGTGATCTCTCGAACTTTTATCGAATTCGAATCCAAGAGGTGAGTGAAGGGAGAATTTCTCCGCGGAATAAAGTCGTTTAACTCGATTGTGAAAATTGTTGAAAGACGACTGGCGTCGGCTCTGCCGGACAATTGCATTACTCTTTCCATTTTCACCGTCTCTAACCTTAGAATATTAACCATCAGAAGGATAACTCTACACAAATTCTCGACACATCCCCAAGAGGGTGAAATTGGATGCCAAATAATTGTGGTCGGATTATCTTGAAAGTTATATTTCACATGCGCTAAAAGCATTTGTATCTTATTTAGAACCAATCTAATTAACGAGTTCACGTGGGCCAAGTCGCGGGCAAAAGCTAGTTGCATTAATATTTCTGATGTTATTAATTAAGTTTACTTAATGAATAAATTGCGGTTCGACTAGTCAAATGTATAAATAAGTTGTATAAAATTACTTTACCTATAAATATTTTCGCATTTGTATTTGAACATCCGAAAATTGTTCAACTCGTCAATATCAACAACGATTACCTTTGTTATTTGCATCTACGTAACGAGATGATTTATACAGCGTCCAGTGGCACCATCACTCACACCAGATGGGTGAAGGGACTACTCAAATGCTGCAGTGCCTGGGACATTGTTTTAGATGGAGTAGGCTTGCCCAGCACCTATACCATCCTGCCAGCTTAGTCGGCCTGGCTTACAGGAAAAACAAGTCAATACGTCGAATAAGCCAATCAAGCCGCGGGTTTTTTTACGATGTTTTCCTTCACGGTTAGCGGTATGTGGTATTACAACATAGTAATCGTTATTGATATTGTTACAGTAACTGTTACTGTTGCCTAGTAAACGTTCTTTGTATTGACGAGAAGAACCCCCCATTTTCAGGTAAAAATGTTAAATTGCATTTCAATCCTATAACATGTTTTTGAAATAACATAGACACTGAAAAGAAGCCTGAATCTGAAAGGCGGATTTTACGTATTGCAAGTGGTTTAATTAATTATCTACATGATGGCTTCAAAAAAACTTCTAAACCCACCGTGTGCAGTTTTGCTAAACTTCTGTGGTCCATATTATTTTCTTAAACATTAAAGTGGGTTACCTAAAATAATCTTGAAATCATTTTTGGAAATGGAAATGTCGCTCGAGCTCTTCTCTCGTTGTCTGAACAGTAGGTTAGTTATGGGTAAACACTAGTATGTTACAGACAACTTACAAGTAATTTCATCATGTTTGGGAAGGCATTTGAGAACTTGCGATATTTTTTCAAAGTGGCAAGACAATAATTTAACGAAATAAATATTTAAGTAAATTTTCCTACATTAAAATACAATGTAACAAGAAAATATAGTAGTATTAGATGTTCATACCTCAGCGCTTGAAATTGCCAATCTGCGGTGGGCACGCATGGCAATTAAGCCCATGCAAAATCTTGTTTATTTGCCGGATATTAAAAAAAATGTTTGTTGGTGGCAAACCCTGGTTTTTGCCCACCCTTTCAGGATGCAGATGTGTGCTTTTTTATGTATATGTATGTATTTTTTAAAACAAGTGTATACATAAAAGTCAAGTACTTCTCTTAAAATTAAAACACTACGGAGTGAATGGGAGGAGCTTAAAACTTATGAGATCATATTTAGAAGGGAGGGTTCAAAAAGCTGACATAAATAGGACTAAATCATCCGGGTCGGAGGTTAAGATGGGAGTGCCACAGGGATCTATTTTGGGGCCGTTCCTTTTCCTCGTATATGTAAATGATTTGCCGTTCATGGTTCAAAATATGTCAGAGATAGTATTGTTTGCAGATGACACGTCACTTATTTTTAAGATTAAGAGACAAGAAAATGACCTTGCGGGTACAAATAATGCTCTCTCTAAGGTACTATATTGGTTTACTTCTAATAACTTATTATTAAATTCAAAAAAGACAAAATGTATAAAATTTACACTACCAAATGTCAAAATGGTTGACAGCAATGTTATATTGGGGAATGATAAACTAGACCTTGTAGAAGAAACTGTATTTCTGGGTATCACAATTGATTCAAAGCTTCAATGGGGTCCTCATATAGGAAAATTGGCAAATAGGCTCAGTTCTGCAGCATACGCAGTTAAAAGAATCCGGGAACTAACTGATGTCGCAACTGCTAGGCTTGTTTATTTTAGTTACTTCCATAGTATTATGTCCTATGGTATACTACTGTGGGGTCGGGCTGCAGACATTGAGACCATCTTCGTCCTGCAGAAGAGAGCGATCAGATTCATATATAAGCTAGGCAATAGAGATTCGTTAAGAGATTTCTTTAAAGAAACCAACATCCTAACAGTTGCTAGTCAGTATATCTATGAAAATATTATGTATGTTAGGAAAAATATCAGTGACTTTAAAACTGTAGGTAGCCAACACAATGTAAATACTAGAAATAGACATAAACTTTCGTTCCCAAAATTTAGGCTGGCAAAGGTTAATACATCCTTTATGGGGCATTGTATACGATTCTACAATAAGATCCCTGAGGATATAATAAGCTTGCCAGAAACGCGGTTCAAAAAATGTGTGAAGCGCACTTTGTGCCAAAAAAGCTACTATAACATTAAAGATTATTTAGATGACAATGATGTCTGGAATTAAAGCCAGTTCAATGCATGAGTTTTAGAACATTTATATAAATCCTGTAAATTAAGGACTTGAAAAGACTAAGTTTGGAGTTTTTTTGTCCATTTTTTCTCCAAAATGATCTAGATTTTGAAATGGACACCTAGTTTAACTTGTAACGTTCATTAAGTCGCAGTTTCTGTGCTACTTTGAATAAAAAAAATTTGATTTTGATTTTGATTTTGAAAGTACATCTAGGTGAAATAAAGTAATACATAAACATATCATAACATAAACTCACGCCCGTATTCCGGAGGGGTAGGCAGAGATAAGGGTTTACCACAAAAAAATGTGGTATAAGATGACTTAAAATTAGTTAACAAGCGCCTGTGATAAACAACAGAGCGATAAACTCAGTTCAATGTTATGCCAACTCTATTTTTAGCCGACTGCAATGAAGCACAAAGATAGGGAAATATGTTTGGTAAGTATGTCCGATTTTATGCTCCCTCGTAACTCCTTAGTCAATGGACAGATTTTGACAAATAATATCTCAATCGATTCGTCGTGTTTGCGCGAGTGTTATAGGCTATGATTTCAGCACAAAACCAACAGAAAAAAATTAAGAATCAGTAAAAAGACAAAAACATATAATTGAAATAAAAAATAACCAACAAACCGACTGCTGAGCATTAACTACTAAGCAAGTGAGACCCAAATTCAGTAATGTAACTCATTATTGAATTTGTAATAGTAACTTAACAAGTAACCGCAGTCAGGTTGCTGGTCATCATTTATTTCAGTTTTTTTTTAGACACACTGGAATGAAATCGTAAATATTTTATATCGTAAATACAACGACGACTATGTATACTCATACTCATCGAGTAGGTTTATGAAATCTTAAAAATATTTTTTTTTAGATTTCGTGAACCTACCTGATGGAATCTCTAAAAAAATTTTTTTTAGATTTCATGAACCTACTTGATGATTATGGGTATACATAGTTGTTGTATTTACGATATAAAATATTTGCGATTTCATTCCAGTGCGTCTAAAAAAGATTTCATAAGCCTACTTGATGAGTATGAGCGTACATAGTTGTCGTTGTATTATGTCGCTGATAATATCAGCCTTCGCACACTAAAATGTATTTCTGGTGTCCACCGCTCCAATGGTGACGAGAAATTTATTAAAAACTGTTGAAAAAAGTGTCCATTTGCAACTGAAATAACTGTTTCAATAAAGTCTTCAATACTTAATTATTTTATTTTTACAAGTTGTGGATATGGTCTGTAGACCATTTGATTTGGATTTTGGGAATATTTAGGTACACCTTCTTCGATGCAGTCTGAAAATTATAAATTCTATATTTTTGCACTTAGTAATTATGAACAATCTAACAACGCATTAAAGTTTTAAAGGATATTATTACACTCCGTCCGCATTAACAGGAGTTTTTGCACAATTATTTTATTTTATTTATTACATATGTACCTATGTAAAACATTGCTTTGTACATGAATTACGAAGTTACCTAAATAACTCAAACAGTCATAAATCGAATAATAACTCTAAGCAATAGCATGATCAATAAAATGCAGTTATTATAATAGCCTGCGACATATTCTCAGACCTACCAAGTCTACACAAAAAATTTCATAAAAATCGGTTAAGCCGTTTTGGCGGAGTTCGATAACAAACACTGTGTCACGAGTTTTTTATATATTAGATATAGCCTTTAGTAAAGGAAAATCGTATATTGTTGGAAGTGTTCTTGCATTAAAATAAAAGATGAGATAAAAAACATTCATTCGTAATAAAATAATCTTAGTTCACATTTTCTGGCGGAACTCACACAAGGTAAAACCGTATCGTATTAGCCATAGAAGCAGGAATGTTTTGGATAAATTGCATTTTTTATAAATAACACTGTAAGAAGGTCTTCAAAGAAATACCTCGTATCTGTATAACATCGCTGTTTGCCTTAGTTCACCGATATTTGCGGAGCTGTCTCACCTCGGAAAGATGTTGAAGAATGTATGCGAAGTGTACTAGATCTTGTTCGGGGCAACTTTCCCTTTAATCCTATTATTCTCGCCTGGAGCCAATCCCCTGAGTCTAACCTCCTAGGTGTTTGCTGAGTTCGGAGTATTATTCCACAGCATAAGGTTCTTGTACGTACCTGCAACAAATCTAAGCCCTACCTACTTTATTATAAGTATAAATAGGACTAAAGTAGTTGAAAAGGCTTTGGTATTTGAATTATGAATAATATCGTTTTCTATATCTGATTAGGTAATATTGTTATATAAAATAAAAGTAAGTCAGCTTTTCAATTGCATAAATTAAAATATATATTTGAATTAAATAAAAAAATATGACTTACATAATTAATGTTAATAAAAAGTCCTCACCGAATCCTTCAAAAAAGTTACAAATTATTGTTGGCCTTTAAATGCATCTTGGTAAAGCTAAGTACTTATGATTACTTAGCGGTTGGAAGACCCTTTTTGAGTTCTCTGATTATATACCTCTATTTTAATAAATAGGGAGTTAATATTAGAGAAATTTAAACAACATAAAATAACATCAAAACCAAATCCACACAAACAGACCATGCAGACATAAGTCGATCCTTCGACGCATCCTCCTAAGGACGTGCGGTTACTATAAAGGACAAAATAGTTTGTGCCATTAAGGACGGTCAGTTTTAAAACCTACTTCTGTACTATGGACGGACGGCCTTTGCAAAGACCAAAATACAGACTATTTTTTAAAATTGAATTACCCGCATAATAGACATGTGGTCGTGTCAACCAATGGGTATAATTATTTTTTGTATTTTTTATTGTCTTGATATGTTTCATTATATTCCAGTTTATCCACCCGGTTCAGCAGCTGCCGGTGCCTCAGATCCTCGTCCTGCGCGTCCTGTGGGCGTCCTGCGCTGAGCAGCAGTGGCAGTGGCTGGATGAGGCTGGCCGTGCACAGAAAGAAGTGGCGTGCCTCGGGGATGCCTATATCCAGCAGTGGACAAATACGGGCTATCCATTGATTGATGTTTCAGTTATACTAGTTTCACGTGTAACGTTTAATAGTCACAGTTTTTGTGTAGTTTTGTCGTAGAAGTTGAATATAGCGGTATACTGCTATAGATTAAGTTAGATTAGAACTCTTTATTGAAATATCAAATATTATATCTTTATCTTTTTTGGTATATCAAATAGATTGACACGAACTGCCATGGAAATTATTTAATATTTCGCCATGAATCATTATTATTAATACGTTTATTGCCCATGATTAAAAATAAAATGGCAATGTGGCGGACTTAATGCTATAAACATTTTCTACCAGTCAACCACAGGTGGTCATGTTACAAATGGAATAGTTATATCTGCACCCTACCAAATATCCATCAGTGAGATCTAGTTCTATGTACCCTTGATACAAAGTTGAAAATTCGATTTAAATGTAGAGTCCAATGTGTTGTAGAATCTACTGAAAGTGTGGAAAACTGCGACACCTTAATAATTTGATTGAAACTGTTTTCATCTAGTGACCGTGGAACAAAGGTGGAGTTCCCCACATGTGTAAATTCTATTAAAAGTTGGGCAAACAGTTGCCGTGTAACGTTTTTTGTAAAAAATAAATAGTTTTATATGGCGTAGCTTGGAATGTTGCTCTTCGTAATATTATGGATATGAAGAGCGCGACATATATTTTAATAAGGCATATTAGAACACTACTAGACATAAAAAAATACCATAAGCTAAGTTTTATATTCATTGTTAGAAACAAAACGTTGAATCACATTGTTATCTGTAAATATTGTTATTTGTATCCCGAAGGGGTAGACAGAGACCAGGCTTTGCAATTTACCTCTGACAGACCTCTTTCGCTTCATCAACATTCATTAAATTTATTCATTCTTTGTGTGACTTTGCAACTTGCAACGGCTGCTTTAGGACATTAACGACCACACAATCATGAAAAATATATTACAAGCGAAAAAACCAATCAACTGATCAGTTTTTTCAACGCATCATTTTATTTTATATGTTCATGTCAGAACGTAATACAACAACTAACATAATAGTTTTGTAAATAATACAGCCTATATACGTCCCACTGTAGGGCACAGGCGTTCTCTCAAAGCGAGAGTATAGGCGCTGAGGTATCTCAACACCTCAGTCATTCAGGTTTCCTCACGATGATTCCTTCACGCAAACGAGTGGTATTGCTTCTTAAAATTCCCAAATGTACATAGCTTAGAAAACTGTCATTGGTACATGCCCAGAGTTCAAACACACTCCCGAACGTGAAGCAAGTGTTCCACTGACCGCACTACCATCGCTTATAAGTCTTCGCTAATTTTTGCATATAAGTAACTTTCGCGGTTCAAAATTAGGTTTTAATGAGCTGCCGCGTGCGACTTAGCCTCGGATGTAGAGGGCTCTGCGCAGAACCATATTTCCGTTCAAAAGGGTGCCGTACGGTTTTACCAATTATTCTAAATCGATAATCGCAATATATCTGAAAAACATACATAAATACCTAACATATCTATAAATATCTTGTAAGTATAAGGGAGAGATGATGTTAGGTTAATTTTAGTTCATGTTTGATATCGCACAAAAAATCTTTTCCATAAGGTTACGTTCAGCCTATTATGATATATTTTATACTTACTGTTTACTATAAGAAATTATGTTGTTAAAATTCTATTGGTTCCTCGCGATACAGGCTAAGCCTAGTGCAAGGACCCCTGGTAATCTTTTTAGTGGCATGGTTGGAATTTTTAGCCTTTAAATAGGTTTTTAAAATTGTCCTCATCACGGGTTAGTGCAACAAAAAGAATATAATCATGTAGGTACAGCGATATCATTCCGATGTAAAAACCTAACTGCAAAGTGGGTTACTCGGGGCTGCATCATCATTCAGCCACAAGAGGTCCACTGCTGGACATAGGCCTCCTTAATGGATTTCTAAAAAGACCGGTTGGAAACGGCCTGCATCCAGCGCCTTCCTGCCACTTGGATGAGGTCATCTGTCCATCTTGTGGCTGGTCATCCTACGCTGCGCTTGCCGATATGTGGTCTCCATTCGAGAACTTTTCGGCCCCATCGGCCATCAGTTCTGCGTGCTATGTGCCCCGCCCACTGCCACTTCAACTTACTAATCCGCTGGGCTATGTCGACGACTTTCGTTCTTCTACAGAACTCATCAGATGATCATCAGATCTCGGGGCTCCAAGTGATGTAAATCGCTTCGGTCAGATGTCGCTGCCTGTACCTACGTAATACAGAGAAGTTTGTAAAGAGGCTCGAAATTTCATCGATGCTTGCACTTGCCCATTAGCTCAGTTGGGAGAGCACTGTCACGGTGAGCCAGAGGTCGCGGGTTCAAGTCCCGGCATGGGTGTAATTTTTAGTCCTCAGCACGGGTTAGTGCAACAAAAAGAATATATTTTTTGTAGTTTTAAGTTTTTAATAATAATATTTTTTTATGTATATAAGGTTTTATTTATTTTCATATGTATGTATGTAAGCCAAGTCTGAACCACCTCGACTACTAAGCCGGGGAAACTGGTTATTGGGCCGTCCCGCAACTTCCCTATCGTTTCACCCAGATATATCAAGGAGGCATTGTTTTCTACTTTAGGGGATGAGTAACTGAGGAGTACGTCATTTCCTGTAGGAGTACATTGTTGTCTACATCTGCACTTCTACTCTAATATTATAAATAGGAAAAGTTTGTAACTTAATATGTTTGTGGGTTTGTATGTAGGGCGTAATCTCCGAAAGTACTTATGCGATTTCAAAAATTCTTTCACCAGTACTTAGAATGGATTTTCATGATAGACTTAGGCTATATGCTGCTCCGTTTACCACGCAAACGTAGTCACGGGAACAGTTAGTCCTTTATAAACTTGGCTAGTCTCAGTTTTAGTAATTCACTAATAGAGAGGGAGTGTGGGCTTAATCACCACGCGTGCCCATTGTAAATTGGCAATTTTAAGAGGTGAGGCATGCGATCACTGCAGGCGGGAGCCTATCAGGTTTCTACACGTTGTTTTCCTTTACAATTCAATTTCACAAATATACGTAACTTTGAAAACTAAGTTATTGTTCATTCCGCGGTTCAAACCCATAATCTCTTGAATACGAGGCATGCGTTCTTCCGACCGAGCTAAGACCGTTTTTTTAAATCTCAGTTAATTGTTAACAAATTCTTTTCAAACTCACACCTTAAATAGGAAATTCGTTCTTTATTATACCATAACCAAAAACGACACTTCACAAATTTGCGATTTATCGCATTATTCACAAAGAGATTTGCACTGATTTGCAAGACTAAAATAATGGTACATAAATAGATAGAGAACACTTTTAAAATTTTATTTGCTTTACTATTTGTCATACTATGAAAAAAAAAATCTGCACGAATGTATAAAAATAAAAACCTCTAAGTTAAATAAAAAACGTTCCCGTACTGGCCACACAGTCAATCAACAAGATGAACAAACGAACGGTACTCGCAGTCAATTTAATAAGGGTTTTCCTGCGCTAGGTAAGAGCGCAACCCTAAAAATGATTCAGGTGCAAGATCGCCCGCGCCCCAGTTGACTCAGTAATTAATAGGGAGACACAGGAGCGCGCTTAGGGAATAAATGGGCAAAAAAGTAATTTACAGTCCATCAATCGACGTTCAATATACCTAACGCTTTTGGGAAAGTTCGCTGGTACATTAATTTAAGCCCTACATTTTTTATTTCAATACTTCAAACAAAATATAAATAGCTCAGTCGACAGCAGGTCAATATTTATATTTATACTGTTGTCATCCTTAACGTCAGAGTGTCTAAGTAGAGTTCACGTAGGTTGATGTGCTGTCGACAGTATACGTCCCACTACAGGGCAGAAGTCTTCTCTCTAAGAGAGAGCTCAGGTATTAACCTGTACCTCGTACAGTGATAGGCGGTTAGAAACAATATTTTTCTTGGCGATTAGCAAAAGCTCGTGAATAAACAAAAATACAGCAGACACGCATTCAAATCATTAACTAGTTCGAAGAACTGCCTTAGCCTTTAAACATACTAAGGTATAAACAAAATTGGAAGCCTTCTTGCTTTGGAGCTCTTTCAAAGCAGAAAACAACTTTACTTAATCTCAGTGGGGGCACTAAACTACGCTCTAACTATAAATCAATATTAATAATAGGGATTTATTATAAATCCATAATACTATCGGCTCCTTTTATATGTAGTTCAATAAACATTTTTAACATAAAAAGATTTTTGGAACGAACAATGTGAATGCCAATATTTATTTCAAACTTGCTTCTGAAATAATTCTTCGGTTCTTAATTCCAGAGCATGCCATGTACATGCCGCGAACATATTATACGAAATTCAGATCTTTTGTCCACAACGAACCTACCAGTACCATACAAAAATACGAAGAATAAATTTATGCACGTTGGTCGTAACATCTTTTTTCGCTATAAATTAGCCTCCTGACTCCGTCCCACGTGACACATGAACGTGACATGCCACCAAGACCCGCTGACCCGTTTCCCCTCACTCGCCGACCACCAGTCAATTTACCTTTAAAAACGCTTCCGGAAAACGACCCTCGAAAGAAAAGCGCCAAGTTGACTTAGCACAGATACCCCGCCTTAACCACCGCGCGCCCTCGTTTCCCTACCACACGAAATATGTTTTCACTCTTTTCTATTTTCTATCTCTAAAGCGGATTTTGCTTTGAGACGCTTTGTGCCACATAAGTCTTTTTGGTTTCTGATTTGCGGCGGAATGCAAAGGGTTAACCGACGAACGCCGTGTTCACGATATTCAAATGGATGTTACAGGTTGCTTTGTGGTTATTTTGCCTTATTTCCTTTCTACGCCATGTGTGTGAGTGAACAACTTGAAAGAAGTCTCCTGATTTTTATTTATGTTCTATGGTAATAATACTACTAATAAAGTAAAGCCCTTCCCAAAAACCTATTCTCTGCTTTTTACGAACAATTTTCACTAAAAGTACCATTGGAAAATCAGAAACTAGTGAAGGCCGCTAAAGATTTTCTACCTGTGTCATTGAAGTCGCGCCAAATTATTCATCGATTCCCATTCAGGCCTAGTCTCTATTTAACATTCAGTAGCGAATCATGCGCGAATTGGATTTCAAAGGGAAGAAATATGAAAGTACATGTACAGTGACAAAATGCAAGAACACATTTCAATACGAACTGTCGCGCTTTGCGTAAGCAGGGAATGAATTATTCAGAACATAGTGGAGTAAGCTTGCAAGCGTATCTACCTATTTTAGTCTCCCGGTACGGCCTTTACCTACGCATTTTAACATCTATGGATTTATCTAGCCGACTAGTGGTACTATTTAAAATGAAATGTAAATTATTAAAAAAAAAAGTATGTACACTTACCAAAATAAGACGTAAGAACCATTATAACAGATTACAGATTCTTTAAATATATTAAAAAAACAAACTTCCACACAACATAATCACTTGTTCTGGTCCCAAACTAGGATACCCTGTGCTGTGGTAATCAGGCAAGGACATCACCCATGTAAACACATCCAGACTGAGGCCATTTGCACAAATCAAGTACGGCGGCTTCCAGTGGGAATTAAATTCACGACCTCTGTTTGGTAGTCAAGCGTCCTAACTGCTAGATTAACGAGGCAAATTTAGTATTATTATTAAGAAAAATAACAAAATAAAAAATGGCTATGATAATAATAGAGGCTGTTAGGCTAGCACATTGTAAAAACCGGCCAAGTGCGTATCGGGTCACGCGCAGTGTAGGGTTCCGCAGAAAGAGGGGGTTTTATCTGCTTGGCAGAACTAACAATTTCATCAACATAATTTTCAATGGATTTTGTACGAAGTTTTCCTTTTATAAGTTGGCCGCCTATTACTAGTTTATTTGTAAATCTTACTTAGCCGCGATAGTTGGCCTATCTGTGGGTAATGCTGAGGAATTGGCAAAATGTACTATATTAACTCTAATATTTTTTTAATTATAAGTTGGTCAATTCTGTTCTTTCTCCTTGAATGAATAATAATAATAATAGTTTGCCTTTTAAGTTCATTACTCTGAATACCCTTATATACGAGATAAGAACATAAAAACTACTGCACCACCTTTTGCATCGTAGAATCGTTCTAATGACTGGCCTATAAGGACCTGCATATAAAATATTATGGTAGTAGGGAACCCACGGTGCGCGAATCCCGCTCTCAGTTGGTCCGTTTTTATTTACATTAGTAACTCATCATCATCAGCCATTCGACGCCCACTGCAGGACATAGGCCTCCCTCATGGTTTTCCTAACAATGAGGGGTTTTGCCATAATCGCCACGCCTGGCAGGCGGGTTGGCGATCGCAGTATGCGGTTGGAATCTCAAGAAAACGCTGCTGCCCTTCTCCTGGTAATGAGTTTCCTTAGTCGCCTTCTACGACATCCACGGAAGGAAATGGAGTGACGCTATTCTTAATCCGGCGCCAGACGGTCGGTAACTACCTAGGATAAAATAAGATAAAAAAATTCTTTAGTTTATACTATAAAAACAAAAAACACATGAACTACTGGTGAAGTAAGTTTTGTAGATATTTCATAAAACTTATGTCACTCCGTCAAAATTTACGTATAAATCAAATTAAAATCCTGTTTTTTAATCTTTGATATGAAATACCGAAGACGCTATTCACAACGGTCGTGGCGTCACTAAGTTACAAACATTTCTTTTCGCGATGAAAAATTTACGTAATATCATGAAAAATTTAACGTAAAATTTAATTTTTGTAGTTTTATAAAAATCACAAAGCATTCAATATTAATTACGGTCTATTAGCACAATTAAAGACCTGTTTAAAAAAAGGGTCCAATAGCGTATTTACTAGTTAACGTAGCTACAAGACAATGGATAGGTAAAACTGAACGATAATATAAGTCAATAAGTATTGCTGCATAGAGTAATGAAAAGCAACTATTAGCTTTTCATTATTCATAGTCGAAAGGTAGCTCTGAAGTTGCCTGAGAAGCGGGTTGAAAGTACCTACCTTACTTTTCAGCCCTAGGGAGAATCGTAACTGACAGCTGTCAAATTATTTAAAAAAAACTAGTTTTATTTTCAAATTTTTATTGAACCATGTTCTTCCACTTTTCAAATTTTATTGAACCATGTTCTTCCACTTTTCAAATTTCAGCTAGCCAGCAACGAGAAAAAAACGTTCCTAGGTAAACAATGTAATATTTTACATGAGTAAAACCGTAGTACTAGGAGTAGGACTCTAGCCCTTGTTCTTCCGAAGAGACAATTACCAACTTCATTTCGCCGTTGAAATTATGAATTCCCAAACCACCTGTAAAGATAAGTTTGTAAACGAGTTTTATGTAAAATGATTACAATAAAATATTTCAGATTTTTTCTTTTGCTTGTGTTTTATGATCTTGCTTTGTGGTATGAAGCATTCACATTCATTTTCTGGCCTGCGGAATATTGTCACTACCGCGTGACACTTCTGTCAATCGTCAACACGCTGGTCTTGCAGTGACAAATTTTCTTGTGCACCATATTACATCCTGCAATATTACAATCATTCAGATCGTTTTATAGTTCAGGAGAACACTCATCCCCTTCACTTTCATTGTGATCTAGGAATGTGAAATTTAGCAAAAACCAGTTTTTAACGGCACAAGTAAAAGGGAAAATGTGAAAATTATTTTTACATATAATATGTCAAATTAAACAAGATAAGTTTGCGAGTTTCCAAATATTTGACTTAAATATTCGTATGTTTTGATTGCATTGATTTGGAAGCTTGAAATTTTCACTACACCGGAACCGTTATTTTATCAAGTAGCTTTACCCAATCTTGAGAAAAGGGGTGACAGTCCAACAGACACACGGAAAAAAAGTGTTACATTTTTTTATTGCATGTACACATGGTTAACTTAACTAACCTAATCTAAATTAAAGCTAACCTGGCATGAGTCCTGTTACCCTTAGATTAGATTAGAATTCTTTATTGTACATAACACAAAATTAACATACTCGCACATTAAACGCCTTACATAAGTCTTCGCTTGTTCGTTGACCCCTGCAACAGGCATTCATGTATTCATGTAGGGGTTAAACCCCGCAATAACCTGCTTCAGCGCCTCACCACCACCAGATGGGGAGCTTCCCCCCAGGTCTTGCGGACCACCAGGCTGGCGGTCGCGTTCTCCGCTGGAGAATACGCGTAACCAGTAAGGAGCCGATCTGCTCATGCAAAGCTAGTACATACAGCCTTAAGTGCAACATGCCTGCTTATTTATTATTGGTTGCCTCAAACCAACCGCGGTACAACTGCTGTATCCACTGGCTGGCATTGCGCCCCCGCACATCCGCAGGATTCTGGCGAGCTCCATGTAAACACCAAAAATGGACACTAACGCACGACACCCCATTGCGACAAAGGCTGCCAAGCCGAAGCAGCTTTCTCAAATGCGTTAACCCATCGACAACGAGGCCAGCCCAAGGGAGGAGCAACCTCTGGACCCAGGCGGTTTCTTTGCCTATCCCGTTTGTGGCGCTGTCAGAGAGCCTCCCGCCTGGGCATAAATTGCCCAGGGCAATATGTAAATCCCTGAACCGGCTGCGAAACCGTATCGGCCGAAGTAAGGATAACATGTCCAGGTGGGGTTTCGAGGACCCAGACAGCGATAATTTGAACTGCGTGCCCTAACACTTGGAATCTTGTCTTGTGTATGTCTATGTGGCGTTAAATAAATGTATTTCTTCTTCTTCTTCTTGAATAAAGATTTTGATGAAAATTGTTTGCCATCGACACACTAAGAAGAAGGGGTCAAAGTCCTTGCAGAAAAGTGTTAGTGTAAAAGGATGGTTTCGTTTTTTCTTCTTTCAAGGTGTATAAAATCTTACTCCGTTTGAATAATCGTTGACTAACTTTGCCCACGACTCTATCCAAGCATAATTTGAATACAAATATGTAGGTACAATTTGTTTCCTACTTCGTACCTCACTTTGCTTCTATCTGGCAAACCGTGATTATAAGATTTTATTGCAGATTTTTTTCTGGACGAGCTGTCTAACAGAAAAACCCTCATGCAAGCCGAGTCAGCCATTCTTTTCTCGTGAATATCGTACTAAAAAATCACAAGCAAACAAATTTGTGTTATCCTTTTCCACAACAAATATTGTAATAAAATACCCTATTTTACGCAAATAAGTACATATAGATCTGTCATCTGTTATTTTGTTAAACATGTAGGTCTCCTTTTCTTGCTGAAAGTCTATTGGTCCATCCATCAAATCACCCACACATAAAAACACCTAAACAGAGGAAATTTGTTCAAATCAAAATGTGGCCCTCTGTGGGGCTCAAACCAACTCTGTCTTGGTAGTCAAGCGTTTTATTACACTTCTATCTGTTTCCATACACTACGCATAATCCAGTAAGGCATTGTAGAGTCGACGTGATACGATTGTGCAACGTCGCGGGCAGACCGCTAAGTGCGACAAATCCCCTGTCGGCCACCAGTCGCTACCACTATGTCACCAAGTAGGCACTTCTCAGCTTAGTTAAAATAAAGGTAAAAGAGATATGGCAAACGCTGCCCTAATTCTTGCATTATTGCTCACGGAAGGAGCTAAACAAGCGCAAACATTCGTAACCTCGTTGACACCCACAAATGCAATTCCCGAAGCGGACATTTTTGCTTTGCAAATCCGGAAGACATCGGAAGCGACACCCGCAGCCTCCGACGGAAACAATCTAAACGTCGTCGCTGCCGCCGCGCCTGCAAATCAGCGAGACGCAATATCTGAGAATTTCCAAGCAATCTCGACAAATTACTACTCGTTTAAGAGCGAAGAAAATACAAACAAAAAGCTGAACACCGCGGAGCAAGCGGACAAATCGGATTTATCGTTTTATGAAAAGGTAACTAAACTGCGCTCTAAAGATGGCAGCCATTTGCAAGCGGAACGAGATAAGGAAACTGTTACGCCAAAGGCTTTGATTTGGGACAATTGCATGGAAACTTTGTACCAATATAAAGAAAGAAGTGTTCCCAAACAAAAACACTATGATATGGAATACACGAATTATGAAAAGCAATCACATCAACCAACTCATCAAGAGAAATATTGGAATGAAGGCGTCAAAAAAAGAGATGCAGGTAACTTAACAAATTCAACAGCTACGAAGATGTGGCTAGAAAAGTACATAAGTCTGAGAAACGCCAAGAAATCTGATGATATCTTTGTACCTAGATCAACTAAAACAAGAACTTTAACGGCTGCTACAACGACAGTACAAATAATACCAATAACAACTGATATTGCCCAAAGACCAATAGATAGCTTAAATATAAGTTTAGATCTACCAGTGACAGAAAGCACCATGAAAAAAAGTTACACCGACGACTGGTTTGGAATTGACACAAGAGAAAAGACAAGTAAGACTAGAATTAAGTTTGGAAGTTTGCCACAGAGAGAAACTTACTTAGTGCCTACATTAAGATTAGAGGAAGGATTCTATCCCTTTGGATTCATGTCGGAGTTTTTTGCCCTTCTCCATCCCTTCGATTTTCCAATTGGTAAGTTTTTTATACAAATCTTATCAACCTAATAGATAGACAAAAAGATAGATTGATAACTCTTTATTGAACACCAGTAATTCGTAAAATTTACAATAGAAAAAGGTGTGTATAATAATAAAATTCACACCCTTATACCAAGGTCATTCACATGCAATTCTCTCTACATAATTTTCATACATATCACAAATTAACAAAGTAATTTTGTGTAACTACCCAAAAACTTTACACAATGACAGAATTTTGCACGTATTTCATCTATTTCAGGACTTATCAAGGACATTGTATGGGGTCAATTTACTTTTCCTTATTCCTTTTTACAGGTGAGTTTAATATTTGTAATACAACATGAAATGTTCTAAGTACAAATTCTGTAGGTAGTATCAATTATGCTTAATTTAATTGAAAAGTTCGTCCTTTGGCACGGCGATAAAGAATTTCTTCAAGATGTTTACGATTATATCCACGGCAACTTTGACAATAGGTCCCCCGATTTCATCAGCCACATATTTCCAGTTTTCGTTGAGGAATGTTAGAACTATGTTACCTGAAACATACACAATAAATAAAAGCTAAAAACCAATACAGACAACACGTATTCACGACTCTGAAATCGGGAATTTAATCCATTGGCTAAAGAGCAGGTTTCAAAGTGTAATATGGAACAACTAATATTTTTTAACCAATTTGACTCTAAAATTGCTTTAAAAATTTATGAAATAGGGTGTTTGTATTTATGACTCCGGACCTCCGTGCAACACGCTGTGGAAGTTTTGACAAATGGAAAAGTCCCGCTGGTACTAGCCTATCTTAATATCATCGTTAATTAGAGAAAACGTATCAATTATTTTGTAAATTAATCAATCAGCCCGTCTTCGTCCACTGCTGAAAATAGGGCTCCCGCGAGGCACGCCGCTTCTTTCTGTCCTATCGACCCACTGCCAGCAATCTGCCCAAGATCATGGGTTCAGAATAAACGTTTAATTTATTTTAGTTCCCAATATTTCAGCTTTTATAAATATATTTTATATATTGCAACAGATTAATATTAAGAAAAGAAAATATTATAATCTGTTTAATAAGGATCTCTGCTACGTACCTAACAACCTAGTGGCACATTAGTATGAGGTTAAAATAAAATTCGTTGGTCACTGAAGTTAGCTAAATCTAAGGCTAAATATTCTTACTTAGTTCGGGATTTCCCTTGAATAAGTTTGTCAGAAGAAAATTCACTCGACCCTCAAACATATGCTGCACATTGTAGTCTTTTATCACCCTGTAAGTGACACCGTCTCTTGACTCTTCGTCAAACTTGAGTATGGCGTGAATTTTTACATTATCTGCGAATCAAAGTGAGTTTATTAGTTTTTCGTAATACAAACATCGAAAAATCACAGTAAAGTTACAATCAATTAGCAAACATAGCATGAAATTAACAGAGCTATCTAAGTTTGTTGATCTCATTCTATGCGGTCTAATTTTGTTTATTTTATTTTACGCCGTCTAAGTTTGTTCATCTCGTTCTAAATTCCCATTCTACGCGGTCTAAGTTTGATCTACGTGGTCTAAGTTTGTTCGTCTCGTTCTAAATTCCCATTCTACGCGGTCTAAGTTTGATCTACGTGGTCTAAGTTTGTTCGTCTCGTTCTAAATTCCCATTCTACGCGGTCTAAGTTTGATCTACGTGGTCTAAGTTTGTTCGTCTCGTTCTAAGTAGCGCAACGAAAGGAAGATGCTGCTTGTCACAAAGAGCTATGCAGCGTGTTTAAACTTTATGCGTAGGTATAAACTTTATACGTCCCACTGTAGAGCAAGGATGGGATTAAATTGGGATTTTGGCAAGTTATGTCAAATGCTGAGGTATCAGAGAAACTCAGGCAGTCAGGTTTCCTCAGGTTTCCTTTTTACCACAACATAATATGTTGTGATTAAGGATTTAAGGATTAAGCCCATCATTGCTCTCTTGGCGATGGCCTGTGTTCTACAGAAGCATGTATATGAATGAAGAAAACTTAATATTTATTATTATTGTAAAATTTGTGGTAAATAAAATATTTTCACTTTCACTTTTCATGATGTTTTTCCCCGCGGTTAGCGCAGGATATTGCTATTTCGAATTCACAGATATACGTAACTTGAAAATAAAGTCGGTACATGCCGATTCGAACCCATGACCTCTTCATTCTACCGACCGCGCTACCACCGCGTTTGGTAGGGAGCTATAAAAAACTTATAAAATGGTTAATAAAAGTAGTAACACACTAATATAAGTCGTTTTAACATCAGTTACCTACGTAGATAAAAATAGAATGTGATTGAGAGTTAGTAAGCCGTGCAGTAGGAGTATGTGAAAATTGTATCAAATTTACCTAAAACTTTGTAAACACTACATAATTGTTATTAACATAGACGGTCTGCTTTATAAAACCGCGATTCGAAAAACGCGGATTGAAATAGTCTGTGGTGGAGATTATGCAAGGAAAAGATGCAGCCACAGATTAAAGAAACAGAGTTTTAGATTGGTCTTAGAGGAATCAAGTTTTTATAAATAAGGCCGAAAGTCTTCAAGATTTTTTGTCGGAAGAGCTGGAACGGGTTTTACTCTGAGCTTAAACAGGCATGGGTGGCACTGCGACGCGAGGTGGCGTGTTATCGTCAAATGTCGCGACTTTCCAGTACATCAATTGTCAAATTCTGACCTGACATTTCACGCGCCACAACACGCGTGAGTTACGTCTTCATGGTACCTATGCTGGTAGTAGAGACGGAACCCACCTCGTTAGCTAGTCTCTGACTCTTCCGCCCAAATTTCAATTAAATGTTTCTGGACTCAGGTTAATAAAAAATTTGCTTGCTTGCATAATATTCTTCATTGTTCCTATTTAGAGGCTACGACCGACACAGTTAGTTTTGGTCTCATTGCTAAGAGTTATTTCTTGCAGACAACCGTGGAACTATTGTGTTACTATGGAATTTACATACTTAGATAGAGTATACTTTATTACTTGTTAAGTTACTTACTTGCCTTTATTTTGGCGTCTCCATCACCATTCAATGTGACGATCAGTATTTTGCCACCGGCTTCGTATTTTCCTTTGGCCGTTATGTTACAATGGACCATGAGCTCAAAAATGTTATTTTCGAACCTGAAAAACTTGTTCATTGTTTTGTCTGCACTTCAGTATACTTACTACTCATCATCATCATCATTATCAGCCATTTGACGCCCACTGCAGGACATAGGCCTCCTTCCTGGTTTTCATAACCAAGAAGGGTTTTGCCATAATCGCCACGCTTGGCAGGCGGGTTGGCGATCACTTTTTGCGGTTGGAATCTCAGGAAGACGCTGCTGCCCGTCTCCTGGCAATTAATTTCCTTAGTCGCCTTCTACGGCATCCACGGAAGCAAATGGAGTGACGCTATTCTTAATCCGGCACCACACGGCACTTACTACTCATAAATAAACAACTACACGGAGTTTTGCAAAAAGGAACGCTAGAACTCAAGAGATTAACTTTTGTGGTGGGAGCAACCTGAAATCGCGAAACAATAAGGACCGCGGCTTGGTTGGCTCTGCACGTATTGACTTGTATTTCCTGTGAGCTAGGCCGACTTAGCTGTCAGGATGGTACAGTTGCTGGGCAAGCCCACTCCATCTAAAAAACAATGTCCCAGGCACTGCAGCGTCCGAGTGGTCCCTTCATCCATCTAGTATGTGCCACTGGACGCTGCATAAATCATCTCATTGCGTAGATGCAAGGGCCAAAGTTTAAAGACTGTTACTGTTTCAGCGAGTTCAATAGTAATAATTATTTGTATTGATAAGTAGAATAACTCCTCGATGTTTTACCGTACCTTCCTGCAACATCACGTATACATGTACAGTCAATAGCAGATCAACCTTTACATTTTGTTTCAAATTTGACCATAATACAACTGAGTAGAGTATACGCGTTTACACGTGTTGATGTGCTGTCGATTGTACAGTGTACACTAAAACTATCAACATAGGAACTGACATAAAATTCAGTAAGCTAAACAGAAAAATGTAATCACTTTAGACTCAAGGTCAAAAATAAACATTCAAATTTCGTCTAACTACTGGTTTCTGATTCGAGAATCGCTCGTAGCCCCGGCTGCCTGAGTGATCTTAAACGATCACGAAGGTTAAGCAACACAGGGCGCGTTCAGTGCATGGATGGGTCGCCGTCTATGCCTAACGCTAGTGGCATTTTTCCGAGCGGTTCCGTGCTTCGCAAGGCACGTTAAGCTGTTGGTGCCGGCTGCCGTCGATAGATGGCAGTCGTTAAGCCAAGTCAGAGGCCTTAGGGCGGCTTGACAACTTCTGACAGTAGACGAGCCACTAGTCTACAAGCCTCCACCAATCCGGACTTGGCCCCCGTGATGGAGTATGGCCTATACCTTCCTCAGGGAAGAGACCCGTGCGCCTCGGTGGGGACATAATGGGTTGATGATGATGAAGCGGCATTCATGGAAAGAATAAAAAATTAGAATTTATAGAATAAAAAATACGCATCTTAAAATTTCCAATATCCACCAAAAGTTTCGCCAAACATACATAACAAAAATCGTTAACTACAAAAAAACCCTAACGAACATGAGAACCAAAGGACCCCAACACGCTGGCAGCATTTTCACGCTGCCCCACCAAACACATACTTTTGCAAACACATTCCACAGCGGCAGTCAAGCCCAAGGTCCCTCAATCGGCGCCCCAATACCCTAACTTCCCTATTTTATGCGATAACAAGTTTGTTTCCAAGAAAAGTGAATAAGAATATTTTATTTATTGCACACCAGAAACAAAACACAATAAAAGTTACAACAGGCGGCCTTATTGCTAAAAGATATGTTAACGAACAAACCTGAGCTTTTTAGTGAGTCTTTTGAAGTCAGTTTTTATGTTTAAATTTTTAGTGTGGGAGCGGGAGAAAAATGAAGAAGGGACTTCTTATAACCATAATTTACCCTACTTAATTCGTTGCTTTAAAGAGCCACGAAGATTAGTGGCATAGTCTCAGTGGCGCCCTCTATATTTTTTTCAATGTCGTGGAGCACGATGAAACCTAGCTAGATCGATAGAGGACAAAAAATTAAACAAGAAATTATTAAAGTCACCATGTCCTAAAGTGGCACGTTTAGGAGTTATTGAGCTTTGAAGTTTGTATGGAATTTCCACTGAGTTTCATCACTGAATTTGTCACTTGATATGAGTTTTCTCGGGGATTCAAACCTACTTTGATGTTTTTTAAAGTCTGGGTAGCTATGTCTAGTAGGTACCTACCCACTTATATACATATATACATGAAATTATAGTATTATTCATGCATCCAATACGTTCAATTCGATTAAAATTCAAAACATGTCAATATAAAACCTACAGTTTAATTAATATAGATAGGTTTAGGTGGTAGGTAGGTACCTATAAATAACTTGGGGAATGAGGATATATGTATAAAAATGACTTCTGTCAGCCAATAATTACCTACATTGAAGTGACATATGTTTACTATGAAACCATATTAAACATAGAAACAGGGATTAATCATATTTTCAGGTCTAACTACCTAATTATTGGTTAACTGCTAATATTTAATCAGATAATGCTTATAACTAAACACAGGCACCATAAAACTTAATTTAAGTACAAATGTTTCTTCCGGTACCTACTTCTCCGATCAATAACTCGCTCACTGTTCGGTAGAATGATTTAATGATAAGTAATGCCTAATTGTATATTGTAATTAGTCTAGCAGCTAAGTGTAATTTGTAATTAAAATAAAGAAATATCTTGTGAATTTTCCTTTAAATACACTATTTTATTTATTTACCTGATAGGATTGATGAAAAGCAGATTTATAACTCTGGTAAAAGCTCCCGTAATACCCTCGCATTGTAAGCATCCTCGCTACGCTCGGGTGCCTTAATATACGGTATCTATAATAAACTGGGTGTTTTTTCTACGACTTATTTAGCAATTTAGTCAAGAATCGGCAACGAGTCACAGGTGCCAAGCATATAGTCCAGTATTTAGTGAAAAATGATTCAAAAGTTAAGTTTTATAAAAATCTCATACAAACTTCAAAGCTCAATAACTCCTAAACGTGCCACTTTAGGACATGGTGACCTTAATAATTTCTTGTTTACTTTTTTGTCCTCTATCGATCTAGCTAGGTTTCATCATGCTCCACGATATTGAAAAAAATATAGAGGGCGCCACTATGAACTATGCCAGGCCCCATACAAAAATCTTCGTAGCTCTTTGAACTTCTCAATTTCCATCTCCAAAAATCTTCACCAGAACATCACAAAATTACCTTGGGACTACTTTTACGCTATTTTATGAAACACACGAGTATTACTAAAGGATGGGCCCCATTAGGTCTTATTTATCCATAGAAGAGTTCCGTTCTCCATCTCTGAAAGTTTTTAGAAGATCTTCACCCAATTAAAATGGGATCAATGGGACATTATATCTATTCGAACAAAAACAGGATTGTAAAATCGGTTAAGATTCTACGGAGCTATACGAGATTATAGCAAAAAAAAATAAAAATAAAACATACGCGTCGAATTGATACCCTCCTCCTTTTTTGAAGCCGGTTAAAAACTCGGTCTCCTATGCATCATCATCATCAGCCGTTTGACGCCCATTGCAGGACATAGGCCTCCTTCGTGCTTTTCATAGCCATGAGGGGTTTTGCCGCAATCGCCACGCTTGGCAGGCGGGTTGGCGATCGCTGTATACGGTTGGAATCTCAGGAAAACGCTGCTGCCCGCCCGTCTGATTTCCTTAGTCGCCTTCTACGACATCCACGGAAGGAAATGGAGTGACGCTATTCTTGATCCGGCGCCACACGATAGTAATATTCATTACATTTCAGGATGACAGTGATGACATCTATTGGTGTCAAAGTTTTATATCCATAGCTTAGCTTTTCTTTCACCTTGCATGCAACTGCTTTTTTTTATAAAATCCTCATGAGACATTCACTGATCGTGATTCTAACTGCAAGCATTTCGAGCAAGTGTAATTACCACAGATATTATGTACACACTAATTTACAATGGGCCTTGTCTTAAAAAAATAAGTTCGTAAAAAAAGTAAGGTTTTTTTTTTTTTTTTTGAGAAAATAGGTATCTTTTAGAGCCCTGGCTGAATATTTCGGTCTGGGCCCTGGGCTGCTTCAATGCATTTTTAAAACGAAAAAAAAGAACCAGATTCTACGAAACCGGAAGTACGTCATAGACAGAAGTTTGTCATCAACTGAGATCCTACAAGCTGTCAGTTTCTAGTGATACCTTGACTCGATACAAGAACTGTTTAAACAAAATAAACTAAAAAGAGTCCTAATCTGTGCAAACGTAAAAGATCTACGAGTATTATATTTGTGTTTTTTACGGAATACCGACATGTATTCTAATCTTGGCGATTTTATACAAAAATAAAAAAACTTAATATACCTACTTTCATTCACTTGTGAAACGAACGTGACAAGGTCGAATTAGTCACATACTTATTTACAAATAATACGAGAAATCTGTGAATATCCTTACTAATATTATAAACGCGAAAGTTTGTGTGTATGGATGGATGTTTATTACTCTTTCACGCAAAAACGGCTGAACAGAATCGGATGAAATTTTGCACAGATGTATATAGTCTGGATTAGCACACAGGCAATTTTTATCCCGGAAAAATACACATCAAAATTACCACGCGAACGAAGTCGCGGGCAACAGCTAGTTATTAATATATTTACCTTTAAAATAAAGTACCTATAATCTGTAACTATTGTCAATGTGTAGGACAAATGCCCATTGGAGATGTTAATAATATTTCAGCTGTGAGTCATTGCATAAAATAAAATAACCATCTTAGCCTGTGCTTCCAACACATGCACATGTAAAAGTGCATGCATTATGTACCTTTTATTATGTAGGTAATAAAGAGTAGGAAAGGCAAAAAATCACGTTTGTTGTATGGAAGCCCTCTTAAATATTTGTTTTACTCTGTTTAAAGCGGCAACAGAAATACATCATCTATGAAAATTTCAATTGTCTCACTATCACGGTTCACACGGACGGACGGACGGACAGCGGAGTCTTAGTAATACCCTTTGGGTACGGAACCCTAACAGTATTCTACAACTCACTTGGCTAAATCCACAATACAATTCCTGACGCCGGTCAAGCGTCCATTTTTCAACTGCAATTTTAATCCAGGAACTGGCTCTGACCCAGGAATATCAAACATTAAAGGGTCGATAGGATCAACTCCCAAAGTTGGAATGCCCTTTACAAACTCTGGAATAACCTCTTGTATTGTCTTCTTTAGGCATTCTGGGGTTAGATTTGCACATTTGTTGATGAATGCAGCTGTAACCAAATAAAAATAAACTTAAGTCCTAATGTGCGCTTAAGTAAACAAGAATGTAAGAATTATCTAAATAAAGTCTATGCAACCTTGCTTTCCAAACCAGGGCCCTTATTATGAAAACTGCGAAATCATCGGAAGTCGCTCGTCAGTGTCAAAATCCCTATCTCAAGATATAATATGACGACATTGGGCTAACAAAGAGCCATGCATTTCTAGCGTTCATTACTCAGTGGCGGGAAAAAAAAGAACCGTATTTGTCGCTAGATTCGAGTAAATTGTCAGGCTCAAGCGCGATGTTGACGACTCTTCCGAAAATATCGCTTCTTCATAATAAGGACCCAGGCTGCAATGGGCGAATTTGGAGTTAGGAATTTGAAATTTTTTCCATATTTTCAAAATCCTTCCGGATCCCAGTGATTTTGGTACGTCTCCTTGAAAATATTTTAGTATTGAATGACCCCGTGAACTTTTATCACATTTTTTATTTCTTTCTTACCATTTAAACCTTCCCTGGACTTCTACAAATATAATTAAAAAAAACTTAGGCAAATCGGTCCAGAGAAAGATTTTCGAGTTTTAGTGAGACTAACGAACAGCAATTAATTTTTATATATAAGATAAGGTCACATTGATAGGCATTTGTCTGAATTTTTAATTTGAATTGATTTGTGACTTACGTGATACTCTCGCTGATGCTGCCCCAAAAAGCAATGCAGAAATTAAAGCACATTTTATTATTAACATTTTCGAAATCGAATGTACGAACAAACTCTCCGTCTCTGGTACCTGATCGTACACTGAACCTAAGAGGGGACTCTTAAAGGTTATATTTCGTCATAATAAAAAAAAAAACTTGACTTGCCTACCTCCTTTTGTGTAGCGACATATTTTTAGTCTTTTTAGTGCACACAAAAAAAACATTCGTTTCATGTTATATAACATAACACCTTATAAACAAGGACTTTACAGCGATAATTGTTCGATCAAATAAAACTACTTGGATGACGTTTATTTCCAAATTCCAGAATGACTTTATTATCTAGAATGAAACTTAGAGCGGACTGGTTCAACAGCTCTGGCTCACATTGAACGAGTTTAAGGTTATTATTATAAATTAAGTACCTACTCAATTAAATTCCGCATTTACAGGTTATGGCTAACTATTGTAATTTTTATGGAAATCAGTTCAGATTTCCTCATTCTATCAAGGATAACTAGCGCTAAGTGACATCCAATTTTGCAGTCTTATGGTTATGCCGTAAATAAAGGAAATTACAACAGTCGAGTCAAACCCAAATAATGATCCTCTTTATAGCTAATAACAGAAATGAAGAAATAGTGTGTGTGAGTGTATCTATTTCCCAGAAGGCCATTTTTTTTTTTAGGGATATGTCCTGACATCTTGATTTTTTTTCAATGTATTTACTTATTCTGTACTGTATTTTCTGGCTTGTGTTATAAAAATGTTCTCTCTGCCTCGGTTATTTTCACTTTTCTTATGCTTTCTAAACATAACATTACATAAACTCATGCCTTTATCCCAGAGGGGTAGGCAGAGACAAGGGACTGCCACTGTCGTTGCAAGCACGCACGCCGGTTTCGGGTACTTTTTATCTTGCCCTTTGCTAATACATCCCCTATTTGGTCGAAGTATGTCCGTCTGGGTCGTCCCTTACCGTCTTATGATTTGTTTTTTGTTTTTACCGTATTTCCAAAGACAAAGTCAAAATATTGTAAATATTGCAGCGGAGAAACATTACAGGTTAAAAAAGAATCTATTTCAAGTCGTTTTGGATAAAAAATAGACAAAATATCTCTTAATAATCTTCACTGTCTTTTCCAAACCGAATGCTTGACCAAATGCAATTGACTCAGACTTTTTCTTCACGTAGTTCCGTATATTGGTGTTTATTGGCGTGAACGGACGACATTGACATTTTAAAAGGATCGCTTCCTGTAAGACGACTACGCAAGTATTTCCAGTGCTTTTGCCGGCATAGCACTGGAAATACTTGCGTATAGTCACCTCTGGAATCCAAAAAATACGTTCTTTTATTGTCGCCTGCATTGATGTCTGAATTCACATTGGTTTCACCCTAAATGTCTGAGGGATGACGTGGGGATGACTCCCTCAGCACAACGCTGAGTGAGCCGCCTTTTATGGCAACTTAGACACACCAGAGGCCACATCTGTGGTATTGTTTTATTTATTTAATGTGTCTGATGTGTATTTAGTTTTCTTTCTGTTGTTGTGCATATTATGTTAGTGTCTGTGGTGTGTCTTGTTGGTATGATAAATGTTTTTCTTTCTTTCTTAAATGTAATTAGTTTTGAAAAAGTTAAGTTGGTAAAACTGAATGTTGTCTCTTATCTTTTTGTACGGTCACCGCTGTATGGATTTGTCTATGGTGAACTGGCTAGAATTAAGTGTTTTCTCAAGACATCTTAAGTTTTGTTACCTCTACCACACACGGTACACATTTTTTTTCACCCTCTCACTCTTTTCCAGCTTTAGTCCTATATAGTGTCAGCGTTCCTATTTTTCATTCTCTACAAAGTAATTGTGGATAAGGTTAATCCACGATTTCATTCGTGGAAGTTCCGATATATTTTTTGCCATGTAAGCTTTTGTATGTTCAATATTCTCATATTTACATTAAGATAATGTTTTAAAAAACCTAGCTCTTACTTATTTGGAAATACAAGAATGAAAAATTAAACATTTTATAATTTTCAGAAAAGTCAAAATTAATAAATTAACGTTATTCACACGCTGTCGCGTTCCAGATCGCACGCCGATCAGGAAGGAAAGAGGCCGCTCCGCTCACAGTTTCATCTTTTATAGGCTGACGTCCGGGTTGCTATTGCCTGGTTATCTCAACGCACTTGGATAGACATCTAACAATAAAGAATATATTGTAGAGTTTTTCATTTTAGCAGAAGTTATTGCGTGGTACTCCATGAATTTTGCAGATGACTATACAATCTTCGCTGTTCCGGTCTGCAGCGAGGAAATGGATGTTGTCTTAGCGAAGTCTCGAGTGCGAACAGATTGATTCTCAATTTTTAATATTAAATTTATAACACGTTACGTCAATAATGTGCAATTTCTGCAACCCCAACCAGTGTTTGAGTTTTACAACAACTTATTATGTTCTATCAGTTTTTTCCTAAGTTTTTACATCTTTTCCATGGTATAAAAGCAATGTCACTCCAATCTAAGTTAGACGCAAGGTCCCAACTGACGTGTTTCAGGAATTGCGCATTTTAAAGCTAAATAACCAACGCAATTAACCAGAAACTGACAGCAGCAAAAACACTCCACTTTTTCCCTAATTCCAACGTTAACGCCATCATCATCAGCATAATGCCCGAAGCATTAATCTGACAGCGGCGTTTGAGCGTTACGCGATCAACCGAGATCTCATCCCCTCATTAACTAAAGAGCACATTTCTCAACCCGACAAGACGTATTGTTCATTCCCTAATTACATCTAGGGATATATTTGGGTTTCGCTGTCAAAGGTGATGATTTTATGAAACCCAATAAACCCTTCACTGTTCGTCATTCACCCGCCTCCGGCTTAGAATAGGTGTGTAAGTGTACGTATATGTTAGTGAGAGTTAAGTTGAACCTGAATAATTTTTTTGGGAAACCTACATAAAGAGAACCACTGGGTAAACCAGAAACTGGGGAAGTTTTCATGTTGTGACTCTAGTTAAGTCACGTCAAATTGGTATTTAGTATGTTAGAGTTTTGAACCTAATCTATGGTTTACCATATATAAACCTCTTTACGTGTTTGCCCGCATCGCACTTGGCTTGATTTCTTTTACTTAGAGTGCTTAGACTAAGTAAGAGCAGGAATTATTTATTACACTGATTTCTTGAGGACATTAGATTAAAATAAATTATTGGGTAAGTTTGGTACCAGAACAAGTGATTTTATTATGGAAACGTTATTAATATTACTATTGTTGCTTCTGAAAAAGTAAATTTATTTTTTATACAATCTTGAAACTTCACGCAGTTAATTAATATAAAATAAAAAGGATAAATTGTAAACTTATGCTAAGAACTTACGTCGAAGGCATTTGACTGCGTAGACCATAAAACACTTCTCTTGAAATTAAAACACTACGGAGTGAATGGGAGGAGCTTAAAACTTATGAGATCATATTTAGAAGGGAGGGTTCAAAAAGCTGACATAAATAGGACTAAATCATCCGGGTCGGAGGTTAAGATGGGAGTGCCACAGGGATCTATTTTGGGGCCGTTCCTTTTCCTTGTATATGTAAATGATTTGCCGTTCATGGTTCAAAATATGTTAGAGATAGTATTGTTTGCAGATGACACGTCACTTATTTTTAAGATTAAGAGACAAGAAAATGACCTTGCGGGTACAAATAATGCTCTCTCTAAGGTACTATATTGGTTTACTTCTAATAACTTATTATTAAATTCAAAAAAGACAAAATGTATAAAATTTACACTACCAAATGTCAAAATGGTTGACAGCAATGTTATATTGGGGAATGATAAACTAGACCTTGTAGAAGAAACTGTATTTCTGGGTATCACAATTGATGCAAAGCTTCAATGGGGTCCTCATATAGGAAAATTGGCAAATAGGCTCAGTTCTGCAGCATACGCAGTTAAAAGAATCCGGGAACTAACTGATGTCGCAACTGCTAGGCTTGTTTATTTTAGTTACTTCCATAGTATTATGTCCTATGGTATACTACTGTGGGGTCGGGCTGCAGACATTGAGACCATCTTCGTCCTGCAGAAGAGAGCGAACAGATTCATATATAAGCTAGGCAATAGAGATTCGTTAAGAGATTTCTTTAAAGAAACCAACATCCTAACAGTTGCTAGTCAGTATATCTATGAAAATATTATGTATGTTAGGAAAAATATCAGTGACTTTAAAACTGTAGGTAGCCAACACAATGTAAATACTAGAAATAGACATAAACTTTCGTTCCCAAAATTTAGGCTGGCAAAGGTTAATACATCCTTTATGGGGCATTGTATACGTTTCTACAATAAGATCCCTGAGGATATAATAAGCTTGCCAGAAACGCGGTTCAAAAAATGTGTGAAGCGCACTTTGTGCCAAAAAAGCTACTATAACATTAAAGATTATTTAGATGACAATGATGTCTGGAATTAAAGCCAGTTCAATGCATGAGTTTTAGAACATTTATATAAATCCTGTAAATTAAGGACTTGAAAAGACTAAGTTTGGAGTTTTTTTTGTCCATTTTTTCTCCAAAATGATCTAGATTTTGAAATGGACACCTAGTTTAACTTGTAACGTTCATTAATTCGCAGTTTCTGTGCTACTTTGAATAAAAAAATTTGATTTTGATT
Organism: Yponomeuta malinellus; assembly: GCA_947308005.1. Taxonomy (NCBI): domain Eukaryota; kingdom Metazoa; phylum Arthropoda; class Insecta; order Lepidoptera; family Yponomeutidae; genus Yponomeuta; species Yponomeuta malinellus. Next base: position 7,568,355 of record OX371008.1, on the reverse strand, counting down.
TTGATTTTGAATCATTTAATTTATCTATACTGAAGGAGCCGTTTTCAGGTTTTGTTTATAATCTGTCTATTTATCTACGCAGCCCTTGAATAGTGCTCAATGCCTGGTATAGATTTACTCATTATCACAATATACATTGTCATAATAACACCAATAATATCTTATTTAAAGAACAATGGGTAATTTTGTATTGACCCGTACCCACCCTTGTAGCATTGTGAACTAGGTATCATTTTCTTTACGTCCCACTGCGGCCTTCTCTTAGAGGCCTCTTCGCGTGCCCACCGCGGATTGGCAATTTTAAGCGCTGAGATAGCTGTGTGAACACCTCAGACACTCAGGTTTCCTCACAAGGTATTCCTTCATCGTTAGGCAGTGGTATTGCTAACATAACTTCCCAAATGTACGTAACTTAGAAAACTAAGTCATTGGTACATGCCGGGATTCGAACCCACGACCTGCCGAATGAGAATATATCACCAAGGAGGTATATTTAAAACACTCGAAAATCAACGAACGATTGAATGAATAAATTTGAGAAAGAAGTTACATTTCTGCGTCAAAGCGCGCACGTCGATGGCGCAAGGATTGAATTGTCAGTTATTGGACATTATAATAAGGTTTTCGGCATATTATAATGTCCAATAACTTTTTTCTTCAGCAAGCTGCAAAGTAAAAAAAAAAAATATTTTTAAAGAACTTTCTAATGGTACAAGTCTCAAGTCGCTACAAGGGTGTGTAGGTACGCTCATCATTCTTTTCTTTAATTTAATTATTATTTTTTCTTATTTTTCAGTCAATAAAAGTTGAGTCAGCCTTCCTAGTTTTTATCATCATCTTCGTCTGCTTGGCTTTGATTATACCCTCTTATCTCATCATTGTGGCTCTACTTTCACTCTTCTCAAGAGGCAGGAGTGACGATGAGATGGAAACTGGAGCCTTATTCCCGGACTTGGAAGAGTCAGATTGCAAGTCAGTTTTGGCTACTGGGACCTTGTTCGTCCTTCTGATTTCTTGGTAAGTAATTTATTCCGTACCGAAAAAGGAAAAAACGGAACCCTTCTTGGATCACTTTGTTCAAAAATCTGAAAACTATTCATGTGTAATTAAATTAAAAAAAATGTCTTTGAAGTTCGAAAAAAGCTGCAAGACCCCTATTCCTGAACTATTCATAATATGTAAGTACCTACAAATTTGTAGGGAACTCACGGTGGGCGAGGCTGGCTCGCACTTGTCCTTTTTTTTCTTAAATTTGTACTGGCAATTTGCTCCTGTTACGTCTGGCATCCAGCTCGCTCGCACTTTCCAACATTTTTAATGATTGTACTTTAAAAATTTGCTAAAACGATTAATTTCAGTATCAAATTAATTCAATCAAAATCTAAGTATAAGATAACAAAAACTTGTCTTAAAGTTTCGAAGGAGGCAAATATTATTAACAATTAGCTTACTTAGAACTTGCTGAGGTAAAATAAAGATATTTTCGTGTATATTTTTAATTTTTTCTTTTCTTTTTGGTTCTATTTTTAACGGTAACTATTGAGTAAGTATTTTGTACAATTGTATGCGTAATGTATTGATCGCTTTTCCTAGGAGACAATGTTATTTTATCGCTGTTACAAGTACATGCAGTTTGCAATTAAAATTATTAAATACATCGTCAGGTAAAACTCAACAACAACCGGGATACTAAAAACATGTAGCTTGTGCCCGTGACTTCGTCCTCATGGAATGAGTAATTTCCGGGATGAAAAATATCCTTTGTCCTACCCCGGGACTTAAATCCGTTCAGCCATTTGCGTGATTGAGTAACAAACATACAAACATTCACATCTATAATATTAATAGGTGATTAAGCCCATACTCTCTCTCTCTCTCTCTGAGAGAAGGCATGTGCCCTGCAGCGGGACGAGTACAGGCTACATTATATATATATAGGATAGGATAGGACAGGATATAAATTTAAGCTATCGCCTGTATCCCGGAGGGGTCGAGTAGGGTAGGTAGACCAGGTTTGCCACTAGCTACGATCCTAAATATCCTCTTTCGCGTCATCAATATTCATTCGTCGCTGCATGCACAAACGCCGGTTGCGAGTACTTTTTATCTTTCCCTTCGCTAATATATTTCTACTAGCCCTCCCACCCACATTCGATCGATATGTGAAAATATGAAAATCGATATTTAAATAATTATCTAACGTCCACATTTACATGTCTAGTTTTATAAACATTTTGTTAAAGAGTAGAAACCGCTATAACCGGTTACAAGTCTGTATATTTTCAATTATTATTTTTAGTCGAAGTAACTCGAGGGAAATGGAATCAATTTTCTCGGAGTCAGTTCATCAACTCTGTGCAAAAGAGTAGGAAATTTAAAGCTCCGTTTCTTTTACTTAACGCTTGAAAATAACCCAATTTTGTTTACGATCTTTTAAAATGAATGATATAAAGACTAAGATCCTGTGGAGCTGAAGATTAGCCTAATCGAGTAACCCAACCGGACGAACGGCTTCTTGAATCAATAAGGAATCTAATTCTTAATTAGATGTACTTATAATAATTTTCAAATTTATTGTACGCGCTAGCAACGTACATCTGATAGTAGGTCGCCGTAACATCACCTCATCTCACGCGGCGACAGTATTGTAATGTTAGTCGGCTCGAGCCTCTCACCGGTAACACACTGTAGAAATGAACGTCTATACGCTAAACCATCACCGTCCATCATCTCTACTGTGCGGCAGAGTGAGAGTCGCACACGCTCTCCTCTCTGACCGTACATTATTTTACGAATTTTAAACGTGCCTTAACGTGATGTATGTACCATAAGCGGTGTTAGCTAAGTGGATAGAACAATGGACTCGGAAGCGAGAGACCTAGGTTCGATTCCCAGTGCGGACGTGTACGTTTGATTTTGTTTATTTTCAAAGTTACGCACATCTGCGAGTTTGTAGTAGCAATACCACACGCTAACTTGGTTGGCTCCGCACGTATTGACGTGTCTTTCCTGTAGGGTAGGCCGATTAAGCTGCCAGCACCGAGCTGGGTAAGGCTATTCCATCTAAAAAAACATATCCCAGGCACTGCAGCGTCCAAGTGGTCCCTTCACCTATCTAGTGAAGGTGCCACTGGACGCTGTATAAATAATCTCATTACGTAGATGCAAAGGCAAAAGTAACATGATGTGTAGTATTTATGGTTAATCTGTAGAATTCTAAATGACCCGATCGGACCACCATAATTATTCTTTTCAACGTCATAGTGTAACAGGTTAAATACATACAATTTCACAAAATCGCAGAGCAGAAAAACTGGAAGCCTTTAAAAATCACATTATAAAAAGAACGTCCAGTTCGGACAATACATACATAGGTACTACACAGGTTATGTTTTGTTAATTGAATAACTCATTTATTTTCAATTTAGACGAAAAATTGTGATTCAAAAGTTGTTTAGAATTAAATTTCCTTTAATTTTGGTTCTTGTCAATTTTTTCCTAGGATCTATATTTTTCGATTTATACTAAAAGAGGCGTGATTTTTTGTTTGATTAACAACTCGTTTACTTTCAATTTTACATGAAAAGTGGTCGTAAACAAAGTTGTTTAAAATTCAAATTTCTACAATTTTGGTTTTTATCAATTTTTCGTCGAATCAACATTTTTCGATTTATATCCGAGAAGAGGTGAGGGTGAAATGTTCTATTGTCGCGTTTATTACGGATTTTTTCGTATTATTTTTTGTTCATTCGTTGATTGTTGTTGAAAATTTAACTTGCTACAATTATGATGCCGATTTTCTTTTTTTGTAAGGTTCATATTTTGGGACGCACGCTTACGGTACGGAAAAGAGTGTTTAAGTAATCAGTTTTTCGAACAGTACCTATAAGTTTTGTAATGAAGAATGATGAGAACCAAAATTCCAAAATTGTAGGAAATTTAATTCTGAACAACTTTTGTAATAATACCATTGTTGGTAATACCATTTTTCAATAAACAAATATTAACCCTTAAAATCAAGATGGCGGATGACGCAATAGAGAACACTGTATTGCACAACCAGGAGAAAGAATTACAAATAGTTTCTTATATCTTGAGGTATTGGATCGTAGATTTTCATGAACCAATTTCCAGAAGGGACTTCGTATACTTAGGGAAGTTCGCAAAAAAGTCGATTGAGTTAAAGGTCTGTGCTTTTATCCTGAAAAAATTTTGGGTGCTTCTTACGCTTTTTAAATCTACAAAATTATTTCAATTTAATTATCAAGTTCAATTTAAAATACATCATCCACCGTAGGACAAAGGTCGACGACATTGGTGTTATAATCCCAAGATTGAAGTGGAAATGGGCAGGATATCGGGTGAGACGGGCAGACGGCAGGTAGACCGGCACAATAACAGAATGGCGGCCAGTCAGTGGGCAGACTAGCATCCTCGTGGTCGAACGATATAGTTGAGTAGGCGAAAATCCGTGAATGCGGATGGCAATGCACCGTGAGAGATAATATTTGTGGGAAATAGAACCCAGAGGAAAAGAAAACCCAACTGTGAATGAAACCTGATGATTGTGATGATGAGGTTCAATCTAGTAAACACCTCATTTGGCTGAAATCTAATCTTCTAACCATATCAATGTATTTGCCAACTTACTCAAAGGATACGCAACAAGTCAGACGCTTCTGATTGTTGCCCAGTGTGCGCCAGGCCTATAAGGTTCAGAAGGTATGTCGTACTGTCCCTAGAGTTCAATAGTTTAATTTTAACTCTTTGCACAATAAACAAATACGAAACAATATACGAAAACCACGGGATTCTATTATTAATTATACCTGATTATACCTGGCCGCTTCCAACCGGCCTTTTTGGAAATCCATGGAGGAGGCCTATGTCCAGCAGTGGACTTCTTGTGGCTGAATAATGATTATGATGATGATACCTGATAGGCTTATGGTTCTTAGGATTCGTCTGTGAGACAGTGGGATAGTGCGAGGTGCGTTACGTAAAAATCCGTAAGTTATTTATCAGTCATCATCCGTAATTGTTTATGCATGCTTGACATGCTTCATCATCATCAGCCATTTAACGCTTACTGTAGGACATAGGACTTGGTTAGGAAAACCATGAGGTGTTTTGCCATAATCGCCACGCTTGGCAGGCGGGTTGGCGATGGCAGTATGCTGTTGAAATCTCAGTAAGACGCTGCTGCCCGTCTCCTGGTAATTCATTTCCTTAGTTGCCGTCTACAACATCCATGGAAGGAAACGGAGTGACGCTATTCTTAATCCGGCGCCACACGAAATCAGGTGCTCTAATATCAGGTGTTTCTCTCGATCCTTCAACATGAAATTATTACATTCCCAAGGCATTTCACTCAATTCCTTCCTTGCCAATTCATCATTCACGATTTCAGCGCTCTAACATCAGGCATTTCTCTCTATCCATCCACAGTTCTCGATTGCTGCGCTCTTATATCAGGAATTTCTCTTTAACCAATAACATCAGCACCATCAAACCATTTCAAAGAAAGAAAAATATATTTATTTGACGACAAACCACTCATAAATATAAAATGACACAACAAAATATGACAGTCAACAGAAAACACAATCATTGTCATCTCATACATCATCCCGGTTTTCTCTCTGTCCATCCACCACTCACGATTGCAGCGCTTTAATATTATTGAGCCGTATTACTCCCTCCATCAACATTCGTCATTCTTGGTTTCAGCGCTCTTATATCAGGCATGGTGCTGAGCAACGAGCAAGCGACCCTGGCCACGTCAGACAGCAGAGATGCGCTCTCCTGTGCGTGCGCCGACATTGCCGCATGGCTTGCAGCGGCTGCGCGGGATTTGCATCACAGTCTCGTGCCACCAGCGGATATTGTCCTGCAAGCTTACAGGGATGACTTGGGATGTGAGCTTGGTTTACCTAGAGCCTGGTCGCATGCTCATGTATTTCATGAAACATAACGCAAAGCAACCCGTTTTCAATGTGCACAACATTGTTTTTATTTCACTTTCCCTAACAACGTAAATGTTCCGCGCATGGCAAATCCATTGTCTTGTATAAGGTCTTTAGCGGAAGGTGTGATTATTATTGTTTTTTATTTTCAGCTGTCCAACAATTGCTTGGAGAGCCAATACAAAAGACCATTGCTTCAGAGAGTGGCATCGATTTGGTTTTGGAGTCGCTAAACGATGTGATACTCGGTAAGTACCTACCTGCCTATGTAATAACATTTGGCTGAAGAACTGCACCAAGCTGATGTCTTGCCCAAATGCGAAAGACACAATATATGCGGAACTGATTACTAATTTTTCCCAGTCGTAAAGGCACACGAGTCTTGCTTGGAAAACCATAAGGGAGGCATAATATTAGGTATGTCCTTCAGGGCGCGTCAAATGGCTGATGATGATGATGATGAAAGGCAATGTAAAACCCCGTATTTCTTTGTTTCCTAGCTATCACTAAGTCAGCATGCTAGAGAAAAAACAGGCCAACGCGCAGTGTAGGGTTCCCTAGAAAGAGGGGGCTTTATCTGCTTTACAGAACTAATAACTTCATCAACATAATTTAAAATGGATTCTGTTTTCCTTTTATAAGTTGGTCGTCTCATCATCATCATCATCATCATCATCAGCCTATGCTTGTCCACTGCTGGACATAGGTCTCTCCTGTCGCACGCCACTGAGCACGGTTCTCGTCTACTCCCATCCAGCTCTTGCCAGCCGCCCTGCGAAGATCATCGCTCCACCGAGTCTGAGGACGTCCTACACTACGTTTACCGATCCGCAGTCTCCACTCGAGAACTCGTTTACCCCATCGGTTATCAGTTCTTCGGATGATATGGCCGGCCCACTGCCACTTCAGCATGCTAATTCGGTGGGCTACGTTGGTGACTTTGGTTCTCTGACGGATCACCTCGTTTCGAATTCGATCTTTCAGAGACACACCCCGAGCATAGCCTTTTCCATAGCACGCTGAGCGACTTCAAATTTGTGGACCAGCCCTACCGTGAGTGTCCACGTTTCGGCACCGTATTTCATGGTGGTCGATTATTACTCGTTAACTTGTAAAGCTCCTTAGCCGTGATAGTTTTCCTTTTAAGCGCATTATATGTGAAAGAAAGAAAGACAGAAGAAAGAAGACATTTATTGAAGTTGTCACAGAAACACAAAGGAAACACATAGGTGACCAAACAAATTTCTTTAAGATTTTATTCTACCGTTTTGTCGGCGTGATTAATATGTATGTCTCGGCTAAATTTCAACTTTCTCCTACTAATCGTCTCTGAGCTAGGTCGCGGACAGACAGACAGACTCCGTGCGTCTTAGCGAAACTATAAGGGTTCTACGGAAATCAAGAAATACCATACCGAAATAGTGGCTACATGCTCGTAATGGCAAACTGTCGAATTTATTTACTTCTGTGAATTTAGCTTGTAATGAGAATGTAGCTTTATATTGAAACAAGTATCTATCAACACTTCTACAAGCGGTTCTACTTAGACATCCTACCAAACTTAGAAGTATAGGACGCTTATACACGTGCCAACTGCAGCCATCAACACTCGTCGACGGCTGCAGTTGGCACACGTGCCGCCCGTGTATAAGAAAGAAAGAAAGAAGAAAGAAAGACGACATTTATTTAAATTACACGGAGTATACACGCAAAAGGTATTATTATGATTATGTTACCGTTTTTTGGCAAAGTTTAGTACGAATTCAATTTACTGTGGTCTCCACACTAGGTTATACCTGTATCGTGGAGGCCGATAATTGACATTTATTTCTTGCACCACCTGTGGTTGACTGGTAGATAATGCTTATAGCATTAAGTCCGCCACATTACCATTGTATTTTTTACTTATGTGCAATAAACGTATTAATAATAAAAATAAGCGCCCATGGGCGGATCACCAACCAGGTGGCGCGATGGCATCAACAAGGTAGCAAGAAGATTATTCCTTCTACAACCAGTCTTTTCTTTTGTCCCCTGGTAGAACTTTATTGTAACTTATGTAACTTTATGTATGTTTATAATTTTATTGTTATACCTATAGTATGTAAAGGTTTATGTAAGTATATTATTATTAAGTATTAAGTATGTAAATTAATATTCATATTTGCACCTACTACCCGTCTCACTTTTCCTTCAGCAACTCTCCATCGTTGGTTGCCTGGAAGAAATTGCTATAAGCAATAAGGCCGCCAATTGTACTGCATTTTTGTAAACATTTCATGCTTGTGTTTTTCCTGGTACAATAAAGAATATTCTTATCTTATCTTAACCCCTCCATGACATAAAGTAACTATTACACCACAGATCATAGCTTCAAACAAAAACATTGTTGTTTTTGTTTCAATGCCAAAAGAACTTCCACACGACCACTAGGTCGTTTCTTTTCCAGATGTAATAGAAACTGTTACCTATAGGTAGTAGAAACTTCAACTTGTATTACTGCATGTCATGTTTGCCTCCTAGAACACACAAGATATTAAACAAGAAGACATAATTTAGGTGTCCATATACCCAGAAATTGTTACTTACAAGTTACGACCTGGAGTAGAACAGCGTAGAGTGTATGCGGAAGCGAGATGATGATGATCTCTATCAGTAACAATAATGAATTCCTGTCTTTCTAGAGAGCGAAGATATATCAAGCAAGATATCCTCTCTCCGGGACATGAGCATGCAGGCTGGCTCGCTAGCATCGGCGGCAGCAGACCGACTCAAGGACTTAGCCAGACAATTGGATAACCTGAAGAAACACTGCATAGGCAAGGACATGCCTCTCTGTGATACCCTAAACGTACAGTCACTGGATGTCAAGATGAAGTTTGAGACGGTAACCTCACTAGCATAGTATACGGTTTTCTTGTAGTTGTGGTAATGAATCAGTATATTATTGTTGTTTAAAGGTAAACTACTTCAGCTTACCTTGATTTTTGCCAAGCCGCATATCGATAAAGCGATAAGGAGTCTCACCTTCTGGCTCTCGCTTGCTACGTAAGGCGTTAAAACGCCATTCACATTGCTTTCTATCGGGCCCTACATGTTGCATGATTTTCAAAAACCATCTTGAGCCCCATCATGACCTTAATCAATAAAATATTTGCAAGAAGCAGACTTGATGCTACACAAAGGTTTAAATAATGAGCAGTGGTGTAAACAGTAAAGCAACCATTTTCATCAATCACCAGCTTTTTCAATCATAAACTTTTTTTCAACATCCCATTGCAGACACCAGCAATACTAATGAGCAATAGAATAATTGGCAGTATCTACCTAGTCCTAAAGGCGTGACAATCATTTTATTGATCACCAGCTTTCCAGCGCTTTCCAAACCTATCCTAAACCATTTTTTGGAACATCGCATTGCAGATACTCCACGAGCAGCAAATGCTGGAACTGCGTAGTTTGGGAGTCGAGAACCTCACCCGGGCCATTGCGCTCGCCAAACAAAACTTCCGGACGCTGCCCAAGGCTATATCCACCCAGACTAATGTGGCGAGAGAGGGTGAGTGTACCAAGTTCAAAAGGACAGAAGAATTTGACCGCCTCGGTGGTCTAGCGGCAATACGCTTGATTACCAAAACCGGGGTCGTGAGCGAGTTCGGTTTCCGCTGATGTCGCCGTTGATTTGTGACCTCGATGGTGCTGTTTTAGGATTCCACACATCCGATGAAAATACGGAACCCCTGAAGGGGCACTTTCGTGACTATCTATTTGTTCGTCACCGTCTACATTCTATGTATCGACTTGAAGAAAAAGTTTAAATTTTGGTAGACATAGTCGTATACGAGTTGGGTGACTCAATATAAAGCGAAAATTTTTTTTTGAAATTTATTTAGGTAAAAATAAGAAAATTAATTACTTTTGTCTAATTGGTGCATTAGGGCTTATTATTATAGGGCTCGTTCTAGCCAATATTTTTTTAAATATTATTTGAAAGTGTTAAATTTAATTAACATTTACAAAATCTGAGCATTATCTCCAAAGCAACTGATCCTGAAAAAATACAGAGGGCTTCACTTACAGATTACTTACAGAAGAAAAGAGAATTTAGTTTTTATAGTAATATCGCAAAGTTCCTTCACACCTTCCACAAAGTGTATAATTTAAGTACTGCGTGGACTTTATACATATTACAAACGACTTTTTTGAGTGCAAACTTTTTCCTTTCCGCGTTGAAACCATGAACTTTAACTGACCCTCCAATCGAAAGGCCCTATACTCGAACATTTTAACGAACCACCACTCGATATCCATTAGATAAACATAGTCCATTTTCTCTGTGTCGAGTAAGTGTAAAAGGATCGCTGGCGTCCCCTAAAATGTTCTGGCGAGGAGCCAAAGAATTGGCATTTAATGATCCGAGACACCCGCTCTGTAAACACGAACAAGTGAATAATAATCTCATAGGTGAATAAAACTGACTCGATGTAAATAGAACTGATACAGGCGATCTGTTTATTTTATATTATATTACTCGTAGATTACCTAGAGGCGATCTATTTGACGACAGAAACCTTCAGGTAATATTTGTGTCACGATAACATCAACCGTTTATCCGGTTGGCATTGGGGACATTACTACGATAGAATTTTTACTTATTTTTGTAAAATCTTTGTTTCTATTTAATCCAATTATTATACCCTCACGCGCATTTTATTTATTTAATTTATATCTCTGTCGTGAAATAATATGTATATTTGTTCGTACCTTAGCGAATCAGGTGCAGCAGAAAACCAGCGCTAGTCACCTTTGACTAGCGTTTTGCTTCTGTTGTAGCACTTGTGTTCGGCATGATACAATACTATTTTTAGTACTATTTTTTTTGTGTTCTCGTGTCTCTCCACAACTTTGTTATATTTTTGTTTTATGTTCATTTGTGTTACAATGGAAATAGAAGTTTTTCACTTTCACTATTTCTGAATAAAGATCTCCAAAACCACAAAAACTTACTTTTTCAGAGAGAGCTTTTGCTCTAAGATCTACAGTATGTCGAAAACCTTCGTATTAATTACAGCGCATACCTAATAAACAAACATCAAGCTTGATATTTGTCAAGTATATTTAGACGTAACTCCTGTCATTTTATAAAACAACGAATTTTTACGGTTCCGTACCCAAAGGCCCTATTACTAAGAATCCGCTGTCCGTCCGTCCGTCAGGCTGTATCTCATGATCCGTGATAGTGAGACATTCGACATTTTCACAGATGATGTATTTCTGTTGCCGCTATAACAGCAAATACTAAAAACAGAATAAAATAAATATTTAAGGGGGGCTCCCATACAACAAACGTGATTTTGTTGCCGTTTTTGCTCGATATTAATAACGGCAATACGTAGACTCTTGAAATATTCAAATGTTGTATAGATAATGGTACGGAACCCTTTGTACGCGAGTCCGACTCGCACTTGGCCGGTTTTTTTTTTTTTTTTTCGGTAACACTACGCATAATGACAGATTGTGTTGAATAGAAGGCATTCCTAAGCACGAGATGCTTCCTTTGACCATTCGAAAGTATGGTCAAAGGATGCATATGTACGTTTTAGTGACTTTTGCATGCTTAGTTACATTGCAGGCGTCTTTGCAATGAACGTACATACCTACATACTATAAAGTTTCAGCTACGGCCGTTCGCTAGTTGAATTTCAAAAACAGTAACTAAGCCTATCCTACTGGAGAACTTTGGTGGGTATTATTAATCGAATCTTACGCCTTACTCCACATGCCTGATGAAATATACCTATCCCGTTTCGTACGGGACAAAAAGACGAACTTTTATTAGATTGTAAGGGGCATGAAAGTAAGAAAATAAATATTTACGGGCCAACGAACAATTTCGGTAGCAATATAAAAACTTTGGCTTGTCGAAGGAAGATTCATGTCTTACAAAAAATGTGAAGATTTATCACTTTTATATCCAGTTTTACTGTTTAGTTTTGATCAATATCTAAACTCAGCTTAAGTCTAACATATGCAAATCTAATATGTAAATATCTCGTGTGTGTTTGTTAGCGGTCTCCTCCGAAATGGCTTCACCGAACTTTATGATTTTTTGTAGATATTTGGTAGGTCTTAGAACAGGTCGTAGGCTATTTAATATGGCAAAACAACGTTTGCCAAGTCAGCTAGTACACACATACATACATAAACTCACGCCTGTATCCCAGAGGGGTAGGCAGAGACCAGGGATTGCCTCTTGCCACGATCCTGACAGATGACTTTCTCTAGTAATAGTATAATAATAACTTCCACACAACACACTCACTTGTCCCGGTCCCACACTAGGATACACTGTGCTATGATGATAACTAGACAAGGCAGATATCACAATCATGAAGATACACCCAGACTGAGGCCATGTGTACAAATGCACGGCGGCCCCCAGTGGGAATCGAACGCACGACCTTCAGCATGGTAATCAGACGTGATACCGCTAGACCAACGAGGCACTCAATACTTATTAAACTCGATATACATCTATTTACAGGCTGATAGTCCTCAAAATCGTTAATTGGAATTAGAGATACATAAGTACAAAGAGTTACCTCTAAAATGCGTGATGTCTGAAACACTTCAGTTAGAGTTTGTGTTTCACGACAACTTTAATTTGTTCTATAAGATTTTCTCAGATGAATATTGTGAGTGGTTGACCTAAAAGGGACCTGGAGGAATTGGAAACCGTCATTTTTTTTTAATCTGTGGTACTTTAGCTTTGTTTTGGTCTAACCAGAATATTTTTAGGTGCCGTAGTTATTTTTTTAAGCCGCGCCCGACGTCCGCGCACGAGTCGAAACCTGTTTATACACGAAACTTCAAACGCGATTTTCTCGAAATCAATTATTTTTCCTTGAGGTCCCTTTTTGGTGAACCACTTACAATTTTGTGAAAATATCACGGTTTATATAATTTTACTAGCTGACCGACAAACGTTTTTATGCCATATTAATAAGCCTGCGACCCAGACCTACCAAAAATACACAAAAAAATTCATAAAAATCGGTGATGCCGTTTCTGAGGAGTTCGATGGCAAACGCAGTGAAACGAGATTTTTATATATTAGATTAAATTCTCACTTTACCCGCTCTATCAATATTGCAGCCACCAGTAAATGTTTGTCCCGCATAGCAGCATAATGTTTATTCTCTTCAACATCAAAACAGAGTGTGTTCAGATATACCTACACTGCGTGTTATTCATTGATCGCTACCGGTTTTAGAGAAAAAAATAATTAAAAATCGTAAAAACTCCTAAAGACTGCCAAAAAAAATTCAAATTCGTAGAACAAAAGTTGTTGTAAGCGACCAAATATAAATAACAATCCCATCCAGCCACTTTTCCACATACAAACATGTACCTCTCTTAAAATTTTGATTGATTGTTAGTAAACATTCCATGTTCACTTTCCAGACATATTGCGAGACATGGAAGTGCGCCGTGAATCAGTTTACCGTTCGTCGAAGATCCTGAGCGACATAGTGCGTCACTTGACAGCTGCCTTGCATTCTGCTGCCAGAAAAATTGAGGCGGGCCTCACGAGGCTTCAGAGCTACGACTTTTGGCGGTGGACTGTAATGCTGAGTGAGGAAGCCTATTTTTATTGATTTACTTATTAATACTTTTGTTACACTGAAACTAATGTACAACACGGCGGACTTAACGCCATAAGCATTTTCTACCAGACAACCGCAGAAGGAGGAATTTTTATTTATTCATTTAGGATTACTAACAACTTGTATACCAGCACGTTTACAGAATACTTAAGTAAATTCAGCTAATAAGTATACAAGCCAATTACAAGCAATCACTGCATGCAATATTATGTAGGTACACACTAAAGATTTATGTCCTGCTATATTTTTCGTGTTCAGTTTGTCTGTAATAACTTTTTTATTTTATTGATGTTGTCGGAAAATATATCAATGAAAGGGAAAAGGTATAAATGCGATTTAAAATATACTTTTATAAGGTAAGACTAACTAAACCAACACAATAGTATTTATTTACATATTAATAATATACATTTAAGAATAAATAAAGAATAGCATTTACAGAAATATTGTGTAGCAAAGGTTCCTGTAACATAGCTTCAAAATGCGGCAATTGAGCGTATGCCTAGTGAGCGTATGCTAGCTAGCTGCTGGGTCTCATTCAGATATGCTGTTTTATGCGTTTCAGTCGTGCAGTTGAACATACTTAACTTTAAAGAGGCGACGACAAAATTGCACATAGTCATTGCACATAGTTTTTCCCACGTGTTCAAGTAACTTATTATTTCAGGCAGTTGCGTTTTCTTCATCTCCGTAATAACGCTGATAATGCTCGCCATGATATGCGATTGCGGACAAGCCAAAACTCACGCAAAAAGAACACTGAAAGTGTGAGTAGCAAAGTTAAAAACTGGATTACGGCACCTAGATGTTATTTTAATGTAATTTTTTTTTCCGCAGGTCGTCAGTGTGGATTTGCTTGGCATCGTTCCTGTTGTGGTGCTTGGTTTCGGGTATATTCCTTATTGCTGGACATGCCGAGGCAAGCGCCTGGCTACTTTAATAGCAACGAATAACAACTCTTTGAATTATAACTGTTGCCTTTTGGTTGTGACCAATTCTTGTAGACTGAGGTCCTAGCCACACAGACGGGACGTGGGGCGAGGGTGCGGAAAAGACGTCGTTTTTCCGATCCGATTTCATACAAAATGTACTGAAGGGACGGGACAGCGCCCACACCTCTATACAACGCGTCACGTCTTTTTCGCGCCCTCGCTCCACGTCCCTTCTATATGGCTCGCTTGAAACAGCATTCCAGATCAAACGCTTCTCTCATATGCACCTGAAAAAAACTCCCTGTTCGACTCGTCAGCACTAACAACTTTTGCTATCGCGAAATGCTCCATATCACGAAGAAATATTTCATCTGTTCCACACTAAAATTTTATCATCACCCGCGGTATTGAAATGTACCTATTGAACAGCTGTAATTTTTTTCGCGATTTTGAAGGTTTCGGGGAAAAAAACAGGTTCTCTTACTTTTTAGGGTTCTGTACTCAAAGAGTAAGGGACCCTATTACTAAGACTCCACTGTCCGTGTGTCTGTCGCAAGGTTGTATCTCGCGAGCCGTTATAGCTAGACAGTTGAAATTTTCACAGATGGTATATTTCTGTTGCCGCTATAACAACAAATACTAAAACTGGATAAAATAAATATTTAAATGGGCCTCCCATACAATAAACGAGATTTTTTTTTATCCTTGAATTTTTTTTTGTGAATTTATTTCATTGGTCTTTTAAGGTCTACGTATGCCACGCACTGTGGGACTACCCTCAGTACTCGAGTCTCGCGAACCTCCTAGACCGGCCTTCGCCCCTCCTGGCTGGAGACGAAGGGGTATTCGATGCCCTCTTTCGGGAAATGGACAATATCACTCTGGAAGTCTCCGTTCGGGACATTTTAAGGTACTCGTACATCCTCATTATTTGTGTAAACGTTCCGGTATCGCTTACATTACAAGTGTGCCCCTCTATTCTCGACATTATTGCGTTCCAAAATGCGGTACAATTAAATGAAATATATAGGAAATAACGACGTAGTAAACCTTTTCGTCATAGGTATATGCTCGCACTGGGAATCGAACCTGGGTCTCACGCTTCCGAGTCCAATGTTCTACCCACTGGTCTACCACCGCTATGTACATTTGTGAAGTTATAGTAGCAATACCACTCGCTAATAGTGAAGGAAAACATCGTGTGGAAACCTGAGTGTCTGAGCTATTCACGTACCTCAGCGTTTGAAATCGCCAATCCGCGGCGGGCACGCTTGGTGATTATGCCCGTACTTTCCCCTGAGAGAAGGCCTGTGCCCTACAGTGGGACGTATATTAATTCGGATAAGTAAATAGATCCGTCCATATCACCGTATCTGTATGTAAGGAAATTTAGGATACCTACTCTTTCAAAGAAAGAAGACTTATTTCCTGCAGTGATACGTATGCATGGTATAAGACTGGCAAATAAAGAAAGGGTTTGCCTCTCGCTTATACAATATAGTCGTCTATATGTTGTGAGCGAAAGACAAATAGTAATCCATTCCCTTTCTTAAAGTAGTTTTGGCCTTTGCGTCTACGTATTGAGATGATTTATAAAGCGTCCAGTGGCACCTTCACTCATACTAAGCGGGTGAAGGGGCCACTCGGACGCTGCAGTGATTATTTTTAGATGGAGTAGGCTTTCCTTGCACCTATACCATCCTGACAGCTTAGTCGGCCTAGCCCTAAGGCCTAGCCCACAGAAAAGACAAGTCAGGGTTGAGTAACCCTGCTATAATAGCAGTTAATTTCAACAAATTGAGTGGTGATTCTATTCATCATGCTGAACAGCATCTGTTCTATTGTTCTAGGTTTTTGAATTCCCAACAACATTTGAGATGTCAGCAAAAAATTTAAACTTAATTTTTTTCGCGTAGTTAATTTAAAGAAGTTATAGAATATCAACAAAGTGTATTGCTCATGCTACGTTATGTAGATCAATATCAGATCAAACAATATCTGAGAGCTACTTCTGGACAAATTGATCTTTAGTATTATCTTTCGCCGCCGGCGCCGGATTAAGAATAGCGTCACTCCATTTCCTTCCGTGGATGTCGTAGAAGGCGACTAAGGAAATAAATTACCAGGAGACCGGCAGCAGCGTCTTCCTGAGATTCCAACTGCATACTGCGATCGCCAACCCGCCTGCCAAGTTTGGCGATTATGGCAAAACCAATGGTTATGAAAACCACGAGGGACGCCTGTGCCCTGCAGTGGGCGTCAAGTGGCTGATGATGATGATGATTATCTTTCGTTAGGATCGTTTGCTACAGCTGGTTTATTTTTCAGGGACTGCGAGAAGGATTATCCCGCATATAGTGTGTTCCAACTGGATAGAGTACTAGATGTGAACAAGGAAACCTCTTACTTCGAATGGGATGACCTACAGGCGGACCTTGGGAGGCTGGCTTCAATAGTAGACATCGGGTTCCTGAAGAACGTTTCAGCCGAGCTGAGCAGAATATTGAACCAGATGCTTTTGGTGTCGGATGTGAGATTGGCAAAATATAGGCAAGTCAACTTACTTATTTTGGGGCAGTGAGACTTTCGTTTAAAATGTTGTTCCAGCTTTTATTTAACGCTTTGTCTTACATAATTGTATTCATCTTATTTAATTGATTTTTCATGAAAATAGATTATTCATTTTCCTATAACGTATTATTATACACTTTCTCTAAATGTAAGAAAATCCTTTTTTGTACCTGCGACCAAAGTCAAGAAATGGATGATAAGGTCATGCACATATTAATTGAGTCAATGGGGATAAATAGAAAGAAAGAAAATTTTTAAATAAAAAATATAAACCGACTTCGAAACACAGTAAAAAGTTAGAAATAATTTAAATAATTAGAAGTATTTATACATGTAGGTATTGTAGAAGTATAATTTGTAGTGGGAGAAAAATAAATAAGTCCCTTATAACCATAACTTACCCTACTTAATTCGTTGCTTTAAAATTTGATGTTCTAAATTTCCATCTCCGAAAGTCTTCACCAGAACATCACCAAATTAACTTGGAACTACTTTTACGCTATTGTATGAAACATACGGATATTACTAAAGGATGGGCCCCATTAGGGCTTATTTACTGCTGTCCATTGAAGAGCTCCGTTCTCCATCTCTGAAAGTCTCCATCAGATCTTCACCAAATTAAAATGGGACCAAAAGGACGTTATACCTATTCATACAAAAAATGAATTGTCGAAATCGGTTAAGATTTGACGGAGTTATGGAGGAACATAGCCAAAAAAAAATTAAAAAATATTTATACGCGTCGAATTGATAACCTCCTCCTTTTTTGAAGTCGGTTTATAAGAAAGACGACATTTATTCATTTATAATGAAATAGAAACAGAAAATAACTAGACAGACATTTTTTTCCATATCTTAATAATTTTCTTTAACGGTTTCTTTACATTCAGGGAAAGTTTATCCGGCACTGACGATACATACGTTATTTTTCTAAAGTTAAAAATAACACAAAGGGAACGCTATATAACTGAACCCTATCCCCTTGGTCGCGGACAGAGAAGCCAATCACAACAAAAGACTAGATAAACAGTGGTCTATCCTCTTTCTAGACTCGAGTACAATGGTCCGGTGGTGGGCAGAGATTTGGTATCGCTGGCGGATCAATTAATTAACGTGGCGGCTCAAGTAACAGATCTGACGACCTCCGGCAGGATGGAAACTTTAGGTATTATACTACCCACGTCCAAAGATTGTAGAAATCTCGCGAACGCTTCAGAATCGCAATTGGGGTACATGGTGTTTAAGCCCTTATCTATGGGATTTGGAAAATGTTCATTGCAAGAAAGAAAAAAAAAAGAAAGAAAGGAACCATTTATTTACATTACGACAGACGCACCCACTCCATTTCCTCCCGTGGATGTCGTAGAAGGCGACTACGGAAATAAATTACCAGGAGACGGGCAGCAGCGTCTTCCTGAGATTCCAACCGCATACTGCGATCGCCAACCCGCCTGCCAAGCGTGGCGATTATGGCAAAACCCCTCATGGTTATGAAAACCACGAGGGAGGCTTATGTCCTGCAGTGGGCGTCAAAGGGCTGATGATGATGAGACGCACCCACATAAAAATAACAGAATCTATATACCTAATTACAACAAAAATGAGAAAAAAGAAATCTAACGAATTTGAGGACATTGTGCCTCCGTGGCAACAAAAAGGATGTGTGCTTTGAAAACACATCACCAGCAAAACTGATTTTCAATTGGGACCGTTTGTTTTTTTATACTTTCGCACCGGAACATCATCATCATCATCATTCAGCCACAAGAAGTCCACTGCTGGACATAACCCTCCTCCATGGATTTCCAAAAGGACCGGTTGGAAGCGGCCTGCATCCAGCGCCTTCCTGCCACTTGGATGAGGATATTATTCCTTGGAGGAATATTATGTTTGGTTCCTGCCACCGGAAAAATACATAATAATTAAAATACAATAATAATTACTGATTATAAATGTATAAATACTAATGAAATGTCATCGTAGTCCGTCTCATTCGTCCGCGCAATATTTCCCATCTCTCATTTCTGTCTAAGATTAGCAAACACTCGTGTGGCAAACAAAATGTGGAAGATTATGGAAGGCATATACTTACAGTAGGACGTACGTATATGGGTTGGTTATGCTATGTAACTTGGGAAACCCAAAATTACTTTGTACAACCTTTACACTGTACTTACACGGCGCGGCTAGGATGAGAATGGCTTGTAGTAGCTCCCGCACATCAAAGCCTTCTGTTTCTTCATATTGTGTAAGTGAAATGATATCCCGATAATTTAAATGACTGCATGTGATGATCCATCTGAAAGGTTCCATTGGGTTCAGCAGTTTTATCTGTATTATTTTAGAATAACAGAAGACTTTCGTTTAATTGACGTAGTCGGTCCAATATTTATGATTTTAGATAGAACTCTTGTTGTTTCATATAGTTTGAAACTCTCTTTTTTTTTTTGAAATCACTATATAAACACTCGTACCTATGTCAATTCATACATGTGAGCCAATTCACACATTAGGTAGATGTCATTAGGTGTTAGCTATGTTGGTCCGATTATAAAATTAAATTGTATCGGTTATTATAATAACCACCTCTTTTTTTCCACACAACACAGTCACTTGTCCCGGTTATAAACTAGGATACCTTGTACTATGGTAACCAGGTAAAGACATCACAAACTTGGAAATACACCCAGACTGAGGCCATGTATACAAATATACGGCGGGCCTCAGTGGAAATCGAGCCCACGACCTCCGGTAATGAGATGTGATACCGCGAGACCAATAAGGCAGACAATTGACTGCTGGTAACAGTAGATTAAGACATTGTTAGTTTACGGGTAAACGAGAGTCAGTCATTGAAACAAAATGACATCAAATAAGTCGCTTTCATCTTGATATGCTTACGTAAATGCTAGATAGCTAAGCAGTTATCAAGCCGATGCTGTGGTGATGATACTAAACCATTTTAGATCAATTAGGCTCTCCTGGCTTGGAGAGGCTAGTTCATCAAAGAATATTTAGCGTCTAGGTGGCTACCTAGACCAACATCTTTGCTTAATCCGCTTGAATTGAAAGACAGGGTCTGATAATAATGGGCACATGTTCCTTATTAACTAAAGTCCGGATTCACTTAGGTACTTGTAATGTTGTCCGAAGAGTCCGACAGGATTTAGCTCTGATTTGCACCATGGTGAGTCCCGTTAGTAGCTCATCTTGCACTCTTCCGATAAAATGACAAGTGAGTAAATCCCTTCTTCCGAACCCCTCAGCATCACGAACCCAAAGGCTTCACCTAACCAACGTCAAGCCCTTGGAGCAACTGAAAGCAGAAGTGGTCTTCAAGTTGACTGAACTGGAACTTCAGTTGACACCATTCAGGAGGAAGCTGAACATCTCTCTGAGCCACATCCATACGGCGCAGTACTACATCGATAATCAAGGCGATGTCATTGCACAAAAGGTGACCACTCTGAGTCTTTAGCACAGCTTTTGTTTACAATTAAATGAACTCCTGAAATAGTGGTAATGATGACCTTATTAGAGTTTTGGTAGTACTGTACCTTAAAAAAAACTCACGCCTGTATCCCAGAGGGGTAGGCAGAGACCAGGGACTACCACTTGCCATGATCTTGACAGATCACTTTCGCTTCCTCAACATTCATTCATTCTCTTTACAGAAGGTATCAATCTACGCGGGTCGGTTGATCTCTCACATAGCCGGTTGGCGTACCCACGCTCTTACGGCTATAGGTCACCAAGCAGCTCGCTGCAGACCCCTGTTCACTGTTTACCACGCCGCCCGAGTACTACTGTGTTCGCGATACGTGGCTTCTTTGGTAAGAAAGAGATGTGACACTTTCGCAAAACAACGAAGCTGACCGAAAGGGAAGAGGGAGAAATTTAGAAGACTGTAAAAAAAAGACTGTGTTTCGCAAATAGTTCGATATTGGAATATTTTATCCAACCACACACAAATATCGAAAAGATCGCCCAACTGTCAAAATCAGTGTTAAGGCCGTGCGCTGCTTTGAGCGGGTGCACGGCGGCGCGGGCGCCCGCGTGGCGTGCTGTTTCGTGTTATCTCATAAACAGCTGCGCTGCATGAGGCGGGTCTCCCGCGGTATGAGGTAATATGAATCAGCACGCCACGCGGGCGCCCGCGCCGTGCACCCGCTCGACGCAGCGCACGGCCTAATAAATGGCAAATTTAGTAACACGCTCCAAATTATTTAAATGCCCTTTTCTCAAATCATGAAAATTATTATTATTTGGTAGGTTAATTGATTGACTTTATTGATCTAAACCATAATGAGGAGATTCCCTCTCCCCATTCCCACTCTTCGAATGGGGATTTTATTTCATCAGCATGGGTGTATTACGACGACGCGAGCCGCGCGTTTTAAATGTATAGTCTATTCATCCTTACTTGTCCAATTTAGTAAACAAGATTCTACCCGCAAAGTATGACTTTTTAGTCGAAAACTGCCATATTCCCATAAATGAAGTAACCTGGGACACCATTTTGGATAACACGCTGCTATGTTTATAAACAGAGTGCACGAACTTGCAAGAAAATACCTAGTTTCGGCATCAATTGTAAATTTTGAGGTAAGAATATTGTTTACTAAATTAGACAAGTAAGGATGAACAGACTGTAAAAAGTCGCGCCTTTACAGTTTATTTATTGTTAAATTCTGACGTTCACGCACGTACTACCTATGCTGGTATATAAAAATAACATATCACTATAATATTTTCAGCACGGTTGGTGGGTGTGCGGCTTTCTTCTCGGCCTGACTTGGTGCGGCCTGACTCCACTCTGCGTGAAACTATGGAGGTGCTACGGCAAGAAGATTCGGACCCACAATGCCATGAATTTGGCGAATTTGAGCACAGGGTAGGTGCGATTGCAGACCTTATTAACTGATAAAGATTTTGGATAACCTTATTTTTCTATTAATCTGAAATATGATAGCAACTCAATAATATAAATCATGGTTTCTGATATCATCATCATATAACGCTACGCACATAACTATGATAATAATTTTGTTATCATTAGCTGTTAAGGCTAAAAGTTCCTGAGCATGCGGTGAAATGCGTTTATAGAGTTTATGAAAATGTACTTAAGGGAGCCCCACCATTTTATTGGTGGCGCTAGTCTTACTCCCTGTAGCCCCTTAATCAAATAACATAATTATTACATAATAATAACATATTATCATATTGCAGCCCCCAGGAAACCCCTACCACCGCGTTATGCGACAGCAATAATTGGAACACACCTGGGTCCGTATCTTATTCTTTTGAGACTCAGGCCGACTTGCACCACTTCCTAAATGTCACTTAAGTCGCCATTGAAATCGACATTTGTATTAAGAATTTTAGTTGAATGCTGCTTAATCCACATTTAAGAAACAGTTGCAAGTCGGCCTAAGCCTGAGACGTTCCTACATTTAAATGTTTCCAGAAAACCATCAGCAAAACATAGCTGTTTCTCTTTACTTTCCGTGAGTCAATAGTCACGCAGTAAACGTTGGTTACATACACACAACTCAAAGGTTTCCTTCGCGACAAGGCAGCTCTGCTTATAAATAGTATTCCTATACTCCTTTACTTATTAAGATTCTATGTTTAAGCTACAACATCCCAAACTCAGGAGATATGTTTATATTTTCAGGCCTCAGCCTCCTCCAAGAAGTGACAGTTGGTGAACCACTTGTGTCCCATACAAGAATGAAGACAAAGTATACTGTCACGACCAGTTTGTGACCAAACCCAAATACGTACTTATATGATAAAACAAATATGCTGATTGATAAGTTCATGTTACTCTGTGTGAAGTGAAGCAGTTTTTTGCATATTTTAGCAGACAAAAGAATGCCGATGACATAATTATAAAAATTTTATTTGATTTTATTGCCCTAAAATCTGTGCCAATAAAACATAACGTTTACTATTTGTGATTTTAAACGTTTAAAAAAATTCGTATATTTCCATTTTAATTATATTTGTGAGCTTCGTGTTACCGAATAAAATAAAATAAATAAAACTAAAAATAAATAAATAAGAAATTTGTCTTGAAATAGGTCCGCCCTTGCTCATAGTCTAAAACATTCATGTTTTTTTAAGTGCTAAATTTTGTATTTTGTGCAATAAAGTGTAACAAACAAACAAACATAACACAAGCTCACTACTGTATCCCAGAGGGGCAGGCAGAGACCAGGGACTGCCGCTTACCACGATCCTGAGATATCTCTTTCGCTTCATGACCATTCATTGCTTGATGAGTACACGTAACCCTATAGTTGTCGTTGTATCGATGATATAAAGATATTTACGATTTCATTCCAGTGTGTCTAAAAAAACTGAAATAAAAACTGACTAACAACCCGACTGCTGAGCATTAACCACTAAGCAGGCGGAACCAGTCTAGGCAATAAGTTACATTGTTGAATTTGGGTACCACCTGCTTAGTAGTTAATGATCAGCAGTCGGGTTGTTGGTTATTTTTAAGGATTTTTTATTTATTTAATTTTTGTCGATTTAGTGATTCTTTTAATTTTTTGTCGAATTTATGCTGATTTCTTATAGCCTATGACACTCGCACAAACACCACGAATCGTTTGAGATATTATTTGTCAAAATCTGACTACTGGTTAAGGAGTTTTGAGGGAACATAAAATCGGACATACTTACATACATACAGACGAGCCAAACACATTAACCTCGTTTTGGGCACCGCCGCTTTCGGGTAATAATAAACTATGAATTGTAGTTTTATGAAACGCAGCCCTGACATGCGTAGCGTCAATAGAACACTTGCCTCACATTCAAGATGTCGTGGTTTCGAGCCCCAACGTGTACCAATGGCTTTGTTTTCTAAGCTACGTACATTTACGAATTCGCAATAGCAATACCACTCGCTAACTGTAAAGTAAAACATCGTAAGAAAACCTGAGTACCTGAGGTAGGTATTCAAGTATCTAAGCGTTTAAAATTGCCAATACGCGGCGGGCACGCGTAGTGATTAAGGCTATATTGACATCTGATTTCTCGTAAACTAACAATCTGTTAATCTTCTGTTAACAGATGTCAGTTGGTCAAAGTACATAAAAAAACGGTCAAGTGCGAGTCGGACTCGCGCACTGGGGGTTCCGTACTCGCGCTGGGCCGTTTATTTATTATTTGTCGTTCGAATATATAATAAGTCCCACAATAACGCCAAGTTTGGTCCCTGTGTGTTTTACTATTTTTACGATTGAGCATAAACAAAACAAGGACGAAAAAACAGGTTTGTGTTTTTTGATTTACCCCTTATTTTTTATTTTATTATTTTTAGGTAATCCGCCGTAATAACACACATTTTGTGAAGATTTCAACTGGCTACCTATTACGGTTCTAAAGATAGAGCCCTTTAAAGGTAACAAATACAGACAGGCAGACGGAAGATAGACAGTGGAGGCAGAGTTATACAGTTCCGTTTGGCATCCTTCGGGTATGGAACCTTAAAAAAACATCTGACAGCTAATAAAAGTACCTACCTAGATTAACAGACTGTTAGTATCCGAGAAACCGGCGATGAGTCTCTCTTTCCGAAAGAAGGCCTGTGCCATGCAGTGGAACATAATATCCTCCTCAGTCCTGACCTTGAAAATAACAATATTGTAAAACACTGTTACGAGTAATAACAATTAAAAACCACTTGACTTCGGGTCGAGCGTATTTTTTTTAACAGCCTGTATATTTTTATCATCATCATCATTAGCCATTTGACGCCCACTGCAGGACATAGGCCTCCCTCGTGGTTTTCCAAGCTTCGCGGTCTTGTGCCGCCCGCATCCAGCCGCTTCGCGCCACATACTTATATTTATCATTTTTATTTATTTATGGTCAAATTCTATAATAATTATAACACTACAGTATATAGGTACAAACTTATAATATAAGTTTATTTTATATTCTAAAATGTGGTCACCTACTTAGTTGCTGAAAACATAGACCAAGCGATGACTTGCCATAGTAATGTGTGTTACCAAGCCGCAAAACATAACATTCTAATTAAAATAAGACACCTATTTAAAATCGACAGCAATATTATTCAATAGAAACACTCGACATTAAGGTCCATTTCACCTTGGCTGTCAGTAATAAACTTCATACGAGCTACGAAACGACGGCAGTGTTGGTGTTTGGCATAATAAATCCATTAACTGCCTGGCCACATATAAGAGGACCCACTGGGCTAACTAGCGCCACCAATGAAAAAATTATATCTTCTTTTACAGATCGTATTTCCAAAAAGTGCGTACAATATCTCAGTGATGCTAATAGTGATTTTTCAGACCCACGACACATTACCTAGGATCATGAACCTGGGACTAGATAGCTATCTAGTACTATTTTTATTGCCTTAGATTCACGTCCATGAATCCTAAAAATCACTATTAACATGATTTAGAGATTGTACAGACACTTTTGACAAATTCGATCTGCAAAAAAAGATATCACATACCCCGGTAGCGATAGTGTTACTCCCTGGAGCCCCTTAAGTTACTTGCACATGTCTATGATAATTTACGGTCATACAAAATTATGATCCGGCCCCGTACGCCGAACTAGTCCACATTTGCACACGACAAAGTAAACACGTGAATGCGTGTACTCTATTAAGTTGGATTACGGCTGACTTTACGACGAACGTAAAGATTAATCAGTTGCCAACTTGTGTAGTTCTGAAAGGTAGTTTTGTGCTCATAGGATTTCAGGCAAGCAAAATCATCCGACCCAATGATTTACTAAGTTTTTTAATAATAAAACTAGATTAATTTGTAGTAGCAATACCACACGCTAACTGTGAAGGAAAACATCGTGGGGAAACTCGCGGCTTGGTTGCTTCCGCACGTATTGACTTGTTTTTCCTGTGGGCTAGGCCGACTAAGCTGTCAGGATGGTATAGGTGCTGGGCAAGCTTCCATCTTAAAAACAATGTCCCAGGCACTGCAGCGTCCGAGTAATCCCCACACCCATCTGGTGCAAGTAAAGGTGCCACTGGACTAAGTATTAATCATCTCATCACTTACATGTAAAGGCCAAAGTTAGATTCAAAACTATCCTTCCTATTTATTATCCTACTTAATATTATAAATGTGAAAGTTTGTGAAGATATTTGGATGTTTGAAGGTTTGAATATTTGAATATTTGAAGGTTTCTTACTCAATCACGCAATAACGGCTGAACGGATTTACATGAAACTTGGCCTACAGATAGACAAACCACTGCTCTGAGAGATATAGCATACTTGATATCCCGAACGAAGTTCACCGGGACAGCTGGTTATCCTATAAATTACTCACGATATTCATACATGCTTAGTTACACACCAATAACATGAATGAAACACGAAGAATGCGCCAACACCAACGAAACGTGTAATTAAGTTTACCAAATAAACATCCGTGTCGTAGAAGGCGACTAAGGAAATACATTACCAGGAGAGCAGCAGCGTCTTCCTGAGATTTCAACAGCATACTGCGATCGCCAACCCACCTGCCAAGCGTGGCGATTATGGCAAAACCCTTCATGGTTAGGAAAACCATAAAGTAGGCCTATGTCCTGCAGTGGGCGTCAAGTGGCTGATGATGATGATGAATTAAACAAAAAAAAATTGTCTTTGAAGTCCAGGAAAAGCTGTTCGGTTTTTTTATTACTCAGCCTCTATGTTTGTGTCCCACTGCTGGGCAAAGGCCTCGCCCAATCCATTCCAGGTCCTGGGCCACCTCAGACCACTCCGGCAGATCGGCTGTCCCAAAAATAAACACAGTAAAGGACATCTTTTTTCAAAACCGAGATTATATCACTTTTGGATATTTCCACTATTGGAAATAGTAACCAATAGTGGAAATATCAGGTTTTGTAAAAGAAGGTACCGTACTGTGTTTATTTTTGGGACAGCCGAGATCTTGGTCGAGATCGTCTCTCCACCATCTCCTAGGCTGGCCTCGACTTCCGGTAATTTAAGACGAGATACTTAGATAATCTGTCGAACGATACTTAAACGACTGGTCTAATCTGACCATGAAATAATTACAACGAAATTACAGATCCCTAACAAAAACAAGTATGCTACATTTACGAAACTACAAACACCGCGTTTAAAAAGCCTTTGGCATTTTAGGAAGTTGGCTTTGGGCCAATAACGGAGTTTTTTGCCAGAATTGATAGTGCCACCAGAAATATTTAATGGCTACATAGAAGGTTGAGCTGCGACGTTTCGGAGTTCAGATATTTTTATATGTATTTTTTTCCTGCTATCCGACATCTGATTAACATCATTATTATGGATGATGATTGATAACTCACTCCGTCAGGATTTGCAACAATTGTAATGGATTTTTGCCATGTAATTAAATCAGGGGCTCCATCAGGTTTGTCAGCCCTACCATAATTGACATTTTTGAAAACCACTTTTGCAAAACAATAATATGTTTTTCTTATTTGCCCCTCAAAGAACCATTTTTTTACTATCCGCGGAACACACGTGAACAGACTGACGTGCGACATGAAAGCTTCGCATGCTGGAAACTAAACAAACTACTTTATCCATGATCTATGAGTTATGCGTTTTGATATTTATGGTTACTAAATATCAAAACGCATAACTTCAGCGTTGTTATCCCACGCGAGCGTATGAACAAAATATAAGCGTTACGCTCTTTCACTATCCCGGAGCAATAAATAGGTACATTATGCGTTAAAATTTTGTAAGCTTACAAAATATTTTAAACCTTGCTAAAATGGCTTAAAAGTATAAAGCATGAAACCGTGAAAATTATTTTGTATGTTAAATTTTGCCAGTTGCTTGGTATTTTTTAATCATCTGTAGTCGAGATAAGATAATGCAATTTTTGTAGGATAAGATATGCGCTGACCAAGTATGTAAGATTGAAGAAGAAGAAGAAGAAGAAGAAGAAAGACATTTATTATACCAACAAGATACATCACAGAAACAAAATAAGCACATAAGTAACATAATATGCACAATGCATTGCGTGCATTCGTTATACTCTGGCAATCCTAGTAAAATAAAATACGTATAAATAAGTATTTAGAAAACGAAATCAAGACAGAGTGATTATCAAATAAAACTACATGAGATATTATGATGAGTTAGCAAACATAGACAGACCTTTTTGTCTATCTGTCCCCCTAAACAGGACTACAGTATTGAATTGAAATTTTTAGTTCATGACTTACAACTTCGAGATGTATCGTAGCGGGTGAATATAGAAGTAAAACAAAATATAGAAGTACTAGGAGAATGATGAATGAGCAAATACTTACCACAGTTTGTTTAATCACAATGAGTGAACCGGAGTGAATTGAACATATTTTTATGATATGAAATAATGAGATGTCCATCAAGGCTTGATGATCTGATTAGTTTTGTGCAACTTAGAAAGGAGTATAAAACCCAAAGAAATTCCGAGCGCCTGTATCAATCACATTAAAAATGGCGAAGCTAATCATGCTGGCCAGCTGTCTCATACTTTTGGCAGCATCACCGTCACTGGCCATCATTGGCGATATTATCGACAATATTGGTGGCATCCTGGGTATCGGCGAGGGCCTACTCAAGTTTGAAGTAAACCTTAGTATCGCGCAAAAAACTCTAGTGGGTTACAATAAAGACACATAGTTAAATTTCATCGAAGTGGAAGTGAAAACTCTTTACGTTATATGCAATAGATTCTTGTACGCTCTCGACTCTCAAAATTAATGAAGCGTCGCCGATGGTACTTTCCTGGGTTTTTTTCACTATCCGGATCTGACATTTATTCATATTGTCGCAGCAAGGTCACATGGAATTTTTCCCGTCATTATAATTGTTATTGCAGATAAATTGTTGTTTTCACTGTACTATACCTACCTTATTAAAGAAATTTAGCAAATTCAACAGTCTAATACATGCTGTATAGTTTCCAAAATTGTTGTCTGAATTTATTGTGAACGTCTTTGTGAGCCAATTACGTCCGTTACCTTGATATTATTTTTAAATTGAGTGCTACTTAAACAAAAGCAACTGTCCGTTCGACGAACTTGAACTTTAAAGTATGTTTTCGTCGCGGTCTCCTACTCTCTACATGTGTTCCCCTTGGGTTTAGCAAGGTTATCTGTCCTTAACAGCCTCATCACACAAGCGATTTGCGAGCGATTTAAAAGCGACGCGATTGCGCAGCGAGTTTTCTGCGATTGCGCCGCGTACAAGTCACGACGACGCTCGCGGCGTGCTCTTCGCGTTTTGGATACTCAGTAGCAAAATAAATTCTGACAAGGAAACACTTCTGCTGACTTCAAAGACGCAGAAAATGAAATCGAAAGCAGATACAGGTCAGCGACGAATCTGGAGGATCCATTATCAAGTAATCAACTGAGAA
This sequence comes from Yponomeuta malinellus, assembly GCA_947308005.1. NCBI lineage: Eukaryota > Metazoa > Arthropoda > Insecta > Lepidoptera > Yponomeutidae > Yponomeuta > Yponomeuta malinellus. The sequence goes on along the minus strand of OX371008.1, from coordinate 7,538,785 downwards.
AGAGCGACTTCTATGTAACCCATGTAACAGGACGATTTCGAATTTCAGTTATTCATAACTCTGTATCCATTGTATGAGAGACATTTGAATCTCTAAGCGATGCAACGTCCGCTTACATTCGTACTTTCATATGACTGAAGTGTCGATATGTCGAACGCGATTGTAGAAATGACGTCAAGGGTGGTAATCGCGGCGACATTGCCGCGACGTTGCAGCGTCATCGCGGCGTCGTCGCGGCGTGCACGCTGCGCAATCGCTGCGCTTTCAAATCACTCGCAAATCGCTAGTGTGATGAGGCTGTACTACCCGGATTGAATGATCCGTTCTATATTTTTTTTCTTAGACAATCTCTGCATAAATTAGTATGGCGCTGATTTATGCAGGCGCTGGTCAATGAAAAAGGCCTAATTTTGGTACGTTAGTGAAAGAGGCTTGTAAATACAAATAACGTGGTTCTTTGTATAGTAAAACCATTTGCTGGCTACATTATTCCTCAAATAAATACCTTCGCCAAATTGAAGCTCCTTGACATTATAGTAGAGGAGTGTATCAATATGTCTTCAAACAGAAGTACCTACGTAAAGGTTTTCACCCGACGACCACCATTTCGTTCTTTACACAAAAACACATTCTTAACCCTGTCTAATACAAGTTAAAATAGCAAAAATACGAGACTTCTTTATGTCTTAGAAACTTGAAAATGTTAATGTTTTTAAATAGATAGTTACGTTGCTGGCCCTACTGTGTTACGTCTTAATGCACATAAAATATTGTTTTTTATATAAAATAATATTTTAAAGGCGAAATGTACATAATAATATTAATAACTTCCATACAACACGATCAGTTATCCTTTTCTCAAAATTGAGAATACGCAACTGGAAGAAGTAATTTACTGTGGGTTATATCTAGTATGGGTTAAAATGTAATTCTTGCCCGTCAACAGCAGTGGCACAAACGTTGCCCACGATACAGGCTATGCCTAGTTTAGGGAAACTGTTACTTCACGAAGTTATATTTTGTGCCATCCTACCTGTAGTTAGTTGATAAAACTTAGTTCTAAGTTCTATAAGCCGCAATTGTGTAATTATGTACATTCATTTGCTTAAAAAAATTTCACTTTACTTTACATAGCGTGCCAAGCCAGCCGCGGCCTGATGACTCCAAATTACTTAGGGCCCGAAAATATTTCGAAACACTGCGCCTGGTGTTCACTTTAGTCAAATTACAGTGCCTTGGCACAGAATTCTTACAATGCTTAATTAGACAAAATGGTTCTAGAGACAAAGGCGCTTTTGGCATTGTTGTTATGATAATTTCTTTTACGGTGAACTTTATGATTCGTGGTGCAGTTACGACTCTTGCTCTAATTTAGGTGCTCGAAAATAATTCCTATTTTGACAAACTAAAAACACACGGCAATACACACAATATCAAATAATACCTATTTCGAAAATAAAAACACATTTTGGTCGGTAGTACACACGTACGGCAGAAAGTTATGATTGGTTTGCAAAGTTTTAGGTTCGTGCTATTTAACCAGAGAGGAGTGCCTTCATCTGGAGACAATCCTGAGAAATTTCCAAATGTATGTAACATAGACACACATACATGTATGCCCTTCAACCATATCTATTGCTTATTCGTGATTGAGCACCAGACACCAAACAGTTTCTTCCAGCCTTCAAACAGACTTCAAACTTCTACGACATCGAAAATTCTGAGCGTGGAAAAGTATTAACGAATTGTTGGGACATCTGTAAAAGACGATATGTTTTTTTTTTCATTGGTGGTGCTAGTTAGCCCACTGGATCCCCTTGATCACGTTCGCCGAGTTTCATAAAGCTACAATTCGTAGTTTATTATAAAATTCGAGGTACATTGCGTAGCGTTTTGTTAATATGAATTGTAGTTTTATGAAACGTGGCCCTGGTGGCAACGCATCGGTAGTACGCTGATCCTGGGTTCGATTACAGCACACACCAAGGACTAACTTGAATGTCTAGCTGCAATACATTGCCATTACTGTACATTCCTGCATGGTACCCGGCCGCCTTCGACTCTATATGCCTCACATGTTTTCTTCACGATTGTTTTGTCTTTATTTTTGTTTTGTTGACGTTCGTGTATTTTGTTTGTGTACCTCCGTGTTTACTTTGTATTTCTGTGACAATTTAAATAAATGTCTTCTCTCTTTTTCTCTTTATTTCAATACCATTCGCTATCTGTAAAGGAAAATATCTTGAGGAAGCGTGTACCTTAACGCATGAAAACTCCAATCCGCTGATTGAGCGGAATGGAGTTTTAGGGGATTGGAGCGAATGTGAATAAGGGCACCCAGAGGTTAACTAGGCTAACTAGCGCCACCAATGAAAAAAATCATATCTTCTTTTACAGATCATCATCATCATCAGCCATTAGACCACTGCGATTCCACTGCAGGACATAAGCCTCCCTCATGGTTTTTAACCATGAAGGGTTTTGCCATAATTGCCGCGCTTGGCAGGCGGGTCGACGATCGCAGTATACGGTTGGAATCTCATGAAGACGCTGCTGCCCGTCTCCTGGTAATTTATTAATTTATGAAGGAAATGGAGTGACGCTATTCTTAATCCGGCGCCACACGAAACATCCGGATCAGATCGTGTTTGCAAAAAGGGCCTGTACAATCTCTCAATCATGTCAACAGTGATTTTTAGAACTCAGGACAAAGATAGACAACTAGGATCACAAAAAACAGCCGTTTTTAGCGTTAATGCTGTCTAGTCCTAGGTGTTTTAAGTTAGGTTCAAGGCCATGGGTCCTAAAATCACTATTAACATGATTGAGAGATTGTACAGACAGTTTTTGCAAATACGATTTGTAAAAGAGGATAATATAAAATAAGAATCAAGAATTATTGTATATCGGAAAAAATGTTACAGAAACAGCAATGACAAAAGAAAAGATACAGTTTATGATTATGTATGTGATTTTTTTTCATTGGTGCCGCTAGTTAGCCCTCTGGGTGCCCTTAATCACGTTCGCTCCAATCCTCCAGAACTCTATTCCGCTCAATCAGTGGATTGGAGTTTTTAAGCGTCGAGGTACACGTTTCCTCAAGATGTTTTCCTTTACATTTAGCGAATGGTATTGCAACTCTAAATTCAGGTAAGTCATTGGTGTGTGCAGTGATCGAACCCACGATCTTTGTACAATCTACAGACAGTTTTTGCGAGTTCGATCTGTGAAAAGAGATTTATGATTTCTTTTCTTCGGTGGCGCTAGTGTTACTCCTTGGAGCCCCTTGAGTCCATATTCTCTCTCTCTCTCTCTCTCTCTCTCTCTCTCTCTCTGTCTCTCTCTCTCTCTGTCTCTCTCTCTCTTCTTCTCTGAGAGAAGGTCGGTGCCTTGGAATGAGACAAATATAGGCTACATAAAAAAATGTTCATAATTATGTTATTTATTTTCTTCTCATGCAAAAACTAATCACAGTCAAACTACAATGGTCCATTGAATAGCAAATGTTTTGTCATGAATGAATGTGATTTATGTAACGATATAAAATAGCTACTCTACGACTATGAGAATAAAGCGGATGAGTAAACCTTACCTTGAACTCGATGAGAGGTCAGGAGATGAGCTTCTGATTACACAATTCATCGCTGAGTCATCTTGTGTATGAGGCTGATGATGGTTCGATGAACTTTGTATGAATTAATGAATTTATTTATTACAAAACGTGCAATACAAATTCACGGTTTCTGTAAGAAATAGCGCTTTTCTGTCCACAAGCGATCACCTTAGATTGTGTAAGAATGAAGGTCAGAAAATACGGATTTTATTAGTCGTATAAGCTAGCCAGTTGAAATTTCTGCAGACTATTTATGTCAGGTTACCCAACAAACAAAAAAGTAAAAAATAAGGGGGGAAAAGAAACGTTAAAATGAGAATCTATTTTGAAGTTTGTTTTAAATTTTTTTTTTTGTAAAAACAAAAATATCATCCGGATGTTAGGATACGACCTTTTGGAGTTGCGTTACGCGACAGTGATGACTTGTAGTGTCAGAAAAACAGTCAGATGAATAATATTAATCAGTTAATTAATTTTTGTATGAGTATCAATGTGACTAAAAGCTCTCAAAAGTCTCGAAACTTCGGGAAGTACCTAGAAAGACGTCGAAGGTACTAGAAAACTATAGAACATTCCATAAAATCTTCTGGAAGTACCCAGAATAGGTTCTAGACATTCCAGAATGTCTTTCTATCTCTGTCTAACCGATAGCTCTGTCTCTTTCTAGCACATAGATTATTCTGGAAGGTATTCTTGTCTCTACCTATCACGTAATGTATCTGCACCTAGCATCTCGATTATTCTACACAGTTTGACTACACTCTCGCCGTCCGTAACAAAAGTACTACTTCCGATGAAGTTGTAATCGTCACTCACGTGTCACGCGCTTCACCAATAGCGTTGCTAACTCGTCAGTTTCCCAACTTAAAACTTTGAAGACACTATGTTAAACGTACACAGTTCTCACAGTACCTTTATAGTACTAGAATATATTTATACGAGTATGATACAGTTCCATTAAACCACGCATATGGTATCATCCATTATCGTATAAAGTGCTATGATATTCGGTATATGGTGGCGGGATTCACCTATTATTCTGAATTTAAAAGACAAGAAACCTTGTAAAACAACATCCACTAATTCCACAACTGCAGCCTTACAAGGTAGTGACGTAAAGTCGGCAAAATGTTGACCGCTCTATCGTAGCTCTTATGACATACGACATTAGTGTCAATATCAAACGAAGGAGGCTTAGATTTTGCGGACTGTGTGATAACAGACTTCAAACAATTCTCCCCCTTTGAGGGTGTGCTCATGTTTGTGCGTTTGTTTGTTCCCTTGTTTTGATTAACTTTGCATTAAAATGGGCGAAGAGTTAGCTCCGGCAGGAATAGGAATTTCCGTAGGAATTGCAGGCTTCTACGCTGTGTTTGCTTATGTGAATCGTAGGAAAACAGAGAAAAGAAACGTTTGAAGCTTTCTAACTTGAAAATATATTACGAGTAAGTTCAGGGTTTTTATTTACTATTGCTCGTATTTGCTGTTCATTTTTCTTCAATTTTATATTTTGCAATTGCCTATATATATATATATATATATATATATATATATATATATATATATATATGTAAGTCCAACTGCAGTGTATAGTTTTCTCTCTGAGAGATAGTATAAAGTTAATCATCATGCGTGACCACAAAGATTCCAGAAGTAAGTAAACACTTGATATACTCAGATCCTCACGATGTCTTCTTTCACAAGTTATCGGGTGGTATTGCAACTACAAGTTAACAAATGTAACCTTAACCTCTCGGATGTAAGGCAAGCGTTTTAGTGGAGCACGCGAACCCCTAGGGGGTTTCCATTCGACGATACGGGTTGGCGACAAGATTTACATACAAATTCTTACAAATCTTCTGAACTATTGGTGATGGTCAGATCTACCGATTTTCCTTTTTCAAATCATAATCAATTTGCACCATACAACGGCGGGCGGCGGCGGCGCGGCGACTTGCTTGACGATAAGCTACATAAGAGAATCGAGCTTGCGTCGTAAAGAAATGGGAAACTCTCAAGGGCGTCAGAGTCTAAATAAGTTTGGGAAGCCGTGCTATACACGACAGTTCATTAACTTTATTTTGGACCGTTTTATCATAAAGGCTTAGCATTGATTTCAAATAGACAGTGTAAAATAATGTTAACACTTAACCAACAAAATATTCGACTCGGCCTCGAGGCCGCCGTACTTGATTCGTATTTGCCTGGTTACCCTAGCACAGGATATCCTAGTTTGGGACCAGGACAAGTGATTGTGCTGAGTGGGAGTTATTATGTTAATTAGGGCAACAGCGTGTGGTTTACGCACGCATGAATCAATCTCTCCCAATCGGAGCCCAGCTAGGCCGCGTTTCACAAATTCATAGTTTACTGTTACAATTCGATGTACATTGCGTAGCAGACTTCCTACTTGTTAATCTGTGGGTTAATCGACTTTACAATGTACAACAACTTGTCATATTAAACCATGAATTGTAGTTCTATGAAACCGGCTCCTGGCCGAATCAGGCTGTATTGTGACACTCTAATGCCACAGTTCTACCGATGAACCTACAATAGCTTATCTATCCGTACGTTACATATTGTTACTAGCAAAGTTGCCGTTGCGACACTCGGACCAACTAAACGAGTTTATCTGACCTTTCGCCGCAAAAACCTAGACTAGGGTCCGACAGCGACAGATCTAGATACTTGAGCCTTGGATAGATCGCATTAAGTCTGGTCCTACTGCCTCCGTCGGTCGAATTGTGTCATATTTATTATTATTATTATTATTATTAATACGTTTATTGCACATAAGTAAAAAAAATACAATGGCAATGTGGCGGACTTAATGCTATAAGCATTTTCTACCAGTCAACCACAGGAGGTGCAAGAAATTAACTGGTAGGCATACGAAGTAGATGGATAAAACGAATAACTTTAACTAAAATTACATAAGAAGACGAATACTCAACAATAAATAAGTAAATATTTATACTATAAACATATAATATATAATATAAATAAACATATAATATATATAATATACACATATAAACTGTAGCAACATACGTAGATATAAATATGTAAGGAAGAAAGATAGTAGTGAGATTGCAATTACACAGCCGAGATCCTCCTCGCGAGGGCTCAGGGGGGCTCGGGGTAACACATGTCGAGAAAGTGTTTGCGGACAAGGACTTTGAAAGCATTCCGAGATGGGGCTTTACGAATGCTTTCAGGAAGGGCGTTCCAGAGTCGAACAGCTGTAACAGAAAATGAATTTGAGACAAAACCAGAGCGGTGAGAAGGGGTACTAAGGATTTACACGTTTTTTACGTGCATATGTTACTTCTAGTCACTGCCTTTGTTATTTAGATAAACACATCACATACTTCTTAAGGGCCTCATTTCTACTGTATTGATCCTTCTTTCTTGAATCGATTTACATTTAATTTATTTACATTGAATCCTGCCAGTGGCAGGAAACTATTCAAATTATTGCGACGTATTCGAGAGAATTTTCGGGCTCAATTAACCCTTCCAAACATATCGCTGTTTCATAATAAGGGCCCAGACTATTTCATCATATTGTTCAAAAAATTAAACAGGTGGACTGAAGTCGATATTTGCTCAGTGACATTTTCATTTTAGCGGCCAGCCTTGAATCCAGCCCATGAGCAGACTTATCTGCTTACTAAAGAGAACATCAAACGATAAACTGCTGTGACAAGATAAACTATCTACTAATAGATTAAAGGAGAGTTTAATAAAATGAAATTCAAATATTTGGAAAAATCAATTTGTGCTGAATCCTGCGAAGCCCTCCAAGAATTACACTCCTCATTGCTAAAATTTTTTAACGGGGACATCGCGAAAAAAGGCTGCCTCCTAATACTTTTCAGTACATTGATTAGTAAAGTTAATGCTATCTATGCGTACAATAAAGAATTTTCTATTTATCTATCTATCTATCTACAGTCAACAAAAGGTCAGCCTTCACATTTTAATTGCAATACTGTCCTTGAATCAACCGAGTAGAGTGCACGCGTGTAAAGGTGGATGTGCTGACGACTGTATCAACAGCAACCAAATGTATACAAGGCTAGTCAAGGACGTTGGCAGTCTACGTGAACCCTGGATTGCGCGACGCAATGTGGGCAGTAGATTACAGACATGTAATGCATGCTACTTGCTGTAACTGGCTGTACCATAGCCTATACAATGGTCGCTGCGGGGCGTAATCGTTTCTAGACACTGCTGATTATTTCGTTTTGCATAACTCCCTCTGCGGCATATATAGAGATGTCTAATGATAAATCGCGGATTGAGGTATCTTTATACTTTATTGTACACAAAGAAAGAAATATTTACAAACAAACACAAGCAAAATATAGACGAGTACACAGGCGAGCTTATTTCTGCAGAATTTTCTTCCAGCCACCAGATCAGTCGTGAAGCGATGATTTTAAAGAGGTCGGGGAATAATATGTGCACATTAAATAATCTTAAAAAATAAATAAGAGGGTGCATAAACAAAAAAATTAAACACCATGATGAAAAGAAATAAAATTACTTACCTACCTACAACTTATTTTGGTAGTAATATAGTTATTAGGGAGTAATTTAGTGGCTTTAGTCATGTTGCAATTCTTTCATATTTTGTTCAGCTGGTCTATTGCTGTCTAGTTATTGCCATTCACCTAATGAATGGCAGGACATCGTGAGGCATGCAACATCAGCCCACAATAAAGCATCTTCATGAGGACCACGACCGCTCTGTCAAGAGTACGCTCTGACCAGACGTACGATCAGACGACCACGTCGTCATATACGACCACAAAGAAGACGTAGTAATTTTGGTGTACTATACCAGGATCTTTCAGGATTTTTCCGTGTGGCGCCGGACTAAGAATAGCGTCACTCCATTTCCTTCCGTGGATGTCGTAGAAGGCGACTAAGGAAATACGACCAGGAGACGGGCAGCAGCGTTTTCCTGAGATTCCAACCGCATACTGCGATCGCCAACCCGCCTGCCAAGCGTGCTGATTATGGCAAAATCCTTCATGGTTAGGAAAACCATTAGGAAGGCCTGCAGTGGGCCTCAAATGGCTGCTGATGATGATGATGATGCCAGGATCGAGAGGTCACTGTTTGTATTGTATACACAGAGTTCTTTCTAATATTCGCAGCACCTGGAATATGACAGCTAGAGTTAATCAATTAGTAAATTTTTCAAACCTTACACTTATGAATTGTTTTTGATCAATATTCCATTTTGAAACAAATTTGGTTCTTCTGCGGTGTTTGATAAACAATTCTTACAACCTTATATTATGTTACACAATAGTCGGGCTTCCTAATTCTGATCAACAGAGGAGCACCCAATAAAATCTAACACTAGAAGTGACCACTCAGACGTTCTCGTATCTGGGAAATATTAGGGGTTAAAGTATGAAATTGCCGTTTTATTGCAATAGGTTCTTTGAATTGACATAGAATCTTCATGGTTTGAGGTTTTCGAATGAAACTTTTTTCAAATGGTTTCTATGATATTCTTTTTTTAAAAAATGTGAAACATTTGAATATCGACTTTCAATTGTTTTTGTTATTCAATTTAGACAAGAAAGATGGATACTGCGAAAATTCGAGTGATTATGAGGCACCCATTTTTCGTATTTTTTTATTTTATTGATTTGACGCAAGTGAGTCAATATTGTGGGTAAAGTAACGTTAAACCATGCCGCTAATTCCTGGGTAGTTTGACTAGGGTCGGCTTCCACTATCTCTCTTAATTCATCGTTATTCACCTGTATGGGCGGTCTTCCTCGTGGCTCGTTCTTTAAGTCGAAATTTCCATCACGAAAGCTCCTCTCCAAACGCAGCATTGATATTGCGGGCTGTTTCTGCCGCGTTAGTTCCGCGTCGGAACTCGTATTCAAAAATCACTCGAATTTTCGCAGTATCCATCTTTCTTGTCTAAATTGAATAACAAAAACAATTGAAAGTCGATATTCAAATGTTTCACATTTTTTTAAAAAAAGAACATCATAGAAACCATTTGAAAAAAGTTTCATTTGAAAATCGCAAACCATGAAGATTCTATGTCAATTCAAAGAACCTATTGCAATAAAACGGCAATTTCATACTTTAACCCCTATTATTTATTCATCTAGTAGGCTTACCCACCACTAGTGCGTAATAGACACATTGAAGTAAGCTCATTTTATAGAGCCAAATCACATACTTTGTCAACGATAAAATCTCCTATGCTCAAAATAATTGATATGTCAGCAACGTGTCCGTTTTGAGATTAAAACAAAATGTACTCTCTACAGAAGGTCTTCTCATTACAGAGAGTACGAAAGTAAATAAACAGAACAGTCAAATCCTAAGCAAATTCTTAGTAATAGTTGGAGAATGTTGAAGACAGACAATTACAGACAATGACAGACATCATCATCAGCCATTTGACGCCCACTGCAGGGTATGGGCCTCCCTCATGGTTTTCTAACCATGAAGGGTTTTGCCATAATCGCCACGCTTGGCAGGCGGGTTGACGATCGCAGTATGCGGTTGGAAGCTTAGGAAGACGCTGCTGCCCATTTCCTGGTAATTTATTTCCTTAGCCGCCTTCTACGACATCCACGGAAGGAAATGGAGTGACGCTATTCTTAATCCGGCGCCATACGGAGACATATACCTATCCAGTGAATTTTGTCGATGGAAATGGGAAGTTGATGGTTGATCGAAATAAATAAAAACTTCAACACAAATCGCCAGTCCTAGTCTCAAACTACGTATTTCGATTAGAGTAAAATTTTGTACAATCAGAACGTTAACTTTATGTAATACCAAGTTAACAGAACGTTGACTTGGTATGCCACAAGTTAACATTCTGTTGACAGTACACCGTATTAAGTTGACTTGGATTTAAATTGCAGGTGTTGTGATACTTTAAAACGCAGACTAGCGTCGATTGGCTTTGGTTTACGACAAAGGAACCTAATTGCATTGGAATAGGCTAAGAATTTTTTGTAGACTTTGCAAACAAAATAGTGACCTGACATATTCCTGGCTGGCATGCATCCTTGTTGGATAATAGCGTAGCATATAAATATAGCAGCATAAATAAGAGGAGTTTCAGACAAAATATGGTTCTTCACGAGTCTTCACGCGAAGGCAGTAGCTATAACTCCATCGAAACATAAACAGCTGGAACTGACTGAAGGACCACTATACCTGGACCACGTTCGTCGCATGCCTATAAAATATCCCTGCAACTTGAAAATAGTTCGTTGTGTTTATAAAGTAGGGAACACTTCATTTGCACACACCACGAGAGTGGAATAAACAAGCTAAATGTTAAGGTAATCCAAAGCAACAACTGCTATAAAACAGAATACAATATATTTTCTAACAATAAAACTGAACTAAGCCAGTATGAACCACTCTCTGACAGCTGTTTTTAGGAATTAATAGAAGAAACGTTCTTAAGGTTGCTGTTACACCTAACATACCGTCTCGCCCGCACATTCTAACATGTTTAATGATTGTAACAAAATAAATATAGTTTTGATAAATGTGGTGTGAGGGTTTGATAGAAAATAAAATTACGGAAATTCAAGCCATATTTTTTCTTATCTTGTACTTAGTTTTTGATAGAGAAAATTTTATACTATAATTAATAATTTTGGAAACAACTTTTCTTTATTAAAACCAAATTATGGGAAAACAAAAATGTTCTATCAAATCCTCAAATCACATTTATCCAAGGCATACATTTTTTCAATCGTTTTTTCATCATTTCAAACGTCCCATTGGTCCTATTTTAATTTGGTTAAGATCTGATGGAGACTTTCAGAGATGGAGAACGGAACTCTTCAAATAAGCCTTAATGGGGCCCATCCTTTAGTAATATCCGTATGTTTCATAAAATAGCGTAAAAGTAGTCCCAAATTAATTTGGTGATGTTCTGGTGAAGACTTTCGGAGATGGAAATTTAGAACATCAAATTTGAAAGCAACGAATTAAGTAGGGTAAATTATGGTTATAAGGCACTTATTTATTTTTCTCCCGCTCCCCCACTAAAAATTTAAAAATAATAATGTTTAAATAAAAAATAACTCAACTAAAAATAATTTCTTACTTTTTAGTGCTGTATTTCGCAGTCGGTTTTTATTTAATTCATATAACTATAATTCATAGTTTACTATCACAATTCGATGTACATTGCAAAGTCGATTACAGCAGAGTCAACTCGTAAGACTCTGCTACGCAATATACATCGAATTGTCGTAATAAACTATGAATTGTAGTTTTATGAAACTCGGCCCAGAAAGTGCCAGTGGGGCAAAAACATCACATAAAGTTACTCATATTCGCCGTTATTGTTACATTGACAGAACAGTTACAACTACAGCAGCGTCCGTTTGATGAATTCTCGCATTTATTTCCTATACCATAGATCTTACTATGGGATGCCGACTAACGTAGTCAACCATATATAGATGGAACAAAGCCCCCTTTTTCGCCTGCCATCTGGACTTGTACCGAAAATAACAAAAGAGTCCTAAAAGAAATAATTTGTGCAACAATTTCAGTTGTGTGTCACAGTGGTGTGCCCACGACTTCGACCGCATTGAACTAGTCTTTGTGAAAAAAAATGTGTCTTTATTGTTATACATAGTTATATGTGCTTCCCAACATTGTGGCGTAAAAATGTTCAACTAATATCAAAAAGTAAATCGACTCGTGGCGATGGATATTTTGCGAATTCATGTCGTATAAATTAGGTTTTTAATTTACCAACTATATATGTTAATGTTAAACATTATTTTAATTTATAATTGTAGAGCAAGATAGCAGCGGATGCTGACAAACATTAAGATTAAAAACATGGATATTTGTGTAGGAACTTTTCCCAAATGACTTTTCGGCACAGTGCTATGCTACAAATATGGAAATACATCCAGACTGAGACCATTTGTACAAATGCACGGCGGCCCCCAATGGGGATTGACCCCACGACTTCCAAAATAGTAATCAGACGCGGCAGTCTACTATTTATAATCATCCTATTTATTTTCTTAGATATTTATGTACCATGTTTGAATAATATTTAGGTAAATGCCTTCTCAATACCTCAGACGTACCTGACTTAATTATGACTTCGTTGCAACATTGTATTCTTGCAAATTTAGTAAATGATATTTAGGAGTTACTTCTACAAATTCACAAAATGTAAGCATACACAGGTAAACACCGGAGGAGAGCCTGAGATCACTGGTAGTGCTACCATCAATGGTCTTTATCGATCGATATAATCACTACACTTCTTGTCTTTTCAAAAAACCTAAACTGAAATCACGCACAAGCAGCAGTTTAGTTTGGACTTAATTCCAAATACCTAAAGTATAGAATGATACACCTGGTTCATTCATCACATTACACAACTTCAAGGTGATACGGTTGCTTCACAGTGGTGACTCGTCCTAAAATGGACCTGCTTTATTAGGCATTTTATTTAGCACCACACTGTGCTAAATAAAAAGATCGGACTAGCTAGTCCTTATTTTGCAAGATAGTAACATTGAAGAGCATGTTACAAAGTTGAGAAATCATTGATAGAGCGTATGAACGCAGTTTCGACTGTTAGCTTATCCGTTGTTTACGTTTTGCGACGCGGGGAATGAACAGATAAAAAAACCGGATAAGTGCAAGTCGGACTCGCCCATCGCGGGTTCCGTACAAATCTGTAGGTAACATATTATAAATAGTTCAGGAATCGAGTCTCGCATTTTTTGTGATTTAATTGCAAATGTAGGTATAGTTTTCAGATTTTTCCCTGTATTTGTAGTATAAGACGATATTAATTGCAAAATTTTATAGTTCTAGGTCACCGGAAAGTACCCTATGAATTTAGATTCCCTTGAGTGTCGAAATATACGTTTTTTGAAGCATAAATATAAGCATCTTTTTTTTTTACATACCTAGTAAATTAAGCCCATATTCTCGCTCTATGAGAGAAATCTCGCCTGCGCCAAACTTCATTTAATTCTGATTATGTCCTCGAATCAAGTGTTTGTACAACAAGCATGTTTGGGCGTTGGAAATGTCTTTTTGTTCGCTCCAGTGTAGGCTCCGATTCCATGAAAAAGTGCGATCGCCTTATATCTCAAAGAGTTGTGAAGATATGATATTTAGAAGACGCGTATTTTCAAGAGCTGTAAAGTGCAAAAATAATTATTCAAGAAAAACTAAAACGAAAAAAGTTATGGCCGAAATAGTAAAAAAATTTAATTTTTTTCCGATTTTTTATTTCCGCGCTCGATATTTTGGAAACAAAGAATGATATTAAAAATTTGAGAAAAATTACGCAAGACAATTTATTCAGATACAATTTGAGCCTAAAACAAAGACGATCGGGTTAAGGGTTTGCCATGTAGCCTAACCTTTTTGAAAAAAGTCAAAACTTCAGAACGACATTTTTCACATGATATTTATGACTCGATTCATTTTCAATGTGCTCGATAATCGTGTGAGGCATGAAATCTGTGATTTTTTCTCAATATTTTGTTCAGACGTGTTAAATGTTATAGTGATTGCAAATAGAAAACGTTTGAATAAGAACATGGAACTAAACAATCTAATACATAAAAAAGCGTGTTTCTCGCAAGTTACGTATTGTGGTTTGGAATGTTTCTGCGTAACACGGTCCAATTTCTATATTTAATCATGATCTTTGCTATTGAACATATTATGCTGTATATGCTGCAGTATTCCCAAGATTCATATGCTCCATAATTATGCTGCAGTCTGCCAGTCACCACATGAAGACACTCCTCAACGGTTTGTTCCAGCACGGTCAAGAAAATTTGCAAAGCTCACTCTAAACTATATTCTTGCACTGTTTAAGACACTATCGATAATCCAGTTAAGAAAGATCCATTTAAACTTGGAATATGGTTTGATAAAGAGCTCCACATCACTTCACTAGCAACTAGAACGAGGACCTACCTTGCTGTCATACAGTTTTTACGAGTACGGCGGTAGTACGAGTATTATCTTTATGGCTGCTGCTAGTAAAATAGATTATGTTACCTACTGCATTTAAAATCAAGATGTCTACATTTTATGTTACTGGTGCTTGATGGAATCGGATTTATGTAAACAATATTAATGTATGTAGATATAGTATGTTAATATCACACAGATGTAAACTGTTTTTGCGAATAAATAATATTTGCTTTGATCATTTTGATTTGACTTTCTACCTTACCCTAAGTCGACAACATTTTACTGCATAAATGACAAAAGCGTGTTTTATAGTTATTTTAAACTATTTTTATTGGGTGTATGAACAGGGCCCTGACACCCTGACTCACCGCCGGTTTCCACAGACGGGATTGCAAGCGGCTGTTTCGAAAACAAATCCTTGCTCGTGAATCAGACGGCTAATTGCAATAATTATTCTCGCTAATTATAAAGAGTGTACTGACGATTACGAAAAGCTAAGAATGCACGTCAATGTAGCCTACACAATATAGCCTACAACATTGAGAGCAGGATAATAATGTTATGTAATGAAAGGGTATATTAGACACACAGTCGATAGCACAGAGCATCGGGTTCAATGTTCATGAAAATCATGCAGGCCAGCTTCATAGACTACACAGGCGTACTTTTTAGGGTTCCGTACCTCAAAAGGAAAAAACGGAACCCTTATAGGATCACTTTGTTGTCCGTCTGTCCGTCCGTCCGTCCGTCTGTCAAGACCCTTTTTCTCAGGAACGCGTGGAGGTATGAAGCTGAAATTTATATCAATTACTCAGATCTACTGTCCCTTGAAGCTGTGAAAAAATCAAACTTCTAAGCCAACGCAATCAAAAGATACAGCCGTTTATGCCGCAAATTTTCGACACTTGCAAGGGAATCAAAACCTACAGGGTGCTTCCCGTGAACTCAGAATCTTGAAATTTGGTACGAAGCAACGTCTTATAGCATAGATAAAGGAAAAATTACGAAAACCATAAATTTTTAGTTACATCACATAATATATATTTTTTTAATAATTTTAAACTTACTACCCATTTCCTCATAAGCGCGTAGAGGTATTAAATTGAAATTCATACCAAATACTCAGGTCTATAATACCTTTAAGCTGTAACAAAATCTAACTTCTATGTCAACGCAATCAAAAGAAACAGCAATTTAAGCTGCATATTTTGAAACTCGCAAGTACTCGCAAGGGAATCAAAACCTAAAGGGTACTTCCAGTCGACCTAGAATCTTGAAATTTGGCATGAAGCAACGTTTTATAGCACACATAAAGGAAAAATTCCGAAAACCTTAAATTTTTAGTTATATTACAAAATATATATTTTTTAATAAATATAAACTTATTACTTTTTTCCTCATGAACGCGTAGAGCTATCAAGTTGAAATTCATATCAAATACTTAGATCTAATTGCCTTTAACCCGTGAAAAAATGTTGTTGACATTGCAGGTTTGTACGGAACCCTCGGTGCGCGAGTCCGACTCGCACTTGGCCGGTTTTTTTTCATGAAAGGTGTTTTAGCAATAGTCTAAGAGGCGAACTCTTATTCGGAACCAACGCACCCAATTTAGGTACATCAGAACGGTAAAACACCAAAATTCGGCCAGTGTTATCTTGTCCTAAATCATCTACAGAAATGTATTATTCGTTAGCTTTATGATAATATGTTAAAGGGATACAGAAAAAATCGAAATTCGACCGGCACATTTTTTTTTTTCAATTTGTCTATCAAACCTAACAACTAAAAAAAGAAAAAAGCTTAAACTTATTTTAACTTCCACATAACCCAAGGTTAGCCGGAAGAAAATACGCATTAGTATTAAGCTCATTAGCTTATAGATATATGCTTATTGCGCAATAAAGAATTTTCTAATCTAATCAAACATGAATGCATAAAACTTGTAGTTATGCATAGTGAATTTCTCTCTCTTTGTTCATGATATCGTAATTAGATACACGAGAAAAGTGCCATTGGCAACTTTAAATAAAACACTGCAAGAAAAAAAACCGGCCGAGTGCGAGTCGGACTCGCGCACGAAGGGTTCCGTACCTATACAACATTAGACACAAAGATAAAAAAACAGCAAAAAATCACGTTTGCTGTATGGGAGCCCCCCTTAAATAATTATTTTATTTGGTTTTTAGTATTTGTTGTTATAGCGGCAACAGAAATACATAATCTGTGAAAATTTCAATTCTCTAGCTATCACGGTTCTTGAGATACAGCCTGGTGACAGACAGACGGATGGACGGACGGAAAGACAGACAGTCTTAGTAATAGGGTCCCGTTTTTACCCTTTGGGTACGGAACCCTAAAAAGGATGTAAGGCTGTAGTAGAGTTGTCAAGCAGAACTGCAATTAAAGCCATGTGGAGGATGGTCTTTTACGCGACTACAAGTAGCGTAACAAATTACTGAAAAGATTCCTGTTAAACCGGGTCACCTGATTATTTTTTCCGTGAAACATTGAGTACACAAAACCACCGGTGCTCTTATTTACTTAAATTTTGCTGCCCCTATAGATGAAGATGTGTTGGGCATGGAAAACTTAAAGTTATATAATGTTTTTCAGCAAGCGGAATACCTGTAGTCGTATCTCTAAGTAGAAATAAATCGCACCATGAGTTTGAATAACAATATGACACATTGAAATAACAAACCGGAGAAGTTGCGTGTCGATTCGGCATGCTTCAATTCAATTCAATTCAATTCAAATATTTTTATTCATTGTAAAAACAGAATGTTTACTTAATGAACGTCAAAGTTGTTAGTTTCACAATTAATGGATTATGTGGAGAAGAAGCTAACAAAGAAACTCCACATTTATTCTTTTCAAAACACGTTTTAACTTAATTAAGAGAGTTTTCAACTTAAAATATTAAGTCATTCATTCATTCGGTCTACCTCGGATAATATCGCACAAGTCGTGTCAACACTTTTTTAATGTAATTCCCTAATTAAAATTACTTGTGATTGTCACGCCTTCATTACCGCTGACTTTTATTTTATTTTACTTGATGTACAAAACAGATCACAACCATTACACGATATGCAAGTAATAATATGATAAATGTACTAAGTTATGGTCTAAAGCATACTTATGCAACATGCCCACATGTAATTTTGAGTATCATAATAAATTATTCAATTTGACCGCAGCAACTCCTCATTACCAGTGTGAAAGTATAAAAAGATAGCTATCTCGAGAGACTGGGTAGACTTTCTCGCTCTTTCCTCTTACTATTTCTATGCCTAAAAGCTGAAAACATGTTTCTTGAGCTCTAGATCTCGAGTAGATATTAATTCACCTGGAATAACTAGTGTTATGTGTCTAATTTCTGGCACTGACTGAAAATCAGCTCTGAAGGCTTGCCCTTCAGCATACTGCTGAGTCAGTTGCCATTTACAACAACAACGACCTTTCGTTTTCCTTTTTTATTTATAAATTTTATGTAGTTAGTACCTAATATTTTTTTGATTGATTTTTTTACTGTGCCGTGTTTACTGTTTTCATAATAATAGTATATTATTTGATATAAAATCTTTTTGAGATTTGACGCTTGTATCATTTTATGTTAAACTGCTAAAAACAAAAAAACGCTATCAGGGCAGGAATGAAATTCCGTATAAATTTTCCCGCAATGACGAACTTTGTGAACGAGCAATGAGACACTTTCTGAGTGTGGTTTAAATATTTTTCTTCTTCTTTCTTCTAATTAGACGATTTCCGATCACTGACTTTTAAGATGTTTTACTCTAAATCTGTTAACGAACCAAGTTAAAGTTAGGCAACTTGTTTCGTTGTGTTTACACAGCGCCGTCACTCGTTCGGATTGTACATTCGAAGATGGCTCTCGAACAAAAGTGATTAATTTCCAAATTGTACAATCCTCGCAATGAATAAAGTTCAACTTTGGACGACTTGCCCTTTCGGCTGAGCGAGGCGGGGAAGACAAGCGCTGATGTAATTGGTTTACAGCAATAAAAGGGTCTTGAAATATTGATGAAGTTTTTATGTTAATAAAACTTGTAAAATTAAACGCGCTAATGGCAACTGCTGTCTCCGCGCCTTCGTTAGGACTGTACGACTAATTAGTGTTTATGAAGCGAAAGGGGTCTGTCAGGAACGTGGCAAATGGTAAACTCTGGCCCCTTCTGGATACAGTCGTGAGTTTATGTTATGCTTGGCATAACATTTTTGTTATTTGAAGTTGCAAATAAAGGTCAACGCAAACAAAACGCGACATGTGGCGCGAAGTGCGCTTGTCAAATTGCTATAGGCCACCTGGAAGTCCCTAAACAATCTCTCTCTCTCATTCTCGTTCCCATATACGTATATATATACATACATTTGTGAATTTACAGAGTGTAGCGAAAGTCCCATACACTTCCGACAATAGATAAGGGGCATTCTATTCGTAATACTGTCAATTTTTGCTATGGGGAAAACTTGTGGTAATTTTAGTACAGAACAGCTTTTTTCGTAATTTTGAGGTTTTCCCCGTAGGGTAAGTTTTGTTTTGTTTTGTTTTTGTTTATTAGGCATGTAATGTAAAACAGGTAAGAATCTTAAAATAACAATACTGGAGTTGCTCGTATTGGCGAATAGAAACCCCCATTTTCAGATGTATATATACTAAGTAACTACTACTAAGCGTCTATCATCAATTATAGGATAAATTTAGGGTAATGAACCAACTGATCCTGCAGGGAAAAATACAAGGCTGCAAATGACCTGCCGTAGAACTCACTGGGTAAAAATCTGTCTGAATGGTTTCATACGCACCATCGATTTGTTCCGTTATACGACATCATGGGTCACAGTGGCCACAATGAAAGCCGACCTCCGATAGGAGATGGCAAAACAAGAACCAGAACTAAGGTGTGAGTTTCTATTTCTTCCGTTAAGATTCTACAAAGAAACTCCACACAATACAACTGGTTCCAAGCTAAGGTGCTCTGTGCTATGGTAACAGGGCAAGGACATTACGGAAAGATACCCAGACACTCTGGCAATTAAATACAACGACCACCAGCGGGAATCGAACCCCAGACCTTTCCCTTGGTAGTCAAGTATGATAACATTACCAAATATTATGTATTCTGTGACACTACACATACGCATGATGAATAAAAATCAAGCCGATTTAATTTGCAAAAGACAATTGGTCCATTATCACTGAATGCGTACCATATGGTCGGGACCTATTCGATATAGCTCAAGGTGGTTTTAAGTATTCATAAGTGAAGTTCAACTATAGGTGATGTATGAGGAGCTATTTATCATAACCGCTTCACTGTAGTTGCCATCGGTGAGAGGTACAGTCGATGAAAAAACCTACGAAATAAAAGTGTTTTTATGTAATTTTACACGCCTTTATAAATCCACGTCACCTGCTCGTGTTGTTTATGAAACATTCGATTTCCAATTATCAAAACATAATTTTGGGTGGCAGCCTAGTAGGTAGAACCTTGGACTCGGAAGTGGGAGACCCAGGTTCGATCCCTGGTGCGGGCATGTATCTATGACTTGGTTTTCTAAGTTATGTACATTTGTGAAGTTATAGTAGCAGTATCACTCGCTAACGGTGAAGGAAAACATCGTGAGGAAACCTGAGTATCTGAGCTATTCACATACCTCAGCGCTTGAAATCGCCAATCCGCGGTGGGCACGCGTGGTGATTAAGCCCATACTCTCTCCCTGAGAGAAGGCCTGTGCCCTACAGTGGGACGTATATACGTCCTATATAGGCTGCTTATGTAAAACATAATTTTTATTTTATTTCACCTTGCAACGAAAATGTTTTGCGCATGCAAAACTGTTGCTTTGTGTAATATTTTTAGCAGAAATAGATATGCATTGGTTTTATTGATTTACCGCTCCAACGTATACAAAAATAAAGTTCCATAGAATAATGGCCCTTTCCAAATTCGATAAGTTCGAGTTCAAAGTATCAGCATTCAAGTTTCGACAATTGGGAGGCTTCATAATTTCGTGTTCATAGGAACGTATTTCTTTGGCGTCTAGATTTGCAATTGCAAAATTTGTGAGTTAATTACACCTACACCAGTTATTTATCTTTTTTTTGTAGTAAAAAGTGGCAGACGTCTGGAATTGGAACACCATAACTATTACATATTAAAGTGCGCCTAATTCCATATAATTGATATGCGAGGGTCAAAAATCTATCAAAGCGGCGCGTTGATCTCTTTTGTTCGTCGCTGTACACATTCACCCATATATACGCAAACAAAGGATGCGTGTGGGCACTGTTTGATTTTGTAATACAAAATATCAAACACTCGCACGCTCAAATGCGCGTAGCATTGAGCGAAAAATTGACTAATCAATCAGAATCTAATCTGTTAAGATCATCGGCTTCAAGTTGTTCTCAAATTGTTTTTAACGTCAAACCAAAAATGCCGAATGTGTCTTAGGACTAGTTTACCTTTGACTGTGGTCATGTTTGACGAGCGTTGTAGCGGTGTTAGCGGAGCGGTAGAACGCCGGCTTCTCATTCGGGAGGCCGCGGGTTCGAATTCCGGCATGCGCCAAAGACTTTGTTTTCTAAGTTACGTACATTTGTCATGTTATAGTAGCAATACCACTCGCTGACGGTAAAGAAAAAAATCGTGAGGAAACCTGAGTATCTAGGGTGTTCACATAACTCAGCGCTTGAAATTGCCAACCCGTGGTGGGCACGCGTGGTAATTAAGCCCATACTCTGTCTGAGAGAAGGCCTGTGCCCTACAGAGGGCGAATATAGGCTGCTTTATTATATTTTTAAGAGCAGTGGTAGCGCAGCGGTAGAACGCCGGCCTCACAATCGGGAGGTTGAGAGTTTGAATCCCAGCATGTACAAAAGAATTTGTTATGACTAAGTTACGTAGTTTTGTGAAGTTGTATTAGTAATACCACTCGCTATTGCAAAACATCGTGAGGAAACCTTAGTGTCTGATGTATATACACACCTCAGCGCTTGAAATGGCTAATCCGCAGGCACGCGTGGTAATCAAGCCCATGCTCTCTCCATGAGAGAAGTTCCGGTTTCTCGTACAGTAACAACGATAATTTACCGTCAAAAGGTTTCAATCGGCCAAAGCGCAAACAAATAAACGCTGTTAACATCTACAAACAGTGTACACGAAACCGGTGGTTAATGTATTCGAAACTCAAAAAGTAACGTTGAAGCCCTTGCATGATTTTCCTCGAAAGGTTGAATATTAACCTTTCATTTTGAAGGATAGTAACTAAGTGATACTTTTGACTCAAAGAAAAAAATATTACGAGCAATGCGATTATAAAGCAACCTCGGTATGCGCTATTCAGAACATCCCCTTTTAAAAGGAAATGAAACGCCCATAAAATTTTATTTCATTAAATTATAATAAGATCCACCTTTGTGCACTCACATTGACCTAAATAAAGTTCGGCACACTTACAGTGGCACTTCCTGCATTCGAAAGTGGCTTTTACGTGCTATGTGTTAAGGCCTATGTGGAGATGTATCGCGCGATGTCTGAAGGTCGAGCGAAATGTCAACTGGACCTTTTGCTGAGAACTGGAGCAGCGCGGATTCGAGTTTGGTTGACGAATTTCATAACAGAGTACATCAGTATAATCTGGTGAATATCCAGTCTAGTCTATCTTAGAATGCTGATAAAGGTCAGGATGGAAATAAATAACGAACAAGCTAATTCCTAATCCAACGCACGCTACATCTTCTGTCCTCGGTCATCCTTATCCAGCCGCTAATAGCATTTTGCCTCGGTCCAGCGAACTGGTGGGCGTCCTGCGCTAAGTTTACCACTTCGTGGTCTCCATTTGAGATTCTCTTCACCTCATCGGTTCTCGATTCTTTGGCAGACGTGACCAGCCCACTACCACTTCAACATGCTAATGTTATAGGCTATGTCAGTCACCTTAGTTTTGTAGCATATTGTCTCATTTCTGGTGTGATCCATCAAAGAGACTCCACGACATCGCTAAGAAAACGAAGAAAAACCTTTTTTTGATGACGAAAAATATTTTATTGCTGCTCATGTAGATAGCAACTGATGCTTAAGAGAACTTGAGAGCTTTTTTTCCACTACAAATTCGCCCCGAAGGCAGCTGCAGCTTACGTTGTACATTGACATCCAACAACAATTTTTGATTTCTGATTTCTCAACAAAAACGTATGGGTACGTATTGCAATGTCGAAAAAAAAAACGTAAAATAACTGCAGGCAGAAGTTTTTTTTTTATAATAAAATATAAATCTGAAATAATAGGCATATAGTCGGTGCCAAACACGAACTCTAATCAGGGTGTCTCAGAAATTGTGCATTTTATAAATAATCCTATATATTATTAACTTAATTCCGCATTCACTTACTTGTTTTGAGTCCGACCAGATTTCACTCTGATTCGCAGCGCTTAATCATGGTGATTAGAAACGGAGCTCGCGTCGTCGGCTGCCCGGGACCTAATGGTGGAGAGTGTGGAGGAGTTCGTGGTCCATCTGTCGCCCCGCATGTTTGACTGCGCAGACAACGGGCCACACCGGCACCTCCACCATATAGACCCCAACTACGGCCGGCCAGAAGATGGACGTCCCTATCCCCGGGAGCTCCTCCAGCTGTTAGACTCCTACAGCTCGGAGCTCCCCCCGCCCTGAAGAGGAAGCCATGATGGCATAATGTCCCGGGGGTCGATACCCCCGGAGTAGCCGCCCGGGGCAAGAGACACGGCCTCATACCTGAGCTGAGCTAGCTGAGCTCGCAGCTGCAGAAGACCCAGATGACGACGACGTCGTCGGCTGCTCGTCACGGAGCTCCATCTCTACTCACGCTTACGCCTTTATTAGAAGAACCCACTTAAGGGGCTCCATAGAGTAGCAATAGCGCCACCAAAAGCAAAACAATCATAATTATCTTTATATAACACCTGCTCGTCAATGGCATATTATGTGTCATGCAAACTCAACTTAAAGCAAGTCATTTGTGTCCTATGGTCTAGCCGGGTCATTATAAATGTACTGAATTTCATAATCCCCTAGGGAATTATGACATTTGAATTTGGAATGCAATCAATATTGAATATACGAGCTCCTTGCAATCCATGACCAAACGTCAAAATTAGAATATAAACTTTTCATAGAGCCCTACACCAAGAAGAATTTATTCAAAATTAGAATGAAAACTTTTCATAGAGCCCTAAATCAAGGAGAATTATTTTTAATTGTATTATGTTTTATTGCCTCGCAGTGTTTATATAAAGTAGAGCAGTGCATTTGTCTCGGGCGTTTTTGAACCCCTCGGCCTCGGGATTCTAGCTTTAACTCCCTCGCTTCGCTCGGGAGTAAACTCTGTAACTCCCTCGTTTCGCTCGTGAGTTAACCCTAGGATCCCTCGTCCTTGGGGTTCAAAATATCGTCCGAGACATAATACACTGCTTTATCCCCTTAATGCATAATCTACTATTTTTTACAGATCGTAAAGTGTCTGTACAATCGTTCCGTGATCCTAGGTTTTCGGTCGTGGGTACTAAAAATCACTATTAACATGATTGAGAGATTGTGCAGACACTTTTTGCAAACACAATCTGTGAAAAAGATTTCTTTTTTTTAACCGTAGAGGCGCTACTTTACTCTATGGGTGGAGCAATGCCTATTGAGTAGCTAGTTTTGTGTCGATGGTCTACCCACCTTTGGCAACCACACTGGCCGCACTAGTCCAACGAGTTGCCTGACCAAATAAAGATAAAAATAATTGCCATTTTAACACCTACAATTATATATCGCTCATTTGCGACAAGAACGTGACAAAGTAAAAATCTCAATTTTTGATAAAACGCATTTGAAAGTTTAAAATTCCTGTAACTTTTTAATTATTATGTTTAGACTATTCAGCTCAATACAACATAATTTCAAGGTTTTCGTGTTTTTGGATCAAATTGGATTCAGACCTTTAAGTCAGTTATTAAATTTATTATGATTATTAATTTAAAAAAGGGTCCTCCTTGTTGCGTTATTCTTGTAAAAAACTTGCAGTATTGCAAAACAAACAGATATGTACCGTTTTTCTTAAAAAAAATTTGAATAAAAATCTAAACCTTTACATGTTATGTCGTATTGTTACGTTTTTATTGATAATCTGTAATCTAAATGTATGGAACACTTTAATTAAGACACGTTACTGTCGTAGAAATCTCTTTATTTTTGTATTTTGTTTTACAAAATGAAAGATATTTTAGCGAAGTTATTGTATAACTTTCGCTGAAATACAAGTAATAATCACATTAAAAAAATATTATAATTATAACCACACACTAATATCCGTAGTTTTACTTTTACTCACAACCGTAAGCAATTATAACGTTATTAAATATTTAGGAATGCCATATTAGCATAAACATCACAAGCCTCTGCTTATCTCAGTAATATTAGGAAACTAATCTTAATTAAGTCTCACATAAATTAAGTAAACAAATATTATCCTCTTCAATCTTAAAACATTATTATTATTCCTTTTTAATGGCACAAAGTTTCAAGGCATTTCTGAATTCCCAGTTCACTTAACAATAATAAATAAAATTTTATTTATTATTGTTAAGTGAACTAATTTCATTTGTTTAGCTGTGTTATCTATTTCTTCATTTAAAATCGTATTTTGCATTATATTGGTTGTGTTCTAATTTTTTTGTTTGTCGTCAGTCTGTATAGTACGTATACTATATATAGATATAGTACATATCTTCATCTTCAACTTCACTAGAACTCTCAATTCTTCGTTGATATTGAACTAATTCGCAGTCAGGATTCTTCACTGAGTCGTCAGAGTCTGCAGCAAAAGTTTATTTTAAATTTTTATTATTACAATACTGGGGCATAGCATAGCGCTATCATTAAAATACAGAAACTAACATTATCATCATAGAGAGAGAGAGAGAACACTTTATTGTATACACCAGGAAATCATCATACATCATAAACGTTCTTAAATTTCATAAGTTTCCTATTGTTTTGATGCATTCCTAGTAAATAATAATATTGTTGCTCATTGTGATTCCCACAAACCTACTCTTTGAATAAAAATACTATACTTCGTGATTTATTAAATGAAACATATTTGTGTGCACTGTGAATAAAAATGCTGCTATATTGTTATTATAAGTGAACATACCTTCAATAATTGATGGTATTGATGATGAAGAAGTGCTGCTGCTCAAAGAACTAGACGAGTCGCAACGAGGCCGGTTACATTGCAGTTGTTGTTCTTCCGGTGCTGATTCATATGCTAAAAAATAAATTGATTATTTAATTCATTTGTATCTTTTCATTTTTCTAACTTACGTGAATGTTCATTAATTTCTCGGACAAGATTTACAATCTTCCTAAACCGTGATTCCATCTGAAAAATAAATTGTAATTAGACAAGGTTTTTATCATTTATAATGCAACATTGTAAAATATTCGTTGTAAAAATTTATCATTTTTTATCAAAAATGTGTTAACTTGAGATAACCAACATTAAGACCAAACATTTTGTACTTTTATTATCAACTGTAACGGAACATCTTAAATTAACCAACAAAAAACATTGTTTATTTCAGCAAAACCGGTACAATCCTATGTAAACCATAGTATGCAATTACTATTTTTGCTACAATAATGACCCACATACAGATGTCCCGTTATAGCTGCAAAAAAAAATCACTAAAAAAACAAAAATCTGTATTTACCTTTTCATTAAAACCGTGATACCATGAGCTGTTACGTTTTTGCCGCAATCGGGCAGCACTTTCCTCCTCAAGCGAGCGGCGACAACTGACGTGAACCGATCTTGCATTAAACTTAGGGGCGGAAAGAGATGGCGCTAAACCGGTAGTCGCCGACCTTTTCCCTCATTACTCGGTCATTTTCGGCGCTAGAAATATCGCGTTTTAGCAGCAAGTAGAGCGCGATACGCTGGATTCTACTGTATCATTATTCCATAACGATACATATTTGCGTTAACACGTTCTTGTCGCAAATGAGCGATATGTAAATTGTAGTATACACTATGACGTCTTGACAACACGCAAGGTATGAAGCCTATCTGGTGACGCCTGTAAACGCTTTGATGTTTTGGCAATCGAAGACGTTGCCAATCCCTTTACAAGACCAATTGAACCTCATTAATTGTGTATTCCCTCTTCTGGCGTTCGCATCAAAGGAATCAAACAGAAAATATCATGTCGCAAAGTTATTTATAGTCACCTAATTAATTTTGAATCAATGGCACACCTTTTTACAAGCGGCACAGGCCTCGGTAAGGTCTAATTAGCCACTAAGCCGCTCCGCTGGCCGTACAAGCCTGGCGGTTCTCCAAAACTATCAACGGCTCAGCGGGCGATTAGTGCGGTGTAATCTGTACGCACCTCGACTATTGGGCAGGGCTCGCGACAGAGCGCGGGCCGCCTGCCAACCTTTTGCATAGCTGCGCTCAAAGTTCGAAGCTTCATACTAAATTTTATACAATCATTAGAAACTCACTGTTGGTATTGTTGTTGACTCTCTCTAGAATTTTAAAAACCTATTTAGAGGCTGAAACTTCCACCCATGCCGGGACTTGAACCCGCGACCTCTGCCAACTGCTCTCTGCCTCTGTAACCATGCCAGCGCTCTCCCAGCTGAGCTAATGGGCAAGTGCAGGCATCAGCGAAATTTCGAGCCTCTTTACAAACTTCTCTGTACTACGTACGGGTAGCGACATCTGGCGGTTTTAACATCTCTCTAGAATGTTGTGAATTTGAGATGTTAAAATAATTTAAGCTCTTACACCTAGAACACAGGTTAATTTCTAGGTCAGGCTACGTTTTTTACTCTTACTTACGTTAAAATTGAATAGTCAGATACCTCTTATTTTATGAATAAAGTTTACCTTACTCAATTAATCTTATCGAGGATCCTCAAAAAAAATCCGGACATGTGCCAATTATAGGATTTCTGATCAAACGATTACAAACGTTAGACTTACTTGAGACTTAGTTAGCAAAATGTGTAAAGGCTAAAGGGCTAATAATACGTTAACGATTATTTAAAACCAGTCCTCTGCATGAGTGCTAGGTTTTTAGAATAAGACTTATCGGTTCATTAAGCACTTGGAGTTATGCCCATTTCTTCTCCACAAAGATACCTTGAAGTGGACATATAAGTTCAAGTTTTAACTTTAATTAGGTCACTTTTCCTATGCTAAAATATATAAAAAATATTACTACTTTACCGACCAAACTAAAAGTAAATCTGACATTACAGAAAACGTTGTAAGTGCTTACGAAAATTTAAGTATTCATGATATTATAACATGCAATGTTACTTATCTGTTGTGTAATGCAATAAATAAAATAAAATAAAAATAAAATATCCTCCATAGTCTCCAGACCTCGCTCCTGGACACTTTTATCTGTTTCCGAGATGAAAAGAATATCTAAGAGGCCACAAATTCAACGATGATGATGCAGCGATCGCAGCAGTACAAGGTTTTTTAGAGAATCAAGATGAGGATTTCGATTTAGTAAAGGAATTTTAGGTTTAGAAAAATGCTATAAGCAATAAGGCCGCCAATTGTACTGCATTTTTGTAAACATGAAGTTTGTGTTTTTCCTGGTACAATAAAGAATATTCTTATCTTGTCTTATATGCGATAGTGTACACAACTAAATGGTGACTATGCTGAAAAATAAAATAACATTTGGTAAAAGTTAATTGCACCTTATTCATTCTCACTACTTATTGAAGCCCCCTAATATACTTAAGTCTTAACTGAAAAGATAGTTTGTTAACGCTATGGAACATCAATGCTCGTGTAAGTGCAAGGTAAGTCGCGAAGACGGCTTTTCATCAATAAAACATCGGGGCGTAAGTGGAAAGCCTTGTCCCTGCTATTTTCTTATACAAAACCGCCATATTGTTTCAGGCCTAAGGCGGAGACGTTTTGCGGTGATGTGGAAATTTATTATTAAATTTCCTCGCTTGCACAATCAATCACGATATGATTGATGTGATTGTAAAAAATATATGAGTATTTTTGATAAATGTGGTCCAAGGCTTTGCTAGATAATAACATTACGGTCATTTTATATACATTTTAGTCCTATACTTAGTTTTTGTAATACGTGTAGCCAGTGGAAATATTGACAAGATTTGTTTTTTTTTTCAAGAACTCCAAGTATTTTTAAAACCGTCAAAACACAACCTAAAGCCAAGTGTGATTTTATACAAACTACAAGAAATATACAAAACCGGCTGAGTGTGAGTCGGACTAGGGATCTCAAACAGAATTTAATAAAAAATATGTTGCTTTTAGGGAAACTCGGTTCGCTGATTCAACTCGCACTTGACCATTTTTTTTTTCTTCGATTGCATTAGGAAAAAGACGGATACTTATTTTACAATCATAAACAAACAACTCTTTAGGTAACGGCAACCAAAAACGACCTATTAATAATTAGGACTTAACTTAATCTTAATCTATTTACAACCATAATTATCCAATTTATATGCTGCCCCACCTTACATGCGCCGTTACTGCAACATTCTAAGTCGTGTCATTTTACTGAACGAGCTAAACTTTCCGCGATTTACCTATCTCGAAATCTGCACTTAATCATGTGAATTGGCGTTTCTGTACGGGACATACGAGATAAGTTAAATGCTACCTGGTTGGTACTGGTAGCATATCCCCTTCATATCAATATGCCTATTATGTCGCTACGGGACTCGGTATTATCGATATAATCGGATCATTAGATGAGCACGCAATCTAATGGCCGCTTTAAGGGGATCCACTGGGTAAACTAGCGCCACGCCACCAATGAAAAGAAAAATCCTCTTTTACATATCGTATTTGCAAGAAGTGTCTGTACAATCTCTTAATCATATTAACAGTGATTTTTAGGACCCACGACAAAGAACCTAGGATCACGAACCTGGGACTAGATAGCATTTCCGCCAAAAACGGCCGTTTTGGGCGTTAATGTTATCTGGTCCTATGTTATTTGCCTTAGGTTCACGGCCAAGGGTCCATGGGTCATGGGCCTTTTATGTACAATAAAGTATTCACTATCTCTTTATATCTAATTATCTATCTGTTAACATGATTGAGAGATTGTACAGCCACTTTTTGCAAATTCAATTTGTGAAAAATTATATGATTTTTTTTTTCTTATTCCGCCCTTTTTTCCTTACGTTACTCCCTGGAGCCCAGGCCCAGGCCCAGTGTTTCATCGGGAAACTCCAATATTCATATTTTGAATTTTACAACTAAACTGCACTATCATGGTTTATCGTTTAACCCACTTGTTATTATTTATTTTCATATAGGCACAAAATAAACTTAAATATCTCATGTTTATTATTATATGTATTATTATACAGCGAAAAACCCGACTTATTAAAAATCAAACAAGGCCTTTGTTGAATTTTAAAACTCAGCACGCGGTACTTCTCGTTGAATTTCTTGTAGATAAGTTCGGCCCCTCCAGCTGTGGTACGTCTATGGTTCTTACTAAATCCAACATTAGTCATTACTAAAGCCGTCGAAAAGCAATGGACGAGATTGGAAGGAGACCGGGAGGGTTGGCATGACTGGAAAGAGGTCACTGCCCAGCAGTGGGCTCCATAGATAGATGAAACTTCGGGCGCTAAAATATCACTGAAAGTTAGGCACTAGTTACAATGTGGAAACACAGATAAAATAATACCGCCAATTCTATACCACTACTTAGATATAAGAAACTATTTGTAATATATTTCACCTGGTTGTGCAATAAAGTGTTCTCTGTCTATATATATCTATCTATCTAATATTCAACATTAAAGTCATTTTATTTTCGAATATTTTCAAGGGAATTTCTCATGCAGAATCTGCATTTCTGTGCTCTAGTTTAACCACCTCCAGTCATGACCTATACAGAATGTGACACATACGCAATCACAGTCAATGAACTGATTTAAAATATTAGCACTTACTGGTTAGCATATTGGGCAACGTGGGTGGACCCCAAATGCCACCGTGATTTAATTTTACATAATGCGTAAGCCTTAATAGTTGAATTAAATTGCGCTACATTTTATTCAGTACTAACTGTCAGTATCGACTTAACATCGACCGTGCATGGGTAAATAAATAAGAGTAAGATATGCAATTAGGCGATATTTAATCAATTTAAAAGTTTTTCCCATATAAAAGTGGTTTGTATTGACGAGATGAACCCTCCATTTTCTGATGTGGGCTTTTAACCCCTTGCATAAAATTTTCGAGCAAACATTGCTACATAGCTACAATCAATAAAAAAATTAAAACATTTGCGAGGTCGCCCCACTCTCAGATATTGAAGAGATTATTATCTAGTTACTCCATAGCATTGCTTACTTTCAGAAGTCTGTTCAGCAATTGTTTAAGCTTTCACACTTTCAGGGCAAAGTGGTATCTAGGTCGTATGTAACAAGGTCGCTTTTAATACTGGAACAATTTGATTTAATTTGAAACGGGCGAGCCGTTTGATTACTTAAGAAAATTGCGGTCAGTATCCACAGGGCACCATTATAGTATGCATTTACATTACATGTGTGGAGTTTGGCGCGAATTATTTATTATGCAGCTGCAGGTGAGGTACAGCATCTCGCGCTAGTACAGTCGGGTGCACATAAACCCTTACACGCAGTGGCGTAACTATACCATCTGAGGCCCGTGGCAAGTTCATTTTGGCAGCCTTGCCACCCTATAGTTACACCACTGCTTACATGTGAGTAGCAAAATCTTCCGTAACGCTGCGTAGAGTGGGCGTAAGTAAAGGTGGTGTTGACTGTACTAATTGTATGGATTTTAATTATAATTTGCAATACATCATATTCACAATATATTTGACAAAATCGGCGATGTCACGAAATTAAATAAAAAATTATCTAATTAAGTTTCATTACATGTTTGATATACTTAGTTGCAAATCGGCCGTAGTTCATTAAATTTTTTTTTTATCGTGTGAACGCCTTTTATTTAGGGCCATTAAACATTGAAAACTGCTGTGCAAGTGAGTACGAGATGCTCTGGTAATGTGTACTTGCGCCAGCTAATTACTACTCGTAGTCTGTAAGCGGCGTAGGGCATAAAGTCCGTCACATACTGGCGCGGTCGCGGCACGTTGCCCACACAAAACAAAAACCGGCCCATACAAAACAAAAAGCTGCATGGGTAGGACGACGACGCTAGTCGCGCGTTTGAAATGTCAAAAGTCGCGTCTTTCCAGTACAATCATTGTCAAACTCATGCTACCCATAGAGGATCCGAGACACATAGCAGGTGTAAATCCGCCACGAGTAGCGGTAGAGGCTTTTTCCGGTTGAAATTGTGTAAAAAGCGTTTTGTCAAAGTTGTCACATAGCCTTGACAGCGCAATGACGATAAAACAAATGTCTGACAGAGCACAAGAATTTGGAACATGCGGAGCATGACACAGACATTCACATAATAAAGAATGCCCCGCGCATCGCGTACTTGCGAAGTAACCGCTTTATGGCATGAATAAAACATTGACACCTATTGTTGTGTATTATAATTTTCGCCAACGCCAGTACTTACCACTCCAAATGAGTTCACGGAAGGTCGGCTTCTGTCTGATGTTATGGTTAGTTACATTAATTATAGTAGGTAAATTGGTGTCGATATCGCTCAGACTTTGGAACAAAATGTAAAGGTTGACCTGCCGTACAGTGTACTGTCGACAGCACGTCAACATTTATCAGGTTAATAACATAACATAAACTCACGCCTGTATCCCAGAGGGGTAGGCGGAGACCAGGGACTGCCACTTGCTACGATCCTGACAGATCACTTTCGCTTCCTCAACATTCATTAGTCGTTGCATGCACGCACGACGGTTTCGGGTACTTTTTATCTTGCCCTTTGTTAATACAGCCTCTATTTGGTCGAAGTATGTCCGTCTGGACCGTCTCTTACCGGCCCTTCCGTCCACATTCGCTCGATATATTTGTTTTGTCAATCATTCTTTCTTCCTTAATAACGCTAGGTTTATTAATAAATGTTATTTGTAATGGTTTTTTTTTTTTTTGCAAAAGCCTATTAAAAAAACTAGTTGTTTTTTCATCGGTGACGCTAATAGCTCCGGGTCGCCCCTTAAGGGGCTTCATGCAGTAACACCAGCGACACCAACGGAAAAAAAATCGTTTTACAGATAATTTTTGCAAAAAGTGTCAGATCAATCACCCAATCGTGTTATTTTCATATTTTACGTCTCGCTTCTTGTGTGCAATAAAGAATATTCTTATCTTATCTTACTGATGTTTAGGACCCACTGCCAAGAACCTAGGACCACGGAGCTGGGAATAGTCATGGCATGTACCATGCCAAAAACGGCCGTTTCTGGCATTTATGCTATCTAGTCCAGGGATTTTTGGGCTTAGGTGATTTAGGATTTTTGGGTTTGGGCTCCGTCCGTCTGTCTCTTTATCTCGGGAACGCATAGTATCGACTTGAAATCATATACTCAGGTATATTGTCTTTGAATTTCGGGATAAGCTCGGATGAAACTTGATTCCTGAACATTTATAATATGTAAGTACCTAAAAATTCGTACGGATCCCTCATTGGGAGAGTGCGACTCGCACTTCGCCTGTTACTATTGGTCGCGCTAGTGTTACTGCTCGGAGCCCCTTAAATAGTTCTTCTGTACCTATTATCTAGAGTAATACATAATATAAGTCGGTGCGATACCGTTGTCCTTACACGGATGATTGGCAACCAAGATCGCAAGAAACGCCTGATTATAAGCGCAATGGGGAACTTGCGTGTAACTTAGATTGGAGTGACATTGCTTTTTTACCATAGAAATCACTTAAAAACTTAGGAAACATTTAAAAATAAAACAATAAAAATATTTATTTCGGTTTTTCGGGATCACAATTATTTTTTTTTACTAATAATAAACCTCTTATAACAAAATCCTTATTAGATTTATCTTTTTCATTGAATTCTGAATGTTTTCTTCTAATTTTGAACATGCATACAAACATTATTTTAAGAGATAACTCAAATCATTATATATGAGGCGTTACGTGCAAGTCGTGACGTCACAGATAGACCCGATTTGTATGGTGCATTTTTGTACCTCTTGACTATACTGAGTTTCCGACAGGTCATGTTTTATTATGAAAAGTATTAGCCGTACAGAAATAAAATTACCGCGTTTATTTATCTTTTAACATAGTCTCTCCGATTATATTGAAACATCTCTTAGTGCAAGTTCCCCGTTGCTAAATGCTTTAATAACATCAGGAAGCTTTGGAACAACGAATCGATTTGACACCCATAATGTTAAAACCTTGTTTGTCTTCTGCATCCAAGGTATGAAACATGTTTCTTCTTTTTAACCGACTTAAAAAAAACAAGGAGGTTCGTAATTCGGTAGTATATGTTTTATGCATGTGCAGCGATAAGTTTTTTCATCTAAACAGATTTTATTGTTATTATTTTTTGTTAGAAAGGTAGCTCATGGGTACCATGAGAAGATCATCGAACTTTTATTTTTAGTGCGCTTTCCTCAAAACAGTTTTTTTTATAAAAAAAAAAGTAGTTATAGCCTCGATATACTTTTGTTTTTGGGGCTCTGGTAGCGCAGCGCTAGAATGCCGGCCTCACATTCGGAAGGTCGGGAGTTCGCGGCTGTACATGCTGTACACTTTATTTTCTAAATTATCGTTCATATTGCAAAATGTCACATGTAAAAAAAATACGATTTTTTGTTTTTCATCGAAATACTAAATTTGAAGAAAATTGAGTCGTATTAGTATACACAGCTAATTAGACCGAGGATTACGATGTCTTGCACGTGTGACAGAATCAATTTTATACAATTTCGATGAAAAAACAAAAATTGTATTTTTTTCACATGTGACATTTTGCAATATGAACGACATTTAGTAATAAGTGGTAATACCGTGAAAGAAAACCTCGTAAGAAAACTCTAGTGTCTAAGGTGTTAACATACCTCATCGCTTGCTACGTACAATAGCCCAACATGAGGCTAAGTGCAGAAATGTCAGGTCTATGTTTTTTTCTTTTTAGGGTTCCGTGATTCGAAAGGAAAAAAACGAAACCCCTACAGGATCACTTTGTTGTCCGTCCGTCCGTCCGTCCTGCTGTCCGTCGGTCTGTGTGTCAAGAATCATCTCAGGAACCCGTAGAGGTATCGAGTTGAAATTAAAACCATATAGTCATGTCTACAGTCCCTTAAAGCTGTGAAAAATTAAAAACTTCTAAATCAACGTAAAAAAATATATGGCCGTTTATGCCGCAAGAAATGTATATTTCGACGCTCAAGGGAATCAAAATTTATAGGGCACTTTCCGTTGACCTAGAACTATGAAATTTGTTAAGTAATATCGACGTATACTACAAATGTAGGGAAAAATATGGAAACTATTTATTTGTAATTAAATCTTAAAAAAAATTTCTTTGAAGTTCGGGAAAAGCTCGGAAAAAACTGAGAGACTCGATTCCTGAACTATTTATAATATGTAAGTACCTACAAGTTTGTACGGAACTCTCGGTGGGCGAGTCCGACTCGCACTTGTCCTGTTTTTTACATTAAGTGGATTCTCAATTTTTTTAAATTACTGCTCAAATTCATTTTCTACTTGAGTCCCATGTCAGGCCCGATAAACAAACTTCGCGTCACGAAAAATTCTAAGCCCAAACAAGCTAGGGACTGTGGGTTCGAATCCTGTTTCCCGGAATTTTTACTTCTATGTGAAATTGGCTCAAAAATTACGATCAGAGCAAGATAAAGACTTCTTATCAATTGAACAAGTACTGCAAAAATATCCGGTAGAGCTTAAGGGATACACAGTCCAAACAACTATGTAATCGCGAAAAAAATATATTGTTCCAGTACCGTTTTTGATAATGATCTTTCGCGATTTCACAGTTTCACAATGCAAAGCCGCGAGGAGCGAAAAGTTTCTTACATATAAACATTTAATGTACTTATAAGCAGAGTAACCATTATGTTCCACATTTCTGAAACACCCTATGTGAACATACATCTTCTAAAGCCCATAGCTACCTTAAGCTATAACATTTATTTGTCAGATACCAAGTGCATACATGCATAAACTTCCCTTCATCTTCTCCACGTGTCTAAACCAACGCAACATCCTTTCTCAATTCTAGTCACGCTAATACTTGGTATCTAGAAGATAAAAAGTACCCGAAACCGGCGTGCATGCATGCAACGACTAATGTTCCATACATGTTGAGGAAGCGAAAGTGATCTGTCAGGATCGTGCCAAGTGGCAGTCCCTGGTCTCTGCCTACCCCTGTGGGATACAGGCGTGAGTTTATGTATGCATATGTGTATGTACCAAGTATTAGATTTACCTGAAATGCCAGTAAATCTTCCTGGAATGTTTCGTATAAAGGATAATCCAAAAATAGATCATCAAAAAGCATCTCATTATATTCGGCCTTTCGAGATTTCATTTATCTCTGTTTCAACCATCTGGGCCCGGGTTTTGTCATCCTTAAATGAATATGAAATCAATTACAGCCGCCTCAATGAAAATGGTATAATAAAGGGCAAAAGGTAAGGCCACCTCTGGCAGTGTGGACAAATTACTTCAATGAAATTTAAGACTGAGATATGTAGGTATACACATGTAAGTGGATCATAGATTGACTCTTTTGTCGCAACCAACATAATGTTTACCTGCTTCCGAGTAATTCTAGAACAGAATCTAAGCAGCACAGTCGACAGCACATCAACCTTTACGAGTGTGCACTCTAATCAATTACGTTAAGGGCAACTTTGCTACAAAAATGTAAAGGGTGACTTGCCGTCGACTGTACTACGCAATAAAAGTAAAATTAGTACCGGGTGTGCATTATGAAAACAGAGGACGTGGGTTAGATTCCCACTGGAGGTCGTTTAAAGACATAGCAAAATGAACGTGCCCGACAGTAGCTATCGAATACGCTAGTTTGTTTTAAAAAAAAACGCACTTTTCAAAAAATCCAGATACAAACTCGAATCTATTGGAATTAGTAGCCATCCAATCATTGGGAAGCTGGGATCCCTTCAGGAGGCCTGTAGTGACATCAGAGCACTGCTGGCCTTCTGGAAAGAGATAGGCTGGCTGGAGTGAGCTCACAGCTTTGCTACGTACAATGGCCCAACCATGAGGCTAAGTGCGGAAATCTCAGGTCTAACTAACTAACTAGTAGCCATCCATAGCCGTACGTGCGTGCCGCGTGTCCGTGCGTCATTGTTCTGTTAGACAGAGAGGCGGTACAGTGATCGCGCATTTTGTTTTAAACAAGATTTCTCAGTTCGAAACAAGATTTGTCAACATTTTTTTTTATTTACGTCTATACTTAAAAGTAATAGTCTAAATAGATGCCATTTTAAATTACTAATTAGATAACCGCGGCTTTCAAAACACCTAGAAATTAGCGTGTATACCTGGAGCTTTCTTCAGCTAAACATTTATGTCTGTTTTTATTACCCCATAAAGAGACGCGTAGGCCAGAGAAAGAAATCCTGGTTGAGAGACCGACGGGAGTGGACTGGAATCGTAAGTGGCGCTGTGATCTTCCGAATTGCAAGAAACAGAGTTAATATATGCGGCGCAGACTGCCAACCTTCGCTAGTCTGAGAGGGACGGTACCCACGATGCAAGCTTGCTTAGTATGGGGCCACAGAAAAAGTCATTGTCTAATTTGATTTACTCTTATTATTGCAAAAAGGCAACCTGAGCTATTTCAACCAGCAGAAGAAGGAAAACCTTTTTCTGCCAGCACCTACATGATAGTGGTTGGCTCTATAGCCGGGATATAGGCTACATGAGTCATACAAGAGCACATGATTGACGCTCTCCCCAGACGTAACAGTTACCGTGACCGAACCCGGTCGGAAATAATCATCATCATCATCATCATAATGGTGCATCCATACCGCAGTAAATTTTTACTGAAATAACATAAAA
Source organism: Yponomeuta malinellus (assembly GCA_947308005.1). Taxonomy (NCBI): domain Eukaryota; kingdom Metazoa; phylum Arthropoda; class Insecta; order Lepidoptera; family Yponomeutidae; genus Yponomeuta; species Yponomeuta malinellus. The sequence goes on along the minus strand of OX371008.1, from coordinate 7,501,110 downwards.
TAACTACAATAAGTATGAAAAGTCTATCAGGTTTAAAAAATAAAATGGTTCCGTGATCAGAAGAACGTTTGTATTATGTGGGTTCAAGTATCCATGATTTTATTAGCAAACCACTCGCTGAAGATGAAAGAAAATATCCTAAGGAAACCAAAGAGGCTGAGCTGTTCACATACCTCAGTGCCACCCGCAGTGGGCACGTATGACGTATAAGTTCCATTATTATAAGTATATACTGGCTGATTTCTAGCTAGTTTGTAAGCCGCGGTTACGTAATTAGTAATTAAAAATTGAATCTATTTAGACCATATTAAATAAATAAAGAAAATAAAAAATAAATTAAAAAAAAATACTTTTAAGTATAGACGTAAATTTAAGACCAAAATAGTTGAGAAATCGTATATCGAGTTGAGAAATGTTGTTTAAAAAAACGCACAAATAATGAGTACCGCCTCTCCGTCTTACAGAACAATAACCCGCGGACCTGTGGCACGCACGCACCGCTCTGGATGGCTACTTATGGTTCTGACAGATTCGAGTTTGTATCGAGATATTTTTGAAAAGTGCATGTATTAAGAAAACACACTAGCGTATTCGGGAGCTATTATCAGGCACGTTCATTTCGCTATGTCTTTCAACTGTTGGAACCTTCCTGTGGCTCCAAGGTTTGCGCAGTGGCTGGTCAAAACATTATCTCGGAGATCCGGTGATTTTTGATAAAAGGTTACTTTACCAATAACAGTTTTGATCATCTAACAGTTTCCGTTTATTGAAACATTTCTAAGATACAATAAGTATATCAAAACAGGCCCAAAATTCTCACATCACAATGTTGCTTTTAAGACTTCTACAAGACAACTCGACAACTTCTTTTCCAAAGTCTGTTTTATGTTTTTTCTGAATTTAAATTTCAACCAACGACAGTATAAATTACCACAGACTTTCTTACAATAAAATTCCATCTTTCCAACATCATCATCATCAGCCATTTGACACTCAATGCAGGAAATAGCCTCACTCATGGTTTTCCTAACCATGAAGGATTTTACCATAATCGCCACCCTTGGCAGGCGGGTTGGCGATCGCAGTATGCGGTTGGAATCTCAGGAAAACGCTGCTGCCCGTCTCCTGGTAATTGATTTCCTTAGTCGCCTTCTACGACATCCACGGAAGGAAATGGAGTGACGCTATTCTTAATCCGGCGCCACACGGATCAACCATCATCGGATTCCAACATCAACCCACACAAAATTAATGGTGTCTATCATATGCCAAAATGGTATTTACTAAAACTAAAAGAGCGGTGCGGCTCGACCGACTCTATAAACTGCAAAGTACGTTGTCGCTAAAGTACATAGGCTATTATAAATTTTTACTGTAACGAAATTACCTTGCATTGAAAACTCGTGGCTACTCTGTAAATTTGTTTGTTTAGGGTTCCGTACCTCAAAAGGAAAAAACGGAACCCTTATACGATCAAATTGTTGTCCGTCTGTCCGGCCCTCCGTCCGTCTGTCTGTCTGTCAAGAGTAAGACTTAAATAGTTCTAATTTTATCCAACTACCCACAAATTCTAACACATTAATAACTGCAACCTAAAGGTCAGGACTAATCAGTCAGGACTAACATATTTTCGTACAATCCTCGCTTTTAGAGTTACATAGTTTATCGAAAGAACCCTAAATTACACACATATTTTATGCTGGTTAGAATGCTGCAGTAGTTCGAACCCGCTTCAGTACGATATTGTAAAAATATAGATCATCATCTTGGACGCCCACTGCAGGAAATAGGCCTCCCTCATGGTTATGGATGGATATGGATACAATATATTTACAATTTTAATTGTATTTTTACCTCAGCACTTGCTACGTACAATGCTCCAACTATGAGGCTAAGTGCGAATATCTCAAGAGTAACTACACAACTACAATGCCAACATTGTTCATAGTGAGCTGGGTCATGCCAATGTAGTTAATATAGATAAAAGCAGAGTCTGCCCTGTCATCTTAGCCCGGCTGGTCTTGTTGAGCCACTTCACGTTCCTAAACTTGCCCATGTGTAATAGCGTGATTGAAATAATGGAGATCTCTTTTATTTTGCCCGTTAAAAGTGAATCCATTGAGGAAAGATTTGACTCATTCTTGACAGGTTGTTATAATAACAACTGGTTGACATTATGAAATAGGCTCAAAAGTTGAGCCAGAAGATTGATGGTGACATTCTGCTCAGTAGGTTAAAACTGTAGCAATTAAGACGCATAAAACTTTTGAAGTGCATCATTAGTTTGATATTTTGTGGAGAAGTCAGCTTCGCGTCTGTATTTATGGGACTACTGATGGAAAAATATGACCGTCGTAGTTTTTTCTACATAATACATCAGGGCCCAGCGCGAGGCGATTCTCATGCAGTCGACAGCACATCAACCTTTACACGCGTGCACTCTACTCAGTTACGTTACGGACGACAATGAGAAAAAAATGTAAAAATGCAGCTGTCAAGCTGCCGATTATACAGCCGTAGTTTGGTTTTAATTTACAAACGACATCGACAAAAAATCAAAGCCACATTAGACTTCCTATAGAGCCTTGTCACAAGGCTCTTATTGCTTTTTGATTCAATCAATAAATCAGTCCACTGCTGGACGTATACGGGCTGTTAGATTGATTGAACCTTTTGATTCATTTATTCTTAATATTATTATAAACACGATGTAATCTCTATTTGTGTCACATAAACATACTACAGTACCATTGCTGCATTATGCATAACCGAATTAAAACAATTAGTACAATATGATCCGTTATGCATGTATAAATTATGTTTTGTCCCGTGCCCAGCAGTGGGTAAGGTTTAATAAGTAGATTATGTACCATAAATTATTCATAATATGGCATCATCATTATCAGCCATTTAACGTCCAGTGCAGGACATAGGCCTCCTTTGTGGTTTTTATAACCATGAGGGGTTTTGCCATAATTGCCACGCTTGGCAGGCGGGTTGGCGATCGCAGTATACGGTTGGAATCTCAGGAAGACGCTGCTGCCCGCCTCTAATTGATTTCCTTAGTCGCCTTCTAAGACATCCACGGAAGGAAATGGAGTGATAGGTTAATCCGGCGCCACACGGATAGTATGTAAATTAATTTAATCGGAGAGCTTAACCAACATCTTTGCAGTTTAGGGAGAACAAAAGAAAGCTTTTTCGAAAAAGTTAAAGGTAAGCTTTTTTGGTTTTGAGCCCTAATGATCACTTTTTACACGATAAGTCACTTTTTGCAAAAACGATCTGTGAAAGAAAATACATTTTCTTTCATTGGTGACGTTAGTGAAAGTCATGGAGCCCCATAAAAATATAGTTTATACACGCTTTTTTCTGGGTAGTTTGAAAGCCTGGGTTATGTAGTTAGTTATGAGTTATGAGAAATCTTGTTTCGAATTGAGAAATCTTGTTTAAAAACATGCAGTATGAAAACTGTGTATGTATGTATGTATGCGACGGCAGCGGAAATGCGTTTCTTTTCTTGTTCAGCCAACAGCAAATCCTACAGATACGAGCACTCTAGTTATCTAAGTTAAGGGTGACTACACGCAAAGGTCGATTAAGTAAATATCGACTGTCACATACTGTGTGTGTGTGTGTGTGTGTGTGTGTGTGTGTGTGTGTGTGTGTGTGTGTGTGTGTGTGTGTGTGTGTGTGTGTGTGTGTGTGTGTGTGTAACATAATCCCCATACACAATCAGGAATGAATGGTTCTACTTGTAAATACGAAAAATTTTTGCTAGGGAGAAAACTTCGAAATAGCGAAAAAAATATCACGGCATTACAATATACCACGCATAAAACCTATTAGGTTTTTGTGTTTTAGCTGTTAATAATTTGAAAGAATTTTATATTGTGTCATGCATGATTGAATAAAAAACCGGCCAAGTGCTACTCGGACGCGCGCACCGAGGGTTCCGTACTCGCGCTTGGCCATTTTTTATTATTTTTCGTTAGAATATATAGTAAGTCCCACAATCACGCCAAGTTTGATGCCTGCATGTAGGTATTACCGTTTAACGATAGAGCATAAACAAAAAAAACACGTTTGTTGTATGGAGACCCTCTTATCTTTTTAATTTTATTTTTTATTTTTTTATTTTAATTCTTTGTAGCACTAATTACATTGTAAGTGTACAAGGGCGTGCTTAATGCAAGATTTATTTGTAACATTTATTTGTTAGGTAATCCACCGTAATACCACATATTCTGTGAAAATTCCAACTAACCTGTTATGGTTGGTTTCAAAGATAGAGGAGTCCTTTAAAGGTCGGAAGGACGGACAGCCAGACAGACGGACAGACAGATATACAGACAAACAGACGGACAGACAGACAGACAGACAGACCGCGGCGGCAGAGTAATAGGCAATACATTGTAATGCCGCAGCAGGTGCCTATTTATTATAATTTATTTATTATATATCATCATCATCATCAGCCATTTGACGCCCACTGCAGGACATAGGCCCCCTTCGTGGTTTTCATGACCATGAGGGGTTTTGCCATAATCGCCACCCTTGACAGGCGGGTTGGCGATCGCAGTATGCGGTTGGAATCTCAGGAAGACGCTGCTGCCCGTCTCTTGGTAATTGATTTCCTTAGTCGCCTTCTACGACATTCACGGAAGGAAATGGAGTGACGATATTCTTAATCCGGCGCCACACGGAAAATATATAATTTAAAGTTATACGTATTGAGGAGTAGAACCCCTCAAACAAACAGTTTTGGATGTTCAAATGGATTTTCTTACCCATGTAGTAAAGGCACAGAGTAATAAGGTTAACCTCACGACAAAAGGCCTAGGGAAGAAGTGGGGTCGTAAATGATTTCCGGCGCACTCGAGCAACATTTCTGCTCCAAATGTGACTTATGTGCGAAACGGGAATAACTTCACAATTTTTAAGCCTATTTTACCTTACTAAGACGTCGGCGCCTAATAACTTCTAATAAGTCACTTGAAATCTGAGATTACACAAGCAAATCTAAGATACGGTATGATAGTTTTATAATCTAGGATTAGTGGTCATATAAAGTGCAAAATTGTGTCAAAGACAGCTCAACAGATTGAACTAGGTTGGTTCATTATTTTCTTGTGCATAAAGTCATTGACTGCCCCGTTGGACTAGCCGTCCCAACTGGGGGCCGCCGTACATTTGTAGAAATGGCCTCAGTCTGGGTGTATTTGGGTATTTCTCCAGAAGAGGCAAAAATGGCTGACTTCGGTGGTCGTTTTTTTTTTCGTCTTTCGGGAATTTTATCGATTGTTTTGGATAAAGGGCTAAAAACTATAAATCATGATATATTTTGGGTAGCCAGATTCTCGGTTATAAAACGAAATATTTAAATCACCGAAATCAGACTACACCGAAATCAGAAAACTGTACACCGGAATCAGACTACCAGCACCGAAAGCAGAAAAACTAACACCGAAATCTGACTACCTGCACCGAAATCAGATTGTAAGCATCGACATCAGGAAATAATTCACTGGAATCAGAAAATGACCAGAGAATCATTTAACGTGCCAAAGTCACAATTTGATACCAGTGATGTTAGGCATTGTCTAGTAATTAAAAGAGGATATAATAAATAAAAACCGGGCAGATATAATCAATCAACTTTTTTATTGTAATTCTCATACATTATTAAGCTCTAAAGTACCTACTTCTTTTACCTAAAATCACATTTTTTCAGTCAGTTTTTCTCATCTATCAGTCTGTCAGCTCGTCATGCAAGCGCTAAAAATCTAACACGAATTGCGTGAGTAGGTAACTATTTCTAGCTAACTAATCTAGAATGAAAAATAATAATCCTTCCAAAAAAAAGTGGCAAAGTTTTATCAAAACTCGCAAGAAAGACTATACATTTTTGTCTCAGTATAGCCTTGTTTTTATAAAGTGACTACACCAAAAACAAAAAGCATTTCGAGACACCCTTTATTTGGTTTTAACATGGCATAATTAGTTATGCAAGAGATAAATGATTTTAACAAAATTACACATTGGTACTATGCGAATTTTACTTCCGGACTTTATTTTATTCCATTTTAACGTTTTTTTTCATGAAAAGCGAATTTAACATTACTCAACTTCAAATGCCATAAAATGGAATAAAATAATCTACGTAGGTAAAATGTGTTTTAATAATAATCAAATAAAAATTCTACAAACAAAACTTTCCTTAAACTTAAATCAGTCTTATGAACATATTTGTTTAACATTGTCGATAACCTTATTATAAAATTTACTTAGCAAAATAGTCTTTTGGACTTATTCAACACAAAATGTTGTGTAAACATTCAAAGATATGTTTTTATTATTATTTTTTATGCTACGGTTTGTACTTTTCAATAATAGTAATTGAGATAATTAAAAAATCGACAAACATAACTTTCCATAAATTTTTTTCAGACTTAAATCAGTCTTCGGAAAATATTTATTTAACATAAAGATAAAACTTACTAAGAAAAATATATCTTTCTTAAAAATATTGTCTTTTATACTTAATTTATGAGGTAATACAAATTACAGGTAAAGATAGCTTTACAATCTTCCCTTCCATCTTCCTTTTTAAGTAAAGCTGTCTGTCTTTTACCTTAAGTCGTTCATAAAGGACTGGATCACTCTTGATTTTTACTTTCCTAGCACGCTCCTTCAATCTCTTTCTTTCTTTTTGTTCCTGTTTTTTTTTCGCAGCTTGTTTTTGCTTTATTTCCTCCATGGTCAGCTGAAATAGAATAGAGTGGTAGGTAGAGTAGGTTGATGTAGAGCCTACTGTACATACCTACATAAACGTACACACCGACTGACCACAAACTATAAGAAAACTATGTTAAAGAAATGTACACCCACTTTCTTTCTTGTAGGTACTTTAAACTTGCAATTGTTGACACATTCACATAATTCACAAATACAGACATAATAAGCACACACGTACACATGAAAAAATGTACACACGAATAGGTACACATGTTTCACATTTCCAAGTTAACTAACAATCTAACTGAAATCAATTATGACAGAAACAACATATGTATTTTTGTCGTTATTATTAACAGTAAAGAAAATATCTACACGTGTAAAACTATTCATAGGTTTCCACACGATGTTTTCTTTCACAGTTAGCGATTAGTTTAAAAAAAAAAACAAATGCGCATATCCTACTTGAAACTTACATGTAAGGAATCTGACCTCGGTTCTCTAAAGTCGAACGAAATACACTGAAATCAGGCAAATTTGACTTCGGTGGAAGTTTTTCTGACGTCGGTGCTCAAAAAGCCACCGAAATCAGGCACACCGAATTCAGAAAAGATACGTTTTTTCAAGTTCACTCTTAAACAACAACACGTATCAACCCCAGCTCAAGGCACTAGAAATTAGTCACTGAGATAAATTATACAGTAAGCACTAGATTTTACAGTCAACAAGTATTCTTTCCAATAACACCTCCACCGAAGTCAAAGTGTGCCCTGGACCAAATCTCAAGAATCAATTACTTACCCTGATATTTCCCAAGACTTTCATTCAGTCACCCGTCCGTTGACCTCGGGCGCTACGGCGTGACTGACAAAATGGCTCATCCACACCGCGAATTCCTAGAGTAATCAACGACCGAAGAAACGCTTGGTTCATAAGTGCCACCGGATTCAGGCAGAAGCAAGGGACACTCAAACATCTTGCTATTTTAGGCGAGCTATTGTTTAGATTCTTATGGTATTTAAATGAGAGGTACTTTAACTATCTGAGAATATGTGAACATAAATACATTCCCCGAAAACAGTCTGAGTTTTACAAAAATAATTATAAATTGTCAAGTTTTGGGTTGGGGACAAGCCACCGAAGGTCATTTTCAGCCATTTCAGATTTTTTTTCTGTTAGTTGCAAACGGTTTTCAGCAAAGTTTGCAAGTTCTCCAGGTAGACGAGGACCTAGAGGATACTGTTGTATTTTTTGCAGGGGTATATTTTGATAATCTGGACATGTTATGCGCCGGGCCGTCAAGTTCGGACCCCGTGGAGAAATGCCCATTTCATATTTGTGATATCCTTGCCTGGTTACCATAGCACAGGGTATTCTAGTTTGAGACCAGGTCAAGTGATTATGTTGTGTGGAAGTTACTATTATGTATTGGTTTTTGTGTCCAGTGTGAGTAGATTTGCGGAGTCTGCATTTTGACAAAATGTATATATCAATCAATGACTCGATTACTTTTATTATGCTGACGGTACAGCTCACAGACGCCTTATTTTGTTCTGAATTGAGAATTTCACAAAGCAAATATAAATATATAATCTGACTTCAGATTTAACAAAAGCAAAAAGTAACATTTCTTTTCCGCAAATGCTTGGAGCAAGGGGAGTTCCCGAAACTATGGAAAGTTGCCTGGGTTATCCCAATTCTGAGACTCAAGATCAAACCAAGACATTGAAGAATACCGGCCTATATTCTTTTCGTTGCACTAACCCCTGCTGAGGACAATTTTAAAAACCTATTTAGAAGCTAAAAATTCCACCAATGACACGGTTAGCCAGAGGTCGCGGGTTCAAGTCCACGGCGTGGGTGGAATTTTTAGCTTCTAAATCGGTTTTTAAAATGCCCATTTCTAAACTATGCCAATTCAATAAGGTCTTAGAAAAGATCGTCTTCGATGAATTAGCTAGAGTGATATGATAAGATAATAAAATTTCATTAGAGTCTTTAATTTTTGTTTCTAAAGTTTGAATTTTTAATTCGGAGCGCTTCCCTGAACGATGTCTGACTTATCTACCTTAAATAGATGTTTGCTTTTGAAATTATGAGAAAGTAGAATTCTATTTAATTTTTATTTATTTAAATTACTGTTTATTTCTGAAATAAAAAAAAAAACAATAAAGTCAAGAACGGGTCTGGACGAAACTCACCTATCTTAGTTTCTTTTCTCAATTCTCAATTCTGAAGCCAGTATCTGGTATAATATAACGTATCTTTCTTATTTTGCTTTGATCAAAGTCTATGTTGAATAAAACTACTCCCTGCTTGGTGGCGAAAGAAAAACCGCTCTAGACTTGTTTTAACAAACTTTTCAAAGCGGAAACCGGCATCCAATTAGTTCCCGCAAACTAATAATAAACATTGCAGACCAAGACTTTCTTTCATTCTTTTCTATAAGGGCTGTCAAAGGCTGTAGGTGCATCGAATAGATCGAATTGAATTTTATTTTTTATTTCCTTTTATTCAAAAAACCAATAGCTTTACGTTTCATAACATAAAGTAATGTCTAATAATTAAGGCCAGTAACAGGTTTATCTTTTTAAACTGATGGGATACCGTAAGGTTAGAGTTAAACATGAGCATCGGGCCATCCTACCAAACCAGTGCAACTTTCAGTTGTATGCTACATCATTAGAAAAAAAATCATAGAAGAAAAGAGAGATAGAGGAAGGTCACGAGAAGAAGGAAGGAGCAATTTCAAAATTTTAACTAAATTAAAGAGACGGTCTTTGTGTCGTGACGAACAGTCCACAGCACATCATTATTTACAATTGTGCGCTCTAATCACTTACGTTTCGTGCGAATTTGCGAAAAAATTTAAACATTGACCTGCTGTCACTGCGCTGTTGAAGAAATGGCCTACGTGAATGATGCTCCACCGAGAGTCCAACTATTCAATACTTAATAAGGTAACATATTAAGCAACCTTTACCTACATTTCTCTCTAAAGAGCAAACAATAAAATAAGTTATACCTATTAAAAAAATACTAATAACACGCTTTTGTCAATCATACAAAAACGAAAATAACATAGATATTTCTTAACCCAAGAGTATAGACGGCGGCCTTATAACTACAAGTGATCTCTTCCAGATAACCTTTAGTTGGACTGGATTAATACACTATACTACACATGGTTGAGAGTCATGTTTGGTTTGCAAAGTTTCATGTCCATGGTCGTGAATGCGGTAGTGTAGCGATAGAACGCCGGCTTCTCATTCGGGAGGTCAAGGGTTCGAATCCCGGCATGTACCAAAGTCTTTGTTTTCTAAGTTAAAGAGTAAAATGAAGATTTTTTTATGCATGTCATGACCCTTAAAATGTACTATGAGGGTAAAGGCCTCCTAGTTAGTCTCGAGCTTTTCTATCCATTTATCCCCTAACCCCTTAGGGTTATGAAAACCACGAAAGAGGCCTATGTCCTGCAGTGGGCATTGGGTGGCTGATGATGATGATGATGATGGTCCCCTAAGTTGCTTTCATTTATTATGGATAGTTCCGTGTGGCGCCGCATTAGGTATAGCGTCACTCCATTTCCTTCCGTGGATGTCGTAGAAGGCGACTAAGGAAATAAATTACCAGGAGACGGGCAGCAGCGTCTTCCTGAGATTCCAACTGCATACTGCGATCGCCAACCCGCCTGGCAAGCGTAGCGATTATGGCCAAACCCCTCATGGTTATGAAAACCACGAGGGAGGCCTGTGCCCTGCAGTGGGCGTCAAATGACTGATGATGATGATGATGATGATGATTATGGATATGAGCCCAGGATTCGGCTCGCTCGTAAGGTCGGCCAAGTCCTGTTTTCTGGTTAGCGAACAAATAAAATCATGCAATCGAAGGCCCGTTACGTGATGTTCTGTTCTGTGTTTATTCTTAAAAACAATGTGATGAATTAGGTACCTCTTAATCTAAGATAGAACATTGCATTCATCGACAGAAAATTGCAATGAAAATGGAATCGCCAACTACTGTAAACGAACTAAGTCACCTTTTTGAGCAAAACTGACCATTAATATCTACGACTGAAGGTATGTTTTTGGCTAAGGAGAACGAGATTAGTATGTTGATAAAGACAGGCAGACAGCCTAGAGACCTAGTCGTTGCGCAAGTAACTTGTATCATGCCCTTAAATAACATTCACACATCGACATAGGTACGCATACTTTGAAAGTAAAAACTGCTATATTTATATGCTTTTGTGAATGACCTGTATTAGCTAATTATCATTTAGTTCACTTCTTTGCTCGCTTTAAGATCTTGTGTTTGTAACCAATAACTAATTATATACGTATTATACCTTTCCCATTTCCCAAAGCCAACTTTTTTCTGAAAACTGGTTTGTCCCGTTTTGGTTATAATTTAATCAGTCTCGTTAATAACTCTACGCAGGTAAGTATGATCTATATTACAATCATATATCATTTCTTAACCCTTACTTGCATTGAATCTACTCCTGTGTGAATGAAAACAAACCTCCCTCTGAACAGTACTGTCAGACCAAAACACGCCAAAGACGATCTGCGCAACTTCCAAATATAGTCCACGTAACAAATCGTACGTCCGAGGTAAATACCAAATTTTCAAGCTAAATTATAATACGTATGACTATCGCGTCAAATTCGAGGACGAAAAGCATGTCAATCCTGACACGGACACTCCACCAGACTCTACACATTCAGTATCCTCAGCCCCGACTAAAAGTTGATGATATCATCCGATTCTCACAGCAATGGGGAAGGAGTAAGGTCGACGTTGACTACTTTATTTCGACGCCCAATGCACTTGCAGCCTCTACGTACGGGGGTAATATTGTCTCTAGTATAAAAGTTAGCGTTTGCCGCCAAACCGTATCACTTGCCGTAGTGGACTTAATATAACGAAATGGCAGCTAAGGTACAGTTTTTCTAACAAAAATGTATTCATTTTTCAAATTTTGTGATAAAATAAACGTGTGTGTTAAGTGATAAAAGGATAGTTGACGCTTAATCAGGGCCAAAATAATATTTTTTCAATTCATTGGTGGTGTATAGTTGATCGAGTTACTTGATACTTAATTACTACTGATAAAAATTATTTAGTGTTAGATTAAATATAGATTAAATTTTCCTTAGAAGTAGAACTAGCAGTGCCCGCGGGTACGTTCGCGTAGTTAACGGATTAGCCTACAGGCTATGTCCACCCTGTAGGTCCATCTAAATACTGGTGAAAGAATTTTTGAAGTCGGATAGTATTTTTGAAGATTACCGCCTACCACTACGTACAAGCTTACATAAACATATTATAAACTTTTCCTCTTCATAATATTATAGTATAGATGGTATAGAAGTAAAGATAACCTTTTTTTGATAATTTTTCTACCGTCGCACTTTTTGTGCTTTCTTTAGTAAATACCCACTTTTAGTGGGAAAAGTTTCTTTAAACTGATGGGATAAAATAACTAAGTATAAAGTTAAAAAAATATTACAGAAAAGAATAAATCCTCCTAAGAATACCTTTTGAACGGACCGCTTAAATGAATAATAATAGATGGAAAAACTTCTCAGACCACCAGCTTCTTGACCATTGAACTAAACTCCAACACCTTCTCTTTCGTAGACAAAGTTTTCGTTCAAGTTTATACAGTGGCCTGTATACAATAAGCTGGCGGGTTCAGTGCTGCTGAAACTTACATTACTATCCTACCGTAAATCATGTTATTTTCATGAACGTGCCTTTTTAAAAGAATTTCAAATGTTCAAGCCGAGTTTCATAAAACTACAATTCGTAGTGTATTATAAAAATTCAGGTAAATAGGGTAGCAGTCTACTTGTTAAACTGTTGGTTAATCTATTTTGCCGTGTGCATCGGGTTGTCACAGTAAACCATGAATTGTGGTTTTGAAAACAGTCCTCAAACGGTGTTTCTATTTTTCTGGCATGAGTTGCTATTAAGTATTCCGAACTCTACATAAATCGGGATGGAAAACAAAAGACAACCGTAGTTACAAATATTTGTCTAACGCAGTCAAATGCCAAGTTAAGCTCGTTGTTACTTTATTTATCTATTTAATATACTCCGTTACTAAGGTATAACTAAATAACCACGACAGTACTTACAATAAAAAATAGTAGAACGGAACCCTATTGATATAAATAGATGTACATAGTGTGAAACTATTTAAAACAACATAAACGTCGCACAACTTTTGTACGATTTTGACCGGAAAAGTTCTCAACATTTAGCCCATGAGTGCGTGCTACCCCTAGAACATAAGTTTAGCAAGACATCTCGCGAAATTTTATTACCGTGAACCTCTTGAGATGTCCCGTTAGGCATGGCACATGTATTATAAAATATCTTCAAAGTCCAAGAATGCAAGCTACAAACCACCATGAATACAAATCAATAAACACTTCTGTCTCTCCTTCAGTTTGTAGTATTCCTGTGCGCCGTGGCAGCAGCAAGGGCCGGCAACCTGCTCGCCCCGGGCCTGGCGTCTTACGCCGCCGCCCCCGCCTACTCCAGCTACGCCGCAGCCCCCCTCGCGTCCTATGCCGCCCCGGCGTACTCCACTTACGCCGCCAGCCCCGTGTTGAAGAGCTACGCGCCAGCCCTCTCCGCTTACGCCGCGGCCCCCGCCTACACGTCTTACGCCGCCGCAGCCCCCGCCTACGCGTCTTACGCCGCCGCAGCCCCAGCCTACACGTCTTACGCTGCAGCTCCGGCGTACTCGGCGTACTCCGCCCCCGTCGTAGCCAAGGCCGTGGCTCCGGCCGTTTCCTCAGTCTCCTCGTACTCCACTCATACCTCTCACGGCAGCCCTCTGGTGGCTAAATACGCCGCCCCGGTCGCCACCTACGCCGCGTCTCCCTACGCCTACGCGTCCGCTCCCGCCGCCGTCGCGACTTATGCCCACGCCCCTGTGGCGTACTCGTCTCCTCTCTCTTACGCCCATGCCTCCCCCTTGACTTACGCCTCAGCTCCCGTCCTGAAGTCCGCTGTCGCGTATTCTGCCGCGCCCGCTGTCTCCCATGTCGCCTACAACGGACTGGCTGCCAACTACGGCTGGTGATCACCTTCGAATGTACAAATTGTATAGTTGTTTCTAATGTGTTCGAATTATCTATGTTTTTATACAAATGCCACCAATAAAAGTAATATTTAAAGTTTACTTATGTTGTTTTGAATTGAATACCTGCTGTGTGATTATTACGGAAAATGCTCTCTTTAAGCCAGGTGAAAAAAATTGGTTTGCAATGTGATTCTGTAAAGTGATAGCAAGAATACTCGAACCTTGCCCCACTGCACTAGAACGCTACGCAACATCTATGTCCAAGTAAGGAAACCAGATGAATTAGAGCTGCACGAGTGAAAATCAATAGATGCTACAGCTTCGTCACACCCATTCACACGCAACGCGTAAAAGGAGAAATTGCGCAATCGGCCTTTTGTCACAAACGTTTATTTTTCGGTGAATTTCAGAGGAGAGTTATTTTACAAAGATGTGAGCTTTTCTTGAATGGCTTGTCAGTAAAGCTTGCCAACAGGATGACTGTAGCGTGATTATAAAATCGTTAGCAACATTTTAAGGGAATGTACTGTTCATTACTGTAATCGAGATTGAAAAGTAATTGTATAACATTTTAGTATCTTTTGTAAGACATTCTTACATTCCCTTTTTAGGAGTCAGCAACGAACTCAAAATAGTTTCGCCACGCCCTTCCGTCTGTCTATCTTTCTCTCTCTCTCTCTCTCTCTCTCTCTCTTTCTGTCTTTCAGCAACTTAGCTCAGAGATCATAAGTAAATTTGACACAGATGTACGTATTAATTACTCTTACAGAAAGGTAGAATATAATACGACAAAAATATTTTTTTTAGAGTGTAGTTGGTTAAAATTAATTCCCAATTTAAGTGTAGGGGACAACAAAATTAAGATTGAATTTCTCGTCTATCCCATAGTGTGGGGCACCTTAACATTGGTTGTTTAACTCCTCAACTGCCCTCGCGGAACGCAACGTATAGGTGGCCCATACTAAGTTGGACACAGATCTGTGTCGCGGCAGACGAGTGGTTAAAAATATTGTGGGTGAAAAAAAACTATTCTTCGAATTAGGGATCCGTTTATGAAATATTAAGCTCTTCTGGCTAAACTGTTTTGAGAAACGTAAAAAATATCAGGGCAGTAGCTAAAGCACATATAATTAAGTTAAAAGGGAAACTATAACAGCAAAGTAAGCTTTAGAAAATAACAAATAGTAGCCGAGAAACGCACGAACATAGTACGAAAACTTCGTTCAAATTCCATAAAAAATTACTGTGATGAATTTCGCCATGACATCTCATGCAAAGCTTACTTCTCAACAAAAGATGTTGAACGAAGCGAAATAGCAAGATTTTGCCACGAGGAATTCTAAATTGAGGAAAAGCACCGAAAGAATGAAACTTTCGCAATGATTTTGATTCTATAGAAACTAATTGGTGGGCAGTTCTTTTTGATTACACTAAGATTAGAAATGCGCATGACTTCTTGGCTTCTTCTTATGATAGAGCTGGTAGAGATATGAAGACAATATCACATGAGTTTCCACCGTTGTAACAATTATGAGACCAAGTAAATAGCAGCCAACTAGTCGCGCGATAACCTTATCATTAACAACGATTACGTTTACTTCCACGTATATTTATCTAGGGATTACCAAGAAAAATTATCTAAGGATGATCAAGGAAATTGTTTTCTATATTTCTTCATACAGCGTGACGCCTGTATAGTTATTTCAAAATCCACTGCACGGAGTTGTCTAATTTGGCCTACTCCGAACTGTAAGATACAAACATATTTTGATACTGGAGTCATCTGAATGCGTAACCCCATAGAGTGGAAAGTACGTGATACAAGAGCAGGGTTGCATCTAAATCCACCTTCGTGAAGGTAAGGTGAAAAAAACTTGTTTCGGAATCGCAAAAAAATATCAGCTGTTCCATAAATGCTGCGTCCATCCATGCTTTGTCTGCACACTAAAGTTCAACCTACTTATGACACTTAAATGCAACAGAATGTGAATTATATTACTGTACTAAATAAATTGTCACTGACTTCAATGATTCAGTAATCTTAATTTTGACATTTTAAAAAGATTAAGATCACATAGTTTTTGACGATGCCGACCTTATTTCTGGGATAAAAACTTGTGATAACAGAGCTTTATTCGACAGTATTATAATTCGACAGCAACCTTTACTATACCTACTTCATAAAGTACTTATAGCTTGACGTAAGTGGGACAGACATCAGAGTGACATTTGCGCATGAAGTCCCGTATTTTATTACAGTAAAATTCTCGTATGAGAATGTCATACCTTATTGTAGTAGCAATAAAATGTGGATTGAAATATTACGGGCATTTGTTCCCGATGTCGAGGTATATTTTACAAACTACCTGACAATCCGAATTTAGTACCTTTTACATATAAAATTTCACCGCTTTCTTGGAACAGACCAACTTTTTACTTTTTTTAGGAAGTTGCTCAGGGCTACTGAACTCTTTTTTGTACACACCGGAAAAAATAAATTAAAAGCCTAGGACGTGGGACGAGGTCGCAGAAAAGACGCGACGTGTTGCATAGATTTCGCGTCCTCACCCCGACTCATCTGTGTGGGCTAGGTATATGCCATCGCTTGAGTACAACTTATTTTACATACGTTAAGTTGCATAAGAACGATGTTAAAATTACGTGAACGCACTGACGTGGAAGACAAGATCTCGTAGAAAAGAGTAACATTACCAAGGTCAGTAAAGCATGTCAAGATTATGCGGCCGAAAGAAGTGCGCGAACGGCCGACGAGAACGAAAGTGGAATCACCGTATTGTTTGGGAGCATGATGTATTTGTAAACAGGCGGGCAAACGAAACAGGTGTTTTCAAACACAAAAATTGGTGGTAGGATAAGATAACATAAGAATGCTTATTATTTATTGTATACCAGAAAAAATGTTACAGAAACAGCAATGGCCTTATTGCTAATAACAATATCTTCCAGGCAACCTCATATTGAAGAATTTGCCGAAGGAGAAATACATACGCAACCCAAAAGCAGTTTACACAGCATGGTAATTATCATGATAAATATGGACACAGGATGATAAAATGGTATTGAAGATTTTACATAGAGGTACAAGATCTTTACGGTGCATCTACACTCTATTAGAATGGTGTATCTACTTTATGAAAGATACGCCACTTCTACTTTATTTTCAGCTTCAGTACAAACATTTCTTCGAATGGAACCATACCTGGGGAATGGCCTCAATATAGACTCAACCGTACTATGTACGATAAGGAATATTCTGTCAGTCTATCTACTGTTTTTGCATATTTTTACCCAAATGCATCTATCTAGGTAAATAAAGGAATAAGAGAGAAAGGTACATTGAGTATAAAATCGTTACTGACGTATTTATGGACACTGTCTGATATCAATAAATTAAATTATCTTATTCTATTCTGTAAGTACATTATTGAAATTGTGAATTTTGAAAAACATGGAATTTTGTTAAGCTTTCTTTTAGAAAACTATTCCAACGCGCAGTGTATTCAAATTATGGTGCAAAATATTATGTCCATTAATTCGCGGTAATTTCAAACCTTTGGTTTCGTGGCTGGGTTTCGTACGTTCGAAGTTTAATTTATTCGGAGTAGGGGCTTTCCGAGCAGTGTTATTCGAAATTCAATCTGGCAGTCCCTTAGCTATTTGTTGTGACATCTCTAATTCGATTAAAACCATGACACCGTAATTTGCCCGTTGTCAAATCCCTACGGAGCCCTGGCATCAGCGACAATCAAGTGTGGGGATTAATCGGACCATTCAAGTGAATTGTTTCGAAACATAAGCACTTGTCTTGTCTTGTAGCTGATGGATAGTGTGTTGGCACTTACTCAATGGCTTATTTGCGTGTAGACTCGTCAAGTCGTTTGTCTCGCCATGTTGCTTTATCATCACCACGCGTGCCCACCAAGGATTGGCTAGTTTTTAGGGTTCCGTACCTCAAAAGGAAAAAACGGAACCCTTATAGGATCACTTTGTTGTCCGTCTGTCCGTCCGTCCGTCTGTCAAGACCCTTTTTCTCAGGAACGCGTGGAGGTATGAAGCTGAAATTTATATCAATTACTCAGGTCTACTGTCCCTTAAAGCTGTGAAAAAATCAAACTTCTAAGCCAACGCAATCAAAAGATACAGCCGTTTATGCCGCAAATTTTCGACACTTGCAAGGGAATCAAAACCTACAGGGTGCTTCCCGTGAACTCAGAATCTTGAAATTTGGTACGAAGAAACGTCTTATAGCATAGATAAAGGAAAAATTACGAAAACCATAAATTTTTAGTTACATCACATAATATATATTTTTTTAATAATTTTAAACTTACTACCCATTTCCTCATAAACGCATAGAGGTATTAAATTGAAATTCATACCAAATACTCAGGTCTATAATACCTTTAAGCTGTAACAAAATCTAACTTCTATGTCAACGCAATCAAAAGAAACAGCAATTTAAGCTGCATATTTTGAAACTCGCAAGTACTCGCAAGGGAATCAAAACCTAAAGGGTACTTCCAGTCGACCTAGAATCTTGAAATTTGGCATGAAGCAACGTTTTATAGCACACATAAAGGAAAAATTCCGAAAACCTTAAATTTTTAGTTACATTACAAAATATATATTTTTTAATAAATATAAACTTATTACTTTTTTCCTCATGAACGCGTAGAGCTATCAAGTTGAAATTCATATCAAATACTTAGATCTAATTGCCTTTAACCCGTGAAAAAATGTTGTTGACATTGCAGGTTTGTACGGAACCCTCGGTGCGCGAGTCCGACTCGCACTTGGCCGGTTTTTTTTCATATAGGCACAAAGTAAACCTAAAAACTCGATTTAAAAACTTCGAGCGCTAGGATACCTCAGAGTTTTCCTTCACCGATAGAAAAACATGTAACCAATTTACAATTGTACGTAGGTTAACAACAAATTCCGAAGCCTTATGGAAATCCATAGCCATTGACGTAGGATTGACATTTCCCCAGTCTTAATTGAGCTAAGCAGAAAACAAAGGGAAACGTTGTGATGCAAATATGACGTAAATATAACGTATAATAGGTACAGGGTATAACAAAATGCCCATTAACATCTGAAAATTGATTGAGTGCAATCAGGGCCGGATTATCCATCAGGCAGTGTAGGCAACTGCCTAGCTACAGCCTTGCCAATGCGCGGTGGGCACGCGTGGTTGTTAAGCCCTTACTCTCTCTCTCTCTCTCTCTCTCTCTTTCTCTCTCTCTCTCTCTCTCTCTCTCTCTCTCTCTCTCTCTCTCTCTCTCTGAGAGACGGCGGGCACAGGCCGTGGGACATATTAGCTGGTTAGTAGTTATGTTGCGTCGATTTTAACTAAGAAATAATCAAGCCAAAGCGTAGAACATAGCAATTAAACTTCCTGTTAATTTTATTATCATCTTTATGCCTACCAAAATGCTGTTAAAGTGTATCAGTTTCATAATACTTACGCATTACACTAAAATGCGTGTTGGATTCTATTAAAATTCGCTTGAAGCCTTGGCAATGTAGGTAACCTTTGTTTCCGCCAAAGTTTGGTATAAAAGCCTACATATTTGCAAAAAGAGCATCATTCCACTAAGCTACCACAAAAGCACAAGAACTAACAATAAGCAAGATGATTGCCAAGGTAAGCATTCAAAATATTATCGCTCGTATAAATAATTAACTTTCATCTTCTTACGCAACACTTAGTTAATTTCACTCTTTTAGGTCAGTAACATAAGGAACACCCAAGGATTTTTGTTTTAGTTTTAATGGTTGACCTCCAAAGGTACCTTGTAATGCAGTCATCTTCTCAGTCTATCAAAAACACTCATTTACCCAAGTCCTTTCAAAAGATTCTAACAATTATATATGACATGTCTTAGGACGTCATTCTGAATGTAACCATTCGTAATATAACAATGCACTTAACTTAATGCATACCGGGTGGCATTTTAGTCAACTGCCAAACTTTAAAGGGGCCTCTTACTCATAAATATACTTTTAGGTACTATGGGGCCAAACAAATCAGCGCAAAAAATAAATGAGCTGTTCCATACGTAAGTTAGAAGCAGTACTGCACCAAATGTATGAAACAGATGATTTATGTTTTGCTCTGATTTGTATGGCCCATAGTAAAAGTTGTTTGTATTGACGAGTAGAAAGATCCCTCAAAGTTTGTCAGGTGACTAAAATCTCGCCCGGTATAACCTCACCTATTTCCAGTTCGTCGCCCTCACCTGCCTCTTCGGCCTAACCCGCGCTGGCAACCTGTACGGCTCCGGACTTGGCTACGGATCCGGCCTCGGCTACTCGGCGTACGGATCCGGCCTCGGCTACTCTACCTACGGATCTGGCCTCGGCTACTCCACCTATGGATCCGGCCTCGGCTACTCCAGCTACGCCTCGCCAATCATCTCTAAGACCATCGTCCCGGCGTACTCCACTTACTCAGCTCCCTTGATCAAGAGCTACGCCCCGGCTGTCTCCTACGCCAACCAATACAGCGTCCAAGCCTCTCCTATTGTTAAGTCTTACGCCGCTCCTGTTGCGACTTATACTAGCTACGCCCCTTACGCGGCTGCTCCTTTGGCCTATAGTGGTTACGGTGGATACTCCGGCTACGGGGCGTACGGTGCCGGCGCCTACGGTAGCAAATTGCTGTGGTAATGATCTAAAAGGAGGCTACCCTCGTTGTTTATTTCACAGAAATGTTTATGGACCTTAGCTGTGATTTCTATCAATCAATTTATATAATAACATTTTATGTAAATAAAGATATTACGTTTATAAAAATTTAAGTGTTTGTTTGCAACTTAATTGTATTCTCGTTTGACGTGCGTGTCAACATAAACCAGATTAATGAATGCCACCATACATATGAATGAAATACGGCTGGCCGTTTTAAAATACCAATTTTATTTATGCACGATGGTTTGGGTGGAGCTGCACCTTGGCATTGAAACATTACATCAAAATTGCCCGCGGCTTATAATGACTCGTATTCCAGTTCATCTTTGGCGCTATAAAAAGTGAACGCGATTGCTTGAGAAATTATTCCAACAGCAACACACGCAAAGGAAACATGTACACCAAGGTACGAGATCAGTGAAAGTGATTCAGTGAAATTAAATAATCTATTAAGAAGGTTTAAGCTTAGGTTCACTTGCACCAGCTCTTAAATATCATTTAAGTAGCCATTACAAAATCTTGTTCGAAATATTTTAGTTAAATGCTACTCAAGCCACATAAAAGAAAGTGACAGAAGAAAGCAACTTAGCCTTAATGCTCGTAGGGCTGAAGCTTAAGGCTCAACATCATAATTCCATGGAATTCTGTAGAACGATTTGAGTATCCAGCCAATAATATTATAAATGTAAAAGTTTGTGAAGATGTTTGGATGTTTGTTACACAATCACGCAATAACGGCTGAACGGATTTAGATGAAACTTGGTATCTAGATAGTTTAAGTCCCGGGAAAGGACATAGGATACTTTTCATTCCCGAAATTACTCATGCCATGCGGACGAAGTCGCGATCAACAGCTAGTGTTCTATAAGAGTAGCAGAGAACATTTTGCACCTACTAGTGGGACGAAAAGTGAGCGATTCATATCTCAACAAAGATCATGCTGAGCTGACGGCAACGGTGCGTGGTATTAGTGGCACAACAATAATCTGCTGAATAGTGCGACCTTCATTGCGGGTTGCGGGACATACTGCTTTTTTTGGGTACCTAAACTCGGATCTTCACTTGGGGTGATCTTAAGTGCAAAGTCATCTCAGCGTTTCTAGACTCAACTCGGTATGATACCTATGGTGACATAGTGGTCTCTAATTGTAATTGCTCTTTGCTATTTTGTTGCCAAGCCATTAGTCGCTGTATCCAGTTCACCATATATCGAGTGCATTCTAGGCCAACTGTCATCTAATTAGTTTCGTTACCTCCAGTCTGCTTTTACCAAAAATGACGTTTTTGGAATGGACTACCAAGGATTGTATTGAACACATACCTTTGACCTTTTTTTTCAGTTGTTTGTCATCATCTGTGCCTTCGGCCTGGCCTCGGCCGGTAACCTCCTCCACGCTGCTGCCCCAGTGGCCTACAGCGCGCCTGCGTACACCTCTTACGCGGCCGCACCCTTGGCGTACGCCGCTGCTGCGCCTGTGGTGAAGACTTACGCCGCAGCGCCCGTCGCTACTTACGCTCAGGCCGCTCCCTTGGCCTACGCTGCCCCGGTGGTTAAGACCATCGCCGCTGCCCCTGTCCTCAAGAGCTACGCTCCCGCCGTATCTTCGGTCTCTTCGTACTCTTCCCACACTTCTCACGGAGCCCCGGCTGTCGCGACCTACGCCGCTGCTCCCGTCCACCACACCGTGTCTTACGCCGCCGCCCCTGCTCACTACGCCGCTGCCCCGGTCCATACTTACGCTGCCGCCCCTGTTCACGCTACTTACGCTGCCACCCCCGTCCACACCACTTACGCTGCCGCCCCTGTCCACTCCACTTACGCGAACGCCCCCGTCCACTCTACTTACGCTGCCGCCCCCGTCCACACCACTTACGCTGCCGCCCCTGTCCACGCCGCCCCTATCCTTAAGACTGCCATCTCTTACTCCGCCGCCCCTGCCGTCTCTCACGTCACCTACACCGGTCTGGGTGCTAGCTACGGCTGGTAAATTATGAAATTGAAAAATGCCACATTGTGTTCTTAGTTTAAGTTTCTACAAACCGAGTGTTATTTATGTTGCCACAGAATAAACGATATATTTTTATACAGTAGTTTCAACTTTCTTTAAACCAAACAAAATAACGTTTTAATTAAGATAGAACAGATAAGCTAACAACAAGGTAACTCAAGGTAAAAACTAGTTAAGCTAACGAGAACTTATCCAGAGACTGGGAATCAGCTCCTTAGAATAAGAATATAGCAATCTGAATGGTAACCTACAAATTACTAAATATATATACCTACACATAACATGTTTATGCCAGAACACAGTTATTTAATACACCTCATAGCTGAAATCACTATTCTGCAGTGGGTTCGCATGGTGATCAAGCGTATACTCTCTCTCTCTCTCTCTCTCTCTCTCTGATAGAAAGCCTGTCATAAAAGGAATTCTGTTGAAAATCAACGCTGAGAAGAGCGATAAATAAATTATACTGTTTCTAGATTTTATACAATAGTTGGTTTTAAATAACCTTCAACATTACTTTTGCACACGTATTTTTTTGGGAAGTCGGCCAAGAACTATAAAAAATTATTGAGTTGAAAAGAGGTCCATCACAACGATGTCCATCCTCCATTACAAGCCTTCTCTCAGAGAGAGAGTAGGGGCTTCACCACGCGTGCCCACAGCGGATTGGCAATTTCAAGTGCTGAGGCATCAACAACTCAGGCTCTTAGATTCCACACAACGTTTTCCTTCACCGTCAGCCTATGGTATAGACGCTACAAATTCGCAAATGTACCTAAATTAGAAAACAAAGTCATTGATACAAGCCGGGATCCACCCACGACCTTACTAATGAAGCAAGTGTTATGCACCGCACGTGATAGTCGACAGAATACTAAGGCCCTTACATTTGTTACAATACGCCGATTTTTAAAAAAAAAATAGGGTAATTCCCCTTCACCTAAATTAGGTATGCAATTTTTTTTTCTCACCTACACCATAGTATGGGGGTATCGTTGGATTAGTTATTTGAAAATATTGTGAGTGTAGAAAGACTATTTTTCAATTTAAGGTTCCGTTTGCAAAATATTAAGCTTTAAAGCGCAATTTTTATATATTCTAGCAAATATAGACAAAAATAATTATAAAAATCGGTGAAGCCGTTTCGGAGAAGTTCGATAACAAAATTTGTTATACTATTTAATACTGTGACACGTGATTTTTATATATAGAGATAATAATAATAATACAAATAGATAGGAAATACTTTATTGTAAATAAAAAGGAAATTACACAAATATTCTAATATAGTTTATTGACAAACAAAAATACAGCCTTTGAATCCTTACATATTATGGAGGTACATAACATGAAATCCTGATGATCCTGGCGGCGTCCATGAATATAGGTGTGGTGCGAAGCCCCGCAATGGGGTGAGTGAACTTGAAACTGGCGCATCTATCTTGCTTTTGCGTACTGTCCGAGTAGTGTGACACAAAAACATATATATATTTTTAGTCAGTATCGTGTACCAGATACGATAATCGTCACAGGTAATTTTAACTGACCAAACAAACACCGTGTAGAATGGAATGCTAGTGAGTTTTGGGGTGTACTCTCTTAAAATAATAGTGAACAAATCAAATCCACTGACTACGACAGATGTTTTTATCACGCATCAATTCAATTTATGGACGCATCAACAAAGATTTCGAGTTCTAAACATCCGTTATGATTGGAACAAAATGATAAAAACAAATAAAAACGTATACTTCTTTATAATCCGTTTTTGCAACTAAGCGTCACGCTGCTAGTAATAGCTACTTTTAGAACAAATGAACCAAATAGAGAACTAAACTTGGGTAAGATTGCATTATTGCCAAAAACGTCCGCTTTTTAGGCAAATTAATTATGGTAGTAGGTTATTGGTTTTAGGCTGTAGGCCCGATAGTCAGACGATATCGTTGATTCGATAGAGGGCCCATGGATTCGGATGGTAAAGAACTGTGAAGGATGGGGGAAAAGACCCAGCAGTGGGCAGTTGTGAGCTGATTATTACCTAATAAAAAAATCGCTACTTATTACTATTATTAAAATTGCAGTATGACACGTTTTACTTACTTACCTTTACGCAGAAACGGATTAAAAGAATATGCAACTCGATACTTTGCAGTTTTTAGGATTCCGTGCCTCAAAAGAAAAAACGGAACCCTTATAAAATCACTTTGTTGTCCGTCCGTCCGTCCGTCCGTCCACCCGTCTGTCTATTAAGACCTTTTATCTCGGGAACGCGTTAATATATCGATTTGAAATTAAAATCATTTACTCAAGTCTACAGTCCCTTGAAGATGTGAAAAAATCAAACTTCTAAGCTAACGTAAAAAAAGACATGGATGTTTATGCCACAAAAAACGTATTTCGACACTCAAGGGATTTAAAAGTTATTGGGTACTTTCCCTTAACCTAGAACTAATAATGGCAAGTAGGTAATATTTTCATATTCTACTAGTGCAGGGAAAAATGTGAAAACTACATTTGTTATTAAATTATAAAAAATTGTCTTTGAAGTTCGGGAAAGCTCGGAAAAACTTACTGCTGGACTCGCTTCTTGAACTATTTATAATATTTAAGTACCTACAATTTTTTACGGAACCCTCGATGGGTGAGTCCGACTCGCACTCATTGTGAGATACTCACCATATCATAAGTCTTTGATTAGGTGATAAACTTACCTGTAAATCATGCAGTGCCACATAACGGTTCGACCAACCAGGAGATTCGCTTCACTCATAGCGATTTCACAACGTCTATACAAGCGTATGATTCTCGTGGGCCTGTAAGTTTAGTTGTCTTTGTTTGATGTTTTTTATGGATTTATATAATTTCCGATATTTTCTATGTGTATCTACTCGGTATTCCACTTTTATCGTTTTGTAGTGAGTGTAGATATTATTAGTACAATCCGAAAAATAAAAAAATATTGTAAACAATTAATACATGTTTATTTTATTTCGTTTCGTTTTCCAGTCGATTTATAAATAGTATGTATAACATCTATGACTAGCACAAATTATTAGTCACATTCATTTACCAGCCGTAGTTGACACCGAGACCGGTGTAAGTGACGTGTGAAACTGCAGGGGCGGCGGAGTAAGAAATGGCAGTCTTGAGGACTGGGGCGGCGTGGACGGGGGCAGCAGCGTAAGTGGCGTGGACGGGGGCGGCAGCGTAAGTTTGGATAGGGGCGGCGGCATAGTGAGCAGGCGCAGCATAAGACACGGGAGCTGAGTAAGAGACGGTCTTAGCTACGACAGGGGCAGCGGCATAGGACACAGCTGGGGCAGCGGCGTAAGTCGCTCCGTGCGATGTTTGAGATGAGTAGGAAGACACCGAAGACACGGCGGGAGCGTAGCTCTTGAGCACAGGAGCAGCGGCGATAGTCTTAACCTCGGGGGCGGCATAGGTCAAGGGAGCGGCCTGAACAGAGTAAGTCTGGTAGGACACTGGCGCGATGGACTTGACCACTGGGGCGTGAGCGTAGGAAGTGATAGCCGGCGCAGCGTAGGTCTTGACTACGGGAGCAGCTGCGTTGTAGGCGAGGGGAGCAGAGTGGGTAGAGATCGTCTGGTAGGAGTAGGCTTGAGGGGCGACGGCCTTGGCCACAACCGGGGCGGCGGCATAAGTGGCGACGGGAGCCGCGGCGTAAGTAGCGACCGCCGGGTTGAAGAGGTTGCCGGCCGAAGCCAGACCCACAGCGCAGAGGACGACGATCAGCTGAAAATATAAATGTTAAGTTCTACATTGTGTCATGCAATGCAAACCAACTGAACTTAAATAATGGGCACAATATGAATGACTTCAAAGCTGAAATATTCCTCGAGGTTTCTTATGAAAATACTTTGTTAAAACAGGTTAAAAAATGGAGCCAAGCTTTTTACAAATGCAATAACTCAAATAATTGCTATTAATTTTAATCTTCTCGCTATATGGGAGGGAAACGGCTCAGTCTTTAAGATCAATATCCGTCCGAGAAGAGCTAGTAACAATAGTTCTGTTTATTACAATAAGATTACAAGTTACATTGATCTTTAGTCTTTTTTTACAGGGAAAAAATCCTTCGCACCTTAGCGTACATGTTGCTTGTTCTTGGCACGATCACAGAATAATTAACCGAGATAACCGCTTGCACTTTTATACCAGTACAACTGCCTACAAAACCGATGCGTTTCAAAAGGCTTTAGGCCACGACAAAACTTGCTTCGCCCCACCATTATGAAAGTTAAGATTACAGAAGAATGGCTTTGCCTCAACTTTTAAAGCAAACACTCCCTGAATTAATTGAAGGCATAAAAAAGAAATGAGCTGATTTGTCCACCATTTTTTTTAAGCAAATAAAAAGATATGTAATTCACAACTCTACATATTCGATGGCAAGAATAATTTAATCAAGTCGTTATTCTGCCACAATTGTTTTGTGATCAAACCGCTGTGTTCACAAGACATCAGAAGATCACCGCGACCCAAATATTGAGCTAATTATACAATTCAAAACAGCCGGTGATACAGTTCGTACGTTAAAACATTGACCTTCACTGTTTCTTGATTATTGATTGCCAATTAGACCGCGCCTTAAGCGGATGCAGGAAGAATATATTTAAAACATTTTTGGTAGTGTTTTGCTTATAATTTATTATGTAAGTTTTGCTTTATTTACATTTCAAGTTTTGACTTACCACAACATGATACATTTTTATTGGTTTCAGAAATCGCGTACAGGCTGTAATGTAACATAGACACGCATACTTGTTATATCCGAAAACAGGGGATTTCTACTCTAAAATATGAACAGCTTTTAGTCTGGAAACTATAAAATAAAGAAAAAATGAGCTGTTTCGTACGTTTTAGAGCCCAAGAGCTAACTTCAGCATTAAACATGTTATCATAATATGACTAGTTAAGGCTACTCTAGTTGTAAAAGATGTACATATTGTTGAGTAAAACCCCCAATTTTCGAAAGGGAATTTTGGTACCCCCCATAATCCCCCTGTATATTCAATAGATCATAAACGATTAAAACAGTCGCTAGACGCTATAGATACAAGTTCATAATTTCGTGTTATGAGGATTGTAGAGCTGATCAAAAGTACCTACTTTTTAACATAACGCAAACGTCTTCATTAGAATCATAATCTCCAGAAGCCTGTTGGGGCAACGCAATATATTTTCCTCCAGCTATGACGTCAATGAAGCTTATTATCAACTTATTTCCGTTCTACTTATTGGTACTTACTTCCGACAGTCCTTGCAATAAACCCACACACCTGTTACCAATATAGAGACTCCTGGTTGTGCATGTTTTAGTAAGAACGTACCTAGTATCAAGGTTTTTTTAAAAAGCCTAATCAGTCTTTACACGTTCCACTGCAGAGCACTGACCTTCTCCCAGAGAAAGAGCATGTCCATCCAACCCAGTCTTGGCCATGATGTTATTTATTTCAGGCGTAGGAATCCATATACAATGATATCATACACAAAATAGTAACAAGGCACTGTAAGGTAGTACACCAGGTAACGGCATTCTGTGTCATAGTGATTCACATAATAGTGTCTGGCATGCCAGATTCAACATTAGTTTCGTACCACGCCAGTGAGACGTCCCGTTCCAACCGACTTACCCTGTCCTGTCCTTTTATTTTCCAGAAAAAAGAGCGTTTTTAAGTACCTACTTCTTGACTCTAACACTAATTTACTATTTTAATGTAATTTGTAGCATACATATAATACAGATTGGAGCCTGGGATACAGGTCCTCCAAGTTTGGCTTCCAGTTGACATTACGATATTACTTAACTTAACTTAATAGTAGTTTATGCAACTGTCATATAATGAAGGGTATTAAAACACGAGTGTGAGTTTCATAATAGTAACGAGTGTTTTAATACCCGTGTTATATGCAGTTGCATACACTACTTTATCTTCACTAATGCAATTAATCAAACAACAAATTTATTAAATTAAATTCACGCGTACGTGTATAATCACAGCGATTTTACCGCCATTAAAATTTAACCAATGAGAGCGCAGCTTCAATAAAACGCGACCAACCTGATTGGCCCTGCAATCTAGTTGGTCGCGTTTTATTGATGTTATAATGAGATTTTACGATATCGATGTGAATATTATACCATCATGTGAAATTGCTTAAATTGAGTGTTTTGTTGTCTGCGCTATAACAGTAGTAATTATAAGTCAAGTATTGAAAACATAAGTAGAATGTTACAACATTAGTGTAGATAAAAATATTAAACGCATTTAATCGGATTAGACCCATAAAGTGTATAACTGTGTATGAGCATCGCGAGTTAATAAAAAATGCTACGTAACTGATAACTAATTAAGCAATCTCGAGAATGTGTAAATTGACATTTGATAACTTCATGAAATATGATGTGTACTTTTTAACCAACAATATTTTTCTACTTTGTTAATTACTACTACCTATGCTAACAAGAGAACCTACAAAATCAAGTGTTTTAGCACCAATATTCTTAAATATTGACATCAGTTGTAAAACCTTCATGAGGGCGGTAGTTGTTCCCTACATACCTTACGTTTAAGTGGGAATGTTGTGAAGCTTATAATCACGATATTTGTAATACTACCCACGCTATCATAGTTGTAATGATTTTTTCTGGTTGTGCAATAAAGTGTTCTCTATCTACACTTATTGATTTAAACAAAAGGTCATGGTGAAATTAATGACGCTAGATCCGCAGAATCCTATAATTCCTCACTGTGCGTTGGTGAGTAGGTAAGCTAAAAGCAAGATCGTCAGACGATGTGGTGAAGTCGGCAGAAGGCCCGTGGATGCGAATTGCGAAAGATTGCGAAAGAAGAAGAGAGAGAAAGAAGAAGAAAGAAAGAGATTTATTGGGACAAATTAACACATTACAAGAAAGAAGGCATAACAAGCAATATAAACAAGTACAAAGGAAAAACAAGTCACATAAATACGACGTAATACAAGGCAAAATCAGAGCAACAGAATGCATCCTGTGGTGTGTCAAAGTTGCCACAAAGGGCATCTGACTCAGCATTGTGCTGAGGGTTTGAGCCCTCAGCGCTGGTTTTCAGTCAGTGCCTGTAGTAATTGCCGCGTATATTACAAGGTGGTGCGCAATGAAAATAAGACAATATGTACATATATGTAAAAGTGTATATTATAAGAAAGTGGTTAAAGAGTATTCCAAGATAATATTCCAAAATAAATATATTAAAAATAAAATATGATGATGGTGTGATGGGAAAAAGGTTACCTACAATCCGTATAGACGTGGGCTGATGATGAGGATAAGCAATAATCTTGAAATCTAAGTATTATAAGTCAACTGATGGTTAATTAATTAGACTTATATTAATAACAATATTTTGGATTCGACAACCCGACCCAAAAGCGATGCCTTAGTTACTGATAGTGTTAAAAATTAGGAGTATAAAAGGATTGACTCGGTTCGTTAATAATTGAGAGGCATTTTTGTGAAGTAGGAGCCCATTCTTTTACTAACAGCTTTCAAATTATTGAGCCTTAAGGAAGCCTTTGAGGAATAAAAATGAATCAATCGTTCTAGTAAAATATGGCGATTCCTTTTATTGTACATATTTTTCTCTATTTACACAGTTCATTCAGTTGCTCAACAAATTACCAAGCTTGACCGTAAGACTTGTAGACAGGGGCGGCCGCGGCGTAGCCGTAGGCGGGGGCGGCGTAGGCAGCGGGGGCGGCGTAGGCAGCAGGGGCGGCGTAGGCAGCAGGGGCGGCGTAAGCCACGGGGGCGGCGGCGTAAGTCTTAGCCACGATGGGGGCAGCGGCGTAAGATTCGACGGGAGAGCCATGAGAAGTGAGGCTGGAGTATGACGACACGGAGGAAACAGCGGGCGTGATGGTCTTAGTTACGACGGGGGCAGCGGCGTAGGTGGTGATGGCCGGAGCGGCGTAGGCAGCTGGGGCAGCGTAGGCTACGGGACCAGCGGCGTAGGTCTTAGCCACAACAGGGGCAGCGGCATAAGTCGCGATCGGAGATCCGTGAGAGGTGTGGGTGGAGTAAGACGAGATGGAAGACACAGCGGGTGTGATGGTCTTGGTCACGACTGGGGCAGCGGCATAGGCAACGGGGGCTGCCGCGTAAGTAGCGACTGGCGCAGCGTAAGTCTTGGCGTAGGCCACTGGTGCGGCGGCGTAGGTGGCCACTGGGGCGGCTGCGTAGGTTGCTACGGGGGAGCCGTGGGCGGTTTGGGTAGAGTATGAGGAGTAGGAAGAGACGGCCGGAGCGACGACGGCGGCGTGGCTGCTGTAGGCCAGAGGGGCGGCTCCGAGGAGACCACCGGCGCGCGCTACTCCCACGGCGCAGAGGGCGACGATAATCTGAAATAATTACGAGAATGTTAATGATGAGAACATACATTATAAATCACTTGGTAGCTAGAAAAAATATTAGAGATTTAATACTAGTTGATTCGTTTTAGATTTAGGTACCTGAATATATCTATTAGATTTGATAAGAAACAAAATTAAAGAAAACCATTGAAAGGTTGGCAGCCTACGATCTAAATTATTATCATTATATAACTGTTCATAGTCTTCCCCAA
This sequence comes from Yponomeuta malinellus, assembly GCA_947308005.1. Lineage (NCBI taxonomy): Eukaryota > Metazoa > Arthropoda > Insecta > Lepidoptera > Yponomeutidae > Yponomeuta > Yponomeuta malinellus. The sequence goes on along the minus strand of OX371008.1, from coordinate 7,469,920 downwards.
CACACCTTGGTGAACATGTTGAGGCTGTTGATGCTGGCAACTGAATAGTTTCCGACGATGCTGCTTTAGTTTTTATACGGTAAAGCACTGCCCAATGCAAGACGGTTGTTCATTTCACTTTCATTGCCAAGGTGAGTGAGCGTTTGGCAGTATGTCCTCAGTAAGAGGGGTTATTTACGGGCATCGAAGCTCGAAGCGATCATGGCCGTAAAAAACAAACCACGACCAAAAGTAAAATTCGTTATTTATTTAATACCTAGTACATCAAGCTGTGGTAGCGCATCAGTAGAATGATTGCCTCACATCGGAGAGTTCCTGGATTCGATTCAGGCAAGTATTAATGAACTTGTTTTCAGAATATTACAAAAATTCAACCCTATAGAAACAAAAACCAACCAAGTGCGTGTCAGTCCACGCGCAGTGTAGGTTTCCGTAAAAAGAGGAGGTTTTATCTGCTTTACAGAACTAACAACTTTATCAACGTAATTTTCAATTGATTTTGTATGAAGTTTTCCTTTTACAAGCTGGTCGCCTATTACTCGTTAACTCGTAAAGCTTACTTAGCCGTGATAGTTTTTAAGTTCATTATATTATGTGCTACTACCCAGAGTTTTTTCACTTTAGTTTAGCCCGGAGAGGAGGGCGAGGCGCTTGAAAGCTTAATCTTTCGTAAACGTCCCCTGAATATACCCACAATATTTTTAAACGACCAATCCAAAGATATCCCATACTATGGTTTAGGCAAGAAAAAATGCATCCCTAATTATTTAAACGTGTACCCTAAATTTTTTTTTATTTATTCTATACCGTTTTGTCAGCGTGATTAATATGTATACCTATGCCAAACAGCTTCCTCGTACTAATCGTAAGCAGACAGACAGACGGACGGACATGGCGAAACTATAAGGGTTCCTTGTCAACTACGGAACCCTAAGAAATTCAAAAATATTTTGTGTAAGGAAGATGTAATTGGTTGCTTGATTATCTTTTCATAGTCAGCCATTTGACGCCCACTGCAGGAGATAGGGCTCCCTCATGGTTTTCCCGGTCTTGTGCCGCCCGCATTCAGCGACTCTTTTAACTTTGTATAAATATTCTACAAGTCAAATAAATTATTACGTATTTCTGGTCTTGAAGTTTTGACTCCAAAAGAGTACCTAATAATAATAATAACTTCCACTCAATACAATCCCTTGACCTGGTCCCAAGCTAGGATACCCTGTGCTATGGTAACCAGGCAAGGACGTTACAAACATAGGGTTCGAAAAGGTGTATTTTGTACAGATTTTCGAATCTTTATATAAAAAGGTCAGAATCTATAATAGAAACAAAGCAACAACATAATAGAAACAACAACAGTGTCCGGATTTTTCCCTATGTTACCCGAGATGAAATAAGGATTCTAGAAATACAACCCAGTTTTTAATCGAAGATGGCATAAAAATCCTGAAATCTTAACGCTCTTTTCGGGCAGTCGCGTAAAAATAAGGAATAATTCATCTAGGTCCTGGATGTGTTGGTCAGAGAAAAGTGACTCATATCCAGTAGTAAGTTATAACTGCACTTATGCGATACGGATCCAGATTACAAGGTGGATGTGTCCATAGTTGCTTGTATGTACAATTCCAAAGGTCACGCAAGCGAAGCAGCGGCGATCAGCTATTTAAATGTGCAAGTGAAAGTGAAAAACATCTATTTCTTTTGTAACATTACGAACTTACGAAGAAAAAAAAATGCTAGTCACAGGTGACCAGCGCTGGTTTTCTGCTGCTCCTGCAAGTAATTGATCGCTGTCATTCGAATGTACCAGAAACATATTTTTTGACTGTCTCGTTGGTCTAGCGTTTCATACGCTTCAATACCAATACAGAGGTCGTGGGTTCGATTCCCATTAACAGTAAGAAGCTAATTTAATATTATTTAACATTAATATTCGATTAGTATCATACGGGGACGGATTTGAAGGTCTGGAGGCCCTAGGACAACGAAGGAGCGGAGACCCCTGATTACTTTCTGAATAAAAACACTAGTACACTATTTTTTTTAATATTTAAGAACAATATTTATATGTGGTTGTGCAAGTATTATTGGTAAAAATGCAAAAAAAAATAGTTTTGAATAAAACGTAAAAGTACTGTCGAAATTTTGATATTTTTTTATCTCTTGTGTAGACCCCAGGGCAGTAGCCCCGCCTGCCTCCCCCCAAATCCGGCCCTGAGCACCTACTACCCGTCTCAATTTCCCCTTTGGCAATCTTTGTAATATAGGGTTGCCTGGAAGAAATTGCTATAAGCAATAAGACCGCCAATTGTGCCTCTTCTTTTGTAACTATTCTTTTTGTGATTGATTTCTGGTGTGTACAATAAAGAATATTGTTATCTTATCTGAGCATTTCTTCAGGGATGAGATTTTCAGCGTCCCAGCTTGAATTACTGCCTAAATATTAAAATAAAATTCCTTAAAACCTAAAGAGCCTGTGAGTTTTTAGAAAAGCCTTCTAAATCATACTGAAAAAAATGTAGAAGGCCTCAAATCTGATATTCGGTGATGCGTCCCACTCCAAAATGTAACATACTAATGTTATAACATAATGGTAAATTAGTTAAAAACTGAGCCATACTTTAACGATTAAATTAGGTTCCCTAATTACAGGTTAGTTTATGGTACCTATAAATTAAATTCTACATAAAATTAGACTGTAGGTAGTATTGTCACAAAATCATGTTTTCTGAGTGTTCCGGACCTACGCCTGATTGTAGTGGCACTTATGAACCATGCTGTACATAATTCATAAAGCATTCCAGAAGGGTGAGTGACCGATATATTAGAAGGCCACGCTAAAGAGTTCATGGTTTTTTGGGGTACAGTATGCGATTCTCCGAAATTCTGTGCACCTAATAGTTGGGACAATTAATATCCTAATGATTTGTAATATTTTGTAAAATATGTGTAACAGAGCCTAAATTGTAACAGTGAGTGATTGGTTTTAAAAAGTGTTTACCATTTTGAAAAAAATCGAAATAACATGTATTTTCTGACTTCTGTGCTTGTGATTTCCGTATCATTCGGTGAGTTTTTGAGCACCGACGGCAGAGTCAAGTCGACGTCAAGTTTTTTAAGAAAATCATAATTAAATATTAACTAAAACACATAATTCACCAAGTGAACGTGATTTGGTGAAAATGTGTATTTCTGAAGAACAAATAAGCCAATGGGTTGACTCGAGGGTTGTATCTTGTCTTACAATTTTCTTACCTATATATTTTTTTGATGAATCAATTATTACTGAGTCCTGGAAGAAAAATACGAACGCAGATAAAGAGGGCCTTTTCTAATTACTCACACAAGTTAGGACATAGCTGAAAAAGCCCATAACGTAGTTTGAGAAAACACTAAAAAGAAATTAAACAGAGATTCTATGCCAATTCAAGAAATAGGGATGGTTATCCTTAAATTTACAAGATGATCAAACAGCAGGAAAAGCCTTTAAGAAATGGATACCAAACCACCATGGAAGACGGCCGAGGGATGTGCGAACGGAATTGACAATTATCAATAAAGGTATACAAGTTAACCCATAGTAAGGAATCAAAGTAATGTCGCTCTGTAAAATATTAGTTTTTAATTTATCATTTTCATTACACTTTGTTGCGCACGTATAACGCGCTACAAGAAATATGATATAAAAATACATGCCCACATTTATTTTGTAGCGATGCTGAATGAGCTGTCTAATCCTTTCTCGGCCGTAACTAAAAATCAGTAAAATATCATCTTTATCAAAGAGGGTAATTATAACGCTGAGATACGAAATTTTTTGGGCTGTAGTGCCACAACCATATTATTACCAAGTAGTGTCATATTATATCACGTTTTTAACGATATTTAATTTCATGGAATGTAATTGGAAAATTTTATTTATTATGAATTGTTATGATGTATATTTGTATTTCTAATATATTTGTTTATCAAGACAAAGGCCATGTTCAAAGATGGAAACGTGTTGGACTTGATCTTCGTTCATGAGATGGCCTCTAAAGCTGCCTACTTGAGGCAGACTTTCACTGGACAGCGACTAATTGAAGAACCAGGCCACAAGAAAAATCCAGCTGGGTTGGACAGTGTTCGGGAAATCTCGCCAGGTTTTATCCTCGGCCATTCAAAGTGTCTAAACTGTCTTGCCGGTAATGATCAACGGAACTAAATATGAACACTGATGGTACTCTCAGTGACTATGGTCTTAGTGACTATGACAAAAACTTTAGAATGCAAAGATTATCAAGCTGAAGTAACTGTGGGTTAGTCATATCTGCTGAAGAACCGTTAAACAATTAAGTCACAAGTTTTTACTCTCAAACACAGCGTGAGACGCCCGCCACCTCGTCAGACCGACGATATCAGGAACACTGGTGACAGCTGGATGAAAATTATGCATCTCCGGGAATGTCCAAAAGGGCCTATGGTCCGATGTATTGCGTGTGAAGTGAAGTTTGCTTTCGTGACTCTTTTCGGAATTAAACTAACTTATACTTGGTTATTGCACATCTTTGCAGTTGGCTATCAAAGACCTTTCAAAATAGAAATACAAGCTTAAAACCCAATTATACAAGTTTTAGCTCACACCATTTTACTTAAAAATCCTGTGTCTCCTGATAAACATTTTCTACTATATTCCATTCACTATCATCATCATAAAACAACTGCTGCCCACTGCTGGGTATTGGCCTTTTCCCTTATATGCCGTCTCTCACGGTCCCTTGCCATCCGCATCCGCGGACACTCCGCCGGCTCAAGTACGTCGTCCGACCATCGGGTTTCTGGTCTACCCACTGAACGTCGTCCTGTTCTCAGCTGCTGTCTTCCTACCTCGCTAAGTGTCCCACGCATTTCCACTTCAATCCATTATATTTGAAAAATTCTTACGAAAATTAGCACATTCATGATTTCGGTACACTATTTTCTGATTTCGGTGCATTCTTCTGATTTCGGTGTAACCTGCATTTGGTGCTTGAAATATAAGGTTAACTTTTGAAAATCTACTTGCCCAATTAATAACACCTTAGTCCAACCGCGGTTCGTTTCCCTTACGACACAATAATAATCCCATAAAGCTATAAAAATCGATCACGTCAGACGTCAAAAAAATGGAGAAATTCTCATCTGTTGGTAAATTTACGATGTTTAAATATGTTGAATTTGAGCAAATATTATTAACTGCTATTTTAGTAACAAATAAATAAAATTAAATAAAAGTTCAGTCAGTTATTTGACCAAAACCAAGTGATATGTGTTAACATACTATTGCATAAAACACCTAGGCCTACCTACCGTTTTAATATAATTTATCGCATTTTAAAGAATTAAGATTACTTAATTAACAATCGTGTATGTGCAAAGCGAGTCATTAAAAAATAACTTTTAACTACAATATTTTCGTAATATAAAGTTGAATAGTTGATATCGGTTAACAATGCAGCCTATATTCGTCCCCCTGTATGGCACAGGCCTTCTCTCAGAAAGAGAGTATGGAGTGGTATGGTCTTAATCACCACGCAAGCCTACAAGCGCTGAGGTATGTGAACACCTCAGACACTCAGATTTCCTCACGGTGTTTTCCTTCACATTTAGCGAATAGTATTGCTAGAAAAGGTGGTATTGTTACAAAACAAAATGAATAGATAAAAAACAAAATCATTGGAAAAAGTAAAAAGAGAAAAAAAGTGTCAAAGTGATATCGGTTGTTAATACTTAAACAGAGCGGAAGTAGGAATCAAACCCACAACCTCTCGACTGTCCGCTATACTCGCTTTATACATGTATTTCCATGTTTATGATGTTCTTGTCCGGTTACCATGGCACAGGATATACTTGTTTGGGACTAAGTCTAAGTGATTGATTTCTGTTGGGTTAATTACTTATTCTTAAAATATGTAATCATTATCTAGATTCAGCAACCCGACGCTGGCTATAAATACTGGCAGTGGAGGAGTATTTAAGAATTAAGACAATGAAACGTCGTCTCAGGTTGTTGATCCTTGAGTGAAGTTTTTGTTAAGTAGGCACCAAGTGCTAATTATATTTTTTGGAAAAAATCTTAAGGGAGCCTTTGGGAAACAAAAATAATAAAATCGTTCTTACAACATATGGCGATTCGTTTTATTGTACATATTTATTTTCTATTTACACAGTCCATTCAGTTGCTCAACAAATTACCAAGCTTGACCGTAAGACTTGTAGACAGGGGCGGCTGCGGCGTAGCCGTAGGCGGGGGCAGCGTAGGCAGCGGGGGCGGCGTAGGCCACGGGGGCGGCGGCGTATGTCTTAGCCACGATGGGGGCAGCGGCGTAAGTGGCGACGGGAGAGCCGTGAGAAGTGAGGCTAGAGTATGACGACACAGAGGAAACAGCGGGCGTGATAGTCTTGGTCACGACGGGGGCAGCGGCATAGGTAGCGATGGCCGGGGCGGCGTAGGCAGCTGGGGCAGCGTAGGCCACGGGACCAGCGGCGTAGGTCTTAGCCACAACAGGGGCAGCGGCATAAGTCGCGATCGGAGATCCGTGAGAGGTGTGGGTGGAGTAAGACGAGATGGAAGACACAGCGGGTGTGATGGTCTTGGTCACGACGGGGGCAGCGGCGTAGGCAACGGGGGCTGCAGCGTAAGTAGCGACTGGCGCAGCGTAAGTCTTGGCGTAGGCCACTGGGGCGGCGGCGTAGGTGGCCACTGGGGCGGCTGCGTAGGTGGCCACTGGGGCGGCTGCATAGGTTGCTACGGGGGAGCCGTGGGCGGTTTGGGTGGAGTAGGAAGAGTAAGAAGAGACGGCAGGGGCAACGACGGCGGCGTGGCTGCTGTAGGCCAGAGGGGCGGCTCCGAGGAGACCACCGGCGCGCGCTACTCCCACAGCGCAAAGGGCGACGATAACCTGAAAGAATAATGAGATGTTAATATTATATGAGTTTAAATATTTTTACAATACATAGAATGGTATAAGTATATCAGCCCTCATTCGTCGACTGGTGGATGGACCTCTCAAAGGCACGGCACTCCGTTCTGCCCTTTAACTTCAAAGTCCTTTGACAGGCCATCCAGCCCAGCTCTCTTCGCTTTAGTATATGGGTAGGTATCACTGGATTTCTAGCTTTGTGTCACAAAATATTTCACATCAAAATTCAGTTGGCGAAAAGCACATGCAAAGTATCATTTTGGAATCAAATTTAGTTGTGCCCATAAACTATATTTTGATTAAACACACCTTGGCGAACATGTTGATGCTGTTGGTGTTGGCAACTGAATAGCTTCCGACGATGTTGCTCCAGTTTTTATACGGCAAAGCGCTGCCCAATACAGTTCGTTTGTTAACTTTCATTGTCAAGGTGAGTGAGCGTTTGCCTGTATGTTCTCGGAAAAAAGGTGGTTTACACGGGTCGATTCGACAATGTGGCCGCACCGCGCATATCTGTAAATGTACCTGTACCTTTCAAAAAACCTATTGAATGTCTGCCTCGTTGGTCTAGAGGTATCATGTCTGATTACCATGCCGGAGGTCGTGGGTTCGATTTTCACTGGAGGCCCCGGTACGTTTGTACAAATGGCCTCAGTCTGGGTGTATTTCCATGTTTGTGATGTCCTTATCTGGTTACCAAAGCACAGGGTGTCCTAGATTGTGAGCAGGACAAGTGATTGTGTTGTGTGACAAACAAGTAAGTTTCCTAAACTTTAATCACATTATTTATTTACAAATATACAGGGCGTCCCAAAGTTATGGGCCATGAAGGGAAAGTACCTTAAATATCGTAGATAGGGTATTTTGCTGAAAGAAGACTTTATGTTATTTTTAAAAGTTAGTAATTCTGCATTCAAAGATTTTCTAAAAATTACTTGCCTTGTCTGGGAATCGAACCGACTTAAATGTAAAAAAAAACACCCCTAATTTTATGATGCCAATCGAAAGAATGGCCAAAAAATAATAACTCTTCTTAAATAACATAGTATTTTAAAAGAAAGGAACAGCGTGAAATTAATCATTTTAATCAAATTAAAAACATACATGAAACTGCCGTAGTCAATTAAGTGGGTATTTTTTTGTAAATTAATTAATTAAATGCTCAAAATGTGATCCCTCTTGTCTTACGCAAATCGCCAATATTTTAATGAGTCCGCTGCCTGTTGATTTTCTTATTATGGTGAATACTCGATATGATATGGCACAATCCTGTTTGTAACTCGCCCACGTTCTCATATCGCTTTTTGTATAGCATATCTTTCACGTATCCCCAAAAGAAGAAATCTAATGGTGTAAGGTCCGGAGATCTGGCCGGCCATCTAATCGGTCCATTCGTACCAATCCAAGTAGGAAAACATTCATTTAGAAAATCTGCTGCTCTCCGACTATTATGAGCCGGAGCTCCATCTTGTTGGAAAATTAAGTTTTCTTGCTCCGCAGCGGAAAGATTTCTTATCTCATCTCTTAAAATTTGAAGTATTTCTAAATACTTTTCTGTGTTCAAGGTTCCATGGTAAAAATGGATTACGAAAACCCGGTTTTTTAAAAGTCCGCACCAACAGTTGAATGAAAAATGCACTTGGTTATTCGTTTCAGTGATTCGTAGGGGATTTTCTTTAGACCAAATACGATTATTATGGCGGTTATACATACCGTTATTGCTAAAGTTAGATTCGTCTGTCCAAATAATATTATCCAAAAAATTTGGATTTTCGAGCAAGCGTACCTGGATATCAAGACAGAAATTTTTTCTCCTTTCTGTATCGCCTGGAAGTAATTTTTGAACCAATCGTCCTTCAACATAACTCTTGAAACCGTGTTTTTTTAATAGAAGATGTATTTTACTTTTTGAAACTCCAATTTCATTTTCTCCTTCTCTCACCGATGTTTTCGGAAAAGCCGAAAAGTAAATTAAAATATCAAGTTCTTCGTCGTTGATCGTATGGTTTTCTTGCTGTGGTTCTCTTGAGCGTTTATCGAAACGTCCCAGAGTTTTCAAATTATTCACAAGCCTTTTCAAAACCTTACGAGACGGTGTTTGTCTGTCAGGATATTTTACGCTATACCAGCGCAAACTTCGAGAGATATCTTTATCGTTCAAAAAATATGCTTCCATTAGATCAAAACTTACTTGATATGCCATGTCCGCAATAAATTAACACAATAACACGTATGTAAGTGAATTAAAACTAGACAGATAAATATCGGAAAAGCAAATTCTTGCACAGACTGTTCCATTTTCAAATTTAAGAACAACAAGCAAACAATTGCATAGACTGTTCCATTTTCAAATTTAAGAACAACATTTAAAAATTTGTCTTCTTTTTAAAATATCTTAAAAAGCATGCATTCAAACAAACGCTCTCATAAATTGTTACAATTTCAAATTTAACAAGAACATTATTTTTGTTTTAAAGGCTTGTGTCTAGCTTACCAATGACGTATTAAAATACTACATTTTATCATTTTATCTACACTTCCACTTATAATAAGGAAAACTATGCTATAAAGTATTTTATGAAGTGGGTACTTATTTACGAATAATCAATGCTATCTATGAAATGATAATATCGCTACTTTTCGAACGTCGTCGTCGGCAATAAAAAACTTTCTTGAAATTTGACTCAAACATTTTACGTTGTTCCTTTCTTTTAAAATACTATGTTACTTAAGAAGAGTTATTAGTTTTTGGCCATTATTTCGATTGGCATCATAAAAGTAGGGGTTTTTTTTTAATTTAAGTCGGTTCGATTCCCAGACAAGGCAAGTATTTTTTAGAAAATCTTTGAATGCAGAATTACTAACTTTTAAAAATAACATAAAGTCTTCTTTCAGCAAAATACCCTATCTACGATATTTAAGGTTCTTTCCCTTCATGGCCCATAACTTTGGGACGCCCTGTATATGTATCTTTACCTACATGTTTTCATATCATGTGCTCTGGTGTACAATAAAGAATAGTCTTATATCATCTTATCTTTATATAAGTTTACGTAAAAGGTTAATATGCCACAAACACGCAATTTGAATGATTTTGTAGTTGCTACCTTAATTCGGTAACCAGTAGTTAATGCCAACAGGTTGTACCCAGGTCTGTTAATTTAGAAGGAAATGTCGTCATCAAGACGATACGCTGTCAAGTTGAGAGGAATGTTCGTGCACGGAACAGAAATGTTCGTGCACTTCTAATACTTAAATGTGCCCTGCAGTGGGACGTATAAGAGGCTACATAAAAGAACCGGCCAAGTATGTGTTGGGCCACGCGCAATGTAGGGTTCTATACAAGGAGCAGTTGCTTTACACAACTAACAACTTCCTTGTTAAAAAAGAGGAGGTGGAATCGACGAATCATATCTTTATTTTGAATCTTAGGGGTGCCATAGAAAATATTGTATTTGAATAGGTACCTAACTATGGCACCCTTCGGAGCGCTCTTTCTATATCTTCGACATTTCTGTGGATCTGTTTGTTAGAGTGTCAAGCAGACAAACTTACAAAGGCAGCTGGCTAGGCATTGTGCTGCGAATGTGAGCGCTCAGCGCCGATTTGCGGTCAGTTCCTGCCATGTTATCACACTAAAGAGTTCCAACGAAGTCGTTGGTAGGTATAATTTTAAAAATATGTACCTAAGTATATACATGTATAATATAAGTATTTTAAGTCTTGATTCTTTAGCGTTTTTGTGATCTGGCTTTGCACGACACCACAAGGTGTAGCCATGATGAGGTGTTATTCTGAACTAGACACTTTTTTGCTCCTACGCGGATTGTGATAGGTATAGCTTGTCATAACTTTCCTTGCTTTACTTCTCCTTCTCTTTCATAAGTCAGGAAGATGCAGTCACCCTAAGTTTTCTGGTAGGAATCCGTATAGAAACTTTTTGGGCTGACTTTGCATACAGGGCCCTTATTATGAAACAGCGATATGTTCGGAAGGGTCATCAACGTCGCGCTTGAGCCGGACAATTCACGCGAATCTAGCGACAAATACTTAGGTAGGTACGGTTCTTTCTTTGAATAGTTTCGAAATTTCCTGCCACTGAGTAATAAACGCTAGAAATGCATGGCTCTTTGTTAGCCCAATGACATCATATCATTCTTGAGATACCTACGGATTTGCGACCATCTCGCTACTTCCAATAATGTCGCAGTTTTCGTAATATAGGCCTTGATTTGTATTTTATTATTTCAGCATACCTAACAAACATGATAAAAGGTGTAATAGCGGCCAGTTATTACAAAAATAGTTTCAGTTAACATTAGAAATAGAGATAACTAAAAAAAATTACCTACTTAAAAGTTTTTGCAAGTAAGTAGGTTTATATTGCTGAACAAACATTTCGCTGCGGGCTGCTTAGCAATAAAAGTGTAGCGGAGACGGTAGCTTTTAAGTCAGCCTTAACGTGAACTTTGTGGATCGAAACATGTTTATGAATCGTAGAGTTTATGTGATTGCAAGCAGGTTAGCCTTACAAAGTAAAAGTGGCTACCCTAAATGGTCATATCAGAAGATAAATAAAATTGAATAGGTAAAATTCAATGTAGGTACTAACCTATAATCATCCAAACACCGCAACGCTTTTTGAGTTAACAATCTTTCTTGGTTCGCAATATTTATCTCAAACATTCGATCTATGATTTCCTGCTAATGCTAAGGTTGCAGTGTTAGATGGTAGACTACCTTCATCTCATTGAGCCGTGCAAGATCGAGTGGTCTAACATTAAGGCGACTCTTTGTTAAGTTATTACAATAACCTATCGGCAGTTTTGATCAACAGAGTGACCTTGGCAACATAATTGTCGCAGCTAAGATCAGGGATCCGGTTCTAAGCGTCTTTCACCAGGCTGTTTGTTGCGATTACAAATATCGATTATTCATACTGGTAAGTAGGACTAGTTCGGTAGGTACTGTTGTAAAAACACGCATGGAGCAACAGGTCTTTGAACCAATTCGAGGATACCCTCGAAGGCACGCTACGTTTCGGATGACTTTGAAAAAATGCAAACGCACAACGCGTGTTTAGGTTAATGTGCTCTCCATTCAAGTACCTACCTGTAGCTAAAACATCCTTGTCTCCATCTCAACTATAGTACACAGACCTAAGCCCCAGGTTCAACGATTACATTCAACGACTGCCTACTCTAGTGGGGGTGAACCGTTAGGTATAGGTAACCTGGTCTTCCATGAAGGCTTCAAGGTGGGCAACAGGGTCTTGTTTCCAATTATTAGTAAATGACTGACAATAAATTGTTGTAGGCTTATTACTAATTGCAGCTTAATGAAACAGGGCCCTGGGTGTGGCCACACAAGTCCGCCACTTGTCTTCGAGTTGTCTGATTTGGCTTACTCCGAACTGTCAAATACATACATATTTTGACACTTTGAAGTCGTCTAAATGCTTAACCCGATAGAGTGGAAAGTTACGTCATACAAGGGCTGGTTGGCACATCCACCGATAGGAAAAAGCAGTTGTAAGTGTCATGTACCTACTTACTGTGAAAAAAACAAAGGTCGAGGTTCTTAGAATGTCTGGTAGGAAGTTAAGAAAGGACTTTAAAAAGATCGAAACTGGATTGGTCACTTTGCAAGACGTGATGATTCATACGAGGTTATTTTAGTCTCTGTCAATAAGATATTTTGCAGGAAATATCAAGTGTCAGGTAACTTTAAATTAACGCCTACCTACTAAAAGGTACCTGATTCGTCTATTAATAAATGAAGCATTGATTTGATGGTACGAATGATTCTTAATTACTCCGTTTTTATTTCTGTGTGTATAAGTCGACAGCACATCAACGTTTACACGCGTACACTCTAGTTTAGCATAGTATTTTCTGAGGTTAACACGAGCACTAGACATAATAAAACTGAATTTTAACGGATATTTACTCATTTACTTTTCCATTTTACAATTTTCCGACGTTTCGGTACTTTTGCAAGGAGCCGTTTTCAGCACAAATTCACAAAGCACTTCATAGATGGCGCTTATAGGCGTGCACATACAAGAACAGGGATACCTACGTCTGTCAAATTTTGCTTAGCGCAGATTAATTTTGACAGCCGTATTCCGGTTCTTCTATGGCCACGCCTGTAAGCGCCATCTATGAATTGCTTTGTGAATTTGTACTGAAAACGGCTCAGTGCTGTGGTCTCGGTAGACTGAAGTGACAGGGGTATTTTTGAAAGTATTAGGTAACTGTTAGTTAGGGTTAATTAACTGATGAGGGTAGTCAACTAACAGTTAATACTTTCAAAAAGACGCCTGTCACCTCAGTCTACCGAGACCGACTAGGGCCGGCACGATTTCAATCTAAAATAATCCTTAAGTGCTTACGCAGTTAGAGACTGCAATAAAATTGCAAACAAAGTCCGTCCTTGTATCGTGCTCGTCGGCCGCACGTGGCCGGGCTTTCTTTTTCGCTATTATTGTGGTCTATACCACATACTATTTAAACTGCATTTGATCGTGTTTTTATAAGACTGTAAGAATATTTTATTGTACTGAATAGTTTTCGGTTGGCCAAATAACCTGTGAGTGTACGAGCAACTGGGCGTAAGCCTTCTAACAGTTAAATATTAACTGCTGGTACTTGTTAAAGTTATTTCACAGGCGTTAAAGGTAGGTTATATATAACGCCGGACAAATGATCAAGTAACGTATCTCCAATTCTGATTGTCATTAGGCGTAGGTATCTATCAATAGATCGCTTATAGGGAACAGTCTACCTCCTACCAATGTGTGCGAGATTGAGTAATCAATAATCATACCTAATGTAGGCCTAAAGGCCTGTGCAGACGAGATACTGTCCCCCGGGTACTTTTTTGTCCATCGATATCGATATCTTATAAATTGTATCGAATGACGCACACAAAGGACTAACAGTACCCCGCACAAAAAGTCCCCCAAATTAGCGAGGACACCCAGAGACTGAACTGGACAAAAGTACGGGGGGGTCCCCGAAAAAAAATAGAACTAATGTAAATAAGCGCAACAACGCACACAACGAACTAGTCTGCATTGAGCGCTCTACAGTGACGTAGGTACGTATCCGGGCAACAAATGACCGTACACCGTATGCGTTGAGTCCGTGACAAGTACTCGGTGAACATTTTTTACACGATTCAGCGATTTTTGTCCGATGTGGACAAAATTCCATCGTCTGCGCAGGCCTTAAATTGTCAACGAGTTTTCAGTTCCCATCGCACCTACTTTCGAAAAATTTAGCTTAATGTACACTAAAATGATTCCTTTACGAAGATCATCCTAAAACAAAGGAAAGGATAGGAACAAAATTATTTGCGTTGCAAAAACTGTAGGAGGCATGCGAAGTAATTACTTGCGAGGTCTTGGCACTTGAGGCGAGTCGTCGTAATTAAAGTATTTTTACTTATTTTTATTGTGGACAGTGGCATTGATTGTGGCACTCCACTCTACACTCATGCGGCATTTCGTCAACGTCCAATGACCGTACCTTGATGGTTACATTTTGGACAGTCGACTTTGAAACCAGACTCTACTTGTTGCAAAATAGTAAAATATTGGGGTTAAAGTATGAAATTGCCGTTTTATTGCAATAGTTCTTTGAATTGACATAGAATCTTCATGGTTTGAGGTTTTCGAATGAAACTTTTTTCAAATTGTTTCTATGATGTTCTTTTTTTAAAAAATGTGAAACATTTGAATATCGACTTTCAATTGTTTTTGTTATTCAATTTAGACAAGAAAGATGGATACTGCGAAAATTCGAGTGATTTTTGAATACGAGTTCCGACGCGGAACTAACGCGGCAGAAACAGCCCGCAATATCAATGCTGCGTTTGGAGAGGGGTCTACTAATGAACGCACCGTGCGATTTTGGTTTATACGCTTTCGTGATGGAAACTCTCTATTTCCTCTTTAGAAGACACAAAGACACATGTTGTACTTATTATCTGTTTTAATTGACATCAATACATCAGACAACATTAATATCTTATAAATAGTTAGATAATTAGATACCTAATTCATAAAAATATACTAAATCACGTCGGTAATTAAAATACCTAGTAATATAAATTAAACAGACATTTTTACCATTTTAAGTAGAAAAAAACATTTATTCCAAACGAGTCACACCAAGAATATGATCAAAGGTCTTTTGGAACAAACGCAAGAAACGAGACCAAAATTACCTACTAATAAACTTAAATTCTGCGTTCTACTATGTTACTGTTATTTTTATATGTAATTTTTTATGCTACGTTACTGTTTTATGATATGTTACCTATAATATTTGTAAGTGACAACAGTAAAACAGCAACAAACATTGTGCATTCGCATTTTTTCTCATTCAAAACAGCAACATAGCACAGAAAGAAAAATTATTTCTAGCAAGAAATTTTGGAAATCAAGGGCGATCTATGGAAGTTTAGGAATCGATGGTTAGAGTATCATCATTTATTGCAACCATGAGTTTACAAAGTGTTGATAGAAGTACTCAAAAAGTTGTCATATGGACCTACCTACCACTATGGACCCTGTAGGGCTACAGATGAACCCTTTAGCCCTACAGGGTCCATAATTGTACTTATATGGCAACTATGTGAGTAATATTTACAGTACACTAATTCCCTTACACTTTTTATCCTTTTTAATAAAATTTCATTTACTAAAATTTTAAAGTGCACAAAGAACATAAATTATCTGAATTTTCTGTCAAACAAGTAGTGTGAATAAAATATTTTTAATTTAATACCTTTGGAAGTTTTTGCCATCGACAAGTTATTGATTTTTTTCATTTTTTTTTTTTATATTTTCTGCTCACTATGATATACTAACCAGATTTTGCTAACTCCCCTCAGTTCGGGGGCCCGTAGCATTTTGCCAGCTCTGCCACCCTATAGTTACGCCACTGTCACCAACTCAAGTGTTCGAGTCGTACGATATCTCAACCTGCACCACTCATTTAAAAGTTTATTCGATCTTAAATATCCAAGTACCTACCTACCTAATTATAAAAATGATCTGGAATAACCAGACCAAAACAAATGTAAAAATTTTGAATTTCTTATCAAAGCACTCACAATTCCTTAAGCACCTTTTTATCCAAGTACCGTTATTCAGGCACTTACCTAACACACGACACACGACAGCTGATCAGCCTTTACTTTTTGGTCTTTAGGACATTCATTTTGTTGTTGTAATATCGATAAACCAGCGATAGGAACCTGTAACTTTCATGGTAACTTTTGTTTCTTTACTGTAACTTTTATTTCTGTCTTTTTTCTCGTGTGCATATTCATATACAATCTTAACCTTCGTAAGAAACATCATTTGGTATTTATATTTTCACAATGTTCATTTACAATGCCAATTTGTTTAAGCCAATTGTTTTCTATGAAGAAATTACAAATATCAACTCTTAAATGTATCAAAAAATACATAAATTATTTTTTCTGGTAAAAATAAGGCAAACATCTCAATGAACTAGAAACCAGATCACATAAATAACCTAATCAGGTAACAAAACACTTTCCACTTCTACAGCTCAGAGGTTTGATGGTCAGAGCCAATATTGGTTTAAGGCTCATAGGATTTTGTAAAAAGTAGGTACCTCCTGGTACCTACTTTTTACAAAATCCTGCATTGCAGAAATAAAAAATAAATACATAGGTACTAACAGTCGACAACGCATCAACATTTACATGCGTGCATTCCACTGTACTAAGCGGTGGTAGTGCAACGGAAAAACGGTCGTGGGTTCGAATCCCAACATGTACCGATGACTTTGTTTTCCGAGTTTACTGCAAAGGAAAATATCAGGAAACCAAAGTAAAGTTGACATATTATCTAACATGACGTTTAAAATCCGCGGTGGGCACGAGTGGTGACTAAGCCTCTCCGAGAGGTCTGTGCCCTGCAGTGAGTGCTTTTGTAAATAAGCGTAAATAAGCTGAAGCTGCTTAGTAGGTACTCGGTTATATCACGGGTGAGTTTGCAACTAAACTGTAAAGGTTCATGTGATGTGGACTGTTTTGCTATCTATTTATTTACTTATTTTCTTTATTAAGTATACGCTTTACAATACATATGTCACAAAAGAACCGGCGAGAAGTAAATGCCATACTTATGCATCATACTCGTAAATAGCTAGTTCGAAATATTAAGGCGAAAATATTGTTACATTCATTAAGTTCGTAAAAAATATTTGTTCTCGTATATTGTTCCCCTTAATCAATAACTATTGACTGGATAATGGGCCAACAAAGATTTCGTGGAGTTTTCTCCTGGCACAATAAGTTAATCTACAATATAACATTTATTTATACTAAAAGATTACATGTAGGCATTACCAATTTGATTGGTTGTTAACAAAATGCAATAGGTATTGTTCTTTAATTTGATGACTTCGGAGTATAAAAACACTATTTTCTGCCTAAGGAAATTTAGAGGTAGTTAAGACTTGAGGTACCTACATAGGAAACTTGGTATTCTAGGAATTCAAGGAGTTTTGTGACCACGCCACTCGATGAGACTTAGAGGTGTGTATGTACTAAAAGCTTTCACGAGTTATGGCCGTTTTCCTTATAATAAAACCGTCTATAGAAAAGCCTACCATAATTACACCGACATTAATATTTAGGGCTACCTCAATCAATTGATTGATTGATTGATTCCTGAAACAAGTCGTATAGAGTTTGTCATTTATAACAAATTATTCTTTTGACTTTGCTCGTATATTATTCCAAGCAGTTACAAACAGAATGTAAATTCCTAACGTTGAAATAAACTTTACAAATAAGTAGATATTAAAATTACATTGTTACAAAAACAAACTTCGTCAAAACAAGTTTACAGCAACTTTGTTCCATGACATATGATTTTTTTCTCGCGAATTTCCCATTTTTTCAGAAAAAAAAATATTTGGTATATCCGGTTTGTATAATACACTACAGAAAGTTTTATTCACTATTAAAGTGGCGCTGTTTCACAAATGCTTAGGACTATGTGTTAAAGAGAATTAACAGGCTTCTATGCCCCTGGCCACACAGAAGAGAGCGTAGCTAGGGCGCGGGCGCGGAAAAGACGCGACGCGTTGTATAGAAATCGCGCCCTCGCCCCGTCTCTTCCGTGTGGGCTTCGTCCCGTCCCTCCAGTATATTTTTATGAAAGTGAACTGGATTAACGACGCGTCTTTTCCGCGCCCTCGCCCCACGTCCCTTCTGTGAGGCCAGGGGCTATGAGGACCAACGATTTACCGGAGGCTGAGAGAATGGTAGAGCGCATAAAACGCAATCCTCATATATGAATAAAAATATAAATCTTAACTTTTTTAGAAAAAGAGTTGTAAAACACAAACTCTAATAATTGGAGTGTCTCAGTTATCATGTACGCATTTTGGAGGTAAGCCCTGTACATACACTTGACTGTTTGAAACAGCAGAACACCAATAATTATATTAGTCAAAATACTTCAGAAATTACTTACGCACTATTTTAATTCGGTGAAGAGATCTTATCTTAGTATTAAAGTATACCTACAATTTTCTGAGAAACTAACGATTCCTTGAAACACTTCTGAAGTGCAGTTTAAATAGTCAGTGGTAAAGCAGATTATTTTAACTGCCTCCGAGAAGTGTTTTAGAGGAGAGGCGCTCTTTACAAGAATAGCCAATGTCCAATTTTAACGAATTTCTGTTTCCGGTTGTTGGAAACAGTGTTCAACAAGCTGCATTAGCTTCACTAATCAGTTTTTACAAAACCTTTCCACAGTTATTCCGAAAGTTTAGGCAATTTTACAAAAACCACCAAGTTTTGCTTGTAGGACTCCGGCTGATTCGAATCGTTTTGGCCATAAAGCACCAAATTTACTCTGGGCACAAAGGTTGTTCTTGTAAAAAGCGCCTCTAATTGTGGAGTTATAAATAACATCAATTATTCTTTTTCGTTTCCATCTCGCTCCTGCTTTCAGACTACAAGTTGCGCGCTTGCCATGCAAAACAGTGTGTCGGTTCGCATCAAATTAAAATGAACATGTCGAATATGCATTAATCGTGAGCTACTTCGATAAGCAGTACCCGACGAATAGTGCTTGTTGGATAAGCATTATTGGCATGTTGGATAAATCATTATGCGTTAAATAAAGAAAATTTACATGACAACATAACAGAGTACCAGAAACATAAAGCGCATCACACACGCGAGCATGTATGTATGTCATATCGCGACACAGCTGCCAACTGAAGCCTAATGAGCCGTTTTCAGCACAAATTTACAAAGTATTTCATAGATGGCGCTTATAGGCGTGCACATACAAGAACAAGGACACGTCTGTCAAATGGTTGCTTAGCGCAGATTAATTTTGACAGCCGCATTTCGGTTCTTCTATGGCCACGCCTGTAAGCGCGCTTTGTGAGTTTGTGCTGAAAACGGCTCATTATGGCTACCAAATCATGTCGGAAAACTGGCATTTGCGGTATAGAGTTTGACAGTTGGACGATTGGAATCGTTCACCAAGCACGTAATATAGCAGCGAGCTGTTGTGCGTATTTTGTTTGCGTACCTTCGTTTCTGTGAAAATTTAAATAAATGTCTTCTTCTTCTTCTGTTACAAAATCCAGGGGGGCCGAGTCTCTTAAATGCATAGTTGTTTAATAGAGTGATATTAGTAGGTACAGTGATAGTTGTTTCGTAGACACTATTGGTAGTCTACTAACCAATGGCATGTCTATGTTACAGGCCGTGAAATTTAACTCGGCGCTTCGGGCAATCTCAATATATTCGCGAGATGCATATTTAATTTGTGCGGGCTATTGGATCAAGTTTGTCCTCTGATAAGAAATAGGACAAACTATCGACTGCTCCGAATTCATATAAAAAAATGGAGATGGTCTGGACATATTATGAGAATGATAGATGATAGATGGACAAAATGTGTAACAGAATGGTATCCAAAAAATGGGAAAAGAAGCATTGGAAGACCAAATAGAAGACGGATAGATGATATAATAAAGGAAGCAGGACCGACGTGGTCGAGAAAAATTACCAACAGAAGTAAATGTGAATACTTGGAGGAGGCGTTCGCTCAGAAATGGACAGCCGTTTAAATAAAATTAAAAAAATAATAATAATAATAATTGTAAAACGTCACTTGTATCATTATAAAATATTAGGTAAGTGTAGACTAAATTATCATTAAAATACATAAATGAATAGTTAATCAAATTAATAAGCATGAAATGCAAGAGTATTAACATAAAGTAGAAATATAAATATAAGTAAGTATATTTTTATTTTATTTTTGGAATGAGATTGTACTACTAATTGCTTAGTAAAGTACAACATTCAAGTAAATAACACTAAATATTGTCGTGCTAATATAATTCTATTAAACAACTATGAGTGTATAAGCCAGCGGTCACACAGAAGGGACGTGGGGCGGGGGCGCGGAAAAGACACGATGCGTTGCATAGAAATCGCGCCCTCGCCGTCTCTCCTGTGTTGCTTCGTGCCGTCCCTTCATTACATTTTGTATGAAAGTGAATAGGATTAACGACGCGTCTTTTCCGCGACCTGACCCCACGTCCCTTCTGTGTCGCTGCCGGCTCAGGACTCTAGGCCGTTCCATTGAACAACTAGGTGTGTGCGAATTATAGGCCTAGATGTCTATAGACGGGCGTTATATGCTGTACGCCTTGAGTTCGTACGCGTACTATACCGCGGTATAAAGTATAGCACGTGATGCACTTAAGAAACAGTGTGTGATGCGCTTAAGAAACAGACGACCCATCATACACCTCCACAAGACTACTTACTTCTAGCTAGTACTTATGTAGTAGAGATAAACATAATACGGTCAACATCGCTTATAACTACAATCAATGGCTACAACAGAGGCTAGGAATTTGCGCTTATCTATTACGTATTAATATCGTATTTTATCGTCAAATAATGATAGTTCTAGATAACATTCAAGTTGTCTTTTGGCTATTTTTTGCCTGAAACGTCACCATTCAACGAACGTGGAACGTGGTCTCGTCACAACCATTATAAACATTTAATAGTATGACTCGCGATGCTTATACAATAGTCATACATTTAATGGGCTCAATCGCGATTGTTTATTAGGTAAAGCTAATTAGATAATACGACGACGACTGTAATTTACTTAACTAATAGACAATCGCGATTAGACCCCTTAAATCCATCTATATATATAAAAATGAATTGCTGTTCGTTAGTCTCACTAAAACTCGAGAACGGCTGAACGGATTTATCTTGAAATGTTCGTGGAGGTCTAGGGAAGGTTTAAAAGGCGAGAAAAAATCGAATAATTTCCGGGAAAACCCTAAAAACAGCCCTTTTCTATTTCCCATACAAACGTTTTCTGTGGCGTTACGAAGTTCGCCGGGACAGCTAGTAACTATATAAACATTTTATTTACGTCTCTACAGTCAAGTCAATCGCGGGGATATTTACCAAGCACAATAAGATTTTAAAATGTCTGATGCTGCAAGGCTTATTACTAAACTTAACCATAACATTTATCGCACCTATAAAATATTCAATCAACGTTGAAGCCCTTCGCGGTTTTGGAAGAAACCCCGAAGTTATTAGAGACAAAATAAAACATTTTAGGTACCATCTTTAGTGAAAGACGCAGAAATACGAATACTCTTCGGTAGATGGTATTGCGTATTAAGATGCGCAATTTAATTTTCCTCTATTTATAACTAAAATAACAATGAGTGGGCTCCTTCGAAACTCGCGCGGTTGAACAAAACATTAATTCGGGTATTTACGCCCATAATGTGAGATTCAGCACATCGTCGTTCGGCATCCAAAACCGCGAACGTGACTTTTATAAAATTTTACAGGAGACACTAAAAACTTTAGAAATTATTCCGTCGTACACATACTAAAAATTCGAAATAATGGTTTTTAGACTAACTTAACCATGGGTGCCGAACGACGATATATCTCTGTGAGATATATGCTGACACACCAATAAGTGATATTTTGTCATCTACCAATGGGAAACACTACACATATTTGTCATCTTAAGTTAATAATGTACAAATGTCATTAAAATAAAACTTTTCCGGATATGCCTAGGCATTATTGAATCTCACCGCGATCAATACTAAACTTAACATACAACAGCGAACACTCTACAATGTACACTAAAAAATATACCTAAAGCAAATGCTTACTATCCCTGTAATTTCAACTTCATCTTTTGCACCTGTCATTTGTATAACAATTTTGATCAAAAAACGGATTTTGTGGCCTTGATTGTTTGATTGATTGCCTACCCCTCCGGGTTACAGGCGTGACTTTATATATATTTGTGATTTAAAAATTCACATTCGTCTACAAATTCAACAATAGCCTAAAGTATTGCTGTACTTTTTGTTACCTGGGAGGGCAAACATTTTATCGTTTTTAACACGTGTATTAAATAATATTAAATTCATAACTACAATTGCAACAGTTGTAACCCTGTACATTTTGCGCGTTTGAATTTGGTGGTTCCGTATATACATTATGTTGGTCATTATTCATAACCTGGCGATAAATTATTTTTCTTTCTTCTTCTTCCTTTTCTTTGTTTCTTCCTTCTTTCATTCTCAGTACACGGATTCTGCGCCGATGACGAGCATTGAGAAAATGGATTCTGTACTTCTGGCATATTCCACGTAAACTGATTCTGAGATGCCGATATATTCTGCATAAACAAGTTCCAACCAGCCGGCACATTCTGCGTAAACACATTCTGAACTGCCGGCATATTTTGCGTTATGGGATTCTGTGCTGCCGGCATATTCTGCGTAAATAGATTCTGTGCTGCCGGCATATTCTGCGTTATCGTATTCTGTGCTGCCGGCATATTCTGCGTGAACGAATTCTGTGCTGCCGGCATACTCTGCATAAACAAATTCTGAGCGGCCAGCATATTTTGCGTAAACGGATTCATAGCTGCCGGCATGTTCTCCGTAAACGGTTTCTGATCTGTCCGCATATTCTGTGCAAACGGATTCTGCGCTGGTGGCATATTCTGCGTAAAATAATTCTGCTCTCTCGACATATTCTGCGGAAAAATACTCTGCGTCAAGGGCATACTGTCCTTATATCGAGATGTGTTATTACACGCACTCAAAGTTTGTGGTGGTATATAGTTCGGCGTAGGCATAGTTTGCTTTGTTGTAACCAGGGATTGCAGTGTTGGAGCATGTGGCGACATCCTATTTGGTCCAATCATATTACGCTCTAGAATATTATGCAAAGAACATTCCTGTGTGAAAGTTTTATGTGCAATCACAAAGTTATCTGCGAAGGGAGATTGTAAAGGCATCGTTTGTTCCGGCGTAAACTGCGCAGGTACACTCTGATGCGGAATAACATACGGGGAACAAATCTGTTCCGGCATAGTTTGCGCGAATAAATTATATACTGGCGAACACGGACTATGTGTAAATGAAGTCGGCACTGACAAAGTCTCCGTGTTTGTTGAAGTCGTTTGTCTTCGGTAGTCGATTGTCTGCGTCATATATTTTTTTACCGACGAAGTATCCGCGACTGAAGTCGGTACTGGCGTAGAAACGTGTGACGACATAATTTGCGTGACCAAATTATTTACCGGGATCGTCCGCGTGACTGAAAACTGTTTTGTATTCTGAGCAACCGAAATCGGTACCATAATAGACCGTGTGACTGAAGTCTGAACTGGAGCAGTTTGAATGACTGAAGTAGGTACCGGCATAGACCACGGGCCAGAACTATACACCTGGTTAGTCTGCGTGACAGTTCTGCATAGTTCTACCGGTCTCACTTGCGTCACTGATGTATGCACCGGCATAATCCGATTGACTGAAGACGGTAATATCTGCGCCAAGGTATTTGGTATAACGTGTGCATTTAGCGTATCTGAAAGGTTCCCCCTTCGGTCATTGCATCGTACGCCTTTGTTTCTCGTCGTTTGATAATACACCGCAGAGCCAGACAGTATCGCCGATTGGGCTGGGATATCTTGCGCTGACAAAGGGTAAGGCTGAATATTCTCCGGTGTTAACTTCACCCAGGCTGACCTCTCTATATTTTGGGCTGTAGGCAACTCTGTTGATACATCTTGGTGCTTTGATACAGTGACATCTGATGTTTCTTTTAACAAATGCCGTTCTGTTCGGCCACTTGAACTCTGTTTTGTGTTTTGCAGGTTGTCATTGTGCTTTGTGATATCTTGCAAAGGCATATTTTTCACTTGACTCTTTGTTAATGCGTTCTTGGCATAGCTAGTCTCAATATTTACCCGTAGCTCGTGTATTTTTAAAGCTGCCGTGGTTTGTATCGCAACATTTGGCCTGGAAATATTCGGCATTAACAATGTTTGTGCAGATATGTTTTGCGCGGAATTCTGCGAAGAGACCTTTTGGACCACATCTGTAACCGCTTTCGTTAGTATCGCGACAGTTCTATTTTCTTCTGGCTTATTTTGTACGACTGAAACCAGTACGGACGTACTCTGCATATTTGCTGCCTGGACTGGAATAATCTGCAAAGCAGTGGACGGTTCTGTCCTATTCGGAGTATTTAGAGACACGAGCGACGAGGTAGACGCTTGGTTCTGTGAGTTTAAAGCTTTTACGGCCGCAATTTCCGGAGTTTTGGCTTGTCCATACCTAACAGACTTATTCGAACTACGTTGTAGTTCAAATTTCGAGATAGGAGCTTGTCTCTGCATATTCGAAGCTTTTACAACATCAATTTGCGAGATTTTAGCCTGTCCATAATTTGGCATTGTCTCGAACCTCGTAGAGGCTAGTGCGGGCATGGCTGCTTTATTTGAAGTAGTTGCTGAGGTATTCCTTCCTGTAGCGTTTGCCTGCCCAGGCAAAGTCAAGGACCGCCTTATACTATACACCTCTTCGCTTTGCATTGATCTAAGCAGAGCTTGCCCCGAAACATTCTTCGCGTTTGGCATAAATACCAAACACTGTCCGGTTCCCCTTATATTTGAAATATTTTCCATATTTTGTGCGTCTGAAGTTTGTACCAGTAATCGCGGGTTTGAAGCCTCGTATGACATTACCGGCGTAGTCATAGCTTCTTGAGAGCCTATTGAACTTTCGACATGCATATTCGGCACGTCTTTGAGTTGCGCCGGCTTAGAGTACGAGGATATAGGTTGAATGTAGCCCGGAGTGTAGTGTGAAATGGGCACTTGACCCCGTGAACTTATATTTTGTAGCGGCGTATACTGCGAATTCACAGCCGCTGCTGGGATATATTGGGACGCTGAAGCCTCTTCCGGAAACTTCGAAGCCTGCCACTGTAAAAACTGTGGTATATAGGGAACATACACCGGCTCAAATTGAGGAAACTGTTCATACGCTGGCAAGAAATTCGACGTTGGGTCCTGAGCGTACAAATCATCAGCGGTTGGGACGTCCCACCGCTGAAGTTGGTCTCAGAAAACGGGCACGAAGTAGCTTTGATTAAAATAGTAGAATGACTGCTGACTTGCGTGGGCAAAGGTGAGGGCCCGAGCCCGATTCTAGGACTCAAATTCGTGAGTGAGTAGGCTCTCGGCCCGGACGTCCGTGGTGACGAGGCCGGGATTCTTCTCGCCGATTCTGGAACAGCACAAAGGTCGTTTAGTATCGTGGTTCTCTATAAAAGAGAAATAAATAAATAACTTCCTCACAACACAATCACTTGTCCTGGTTCCAAACTAGGATACCCTGTGCTATGGTAACCAGGCAAGGATATCACAAACGTGGAAATAAATATACCCAGACTGAGGTCATTTGAAGAAGAAAATACATTTACGGGCAATAGAAATAAGAAAAAATGTGGCGTAAGATAAAAAACACGAGAAAAACGGAAACCCCAACATAATTACATATAAAATATCTATCTACTCTGAGACCTGTAGAGAGTTCAGTTCACTGAAAGCACAACTAAAACTGTTAAAACCGACGCCTAAAGAGATTTCAATGCACTAAATTCCACCAACTCCATCAACGTCATGCTCTGTCATCGATTCTTTCATGTTACGTGGATGTCCAAAATGCCCAATGTAACATCTCCTTGTATAATTTTAACCTCTGCAAAAGTGTGTCTCTTTTTTTCTTTTTATGTTCTCTGTCCCGAGAAAGAGAGAGCGAGAGAGAGAGCTCTTTTTATAATATTTTCTGAGGATGAGATGAGATGGGGTATACCGTCAAGGGCAAATCCTAAAACATGTCGGTTAGACTTTGTCATTTATTAACATAAAATATCGTTATTGCACCCAATGGATATTGTACAATATCCATTAACACCAATACTAATGGTAACGAGTGAAGTTTTTACAACTTTCGTTCTACGACTTTTTAAATGTCTTGTTAAAGTTTCCGTTTTTAAGGAACATATTTATGAAATTTTACTGCTTTATTGGAGCACGGTTTGATAGATAATGCTTAAAACCATTTATGTGTTATGCAGAGTGGACATCCTTCTATGTAAGACAAAAATTTACTGAAATACAAAATAACGGACTTATTTACAAGAACACGATAGCACTCCTAAGGGGCAGTTTGTTTAATCTGTGGTTACAACTTTTCCTTGTAAAATCTCCACCACAGACTATTTTAATCGGTGTTTAAAGGAATCGTGTTTTTTGTATAAATAAGACCGTAAGGATTGTATAAAATTATTTAAACTTTGATATTTCAACATATTGATAAATCTGAGAAAACACACACAACAGAGATGCAAGTAACGCAAGCTCTAATCGGGATGTCTAAGGAATCGCACATTATTCAAGCAACCTTGAATAAGGCAGTTAAACTTACCTCTGATCTGTCAGGATCGTGGCAAGTGGCAGTCCCCGGTCTCTGCCTACCCCTCTGGGATACAGGCGTGAGTTTATGTATGGATGTAAACTTACCTCAACCCCCGCGCTTTCAGATGCTTCTTCACCGCCGGTTTAACCCGCGCCGCGCCGCTGCTGTGCAGACCCCGGCCGGTGATTATGAAGAGCGTCCTGCTCCGCCCCCTGCTCGGGTCATCCCGCAGCCTCTTAATGTGGTGGTCGAGGAAGATGTCGACGGCCGTCAGAGACTCCGTGACGAAGAGGTAGTGGAGGTCCAGGTGGTTGTCGCCGCGGTTCGCCGTGTTCACCTGGAATGCAATATCGTTAGTTTTATTTTTTTAATTTATCAACTAGCTGAACCGATCAACGTTGTTTTGCCATATTAATTAGCCTAAGACTTATTCTCACACCTACCAAATAAACGCAAAAAAATCATAAAAATCGGTGAAGCCACTTTGGAGGAGTTCGATAACAAAACACTGTCGTGCCTAAAGCAGTGTTTCGCAAACTTTGTTCCGTAGACTTGAAATCAGGCAATTTCAAAGGTACACCAAAATTCAATTATATCTTTTTCACCACAGCTGAATAAATCAATTATTGTAGTATAAGTGATTATTGTGCCTTACTATGTTCGAAGATAAATAAACATTTTTATTTATATTTCTACTCCTATTAGTGTTCTCTAACGTTCTAATCACTAAAATTTAACCATTTAATTTCAATAATTTAGCATGAAATAGAAAACGTAATTTTAAGAGGCTAACTAGCGCAACCGTTGTGAAATAAACATATCTTTCATAATCCGTTTTCGCACAAAAATCACCCTGTAATATCAATAATAGTATTGTACATTCGTTTATGTGCAATAAAAGTATTAAATAAATAAAATAAATAGTACCAGCTATTTTTAGAACCTATGGCTAAGAATCTAGGTTGAATTTCCGCTACATACGACAAATTTTTGCAAAAACTTGACGTTTTTCCGAGGCACACCAACTGATGACCACGGCGGCAATAAGTCCGCCAATTGTACTGCATTTTTGTAAACATTTCATGTTTGTGTTTTCCCTGGTACAATAAAGAATATTCTTATCTTATCTTACACCAGTGTAAAGCGGAAGACACATTGAGGAACACTGGCCTAAGGCATACTTTTATTATGTTTAGATAGAGTATAGTGTTAAGGCGGCCGTTACGTCTCTCTTGCTATCTCGCGCGCACAATCAAATTTTTTTTGTGATTGTAAACAAATGGTACACTTTTGATACAGGTGGTCGGAGGTAAATTACGGTAATTTTAAATACATTTTTGTTTTCCCATAAAATTATTAGGTTTTAATAAAGAAAAGTTCTCTCCAAAATTATTAATTTTAGTATCAAATTTTCTCAGTCAGAAACTAGGTAGGTACAGGAGAAGAAAAAATATGTCTCGAATGTCCGTAATTTTATTACCTATCAAACCTTCCAACCACTTTCATCAAAAGCATACTTACTTTATTTATTACATCATTAACTCCTGAACTGCCCTCGCGGAACGCAACGTATAGGTGGCCCATACTAAGTTGGACACAGATCTGTGTCGCGGCAGACGACCGAGCCGAGCGAGACAGCATGTCAGGAGGAACAGCAACTGTAAACTTACCTGAATCAACGACGTCGCAGCCCTGCTATTGGCTTGTTCGAACTTCTTCTTGTGAAATGCAGCTACCTCGGAGGCGTATGACGCACACTGAGTCATGCCACGCTGAATGTATTTCTGCGCTTTCTGGTGGTGACTGGAAAACAAAACAGTGACATAACAACCACATAACATTATTAGCTTAATTCCGGATTCGGATAATGTGTAACGCTACGATAGTTTTAGTTCAAAAACAACATAACACATCCACTTGGTCAAAAACATGATTCCTCTAACATTCCCCAAATGCAGTTTAAGCAGTCTGTTGTAGTCTTTCCCTAAAGAGAAGGGCATTACCACATACCACTACTGTTTATCTGATGTTATGTTATAAATTTATACTCACTCTCTTTTTTATAAAAACCCGATTCCTTGGTTCCTTGGTCCTTTTAGGAAAAAAACTTTACCACAGACTGAGTTGCCTATGGAAAACCATAGACTATTTGAACTGCATTTGGTGGGTGTTTTAAGGAATCGTGTTTTTATAAAAAAAGACAGTGAGTATAAGTTTATACTTTAATCAACACAATTCAAAAAGGCAGTTTATGTAATCTACGGTTACGTCTTTTCATTGTAAAAATCTCCACCACAGACAATTTTAATTGGCGTTTATCGAGTGTTTTAAGGAATCGTGTTTTTATAAATAAGACCGATAGGTAAAGTCTGTGACAATCAACAGACTGTTGACTGTGATAAGCCACAGACTATTTGAACTGTGTTTGATGAGTGTTTCAAGAAATCATGTTTTTATAATAAAGACATTCGAGTAATATTTACTCACAGATTCCTCAGCTCCAAATGCCTCAGAGCTTCCTGCCGATATTGCTCAACGGTCTTCATATCCGCCGTTTCCATCTTCGAAAGTACAGGGAACTGCTCCTCGGATAAGGCCTGCATAAAGATATTGTTCAATTATTGTTATTTCTCTCATAAACTATCTAGAACAAACGCGAGCTAACTTCGAACGAATATGGCGACCTCGTGGCGCAGCGGTAGTGCATCTGCATACCATGCGAGAGGTCCCGGGTTCGAATCCCGGCTGGGGAAAAAAAAAACCCCAGGTCTTGGATGTTTACATGTTTGTGATGTCGTTGTTTCTGGTTCCCACGACACAGGGTATCCTAGTGTGGGGCCAGAAGCAATGTATGTGCCTGTATGTAAATGTTTATTTGTTTATTATTTATTGTTATATAATCGGCGAACGAGGACTAAGACAGTCTCGATGTATCGATAGATGCGATATGCAAAAATTACAAAGGGCACTATTCATAGCTCTATGCAAAACCACTACACCCTGTTCACAGGGTGCAATAACTTCCACACACACCATCGCTTGTTCTGATCTGCTTGTCCATGTGCTATGGTAACCAGGCACGGCCATCAGAAACATGGAAATACATTCAGACTGACGACATTTGCACAAATCAAGTGCAACCACCTCCAGTGGGAATCGAACCATCGACCTCTGTTTCGGTAGTTAAGCGTGTGAACCGCTAAACTATTTTATCAGATAAAATAATACGAGCAGATAGATGGTTTGGAATCATGAGTGACGACACTGATTTTATCATTTTTAGGGTTCCGTACCACAATAGGAAAAAACGGACCCTTATAGGATCACTTTGTTGTCCGTCCGTCCGTTCGTCCGTCTGTCAAGACCCTTTATGTCGTGGAGGTATCGAGTTGAAATTAAAACCATATAGTCAGGTCTACAGTCTCTTGAAGAAAAAAATCAAACTTTTAAGTTATCGTAAAAAAAAGATTCGGCCGTTTATGCCACAAAACAACGTATATTTCGACACTCAAGGGAATCAAAATTTATAAGTTACTTTTCGTTGACCTAGAACTATGAAATACGAGTAATATCACCCTAAGCCACAAGTACAGGGAAAATCTGAAAACTATATCATCATCATTATCAGCCATTTGAGCCCACTGCCCTTTCTATATCTACATTTGTAATTAAATCATAAAATAATTAAATTGTATTTGAAGTTCCGGAAAAGCTCGGAAAAACTCGATTCCTGAACTATTTATAATATGTAAGTACCGACAAATTTGTACGGAACCTTCGATAGACGAGTCCGAATGGCACTTTTTTGGATTTTTTAGGGTTCCGTACCCCAAGGGTGCCAAACGAGACCCTATTACTAAGACTTCACTGTCCGTCTGTCTGTTTGTCTGCCTGTCTGTCTGTATGTATGTCTGTCTGTCTGTCACCAGGCATGAACCGTGATAGCTAGGCAGTTGAAATTTTTACAGATTATGTTGCTATAACAAATACTGAAATCATAATAAAATAGATATTTAAGGGGGATTCCCATACAACAAACGTATTTTTTTACCGTTTTTGCTCCATTTTAATAACGGCAACAGGGTAACGCTTTAAATATATCTATATTCGCTTCAAAAATAAATAATTAAATTAAAATAAAACAAATATTTAAGGGGGGCTCCCATACAACAAACATGATTTTTTGCCGTATAATAACGATCTTTGTGTCTAATGTTGTATAGATAATAGTACGAAACTCTTCTTGCGCGAGTCCGTTTCGCACTTGGAAGGTTTTTTCTTTTATTGATTAGTTCAAGGTTAAGAAAGTTCTGTAGTATGGATAGATGGATCTTACCTTATTCTCCTCTTCGAGTATCTTCTCTTGCCGTGCCATCTCTCTTTGCATGACGAACTTGTTCACGCCGTTCTTTTCTTTAAGAATTTCTGATTGGCCGGTAGACATTAGCAGGACCTGGAAATATTACGGTGCAAACACAGTTGAGCTGGAAGTGGAAATAACATCTGGACTGGAAAATTCCGTCAGTCTCTCTTTGTTTTGTGATAATCTTTCTATCTTCCTCGCGTCTCTTTCTATCTTCTCTCACATCGACTTTTGTCGTTTAGGAGTTATAAAATTAGCCACCAATCACTTTTTATGTTAATGCTAAGCTATGAATTGAAATGTATTGTATTATACCTTACTGTACAAAAACATAACAAAAATCTGTCTATTTCTCTGTTAAGCAAAGATCATCAAAGATAATGTTGTATTTTTAAATAAATAAATTTAATTATTTTAAGGGTACAACACCCATATTACTACAATTAATACATACTCAGAGCTGCAAATAAATAATAGGCTACAAGACCCATATTATACCTATAGTAATATTAATACATACATACTTACAGCTGCAAATAACATACACATTCCAACGTACCTCAACAGTCACTTGGAAGTTATTGCCATGTGCCATGAGCAACTCGGACAACGTATCAGGCAAGACCTCCGGAAATAAATTGTACAGTTTCTCTCTCGACATCTTGGCCGCCAAATCATTCGATTCGTTGTTACGCCATTCGGCTAAGTCTTTTTGGTACAACGAGCAAGCAAAGTCCATGTCCATAATCTCTTTGAAATCCGGGATTTCAGGCTCGCGACCTTCTTGTGCCAACTCTGCCTCCTTTTCGGCGAGTTGCCTGGAATTGAAGTGAGCCGTGAGTTTTGACTACTCTTTGGAGTAAGCTACATGATACTACAGAAAGATCAGGATCCTACGTCATTCTCGTAACAGGTCACGTTGATGCTTTTTTTTTTTTTTTTTTTTTTATTTTATTTTAATACAAAATACTTTCTCTTAAACGTAAACGCTGGTTGCGGACGTAGTGTAAAACAATGAATGCAACAATTAAATGTAAGAGAAAATTACCTGGCAAATTCAGCATCTTCTTTTATAAGGATCTCTGAGTAAGTAGCTTGCGATTCGATTTGATGAGTCAGTGACTCAATCCACAGGGCGTTTAGCTCATTCAGTGTAGACACAGGCATGCTTATTATTGGTACTATATTCGATGGATACGTCATCCCTTGCCTGTTACATAATTCGTCGAGTTTAATGATAAATTCTCGGCCTAGGTTCACGTTTACTGAAGGTTCCTCATGCTCTTGACTAGATTCAGATTCATCGTCGCTATTGTGATAATCTGGCACAATGCTACTCTGTGGGTCATTTGATGGACTGGAACCATACTGATAGTTGAGCGGATCGTTCGAAGCCTCACCCTTTTCGTTTTTACCGCGTCGCATCTTTCTGATTTTCAGGCAATGTTGAGAATAGTGATTGTCAGCGATGACGACATTTTGTTCTATTTGTTTTTTCAACTGTTGCATAGATTCAGTCACACTCTTTTCTTTCTTGATCTTTCTTTGCATAAGCGACGGCTCAATTTGTTCTGTGACTGGAATGTTCTCCTTTTTATTTTCTATTGTAACATTTGGTATGATGTTGTACGCTGACATACACTCACACTGTTCCTGGTCCAAATCTTCAGTGTCAGACGCATCTACTTCTTCGACAGTCTCAAACTCGTTGCTCGCGACACCATCTATAACAATTTCAACTGCCCAGTTGACATCACCACAACATTTATCGAATATTTCGCGCAGGTCTGCTTTGGCAATCGTTTTAAACATTTTTCGGAATGCTTGAAAATGTTTCTCCTCGTTTTTGCATCTGTAGTTATCCACCAGCTGTTGCTCATTTGTCATGCTGCTCTTATCCCACATTCTTTTCTCTGGTATTTTTTCTTCTCGGGGTAGGTAGTAGAAGTTTATATCTTTTGGAGAGCCTGTGAGTACTTTGTACTTGCTGTTGAAAATGTCGGTGTCCCCGATCTCCATGCAAGTACCGCTCGATAATTTTTCAACAGACAGTTTTTCGGGTGTTTGTCTGGATGTTGAAGGGAAGTTTGGTGTCCACTCGGGCATGAAACGAGTTATGTCTCGCCAATCAACCCAATCTGTCGTATCTGGTAACATTTTCTCTTTGTCTCTGTTTGAACTCTGTTCTGTAGATGGGCCCGGATTGTTCCTAAGATTTAAGCTTAAATGTTTCAATGGACTCGATAAGTTTGTACTTGGCTGGACTTGATGCTTTTCTGATATTGGCTGAAATTCAACAGCTGCTGGATTAAGCTCCACTTTGTTACTAACATTTGAAGGTCCGGGTTCATCCCAGTCATCGCCTATTTCCCATTGAGCATCTAGCTCATCGAACTCTTTCAATTTCTTTTCAACTTCATTGTATTTTTGCAGCACTTGAGCCAACTGTTCAATGCTACTAGAGTTTTTAAATTCAGAAGTGTTAGGTATTGCCTTACTTTCCGTTTCGTCAACTGGTTGGGTCTCCATAGGTCCAACGATTTGCTCCCGGATTTGTGGAAGAGAAGAGGCTTTAGTTTCAGTCGGAACAGTTTCCACTTCTGTCTGTAAATCTTTGCAAATAGTCATTTTTGCTGTACCAGATGTTATTTCCACTTTAACTTGATGTGAGGAAGTAACAGTTTTATCCACTGGTATAGTGTTATTGAAGTTGTATTTTCCATTGAGTGTTGTGTAGGAAATTGAGGGGCATTTCTCTTGTACAAAAGGAGGCATTTGTCGCATGACAGGTAAGAGTTTATCAGATGGGTACTTCAGGCGCTGAGCTGATATCAGAAACTCAGCTGTGACATTTGCTTGATAGTTGTCCAGCATTTGTTTTATTTTATAAATAGGTACTTTATGAGAGTTTCTTTTAAACAGCTGATATGCGTTATTGGCCCAGGGTGATATGGGTTCAATGATTTCAATGTAATACCCTTCATTCACGCCGAAAGTTATATAAGGTTGTAACTCCCAAATCGCGATGTTAGTATTGTCAATGATGACAGGACTCAGTCCATTTCTTAGAGAGTTGACAACTCTATTTTGATTCCATGTGTGTGCATCTGACAACCTTTCTTTAGCATACAGATATTTTCCTTTTACTATAAAGAAGTCATCAGTGCTCTGAATGTGTTTTCTAAAGTCACTATCCCTGCATCCTATGGTAGCCTCTATGATCTTGCGTGATAAATAAGACTTACCACTGCCAGGAGGGCCCCTCATGATGACCAAAGTGCGGTATCCCTTGTAATGCCACTCAATGATCCTTGTTAACTGATCCATCCACTTTTTATCACTCTCCTTGTAAGGTTGTCCAGAGGGCATATTCATAGGAAGAGTCCTCTTCTTTGGTACCACCCCTGTACGTCTTGATGCATTTGCATAATTCAAAGTGGGCTCTGCTACAGACTGAGGTGGTGGCGGAGGTGGGGGTGTTGGTGGTAAGTGTTCAGTACCGCTTGGTGGCAATTGGTTTGTATTGGATGCCATTTGATCGTTGTTACTGCTGGTAACTATGATTGGAAGAGAAGAGTTTAATTCTGGAAGTTCATCTTTTTCTGATTGATGAACAGTCTCTTCTGCATCTTTAGAAATCTGCATTAAAGCATCTATTGAGTGTTGCACTGAAATAGGAAATAAATAGGGTAAATAAATATTTTACATATATTTTCACATAAACAAAAAGAACTTCAATATCATGAATAAAAAGTTGTTAAAATAGATTGCTGGTTTGCCATTCTGTCCAGTAGGTGGCGCAAAATTTCGAATGACTGGGCCCTGCAACATGGACACAGACGACGTGGCACACCAAGGCGAAAACTTCGCGATAATCTTAACATATTCTTGCCAGGGATGGTGCGAGGTGGCTAATAAGTATTAATAAAAATAATTATTATTGTTATTAATACATAACATACATAAGCAGCCTATATACGTCCCACTGTAGGGCACAGGCCTTCTCTCAGGGAGAGAGTATGGGCTTAATCACCACGCATGCCCACTGCGGATTGGCGATTTCAAGCGCTGAGGTATATAAATAGCTCAGACACTCAGGTTTCCTCACGATGGTTTCCTTCCAAGTTAGCGAGTGGTATTGCTACTATAACTTCACAAATGTACATAACTTAGAAAAAAAAGTCATAAGTGCATGCCCGCACTGGGAATCGAACCTGGGTCTCCCGGTTCCGAGTCCAATGTTCTACCCACTAGGCTACCACCTCCCCTGTTATTTTATTACACATAAGTAAACATTACAATGGCAATGCGGCGGGCTTAATGCTAAAAGCATTTTCTACCAGTCAACTGCAGGAGGTGAATGAAAATAACTGATAGGCATACAGAAGTGTGAAAAAGATAAACTAATTAAATTATCTTCATTATATAAATCACATTACGAAAGTATTTTAGCATTAAACTTCATATTATAAAGAAAGTACATACATACATAAGGGTGATAACCCTTGCAAGAACGTGATTTTTCGACTAAATCGATTTTTTGATTCAAAGATATTTAGAACGAACGAGCTCTTTCTACAGAAAAAAGGCCAAGTGCGTGTCAGGTCACGCGCAGTGTAGAGTTCCATAGAACAAGGGTTTTGCACCTGTTTTACAGTAGTAATAAGTAATCAAAGTAGTTTTCAATTAAATTTGTGCGAAATTTTCCTTTTATAAGTTGGTTGCCTATTACTCGTTAACTTAGAAAGCCTACTTAACCTTGATAGTTATTTTTTAAAGTTGATTATATGTGCTACGGCCCTGAATTTTTTCACTTTTCAACAATCAACAGTTTATCTGGGAGAGGGGGACGCCCTATTGTAACAAAAAAATTGCGCTTTAAAGCTTAATATTTCGCAAACGGATCCCTAACTCGAAAAATGGTTTTTCCATACTCACAATATTTGTAAATTATTATTCCAAGGATACCCCACACTATTATTTATTCTATTCAGAAAAGATCCCTTGATTCCCTCAAATGAGGGATCAAAGTTGTACTTTTCTTCCCTGATATTCTAGTTATTTTTCACACCTGCTATTCAGAAAAGATCCCTTGATTCCCTCAAATGAGGGATCAAAGTTGTACTTTTCTTCCCTGATGTTCTAGTTTATTTTTATTGCCCTCAGCATGATCCGTGTGCAGATTTTCACAAAATGTAATTCCAATTCGATTTTTATTTTGTTGCAATCGATCATAATTGTCTTCCACGGCACATAAATAATTTTTCCTTATAGCAGGTGTGAAAAGCAGTATGTGTCACTCGGTAGCAAAATTATTTCCGTCTTGGGCGTGTTTACACACTTGAATCCCTCGCTACGCTCAAGATTCTACTTTAGAATCCCGAGCAGGATTCAATATACCGCCCTCGCCGTAAATATATCATTTTGCTCCCTTGAGAAACGAAAGTAATATTTTTCGTGAAACGTTTGTAATTTTATAGGTTACTTTCTTATTTTGCCTTGTTTTGTGTACTTAAATAAATGTGAATATTTACTATTACTTTCTTGTGGGCATCCTACGCTGCTTTTGCCAGTGTCTCTATTCGAGAAACTTTGTACTCCATTGACTATTGGTTCTTCGGCAAATGTCACCAGCCCACAGCCTTTTCAACTTGCTAATGTTATAGGCTATATAACATTAATGGCATTCTGATTATACCCTGTACCATAGCATGCTGAGGAACTTTGAATCGGTAGACTGATCTTACCGTCAGTGTCCACATTTTAGTTCCATACAACATAACAGACAGGTCACTCTTATCTTTAGGCTCAGAGGAATAGCCTAGAGAATCCTGTCTCCATCTTTATCTTTTTACTCAGGAAAAATCTGCTACTCCGTATTGAAAAGGCAAATGACAAGAATAACACTGACCTCATTATTCCCATTTATGACTTTCAAGTTGTTTTTTTGCTACAAATCGAAATATAGCACATTTAGCAAAACTTTTACGGTATCAAGAAAAAGACTAAAAAGTTGGGAGTAATGTATGGGATGAAACAAACAGTAATACAGGAGACAAAGATATCATCATTTGCGTTTTCAAATA
Organism: Yponomeuta malinellus; assembly: GCA_947308005.1. Classification (NCBI taxonomy): domain Eukaryota; kingdom Metazoa; phylum Arthropoda; class Insecta; order Lepidoptera; family Yponomeutidae; genus Yponomeuta; species Yponomeuta malinellus. Next base: position 7,432,665 of record OX371008.1, on the reverse strand, counting down.
ACCATTAGAGAGAGTGGATGATAAGCATTTACTTTTATGTATGCTGTGAAAACATTGGCAAATATGCACAAATTCCTTATCAAAGGGCACGCTCAGTCTTACGCATTGGTGCTACAAGTACACCAGGAATAACTTTAATTAGTTTTCTTACTCTTGGCTTTACATTTCATATGTTGTTAGTTAAAAATATCCTTTAATTTCCATTTTGTACTTAACAAAAGTTATTCCTACTTCAAATGATTTTAAAACACTGATTGAACCTGAGTAGGTAACCCACATTGCAGTTAGGTTTTTTTTACGGGTTAGTGCAACAAAAAGAATATAATCATGTAGGTATAGCTATATCATTCCGATGTAAAAACCTAACTGCAAAGTGGGTTACTTGGGGCTGCAAGTGATGTAAATTACTTCGGCCAGATGTCGCTGCCTGTACGTAATACAGAGAAGTTAGTAAAGAGGCTCAAAATTTCACTGAAGAGTGCACTTGCCCATTAGCGCAGTTGGGAGAGCGCTGGAACGGTTAGCCAGAGGTTGCGGGTTCAAGTCCCGGCATGGGTGGAATTTTTAGCTTCTAAATAGGTTTTTATAATCATGATTTATATCAACCCTGTTTTTTCTTTGAGCTTAATCTTCAGTTTCTCTTTTTCATTTTATCAAAGAGCATTAGTTGTTTCCAAAATCATGTTAAGAAACGTCATAATTAACTATAACACACTTTGAAACCTTAAAAAATACTCTCCTGTAAAATTAGGGTTTTCGAAATGTCACATTTTTCTTGTAAGGGTGCGATATAAGCATACCTAGACCAGAGTATGTAACTTGGAGTTTGCCTATAATCAGTTCAATAACTAAAATGACGAGGTTGTCTGGAAGATACTACTTTTAGGATAAGGCCGCCATCAGTACTCTTAAGTTACGAATATATGTGTAATATCCTTTTTTACTGTAGGGTGCAATAACGTGTTCTCTATCTCTCTCTACCTACAAAAGTACTTAGGTATTGATTTTAAAACTTCAGCCACTTACATATTTACCTTTGAAACCCCCAGATTCCCGGCGATGACGCGATGCAATATTGCACAGGATGTTATCAATATTGTAAACAGCAACCTCTCAAGCAACACAAACATTAGATAGGTACCTAGTTAACTAGCATGTTAATCACTTGAAAACTAGTTAGGTATATAGCTGAAACACAAAACTAGCAACGAAATGCAGTCAAAACTATGTGCGTCGACGCGCAACTAGTTGCGAGGACCTTTGACAGAACTGCAAGGGCTTATCATTGAATTTATCAATCGCCCAAGGTCGCTGCTGCGCAGTAAACAAATAACACGGATCGGTAGGTACTTACAGTCCCCGTCACAGCTCTCCACTACGGCCAATATAACGTCGTTATCCATCACTTGTCCGAACATATTCAACAAAATATTGACAACATCTGAAAATATAGCCCCAGGCGGACCACTTTCTTCCGATGATTCCGGCTCCATTTCAAAGTAAATGCGCTGATTATTTTACAGAATGATACCGCAATAGTTCCCGCTCACAAATTTCTCTCGAGCGGCCGATACTCATTAAATACGAAATGAAAATATTTTTATTTTCGAACAAGCGCAACACGGGCTCCATGCTCTTGTCACACACAGTGTTGCCAGATGCTGGCGGGCGTCGGGCGAACGAATGTCGCCAATATTTGGAAAAACAGTCCCCAATAATTATAAATGAGTGGCGTAACTATAGGTGGCAGGGGAGGCAAAATTCCATGGGCCCCTACCCGACGGGACCCCCAGGCCGGGAGCTTAGAAATAACCTGACATTTTTAACAAAATTTTATAAAAAAATATAATTGTTATAGACACAACTAACGAACATACAACAAATATAAATATTTTTTTAAAGATTTCAACGTATGTATTCATAACAAAAGAATGACGATAAATTTTAGAACGCATCCATTTGGGTAGTTTCATTTTATGTCACGGTATTTTGGTGGCGCGGACAAACTACTGATACTCGGGGAATTTCTGCATTTTGTTAGAAGGTAGGTATTATCTGGTTCAAAAACAGTTAGGATACGACCTTTAGGATTTGCGTTACGTGACAGTGGTGCCTTGTAGGATCAGAAAAACAGTCAGATGAATAATATTGATCAGTTAATAGAACATTCCAGAATATCACATCGAAGATACTACTGATAGGTTCTAGAAGACTATTGAACATTCCAGAATGTCTTTCTATCTCTGTCTAACAGATAGCTCTGTCTCTTTCTAGCAAATAGATTATTGATAGATAGATAGATAGATAGATAGATAGATAAATCATTTATTTGCACTTGCACACACACACTAAAACGGACATAAACAAAACAGCATAAAAAGAGTACAGTGGGTAGGAGAAACAAAACAAAGAGACAAACATAACAAATCAAACATACATAACATAAAGTACAAGGATGCAAGGTACGGTATGTACCTGCATCAAATACGTACGACATAATATTGCTGTGGGTGCGGCAAATGCAAAATGGTACTGACTCAGCATGTGCTGGAGAAGCGAGCTACTCCAGCGCTGGTATTACGTCAGTACCAGGTACCTACTTGGTAAAAGGCGGCTTGCCAGGTTCGGAGAGATATATCCATGGATCGGAGGTGTGGAAGATATAATTAAATATAAATGAATCATGTAGTAATATTAAATTATTCTGGAAGTTTCTCTTGTCTCTACATACATAAGTACCTATCACATATCTATCTGCTCCCAGCATCTAGAAAATTCTATACTACACAGTTCGACTACACTCTCGCCGTCTGTAACTAATATAATTTAAAATGAAATATTTTCTTCGAAATTGTATTAGTCTCTCTCGTGTCACGCGCTTCCCCGATAGCGATGCTAACGGTACTGACAGGCGTCAGTTGACGTCGTATGCAAAGAGTATGTAATCACTACGTTTGTCATATGCTGCTTCATTCCAAAAGGTCGTATTCTAACAGCATTTGAACCGGATAATACTTTTTTGAGTTGGAACGCTGGCGGGCTAGCGACGGACAATGTTAGGGGAAATCCGGATTTCTTTTTTTTCAGTCGAAAGGGTATTCTACCCATTCTTCGTTTGGTTGTTATTTTATTTTATTTATTTAGTCATCCAACAGGCTCATAAATTTATAAAATACATTTAGCTTAAATTTATTTATGAGGCCCAGTTACAGGTTTACCTTAAATTATGTAACTAAAACAGACAATGGAACTCTTAACTATTTATAAACTATTCATAACTTGGCATCTTATTATAATCTAATCCAATTTATCGTTAAAGTAGCCAAAATGCGTTTTCTAAATTCATTTTTTGGCAGCTAAAATATATCTAGATCAGATATAATATTATTGTAGGTCCTCATATGCCCATAATTTGTTTCTGATAATAATTTTATGTGTGATAATAAGGGATTTATGTGTTTGAGTTGGGGTAGTCTTTGTTTTACTGAATTTGAAAATAGAGGTAAAGTAGATATAATCGCAAAAATAAGACACCAACACGTCTAAGTGGGAGTAAAAAAACAAAAAGAGGGAGTGAGTCTGAGGAAAAAAATTAAAAGTTAGGTACCTAAAATTAGTAAGTTCTTTAAGAATAATGACTTGATGAAAAAGTGCTCCGAAAGTTAAGAATTGGAGGTAACTAAAAGTAACAGTATAGCTGCAGATACATCATCCGACACCAGTTTATATTCAGTACCAGAACAACCACTACAAGGTACAAGCAAACATTAAAGTGACTAATTATTTTGTGTGAACAATATTGCAATATTCTCAATATATTAGCGGTAAAGGTAATTAAAAGAACGCCATTTTGACAAACTTTGTGAAGATTAGCTTCTGTAGGATCCCGAAAGTTTGTTCAAAGTATACTTTATCTACTTTATATTAAGTATACTTTATATATACTTGATCGAGTATTGGACATTATTATCAATTAACTGAAATTGCGTTTCCTTGCAATGAATGAAATTGTGTCCAATTTTAGGGTTTTACAACCTGCCAGTTTGCAAAATTTAAATGACACTGAACAATTAAAAAAAGCTCTAGAATTTGTTGATATATGTATATAAAAAACCAACCAAGTGCGAGTCGGACTCGCACACGAAAGGTTCCGAACCATTACCTATACAACATTAGACAAAGATCTACAACCATTTGGACTATAATAAGTAAGGAAACCGGTAAATCCAAATCAGGAGACCGCGAATTTTTATTTAAGATAGATAATATTATACCGTTAAGTGAATACGTTGCCGAGGCTTTTGAACAATTCTTTACTTATGTTCCGATTATAACGACGGCTCCTTTAGATTTATCTCCTGATCTTAGAGAAAATATTTTGAAAGATAATGTCCCCCCGAAATAATATTTGTCCCGATAATGTCCCGACGAAAAATCGTGATCGCAGGATCACAATTTTTCGTTTGATTATATTGAAGCTCATACCGCGAATAAAGCGTTTAAAAAGCTAAATCTCTAGAAACTGAAGACATGTGGGGTATATCAGTAATAATAGTTAGCTCAGTAATCGATGTCCTAGCATCCCATTTGGCCAGAATCTTTAACAAATGTTTAGATGAGGGTACATTCCGTGACATAATAAAATATAATAGGCTCGTTCCTTTATTTAAAAGGTGGCGACAGGCAAGATCCCACAAATTTCAGACCAGTCTCGGTTCTACCCGTTTTTTGTAAAATATTCGAGAAAGTAGTTCTAGGTCAGCTACCCACACACTTTAATAATTACCAACTTCTCCACAGTCAGCAATTCGACTTCACGCAAGGGCCGTCTACGACGGACGCTGGTGTCACATTAGTTAAACATATATTTAGTGCATGGGAGGATCGGAAGGATGTTATAGGTGTTATAGGTGGCCAGAAACGCGGTTCAAAAAATTGGTAAAGCACACTTTGTGCAAAAAAGCTACTATAACATTAAAGATTATTTAGAAGAGAATGATGTCTGGAATTTAAGCCAGTTCAATGCATGAGTTCGAGGTTTTAAAATATTAATATAAATTCTGTAAATTAAGGACTTGAAAAGACTAAGTTTGGAGTTTTTTCGTCCATTTTTTCTCCACAATGATCTAGATTTTGAAATGGACACCTAGTTTAACTTGTATCGTTCATTAAGTCGCAGTTTCTGTGCTACTTGATCGAATTCTAGAACAGCGCCATCTATAGAAACCAACAAGAAGCTGTGGCGAGCACATGTCAACTCTGCGCGCGCACTATAAACTCCAACATTCCTACATCGCGCAAGCAAAATATTTCACATGACATACCATAAATATAACGTCCGACGAACATCAGTCGGACCGGCCGTCCCCAGGCATACGATCTGCCTGGCGGGAAATTTCCCTTTATAGTGGAAGAGCACGATCACCCGCTCTTCCCTATACTGGCAACCCCGACGTGATGTAGGAATGTTGGAGTTTATAGTGCGCGCGCAGAGTTGACATGTGCTCGCCACAAAGCGTTTAACATTGAATTTTAACGACATGACAACGGAGATGTGAAGATTACATAGATGGCCACCAGATGGCGAGCGCTGTCTGTAGACAATATTTGTTGTATGGGAACCCCCTTAAATATTTATTTTATTCGGTTTTTAGTATTTGTTGTTATAGCGGCAACAGAAATACATCATCTGTGAACATTTCAACTGCCCAGCTATCACGGTTTATAAGATACAGCTTGACAGACAGACAGACACATAGACGGACAGACGGACAGTGAGGTCTAAGCAATAGAGTCCCGTTTGGCACCCTTGGGGTACGGAACCCTAAATAGCCATATCTGAATCATTTCCCAGGGAAATTCCCAGTTTTTGGGCCACATTCAGAGACGAAATAGAAAATTCTTCGTGTATTAGAGAACTTGTCGATTTATTAATAATAAAGAATCATTTTATGACGAGCAGCTTTTCTGAAGTATCATCATTCATAGGCCTCCTCCATGGATTTACAAAAAGACCGGTTGAAAGCGGCCTGCATCCAGCGTCTTCCTGCCACTTGGATGATCATCTGTCCATCTTGTGGCTGGTCGTCCTACGCTGTGCTTGCCGATATGTGGTCTAGATTCGAGAACTTTTCAGCCCCATCGGCCATTAGTTCTGCGTGCTATGTGCACCGCCCACTGCCATTTCAACTTACTAATCCGCTGGGCTATGTCGACGACTTTCGTTCGTCTACGGATCTCATCATTTCTGATTCGATCTCGTAGAGAAATTGAACTATGTACTGCATTAATGTTGTTTATTACAATTACAGCTAGTGCTGAAAGATCATTTTCATAACTGAAATTGATAAAAACCTATTTAACCCTTAAACGGCCACGGCTCCAATCAAGTTAATGTTTTTGTATTAGAATATTGTTTTCTTAAAATTAAATAAAATCACTAAATTTGAATGATTGAATGTTGGGAAGTGGTTTTTTTCGACGGTGGGAAATAATTTCCCTATAACCGTTAGGGTTTTTTTTTGTGGGAAATAATTTCCCTATATCCAGTAACATATATGTGGGAAATAATTTCCCACTTGACTAGCTATTGCCTTCGGTTTCACTCGTTGATTTATTTTTAGGGAAATAAAATTAAAAGTCCAGAGGTAAATCTTAAGTTTTATTTATTTATTTATTTAAGTTTTTTTTATCTTGTTATTAATATAACTATCCTAATAACATTAAATAATAGCAGCCTTGAGTCGGGCGAATGGCGAATATCAACAATTGTTTTGTAACTCCTTATTCTCAACTTTTTTCTTCTTTTTAAGGGGCGTCATTGACTGTAATAAGAGAAAAATAGCAGGCAAAACAGACAAACTTCTTATATATATATATATATATATAACTATTAGTTGTCCTTAACAGTTATAGGGAAATAATTTCCCACATAAATACTTTCATAAACGGCCGTAGGGAAATAGTTTCCCACTTTTTTAAAATGAGAAAAAAATAGTAAAGCAACAACTTACATACATCGTTTTCATTTATATACAATACAACACATATCTAGCTAAAAGAATCAAAAACCATTACACACTTACAGGAATTTTCCTTGATGTAGTACCAAAAACAGATTCAAATTCGGAGAGCAAATGTAGGTACGTGAAACATTAACGGTTCACTTTGAATACCGATTGACATGCAGCGATGACGTTTAGGAATAAATGTTGCCATAAAATACATTAAAAAAGTATCGATCTAAAGATGCGTTCAATTTATTTTTGCGTAGCTCCAACAGAAAAAAAATAAAAAACGATTTATCACCCATTTTGTGGTAGGAAATAATTGTCCTATGGCCGATTAAGGGTTAAGAAACTCTATGGGAAAGACAGGCTACGTAGCCTGGCTATTCTGTCTATTGAAAATTCTTGGCTCGATCTTTAAAGAAGAAAATATTGCGACTAATCGCAGTAGTCCCTACGACGAGCCACCGCGTGGCGGAAAAAAAATTATGGCGAAGAAAACTATTCTGTTTTCTTTGCGTTTTTATTTCTTAAATACGGCAATTAATACTTTAGATACGGCAACTCAGATTTTGACAATAATAACACTGAATCTAACCGTAATCTATATAGGTAGTTAGTCTGTGATTAGTTGATTACACCATAGTCTGGGTACGACCTCAGAACACCAAAAGAAGTACGTACGACTCATCAGCGTTGCCAGATACACCGCTTTTCCGCTTTTTACCCCGCTTTTTTTTACAATGGATCCTCGTTCCGCTTCGTGCCTTCGTGGTTCCGCTTTTTTAAAATCTGCTGGAACGAAAAATGTAAATAAACTTCTGTCACAAAAAAGTCCCGCTGAGTAGATTGATTCAAATTCTAACAATAATAAGAACTAACGGTATATATTCATCATCATCATCATCATCATCATCAGCCATTTGATGCCCACTGCAGGACATAGGCCTCGCTCATGGTTTTACAAACCATGAAGAGTTTTGCGATAAGCGCCACGCTTGGCAGGCGGGTTGGCGATCGCAGGGAGACGCTGCTGCCCGTCTCCTGGTAATGTATTAACGGTATATACGTTTGTTGGATTCACACATTACTAAGAATTATATTGGATTCCGTCTATCTGTGTTTGCCAACCGGGGAGGTTACAGAACCAAAATGGTTAAGTTGTATATTGTTTACAAGTTGTCTATTGAGCAAACAAATATTTTTAAGGTGAGAGTGTTTCGTTGAATCCAAAGCAGATTGAAGGTCTCTAAAGTAGAATCCTGAGCGCAGAGAGGGATTCAAAGTACCTACATCACTCGAGCTTATAATAGTGTTGCTCCCGAGGTGGACACTACTTTTTATCATCCTCTATGAAAAAACAAGTAAGTGCAACTTATGAGTAAGAATAGCATAGAACGATTGTACTACATTTTTAGCCTCCGATACAATGTTCTCTGGAGTTAATAGAATACTTTCACTATCACTACTTGAAGACATTAACTTTTTATTAAAACTTGGTCGGTAAAATCCAAATTTGAGTAGGTATGTAAACAATTACGAAGCTAGTTACTTGTTCATACAATGTTCATGATTGATCTCGTTGCTGATTGGAAAGTTTACTATAAATGTCTACGTTCCAAATTAAAATCACATTTCGTCCCTAGGGATCTAAGAGCTATTTTGGTCCCTGTTTATGAGGATTAAAATAGCTCTTTTTAAATAGATATGATAAAAACAACTCTTCCTTCCTTGCATTAGAACAGAAAATGTTCTGTGGGGGAGGGAGGGAAAGCCATAAAAATTTAATTAGTGTATCTTGTTTTTTTATTCAATAAATTGTAATTTGCTTTTTGCTTTTGCTTGTATGGTACCTATATAAAATCGATGTAGGTATAATTAACGTAAATGGAATCCCGCTGTTTCAGTTCAATATCCGCGTTTTGTAAGCACTGCTGTCGCATTTTCAATCTCCCCATTTGGCAACACTGCCACTGCCACTCATAGTTAAAGACGGGTTAATACCGATATTTTCAAGTATTATCAATACTGAATATCAAGCCAAGTAATATTATAATATCCTAACCAATACATGAATATTGGTGATGTCTCTTATATCCGTCCATACTATGGTATAAATTACTCAAAATACAATAGAAACCACACGTAGACGGGAGAGAGTACAAAATGGCTTGCAGGAGCAATGACATGCCAGATCTTTGCTAATTTGTATCAACCACAGAAGACATATAATCTAAGTTATAACCCCACAAAAAATAAATTATAAAATACCACATAAATGCACTTTCAAATGAAAGCCTAATTCGTATATTAGGATTAGGCTTTCATTATCTAAAATATAGGTAATTGCGGCGAATGGATGTTGATGAAACAAAGTTAGTTCAGATTGTGGCAAACCCTGGTGTCTGCCTACCCACCCGGGATACATGCGTAACTTTTCTATGTATGTACCTTATATTTTGAGAATCTCCTTGCACAGTGTACGTTTAAATATCAATGCCTAACGAGGTTCGCCGGTGTCAAGGAGTTGCCGATGGAACGCAAAGTAAGCCAGAGCTGAGTACGTAGATCCAGGGAGGCCCCTTCGATGCACATAAATGAATAAATCCATAGAAAACAATAACACTCTTAATTGCATGCACTTTTATGTGTTATTTAGGTTATACCTATTACAAATTCACAACAAAAACAAAACAACGTCAAAGCGAACTGTCAAAAGGTCAAACAAACGGATGCGTTCAAAAAAAAAGAATTGTAGAACAACAAAATTAACAAAAAATATTAAAATTATTTATAAAGTCTAATCAAATCCATTTCTAATAAAATTAATCTTTCCCTGCTATAGTGTAAAATGCCGCCATTTTGCAGCGAATGCTAGTTAGCCGGCGTTCAGAGGTCGAACGCGTAAAAATAAATACTAATTAATACGAATATTAAAATAAAATGCAATACTATTGTAGAATGGTGCGTAAAATGTTTAATAATTATATTTGTACCTATTTGATTATTAAAATTCTTCCAATATCTATAAAGTAATAAATAAGTGGTAATTTTGTATAATATTTCGTATTTCGCGCTTATGTCATTCATGCATTCATTTCACTCGTACCATCTTTCATTGATTTTTTTAATCAGGCCACACTGTGTAATGTGGTGAGCACAATATTCTCAACATATACAGTCAACGTTGACAAATGTAAGGACTTTTGTGCCAACGTTAGGCAATGTTAGTCATGACGACTACTTGGTTTTTTTAATCAGGTCACACTGCAATGTGGCGCGTACAATATTTGCAACATTCTCTGTCAACGTTGAGTGATAAATGCATGTAATCATGTAGTGCTGTGCCAACGTTAACCCATTAATCTAACTTGAATGGTAGGTTTTCAGTGGTTCGTTGGATTTAGATCAACCCGATATTAGATTCACGACCGTATCCAATCACAGATTGCGATTCGTTGAATATTATCGTATCACGTTGGGTCATTGGTCCGCTGGTATCGACTCGATATTAGATTCACGACTGTATCCAATCACAGATCGCGACTGGTAGAATATTCAAACTAATAGGTATTAATACGAGCTTCGTACAGATCGCGTGGATTGACGAATCAGAGCCGAAGTGCGATATTAAACGACCCATATTTAATGTTCAGTGTACGGTTGAAGTGAATACCTTCCTATTAGCATATTTGAATTCGTCGGATTCTAATACATGAATCCATTCAATATTATTGATATCCTAACTAATAGGAATATATCGGTTCCATCTTTACTCATAGTGAGTGACAGCTCGGGCCAAAGATTAGAGCTGCTGAGTGGCACGGTTAATTTGGTTTTACAAATTATTTTGGCATGAAGCATTGGGTTTATTGATAGTTTGCACAAAATATCTACTTGTAGTAGCAATTAAAGAGCTTCGAGTGTAAAACAGCTCTATCATCGCGAGGAGACTTGAACGTCCTCGTATCAGCATTTGCCAATGGCGGACAACTTTAACCAAGGCAAAACTATGGCACCGGTTATGATGGATTACGACTTCAAAGTGAAGACACAAACTGAAAGGACCAAAGTCGAAGACCTGTTCGATTACGAGGGCTGCAAAGTTGGAAGAGGGACCTACGGTCATGTTTACAAAGCGAGGAGAAAGGACCCTACGGACACGAAAGACTATGCCCTGAAACAAATAGAGGGAACTGGGCTGTCTATGTCAGCTTGCAGAGAAATAGCGGTGAATTCTAAAATATTATCATTATTATTGATACAGTACAATCAATCCTCAAATCTGAGCTCAGCTTCTGACAATATTGCACTTGCACTGTTATGCAGATTTTTTTTGTGTACCTATTACATTTTTTAATCTGTGTTTTTGTTCAGACATTGTATATTTGTAATCACTTAAACACATCTAAAAGAAAAAAAACCAATATAATACATGTGATGTAAAAGTGTACTTCTCGCAAGTTAATACCTACTATCCTCAGCACGGGTTTGTGCAACAAAAAGAATATAAGTTATGTATTGTTATTGTTTCTGTGTAACACGGTGCAATTGTCTACTCCCTGCACAATAATCTAAGACAATCTCATTATAAGGGGCCCAGGTTATGTATGTCTCCCTGCATGGTGAGTATGGGCATAATCACCATGTATGGGCATAATCACCATGTATGGGCATAATCACCATGTATGCTCACCACAGATTATAGTTTCAAAGGCTGAGGTTTGCACCGAGCAGATACTCTGGCTTCAGTACAAAAATTTTCTCTACCATTAGCAAGTGGAAATTCTTGTACATATTCCTATACAAATGTTTGTAACTCAATCTGACTTACGCCAACACTATCTCACAGCACTATCTATCTGTTTATCCAAGCATAAACCGTATCCAGTGAATAAGTCCAAAAACGTCTTGCGTAGTGACTTTTGTAGAGCTATCCATATTTGAATTGCGTGACTAACAACCCTGTCAATCAGCTATATATTTTTTTGTCTCTGGGTAAGTGTTTATCTATTTACTTACGTACTTAGTCACATGTCTTCCTTGGAAAACAAACTCATTCTCATACATGCCAGTTGTACCAATGTAGTCATACAACGAAAACAAAGTTATTCGTACATGCCAGTTGTACTACTTAACAAATCTCAAATTTTAGAGATATCCTTGACCTTATAAAAAATCAGATTAATTGAAATTAAATTGATGGAAGGACTCAAAATCAAGTGAAGCTTTCACAATTTATAATAAACCTCTACGAGCTGATTGCGAAAGCAAGCTGAGATGAGGAAACAAGTTAACTACCTGAACTTTCATAGTACGGGACCCTATTACTAAGACGTCTGTCTGTCTGTCACCAGGCTATATCTCATGAACCGTGATAGCTAGGCAATTGAAATTTTCACAGATGATGTATTTCTGTTGCCACTATAACAACAAATACTAAAAACAAAATAAAATAAAATATTATAATATATATTTAAAGGGGCTCCCATACAACAAATGTAATTTTTTGTCGTTATTTGCTCGATTTCAATAACGGCAACAGTTAAACGCTTGAAATATTTACAGAATATTAAGTTCTATATTCGCTTCAAAAATAAATAATTAAATTAAAATAAAATAAATATTTAAGGGGCTACCATACAACAAACGTGATTTTTTGCCGTTTTTTTCTAAATCTTTATGGGTGATGGTAAGGAACCCTTCGGAAAACCGAGTCGGACTCGCACTTGGCCGCTATTTTACTTTTATGTACAAGTATAGTAATCTTAATTGAGAATAATAACAATAAAAACTTTATTCTTCAAAAAGGTTTATATGTACAGGCTTATTCTAACTCATATTTTTATGCAAACAACAATCTAGAAATTCTTCAACCATTTTCCTGATTCCTGCAGTAAAGTGTTAGTAGGATATTGTTGTTCACAAACTTACATTCATATTAAAGTGTTTCCATTATCTAATCGTAATATAAAAAAAGCAAAAATAGCTCCTCAAATTAAAGGATTTTTTATTGCCTCTGAAATTATTCATTGAATCTAATGCTATTTTTTAGTTGATAATAAAATCAGCTTATTTAGAAAAGGCACAAGTAATCATAACATCACATTCGTGAGGCACATGAAGCCAGCCATGTCATCGTCCTAATTCTGGGGCAACATCAACCTGGGTACAACATCATTTGGATAGTGATCTACAATAATTTAAATAAATAAAGGGTATCCTGTGCTATGGTAACCAGGCAAGGACATCACAAATGTGGTTAAACATCCAAAGTGTTCTTAATGCCACATCAGTGAAAGTATTTAATATTTCTACTAACAGTCAACCTTATTTTTTAGCTGCTACGTGAACTAAAACATTCAAACGTTATAAATCTGATCAGAGTGTTTCTGTCCCACAATGACCGTAAAGTGTGGCTACTCTTTGATTATGCAGAGCATGATCTATGGCACATAATAAAGTTTCACAGAGCGGCAAAGGCCAATAAGAAATCTGTTATGGTGCCCAAAGGAATGGTTAAGAGTCTGCTGTATCAGATTTTGGATGGCATTCACTATTTGCATTCAAATTGGGTGCTGCATAGAGATTTGGTAAGCAATTTGAAAAGATATTTTTTTACGTACAATGTTGTTTCAAATGTGTTATACATTTCTATTTCACTTCCTCTTATCTACTGATGCTGGTCAGTCACACAGAAATTTACTCTTATTGGTTATTGGTGAATCAGTTGGACTAGGTTTGTCACTTTTACCACATGTTATGGAAATAGGAAGCAAAGGTTGAAAATGTTTCTTCAGTATTGATAGTTGAACCAGTTGCAATAAGCACAAATTTAAAATTGATTGCATCAAGTTTCAAGATTTGTATAATTTTTTTTATTGAGTATTGAAACTTTTACTGACATATTTTGAATTTTTTTAATTATTGATACTGAAGAAATGGTTTTCAGATTATTTCAATTACACATTTTATTTAGTACACTTTTCTAAATTGATACCACCCATTGTATCGCTCGTAGCCCCGGCTGCCTGAGTGATCTTAAACGATCACGAAGGTTAAGCAACACAGGGCGCGTTCAGTGCATGGATGGGTCGCCGTCTATGCCTAACGCTAGTGGCATTTTTCCGAGCGGTTCCGTGCTTCGCAAGGCACGTTAAGCTGTTGGTGCCGGCTGCCGTCGATAGATGGCAGTCGTTAAGCCAAGTCAGAGCCCTTAGGGCGGCTTGACAACTTCTGACAGTAGACGAGCCACTAGTCTACAAGCCTCCACCAATCCGGACTTGGCCCCCGTGGTGGAGTATGGCCTATACCTTCCTCAGGGAAGAGACCCGTGCCCCTCGGTGGGGACATAATGGGTTGATGATGAAATTGATAAAAATCTATGAAATATAGAAAAAAATATGTCTAAGTATCCAGTTATTTGTTAGTTCTGGATCATTCCTTTATCTCATTGATTGAAGTAATATACATTTACATTTTTATTATTAAATACAGCTTTTCATTCATGTTAGACTCATACAGTCTTACAAATAAATTTATAAATCATGAATATGGTGGTCAGTAGACCACCACCCAAATTAAAAAAAGAACTGAATGACCCGATCGGACCACCACAATAGTTTTTAATTGTTCTTTTCAAGGTCAAAATCTATCATGTTAAACTGCCTCTCAGGAGTGTTTTAGAGGAATCTTGGTTTTATAAATGACACCGTAAGGCTCTATGGCGGATATGAATTATAAACCGGATTAAATAAAAGATAATGTTATCCAGCAGAAAAAGAAAAATATATTTATTTATCACCACACACATAGGAAATAGAAAAAAAAAACAGACAAGCCAAAAAACGAGACGAAAAATAAATAAGAAACTGTCACGGGTTATGTCCATGCGGCTCTAAAAGAGAGCGAGGCCTCAGGCTCACTATTTGCTGCCGGTTTTTCCCCACGGCACTGATTTTCTGCCTGGGCCTGGTCACGAAACAAACCATCGAGACAGAAAAAATGTGTAGGTAACAGTTGTAATTGTCTGCAGAAACCAGCGAACATCCTTGTTATGGGCGAAGGCCCGGAGCGTGGCCGAGTGAAGATCGCTGACATGGGCTTCGCTCGCCTCTTCAACGCCCCGCTGAAGCCCCTGGCCGACCTGGACCCAGTCGTAGTGACTTTCTGGTACCGGGCTCCGGAGTTGCTGCTAGGTGCTCGGCATTACACCAAGGCTATTGGTAAGGGAATGTACCCATACTACGTGAACCGTTTAAGGGCGGGGAATGAGCTTAGGCCTTCGTCACGTAGTCAATATGCTCTAGGGTAATCTCGCTGTATTCTAATTTATGGCCCACAGCGTTCAGCGCTTTTTACTCACACGTGGCAGCACTAACTGTAGTGAGCAAATATTTTTCTAAACTTTCTGTTTGCAAAAATATTTAAAACCATATTTATTAATTACTACGTAAATAATAGAGGGAGAGGGGGGAGTCCTGGCATACATAGCTACTTTCACTCACTTGATATATTCGCTAACTCTACGGGGTTGTTTAGGCAGGGTGTATTGTTCTTGCCGGATGTCGGGCCTTTATAGTAATGGGCTCGATATTGAGTATGTAAATATAAATCCTTATAAAAAGCATATAATTTTGCACACTTTAGGTTTGATTTTTATGGTTTCATTTCGTCGTTGAAAGTTGAAACTAATAAGATATTAATCATCATCATCATCATCATTATGAGCCATTCGACGTCCACTGCAGGACATAGGCCTCCCTCATGGCTTTCCTAACCATGAGGGGTTTTGCCATAATCGCCATGCTTGGCAGGCGGGTTGGCGATCGCAGTATGCAGTTGGAATCTCAGGAAGACGCTGCTGCCCGTCTCCTGGCAATGTATTTCCTATTATATTAATCTTGTTAGTTTTAATAACTAGTTCTAATAATTCAGAAGTTACCTCTCTCTGAGGTCTTTGTTTTCTTTATTTATTTTCTTTTTCTCCAATTCGTGGTAAGCATCGCTGGTTGTACAATTACTTAAAATACTTACTTACGAGGGGCGTTCTTCTCGGTATAGATATTATGAAAGAAAAGATAGAAAAACCTGAAATAATTTTATTTTTCTATGTAGTCCCCTGCAATTTCAATACACTTACTAGATCGCGAAATCATCTTTATCATACCCCCCAAAAAATAATTTTCGTCCTTCTGTGAAAAATGATCATTTATGGCCGCTTTGAGCTCTTCATCGTCCGAAAATCGCTTTCCACGAAGCTCTTTTTTTCAGGTTAGGGAACAAAAAATAGTCGCTAGGTGCCAGGCCCGGGCTGTAAGGTGGATGATTAATTTCTTGGAAACCACACTCCTGAGTAGCAGCCTTGACACACGCGCTGAATGAACGGGCGCGTTGTCGAGGAGCAGTAAGGTCAACATTTTCGCGTCCGCCATTTTGTTGCACTCGAAGCACGATTGTGAAAAAACGTATTAGGTATGATAAACCGCCGAAAATTTTAAGTTGTCACCTTGGATAATGTCATAAGAGAACCATAGACAAAAACTACTCTCATTACTAACAAAAAATTTCAGATACCGAGAATACTTTGAACGCCCTACGTACCACTCATTGTACAATTGTTTGTTTACCCTAATAAAATAAAATAAAAATATGCTACGGGGTGTCACCTAGGTGGGAGGGGGGTAAAACTTTGTAAAAAAGGGTCACATAGTATGGGTACGTTCCCTAAGTATAACTTTTTTCATCTCTGGTATAACACGGTTAGTTTAAGAAAGGGACTGTATAACTATTCGCCTCTCATCCACACAACACAGGCAACAATATTGTTTGAGCAAGACGCAAATAAGCTCCCTTAATAAACAGTGTGAACTCTTATGACTACTGCCTCTTAATCACACAACTCAGACGGTAATAATATGGTCCAATCCCCTTAATATACAGTGTGGACTTTATTTGCCTCTTACTCACACAACACAGACGGTGATATTGTATGAGCGAGAGGCAAGTACTTATTCAATCCCCTTAATAAACTGTGTGGACTCCATAACTATTAATAATATCATCACATATTTTTCACTTTTTAATTTTTCATGATAGCCATTGAAAAAAAACATAAGTACATAATTATATTTTACACAATATAATGAAAAACGTGCTATTCTATTTTTTTGCGCCAGGGCTTGCCGATTTTGGGTCACATTTGACGAGTCTTAGATTAGATTTATTGCACACCATACGAAGTACTTGGTAATTCTTAAATATTTAAGTTACATTGTATACAACTGGCGGTCGTATGTCTGAAGCGATCTCTTCCAGATTAACTTAGGATGGATAGTCTTCTTTACAGATATCTCATAATGTTAGACAGTCTTGTGCAACGCGTGGCTCGATTTCTTTTCTCTATAAGGTCTTTGAGAACCGGTAGTAGCCCAGTAGGTAGAAAAACCGGCCAAGTGCGAGTCGGACTCGCGCACGAAGGGTTCCGTACCATTATCTATACAACATTAGACACAAAGATAAAAAACAGCAAAAAAATCACGTTTGTTGTATGGGAGCCCCCCTTAAATAATTATTTTATTTTGTTTTTAGTATTTGAGAAAATTTCAACTCTCTAGCTATCACGGTTCTTGAGATACAGCCTGGTGACAGACAGACGGACAGACGGACGGACGGACAGACAGACAGCGAAGTCTTAGTAATAGGGTCCCGTTTTTACCCTTTGATTACGGAACCCTAAAAATAGACTCGGAAGCGAGAGACCCAGGTTCGATTCCCAGTGCGGGCATGTACCTATGACTGTTCATTTTCAAAGTTACATACTAGCGAATTTATAGTAGCAATACCACACGCTAACCGTGAAGGAAAACATCGTGAGGAAACCCGCGCCTTGGTTGGCTCCGCACGTATTGACTTGTCTTTCTTGTGGGCTAGGCCGACTGAGCTGTCAAGATCGCATAGGCAAACCTAGTTCATCTAAAATAAAAACAATATCCCAAGTACTGCAGCGTCCCAGTGGTCTCTTTACCCATCTAGTGTGAGTGGAGGTGCCACTGGACGCTGTCTAAATCATCTCATTACGTAGATGCAAAGGCGAAAGTTGTTAAAGGACTTTATATACGGTTAGTAAACAGTTTACTGTCAGTAAACAGTGCAGGTCAATTTTCGTTTCATAACAAAAGATTTATATCTTTAGTTAGATTCTACTAGTAATTGAGTTTAATTACTCTACGATTTGTGGAACTACAGATCTATCTGAGGATTGGCGGTTAAATTATTACACGACTTTATTTCCAGACATCTGGGCCATAGGGTGCATATTCGCCGAGCTCCTTACCTCGGAGCCGATATTCCACTGCCGGCAAGAGGACATCAAGACCAGCAATCCTTATCACCACGACCAGCTGGACAGGATCTTCAACGTAATGGGGTTCCCGCTGGAGAAAGACTGGGAAGACATACGGAAGATGCCCGAACACGCTACTCTAGTAAAAGATTTTAAGAGATCTAAGTGAGTAATTGCTTGGGTTACTTTTTTCTCATACGGAGAGTGATACGTTTGGCTCGTATGTGTGTAAGTCTGTGAATAAAAAACAACCATAGAAGTATTTCTTCTTACAAAATTCCCTCTCAAAAACTGCCCCACTCCTCTCGATTTTCGTCTCGATCATCTCGATCCTCTCGATTAGTCTGTACCAATGAAATGAGCGCAGGTTGCTTAATTACTGTAGAGTTAATCACTCTGTGATTGGTTCATTCTATGCGCCATGCGTGATGACGTGAACGTTGATTGGGCGATAGTAAGTGACAGCGTAACTTACGATTGGTTTTATGCAAAAACGTCAATCCATTGACTTCATGATTTATAAACCTCTCGAAATATCTAGGTACCTGGCAAGATGGCGGTCTAACGGTGGTAGGTGCATAGATATTTTGCCGGGTAATACTGAACTTGCCATCTATGTTTTTAACTATCACTAATGTAAGTATGTCCGATTCTACTTTCCCTAATTGGTGAATCAATTGTTATTTTATTGGTTAGATTTTGACAAATTAAATATCAATCGAATCGTCGTGTTTGCGCGGGTGTCAGGTTACCTATCAAACCAGCATAAATCCAAACAAAAAATATGTTTAGTAATTCCCGATCTATTTTGTAAGCAGTTCTCTACTTTGTCACTAGATGGCGCCAATTTTAATCTAGCTATTCTTTAATCTTGCAACTCATCACTAGATGGCGCTGTTATAACTAAAATAAAAATAAAAAAAACACTAAAAAGAGAAAAAATTATTTACTGCTGCTGA
Organism: Yponomeuta malinellus; assembly: GCA_947308005.1. Taxonomy (NCBI): domain Eukaryota; kingdom Metazoa; phylum Arthropoda; class Insecta; order Lepidoptera; family Yponomeutidae; genus Yponomeuta; species Yponomeuta malinellus. Next base: position 7,413,355 of record OX371008.1, on the reverse strand, counting down.
AAAAATGATTTACAGATTTAAATCTTTACCAGGCTTTACGTAACTAGCTTAACCTAACTAGGTATAGGTATAACACGTGTAGATCTAACCTAGCGGCCACACAGAAGCGACGTGGGGCGAGGTCGCTGAAAAGACGCGACGTCTATACGCGTCGCGTCTTTTCCGCGCCCCCGTCCCACTTCCCTTCTGTTGCCGCTGGCTAAGGCGTAACGTTTTAAGAAAAAACGGAACAGCATAATTCGTACATGATTATTTGTTAATGGTTTTAGACTGCAGCATGATTTTAGTGTATATTTTTTCTTTGGTGTTTCCCGATCTTGCACAGATTCGTAGTTTCTTACTAGCGTCAGATACAAAAACGTTGAGTAACGTAAATCTTCACCCTCAATATTCCAGCTATCAAAACTGCTCTCTCAGCAAATACATGGACAGGCACAAGATAAAACCGGACAGTAAAGCGTTCAGCCTGCTACAGCGGCTATTACTCATGGATCCGAATAGGAGAATAACGTCAGAGCAAGCCATGCAAGACCCATACTTTACCGAGGATCCGTTACCTACACAGGTGAGGAGCATTTTTCTGTTGAAGCTGAACACGAAGAATTTTCTGAACAGTGAATAAAACTGAACTGTCAAGCCTGAGCTTGACTCGACCCGAGTCGGTGACGCTGAATCGGATATAATCGGCTCTTGTAGGTCGGTGACGTGATATATTTCGATTCGGAGTCACCGAGCGGCAGGAGCCGAGTGTACCCGATTCAGCATCACCAGCCCGAGCCTGGCAGTTCAGTTCCGTTCACTGTTCAGAAAGTACACCTAATGAAGTTTTCACTTCGATTACTTATTTTTTAATTAAAAAAAGCTGACTTCAAGAAAAGCATCACCTTAAAAATTTTAAGAGTATCCTGGATTTCTTCAGGATCCCATTATCACATCTGGTCCTAATGACCATGGGACCACCTGCGAAGTCTACCCTTTCAAACAAAAAATAAAAGAAGAATTTTCCTAATCGGTCCAGGCGTCTTCGAGTAATCGGAAAAAAAAACCTTATTTTAACCGACTTCAAAAAAGGAGGAGATTCTCAATAATAAGTTCAGCAATAATTAGTAATTTTGTCTATTTTTTATGTATGGAAACATACATACATCATCATCATCAGCCATTTGAGGTCCACTGTAGGACATAGGCCTCCCTCGTGGTTTTTAACCATGAAGGGTTTTGCCATAATCGCCACGCTTGGCAGGCGGGTTGGCGATCGCAGAATACGGTTGGAATCTCAGGAAGACGCTGCTGCCCGTCTCCTGGTAATTGATTTCCTTAGTCGCCTTCTACGCCATCCACGGAAGGAAATGGAGTGACGCTATTCTTAATCCGGCGCCACACGGATACATACATACATACATTGAATAAACTCACGACCAGGGTTTGCCACTTGCCACGATCCTGACAGGTATCTTTCGCTTCCTCGACATTCGTTAGTCGTTGTATACACGCACGCTGGTATCGAGTACTTCTTACCCTTTGCTAGTACATCCCCCTATTTGCTCGAAGTACCTACCTATGTCCGCCTGGGTCGTCCCTTGCCGCAAACATTCATAAAATAAAAAAAAATGTTAGACAAAAAAATATTTTTATTTTTTGTGCATGGAAACATACATAAAAATAAGCAAACTAAACGAATCCGACGAATTGAGAACCTCCTCCGTTTTTCGATTTACTCGATCACTCGAAAACGCCTTGACCGATTTGGAAAATGATTGTCGTCTCCTCCTTTTTCGGAGTCTGTTAAAAAAACTTTTATCTACACCAATGTTGTAACATTCTACTTATGTTTTCAATACTTGACTTATAATTACTACTGTTATAGCGCAGACAACAAAACACTCAATTTAAGCAATTTCAATAAAACGCGACCAACTTGATTGCAGGGCCAATCAGGTTGGTCGCGATTTATTGAAGCGCGCAGCTGCGCTCTCATTGGTTAAATTTTAATGGCGGCAAAATCACTGTGATTAATGTGATTATACACGTACGCGTGAATTTAATTTTTAATTGCATTAGTGAAGATAAAGTAGTGTATGCAACTGCATATAACACGGGTATTAAAACACTCGTTACTATTATGAAACTCGCTGCGCTCGTTTCATAAACTCACACTCGTGTTTTAATACCCTTCATTATATGACAGTTGCATAAACTACTATTACGTATCCGCCAGGACGTGTTCGCCGGCTGCCCCATCCCGTATCCGAAGCGCGAGTTCCTCACTGACGACGACCAAGAGGACAAAGGGGAGAGCAAGGCGCGCCAGAATCAGCAACAACAGCAGACCAATGTTAGAAATGTCAATGTCGTTTCTGATAACCGCTGCCGTCGCGAGCCTAAAGAGCTGTGTCTCGAAAGCACCTCAGTTAAAAGCATAATACCTGAAGCCGTTATTCATACTGATGGACGGTGTATTCTTTCTTGTGCATCCGGGCGGAGAGTCTACTAAATGCGTTGTTGTTTAACAGGGGCGCTACTGCGTAAGTCCTCCACCGTATGAAGGTGTCCGATTTTTTTCTCCGAACTGTCAAATTATAAATGTGGAAGTTTGTGAACATGTTTGGATGTTTGTTACTCAATCACGCAATAACGGCTAAACGGATTTACATGAAACTTGGCGTACAGATTGAGACGTAGCATACTTGATATCGTTCCCGAGCCATAATATTTATTTTAAGTTTAAAATAGATGGCGCTGTGCGAGCGGACGTGATTTAAAAATAGATGGCGTTGTGCAAGAATCGTATGAACGGATTCTGTGGCGGTACGTTGACACTTTGGAATCGTCAAATAGGTTATGCCAATAGAGTGGACGGTTACGTGGTAGAAGGGCTGAATGGGTGCTATCACGGCAATGTGGCACGGCAATAACTGCCTGTCTACAGGGCCGGTGAGAGACGTCCCAGGCGGACACACTTCGACCAAATAGAGGATTTTAAAAACCTATTTAGAGGCTAAAAATTCCACCTATGCCGGGACTGGAACCCGCGACCTCTGGCTGTACATTATCCTCTAAATAGGTTTTTAAAATTGTCCTCAGCACGGGTTAGTGCAACAAAAAGAATATAATCAAATAGAGGGTTTTAGAGAGGGGAAAGTATCCGAAACTGGCGTGCGTGCGTGACTAATGTATGTTTGTAAAGCGAATGAGGTTTCGTGGCAAGTGGCAAACCCTGGCCCCAATTTATGTAGTGTAATGTAACTGATGTCTCGTTGGTGTAGCGGTAACACGCTAAACTACCAATATAGAGGCCGTGGGTTTGATTCCTGCTGATGGCTGCCGTATTTTATTTGTACAAATGGATGTATTTTCATGTTTGTGATGTCCTGGCCATCATAGCGCAGGGTATCCTATTTTGGAACCAGTACAATTCGTTGTGTTGTGTGGAAGTTATTATTATTATTATTTGTTATTATTTACTAGCTGGCCCGGCGAACTTCATACCGACTTTCTTTTTGCAACTGCTTTAATTATATATCGATGCTGGAGAGGGTTAGGTTTCGCGTTATTTGTTTTACAAATGGTGTAATTGCAATAGATGTAAAGTTCGTTGATGATGTATAATTGGTATGAAATTGCAGTGCGATTGTTTTTAACGTTGCAGTCTACTAGACTACAAATAGTGTCAAAAAACGGTTATAGCCATGCTGTTTTAGACAATATTAGACATACGATATTAGACAACGTGCATAAAGTAGACTTGAGGCCGAGAAATGAGTAAGAATCGCCCTGCAAGTGCCCGTAATCGCTTCAGAAATGTTATTTTGTCCTCGGATTCAATTACAACACGGTCTCAATATCTGTGCTCCTGGCGTATCATCTGTGCACAGGTACGGTATGCAAAATAAATTACAAAAAGTGTCTAGACGCGTATCGGCAACGAAGGCGCTAACCATTACTGATGCGACGGGGCGAGCGCTGTGGGGTGAAGGGGTAACAGAAGGGGAATCGCATTGCAGCGAGGTGCACAGATATTGTGACCGTGTACTGCGCCATTACTTTGACTCGTTTTGAACGTTCATATTATTTAGAGGGCGGCTCACGAGGCGACTCCCATACAAACGTAGATTCGTTTACAGACGACATGGCAATAAAACTTTACCAATATGTTGAGGGGACACAAATCAAGGCTTGACCATGCCTAGAATTGAAAATATATGTATGCGCTGGGTTATTGTTAAACTTGCAAAAATGGTGTAGTTCGAAAATTGTATGGAAAGTAGCAAGACAATGGAGAATGAAAGGAGCAGAAGGGGACTCACTTGTGTTGTGACCGTCGGTTGATGATTCCTCAGGGATCCCTGGATAACAGCTGAACAGCTTGCACACATAGGTTTAACACAATAGGTACTTGTAATAATGTGATTTTTGGTCCACAAAGATGTTAATTTTGATAAATCTCCGTGTCGTCGCAAAGGCACTTCAAACGCAATCTGTCCATCTTGAATTTCTCAAATTCACCGTGTCTTTGATACGTGAGCGAGAGGGATGGAGAGTGGAAAATAGTATGTAGGAGAAAGGGAAGGAATAAATGTAATGCTATTTCCGTATCCGCGTATAAAACGTTCCGATTTACCCACAACTAATAATTGCGCCTATAATATACGAATAAAAGGGATAGTTACTAATAGTCTTCCCATAGAAACTTCTCACCACGTAATTTATTTTTAATTGATTTATTCGAACTTTTGAATACGATCAAACCTATATTTGTGTCCTCTCAGCATATTGATAAAGTTCTATTGCAATCCGGCATGTCGTTTGAAAACGAAAACCAAACTACGTTTGTACGGGAATCGCCTCGCCTCGTGAGGCACCCTCTTGATACGTTTACTGCACACAAGTTACTACAAGGGCAATGCGGCAGATTTGATGATACGAGCACTTACTGCGAAGATACTGTGCTTTAGGCTCGGGACGGCAGAATTGTGGGCCCGCTCGCACCGGCATCCGTTTTTGAGCTTTTATTGAGGCTTAGAGGCATGGCATGGATTCGAAAAACAATGAAGAGTACCTAAACGACGAGCCTTCCCCAAGAGGGAGTCTGGATCTTGATACTAAAACTTAAGTTTAAATAAAAACAATAAATAGGCTGCTTAAATGCAAATTCGGTGCAAGCGGGCCCGTCTACGAAGCATTCAACCACGAGCGCGGTCGCGACGGGTCCAAAGTTGATGGTTTTGTTGTTCCAACACAGACGCAGCAGAATCAGGTGCAGGCAAGCAATCACGACCACGCCGCCAACAATGCGAAAAGGATGCGTATGTCAGGTAACTATAGAGTGTATTTCAGGTTTCGGCTTGTAATCTTTTGGTGTCAGTGTAATTGATGTACTTTTATTTCTACAAGTGCAATATATTTTCTAAATAATAATAAGTAAACCAAAGCAGTAAGTTGTTTGCTCGTCCTTGGACCACTTGGATCTAGGTCTTTAATTTGTCTAATAAATTCAAGATATAAGCCCCTATTATAAATTTCACGACTTTGGTAATATTTCAATAAATTGTTTGTTTAGATCAGCCCCTCTACTCTCGACGCTAATTTATACAACTTGAGTGCATTTATTTATTTATTAATTTAACCAATTTATGCTGAAAGCAAGTTTTCGAAGCGCTCTGAAGTTTCAATAAGTTTAATGCTATTCCTTATAACAAAAACGTTTACTAAGTGGTTATTTCTGACTTATTGCATTTAATTGTGACTCAATTTGAACACAATAGCGTCGAGAGTAGAGTGGCTGTACAAAACCTGAATGAAATGGAATAAAGAATGCCCGACAAATAACCAAATGACTGACTGCATGGACGCAGTAGCGGGGGACGCGGTATGTGACTTCTTCAGGCTTTATTTAGTGTGGTAAAAGTATCAAACATTTAAAAAAAGTTGCGCTTTCGTCATTCGCAACATCATCCCGACTAGCGGATTTTCGTTCAACTTATCTGCCGAGTATTATAACGTGGAAGAAAATGTGAAAGAGTCGTCTCGTAAAAACGCTGAGAGTGGTATCTGCTGAGTAAGCCCTTTTTTATGTAGTCTATATACGAGTACGTCCCACTGCCGGGCACAGGCCTCTCAGAGAGAGGCCGATTTGGCTATTACAGCGTTTAGGTATGTAAACACCTCAGACACTCAGTTTTACTCACGATGTTTTCCTTTACCGTTAGCGAGTGGTATCGCTTCTAAAACTTCACGAATAAACGTCATTTAGAAAACAAAGTCAAGCCTTTCTAAAATTTGGCTTACGTGGCGATTTAATTTCCTAATTTGTAAATTCTTAGTTCGAGTTTCACCCAGTACTTTGAGTGAGTTGACTGCTATGCAAGTTGGCTGATGGCAGAACTGTCTGTCCTAAAGAGAATAGGCAGGAGGTCCCACTACACGCTGTGTAGTGCATAAATGTAAAAATGTAAGTAGGCACGATTAATCACCATGACAAAGGTCGATTCCTTACTTTGATTCCTACAAATGACCTGAATCTGGGTGTTTTCCATGTTCGTGTCATGGTTACCGTGTCACAGGTATGGGATCAGGATACGTAAGATAAGATAAGAATATCCTTTGTTGTACACCGGAAAAAACAACATATTTACAAAGGTACCTAGCACAACTGGCGGCCTTATTGCTAAAAGCAATTTCTTCCACACAACTTTGTGATGGAAAGTTGCTGAAGGGAATTAGAAGGAATTAATGATTATAATCTGTCCACGGATTGATCGAAAGAAGCTGCCATAGACCAATTCCCATCTCGTTCCAGGGCCGAATCAAGGCAACAACCCGGGCGGCGGCGGTCAGCAAGAGTTCCATCAACAGCAGCAGATGATGTTTGGCGGTCAGCAGCAGAACAACAACGCTCAGCAACAAGGAAACTTCCAGCAGAGGTTTTAAGACGATCGGTTTTACAGTAGAACGATCCCAATTATGGTGGCAATGTGACGTGTTGACTCGCAATAATGATCCATTTGCGGTAGTGTTGTAACGTGTAGAGAGGAAATAAGGATGCAATTGCGGTAGCGTTATAACGCGTAGATGGTTGACGCGCAACAATTATCCAATTTCAGTAGCGCCGTAACGCGTAGATTGTTGACACGCAGCAATTATCCATTTGCGGTAGTGTTGTAACGTGTAGATTGTTGACACGCAGCAATTATCCATTTGTGGTAGTGTTGTAACGTGTAGATTGTTGACACGTAACAATTATCCATTTGCGGTAGTGTTGTAACGTGTAGATTGTTGACACGCAACAATTATCCATTTGCGGTAGTGTTGTAACGTGTAGATTGTTGACACGCAACAATTATCCATTTGCGGTAGTGTTGTAACGTGTAGATTGTTGACACGCAGCAATTATCCATTTGCGGTAGTGTTGTAACGTGTAGATTGTTGACACGCAACAATTATCCATTTGCGGTAGTGTTGTAACGTGTAGATTGTTGACACGCAACAATTATCCATTTGCGGTAGTGTTGTAACGTGTAGGTTGTTGACAAGCAACAATTATCCATTTGCGGTAGTGTTGTAACGTGTAGATTGTTGACACGCAACAATTATCCATTTGCGGTAGTGTTGTAACGTGTAGATTGTTGACACGCAACAATTATCCATTTGCGGTAGTGTTGTAACGTGTAGATTGTTGACACGCATCAATTATCCATTTGCGGTAGTGTTGTATCGTGTAGATTGTGCACACGCGACAATGATCCAATTGCGGTGGCGCTGTAACGTGTAGAAGCGGATCGAGTATCCAGTTACGGCTACGTTGTAACGTGTAGATGTGTAACAAGGATCATATGGGCATTGTCCTAAAAATATTAAGTTCTGTTTTTATATATATATATTTTTTGAGAAAATGGTAATTTTGAGAGCCTGGACTAATTATTTCTATTTGGCTTTAAATATTTTTAAAGAGAAAAAAAAGAAGTTGAAGTCTACGAAACCGGAAGTACGTCTTGCACGGAAGTACGTCTTCAACTGAGATCCCACGAGCTATCAGTAACTAGTGATACCACGGCTCGATACAAGAACTCTCTTCTTCTATATTTTTTTCTTATGGAATATCTTTGCGTTTTTCATCCAAAAATATTAAAGGTACTTTCATTCACGTGTGAAACGAACGTTGGTAGAAGGTCCAATTAGTCACATACTTTTTAAAATATACAAGGAATCAGTGAATATTATTAATTTATAATTATAGCGCTATATTCACTGACCTTATACCTTTAAAATGAAGTGTCGTTTGTAAATATTGTCAATATTTAGGACAATGCCTATTGCGTAACGCGTAAACACGCGGCAAGAATCCAATTATGGTAGCTTTGTAATCCAATGGGAAACTTGCGTCATACTTAAATTGGAATGCCATTGCTTTTATACCATAGAAGATAGATAAAAACTCAGGAAAAATTAAAACCAGAATTTTTTTTCGGGGGTTTCGAGTTACCGAAAAATGGGAAAAATCTAGTTACTTTTAACAATAAAAAACCTATTAAGTACATTTATTTTTCACAAAATTTAAAACGTTTTTTGATAATGGTGTAACTGCATAAAAACATAATACGAGATAACTCAAATATTGATAAACGCTACATACATTCTAAGGCGTGACGTCATAGTTTAAGCTCGTTTTGTCGTTTTCGCGTTTTTGTACCATGTGACTAGAATGAATTTTAGATATGAATATATCATGAAAAGTATTAGACGTGGAGAAAAGACAATTCTATGTTTATTTATCTTTTAACATGGCCTCTTCGATTATATTTTAACATTTTTTTTGTGCAAGTTCTCCATTGTGGCAGCGTTTTAGCGAGTGATCCATATTCCGTAACTTTATAACGTTCAACAATAAGGAAGAATTCTAGTAGATGATCTAGAACGATCGATAGAGACCGAGTATCTTGGTTTCACGTCATCGAAAATTTATCCTTTTTTGTGCGATATTCGCACTTATACCGTGTGTAATAAGAGCCGTGGCGCCTGATCGACACATAAATAGTTCAATAGTTTTAGGTGGAATGACAACTCACAAATTGCGCCGAACTGATCGAAACGGGTATTGAAGGGTAGAGGGCGTAAAATATAGTTCGCGACAGCGCATCATTCTTGACACTGACGGACGGAATTTATTTTCCGGACGGAATTTATTTGCCGGAAAGTTGACTTGTGAATAGACAGTACTGGACAAATTATGTCTAGTTAATATTAGTAACGTGACAATAAATCTATGTTGCTGGTTAAATGCATTTCTCAAGAATCTGCATATTGTTCAATCTTCAAAAATATCGGCGGGAGCAGTGTAGGACGCCCGCGAGTTGGCTGGACCAATCACACTGTTGAAGGCAATGTTGCCAGTTGTAGCACGATTAGTTTTAAAAGATGGTAAGAATAGGGACAGGGTAACAATTTGCCTCTTGCTCACACAATACAGACGAAAAAATTGTATGAGCAATGAGCAAGAGACAGTTGCTCGGTCATTTTCATTACATGTCAGTGTTATAGTATTACCGACTAATGGCGAAGTTACCGTCAATGTACAAAGGGCCAGTTTCTGAATTGAGAATTTCGGTGAGTAAATAGTTAACTGTAGTGCTGTCTCGCTTAGAGACTTTTCGGATGACAGTAGATCTTTCCATGTGTGAAAGTTAATGTTATGCAAAATATCTTAGGAAATTCCATGGAAATAACTAAGCATTTGTTTTGTTCTAGTTTCTATTCAAGCTTCGTACCGCTATTTTAAGCTGATATGCTTTGTTAGACTGAATTAATAATTTGCCTTGTACCTATTTAATGTACATAGTTTAGTGTCTAAGAACAATAATATCGAATAATATAAAATTGAATACATACCAGTTTTTTTTTTAATTTCATTCACGAACCTAAATTTTATTTGGGTAGAAAAAACAACAATATAAAAGCACTAGCTGTTGCATGTGACTTCGTTCGCGTGGTAATTTTGATGTGTATTTTTCCGGGATAAAAAATAGCCTACGTGCTAATCCAGACTATAATCAATCTGTGCAAAATTTCATCCGGATCCGTTCAGACATTTTTGCGTGAAAGAGTGACAAACATCCATCCATACATACAAACATTCGCGTTTATAATATTAGTAAGGATAATCACCACTTATTTCGAATTCAGTCTAAACTTTAAAAACAATAACGTTCTTATTTATAAAAACTCGATTCCTTAAAACAGTCAATGAACGCCGGTTAAAATAGTCTGTGGTGGAGTTTTTACAAGGAAAAGACGTAACCACATAATTAATAATACCTATGTGGTTACGTCTTGCACTATCTACATAACCGAAGGTTAGCTGGAAGAAAATACTTATTAGTATTAGGCTCGCCTTTGTACAGACCTTTTTGTAATAAAGAATTTTTGAATTGTATTGAATTGAAATAAACTGCCTCTGAGGAGTGCTTTAGAGGAGTCGTGTTTTTATAAATAAGACCGTACCATTGTACCGAGACATCTGTCTAACTAGCGCTAAGAAATGACCCCACGTCCAATTGTGGGAAGGTGGGCGGGGCTTGTCATTGTGTTACCAATCGGAGCGAGTTCAGTATTAGCCGGCAAAATATCTACGCACCTGCCACCGTCACACCGCCATCTTGCGAGGTACCTAGATGTTTCGACAGGTTATAAAGTCATCATGAAGTCACTGGTTTTAAGTTTTTGTATTGTGGCGCACTATATACTCCAACATTCCTGCATCGCGCAAGCAAAATGTTTCACATGACATACCATAAATATAACATCCGACGAACATCAGTCGGACCGGCCGTCCCCAGGCATACGATCTGCCTGGTGGGAAATTTCCCTTTATAGTGGAAGAGCACGATCACCCGCTCTTCCCTACAGTGGTGACCCCGACGTGATAGGATGCAGAATCAAGATCCCGCAAGTAACACGCAACAACCTTCAGCACAACAGCCTTCCGGTCCATCAACATCAAGCACTGTAGGAAAGAGCGGGTGATCGTGCTCTTCCACTATAAAGGGAAATTTCCCGCCAGGCAGATCGTATTATGCCATAGATGGGGACGGCCGGTCCGACTAATGTTCGTCGGACGTTACATTTAAAACCGATCATAAGTTATGCTGTCACTTACTATCGCCCAATCAACGTTCACGTCATCAGGCATGGCGCACAGAATGAACCAATCACAGAGTGATTTACTGTACAGTATATTTTGCGCTCATTTTATTGGTACGGGGGCTGTTTTTGAGAGTGAATTTTGTAAGAAGAAATACTTCTATGGTTTTTTTATTCGTAGGATGAAACAATTACAAGTGCAAAATATAGTATATTATACAATAATTAGTAAATTTAAGCAAAAAAAGAAGAGGGCCAAGTTGTTTTCCAAGAAAAACAACAATGTTTATTAAATGTGCGGTATCAGAATCCCTCGGTTGGTTCACCAACTGAGGAGAATTTCTACTCAGTACTCTTCCCCATGAGAGTAAATACTCAATCAATAACAACACTCAGAAGACTAGAAAGGCCACTTTTAAGTCTTCTGAGTAAGTTATCTGTGATTAAAAAGTTCAAGAAAATTCGATGTCGCTTTGTTTTTAGGTGTACCTAGGTACGTATAGACTCTTGGTTGGCTTGGTTGGCTCCGCACGTATTGACTTGTCCTTCCCGTGGGCTTGACCGGATGGTAGGTATAGGTGGCGGGCAAGCCTACTCCATCTAAAAAACAATGTCCCAGGTACTGTAGCGTCAAGTAACGTTCTGTCACGCTCTTCTGTCAATGTCTTTCTTCTTTCTTCTTCTTCTTCTCTTTTCTGAGGAATTCGAAGAGACAGCACTACATTTAACTATGTATTTAGCGAAATTCGCAATTCAGACACTGGCCCTGAATTTATAATTTGTCTTCTTACCTATTTAATGTACGTAATTCAGTATCTAAAAACATCAATTTTGAATGAGAACATCGAAAACACCGTGAGGAAACCTGAGTGCCTGAGGTGTTTACATACGTCAGCGCTTGAAATTGCCAATCCGCGGTGGGCACGCGTGGTAATTAAGCCCGTACTCTCTCTCTAAGAGAAAGCCTGTGCCCTGCATTGGGACGAATATAGGCCACATAAAAAATACTTACTTACAAGTTTTGTTTTATTTGATTTACGAACCTTAAGTTTATTTGAATAGAAAGTGAAATAATATGAAAACATAATTACTATTTAATTCGAGTTCAGTCTAAACAAGTTTAAAAACAATAACATTGTAAGTAGTTGGACGGACTTCTTTGTTTCAAAGTTACAGGTTTCGTTAAAAATAGACTATTCTATATTAGCATAAATTCAATGATATTAGTAACTAACCTAAGGCTCTTTGTTTATCGTGCCACTGTACAATCTGTACATGCCAATAATTAATTCTATACTTTATCAAATGTTTTTTATTCGGTTTTTATAGGAGAAAGTTGTTTCTCCTCCTACGGAGACAATTAAAATATGTAGTTATTATACTGATTACTCTCTCAATGGAATTTGTCAAGATAAGCCTGTCAAATAAGTCAAAAAAGGGCTAACTTTCTGTTTTTTTCTTCTATTGGACCATGTAGGTTAATGGACCATTTTATTGGACCATGTAGGCGGGTTTTTAGAAGGTGCAAACTCAAGTTTGCAACCAAAACCTGTGCTTGGTGAGTAACATGTCAATATTTTTCAGTTTTTTCCTATAACTACAAAACTGATTTCTTACATTATTAAGGTTGTTGCAAAATGTTTTAAGACTTCAGCACTTATTATTGAATAAACCCCATATCATATAAATAAAGCAACCAATAAACGAAGTGCGAATGTCCCTATAGAACCTTTATTAATAGACGAGTCAATGCCTTAAAGCTATTATATGTACCTACTGAATCTAGCATCAATACTCTTCTTTGTGGATTTCCATAATCTCTTTACGTTTAATAATTTTCTTCGCGTACTACTTAAACGTAATTACCTTATAAATGGGTATACGGACTTACTTATTATAACACTCCTCTGTGATTATTTAAACTGCCTCTGAGGAGTATTTTAGAGGAATCGTCTTTTTACAAATAAGACTGATAAAGTTCAAGTTTTAAAGTGACCTTGTGATAAGTTTTAAAATTGACACAAATATTTTTATTTTATTTAAGATACGAAGAAGATTTAGGACATAATAGGCCGATTTCACCACCTCTTAAAAGGGGCATATTGCATTGGCAGCAGAATTGAACTAAGTATTATTCTTTACACAAAATTCCAATTGAAATGACTAAGGGCCAGTTTCTGAATTGAGAATTTCACTAAGTACCTGAATAGTTAACTGGAGTGCTGTATCTTCGAATTTCTCAGAGAAGAGCGTGACAGAACGTTACTTAAGTATTTACTTAGTGAATTTCTCAATTCAGAAACCGGCCCTAAGTACTTAAAAGACATTCGAGTGGTGCTGGTCAGTCTAAGAATTGTGATGTTTTGAATTTGGTAATTGAAAGTAGGTAGCTGATGTCATTCTGAAGAAGCTAGAGCGCTGTAATACTAATAACACCTACTATCAAAGAGTGTCCTCTTTGAATGTTACTCTAACATTTAGTCATCCTTCTTACTCTCTTTCCTGCATCGTAATTCTTGAGGTTGCTCTTAGGTATACCTGACATGTTGTCTCGCTGGCACATTCTAACACTTTTAAAATGATTATACTTTTGAGACTTTCATAGACATATTTTGTCTTTCTTGATACTACGATTATCATCATTCTGGGAACAAATCTTTATCAAAATGTCCGTTATTTGTATCAACTATCAAACCTTTACGCCACATTTATCATAGCATACTATTATTTATATTTATTCTCAATAGAACATAAAAAAATACATTTTCATTAGTTTGCCAAACTGCTAATGCAGTTTATCGGTAAGCTCTTGGTAACAATCCTTGTATAACTTACACAACAATAGATTACACAACAAACAGCATCGATAGTAGGTACTTTCTAAATGGGTTTATAAACTGCTTAATTTAAATTGTTGTTTTTTGAATCTTTCATTACGTAATTCCTCTGGGAGGCTTCTATTCATGGTAAGTACTCAACAATTACTTAGCCTAGATCCATAGTAATTAGAGTGTTTAGGTATTTCACTAATTTTATTAAAATCACAAAAAAATTAGATTGTGCGAGCGAGACCACATGCTTGACGTAACAGCAGCTGACGTCCATAAGGCCAGAACAGAGTCGAATCGCATCGAATTAGTTGCGTAAGCGATTCGGCTCGGCTAAAGGATTCGTTGCTAATGGATAAGATAAGATAACAAGAATATTCTCTATTGCGTACCAGAAAACAATAATGGACGCAGTTTCATAGTTATTATATTACAGGGTTATTTCGAAACTGTCTATTTTCTGATACACCTCAAACAGAGTTTGTATTCTAGAACAACTTTTGGGGGTGTTAGTTTTTTCTCAGTCCGTTTAAATTATTTTATCTACACTCATATCATAATCTTCAAATTAAGAATTCAATGGTAAACACATATTGACAGGCTTTAAACTATACATAAGTTTAAAGAAAATAAAAAAAAAAAAGTAATATAAAGTTACATTAAAGGTCAGATTTTTCACTTTATGTTACAGTTATTTTTTTTAAAGTGTTGCTGTGATCACGGTACAAAACTTAAGTTTTTTTTTTAATGTCAAAAGTTGACTATAAAAAACCTAATTTCATTTTCGTGGTACCAAAAGTGCAACTAAAAATACCTAAAATTGCGCGCGCAAAACTGAGTTCAGATGATTGAATGTCAAGATAATTTTGTCGAAATTGCGCCATTTCGTTTAAAAAATTTCATTATGAGTGTAGATAAAGTAGTGTATGAGACTGCACATAACTTGGTATTAAAACACTCGCGAATGCTATGAAAAAACTCGCCAAGGCTCGTTTTTTAAAATCTCGCTCGTGTTTTAATAACCCTCATTATGTGACAGTCACATAAACTACTATTTTTTAAACATAGTTTTATGAATTCGCGCTTTACGCGCTCTACTAATGACGCAGCATTAATTTATTTTATTTTATTTTATAGGTAAGTCTACGGCCCTCTTATAAAGACTAAGTCATTGTCCTACATAGAAGAAGGTCTATTCTATTTAACAGATGGTTTTAACCATTATCTATCAAACAGCGTCACTGCAAAGTACAAGCGATGAAAAAAATTTTTTACAAAAAAAAAAAATTCAAATGTATTTTCAAACTCTAACCGATATGCAGAAATTGCGCGTGTAAGGAATAACCCTGTGTATAAAATTGTAAAACTGAAACTCCAGGCGATTTTTTCCGATTTGACTCGGCGAGGCTGGTAGTCTGGTAGGCTTTACAGGTTTTTTCTCCTACTTCTGTCCCGGGTAAAACTCGACGATAGTGGGGTTTTGCTCGACGGTGTACTGAAGTTTCTTCAACTCTTCGCGCTTTAGCTTGTCAGCGTCGACCGTCCGGATGCGCGTGCGCAGACGCCCGCACCGGCCGTCGACGATTCTCTCATAGGCTGGAAGAAAAATTTGAGGTCTTAGAGAAAATAGTTAACCTGTTGGGCCAACCCTGTAGGGCTTTTAGACACATGGAGGTAAATATAATCATGATAACAACTTCCACACAATACGGTAATGGGTATTGTCTCATAAAGTTCCATTTTTACATATTTTTTGAGGAAATAGGTTTTTGAGAGCATAGCAAACAACATAACATACACTCACGCCTTTATCCCAGAGGGGTAGGAGACCCGGGACTGCTACTTGCTACGATCCTGACAGATAATTTTTGCTTCATCAACATTAATAAGTCGTTGCATGCACGCCCGCCGGTTTCGGGTATTTTTTATCTGCTAATTTTGACAAAATTTTATTTTTAGAATTTAAGCACTGTATAACCATTGTAATCTGGCATTGTGCATTAGGTAATTCTTTCTATAAATAAATATTATTTGATTTTATTTGTTTTATTGATAGGAAAGGCCAGTTGAAAATTTCAGTGTGTTGTTATTACGGCGGATAGCCTAACACAAAGGTATTAAAAACCGTCAAGTGTGGGTGGAAGTCGCGCACGAAGAGTTCCGTACCATTATCTATACAAGATTAGACAAAGATCGAGTCGAAAGATAGATTAGGTACCTACATTGAGAACAGCGCCATATATAGAAACCAACAAGAAGTGTTTGACATGACATCGCTGCTGTGAAGGTTACATAGATGGCCGCTAGATGGCTGGAAACATGTCGATTACACATTATCATTTACAATAACTTTGGTTCTACGACTATTTTTCTCGCCGTTTTTTCGGTTTGTTCTGGCGCTGTTTGATAGTAAATACCTACTTAAAACCACGTCATTGTGTAACTAGAATGGACATTATTCTATGTACCTACGACAATGATCTACTGAAAGCTGCGCTATTGGTAGAGCGCGTGAAGCGCTAATTTAACAAAATCACATTAATCCTGATTCAAGATTCAAAAACTGTAAATCCAGGAGAAACTTATGGAAACTCTATTGTTAAACTCATATTCTAAATGGAGTATTTCAGGAAATGCGCATTTTAGAAGTAATCCTGTAGTGCAGTCCCCGTAGGTAAATAACGCCAAAAATAAAACCGGCCAAAATGGGTCCCGAGTTCCCGACCGACGGAATGAAAGAAAAAGAAAGACGATAAATACGCACAGTGGTGATAAAAAATCACATCTGTGTTATAGCGACTACTTAACGTTCAATTGTAAGTAATACTAATATAACTGTGCGTTCATGTATGTATAAGTATCTAAGGGTGCGTGGGTTGACTCGCACTTAGCCGGTGTTTTTGTCATCTGACACATCACAAATGACAGGCAGCTAGTTAATTATTGCGATGATTACATCCATTGTCGTCAGGGAACATTCAAGGGTCATTGCGGCAAACCTCATTGGCAATGGCATCAAGTTGTTTTGTTTCACATGCACGATTCTTTTTTGTTAGTCTATGTATAAGAAGTATAGGTGCACTTCTAGTTACTACTCAATGATTTCCCGTCTAACTTTCTTGTCCGAACACACCTGTGATAGTATTCAATGAGAAACTTCAAGGAACCGGTTCCGATTTCGTGATAACTGTGAATTGGGGTTAGTTTGCTCAACGTGATTTATTTGATAACGACCGGTTTGTACTAGGTACCTAAATATTTTATGTCTTCTTTCGGTCATTCTTCGAGACAATAGAACCGGTCTGTTAGTAATATTTTGTTGTTTGGGTCTTTTTTCATGTTTGTGATGTTTTTGTGTGGTTATCCATATCACATGCTAACCTTGTTTGGGACAACTGGTGGTGTTGTGTGGATGGTAATATTTTTAGCCGCATTCAATTCGCTAACAATACGAATGACCGGTTTCACATTGGACGATAACCGTGGCTGCACGACGTCGTTGGACAAGTAGGTACCTATTCATACACTATTCACACAATGTTCGCACAACTGTCGTAGTAAATGTGTGAAACTACCAGTCCGATGAAGTCGTGTCGTTACGGTAATCGTCCAATGTGAAACCGGTTAATGCCAGTAGTAGGTAGTTGAAAAAACAAGTTGAAAAATGTAAGGTGGAAGGACACTATAGAAGCTGCGCTTAAACTAAGTATCTATTGAAAGATCTATGGATATGTTCCTAGGTTGAAACGATACGAGAAATTCAACATTTTCACGGTTTATCAATTTTGAAGCTAAACTGGACTATCATTGCACAATTCCCGATGGTAAAACAGTCATCGTCATCATCATCATCATCGGCCTAAGCTTGTCCACTGCTGAACATAGGCCTCTCCTATAGCACGCCACTGAGCACGGTCCACGGCTACTCTCATCCAGCGCTTGCCAACCGGATGAGTATTTTTCATTACTCTTCACAAATTAATAAAAATTATTCAGTTGATTAGGAAATTGTTAATCGTTTGAAGTTAAGTGTAGCTACAAAATTGGAAAAATGCCATGAAAAAAATGTATTTCCCGCCTCACTATTGAGCCTTAAAAGCAATATGTCAGGAATAACGACTTAGTAAATGCCTGAGACGAAACAGCATTAACCTTATTAAAATTTAGAGCGCATTGGAAACTAAAGCTAAATTGGCTAAATTAATCAATAAATGCATTCAATTTGCATTGACAGTACCTACTGTGGCTGGGTAGTTGGTTTCCCAAAAAGCAAAATGATAAATTTTGTTAGAATATAGCATGATCGCAGATTTTCCCTAGTCCAACTAAGAAAACTCAGGCTGTTAATTTTTCCGCCACGTCTTAGTTGCTTTATACACATAATTTTTATCCTAGTGCGTCGAGGGGCAAAAATGCTGAATTTTTGTTTATATGCGTAGTTGTAGCGTACATAACATCGTTGGTAGATTCTATATTACCAACAATATTGATTGGCTAAGTGTGTGCGTCAGGTTTAAATTGCAGTAGGTGTAACTAATTGACCAACTAATTATCGCGGTTTTGCCAATGAGTTATTTAGCGCGTTACAGATGGCTAGATTCATAAGTTAGGTACTTGTAACAATTCGCCTAACAAGAATGTATTTTTCGGAGAAATCACTCGAAATGTCTACCTTAGACTATACTTCGGCGTATAATATGGCATTTTGTTCACATTAATAAATGGATAAAGTGGCCATTCTTCTCCATAAAGTGTAAAGTAACCATATAATACTCACGGTCCTTCCTAAAGGAGTTATGGCACGCCATGTGGCATATAGATGGGAACCCTTTCAGATCATCCGGGTTTACTTGCTTATTTCCAAGCGGACCTGCGCATATTGGTGTCCTTGTTCCGCTACAGGCGTTGACACATCCATCGTAGTTGTTCCTATTCCTTCTTCTATTCTTTTTAGTTGTTGTGGGTGCTTTGGTTGTCGATGGAGGGTTTACGTGGATGTTTGTGATCGATCCAGCAGGAGACAGCATTCTGATCTTGATGAATGGCAGTGGACGAGATCCATTTGATGGTGTTTGGGTCGACGATACTCGGGATGCAGGTGAACTATACTGACCATTTGGCGTTGAATATGGAGGTACTACGCTAGAAGAGAATACAGGACCCCGAGGAGTGAAAGTTTGCCCAGCGGTAGATGGGAATCCAGTTGTAGATGGGAATCTAGTTGTGGATGGGAATCCAGTTGTAGATGGCAATCCTGTTGTAGATTGGAATCCCGCTGTAGGAAAACCGGGGCTTAGAGTTGTTTGAATGCTTTGAGGTGCATTTTGGTAAATTACGAAGTAATTGGGATTTGTCAGCGGTATATTTCCAGGGAATCCTGCTTGTTGCAAGTCTTGCAAGAATGGCGGGGAGGAACTTGATTGTCCTGGAGATGAAAGCGTCGATCCTTGCTGAGGTAGCACGGAAGAAAACGTTGATGATGCCGAAGGAGGTAGAGACGTGGAAGTAGGCAATACGATGATTGGTTTTTCAGTCGAGAACGTGGATGGCGTTGAAAATATTTCGGACAATGGCTTTGGTGAGAAAGTCGCGTCTTCCGCATTGGCTGCGTCCGGTTTTGGGTCGTTTATCACGTTGGCGGAGTACCATTCCAGATTGTTTGATATTTCTCCACTGCAGCAGTGTAGCACTGAAAAGGAGAAATGTAAAGGTATGGTAAGTAAAAGGCTGCAAGTGATAATTTAATCAGCATTGCAAAATTTTGGGCCAAAAACATTGTTTACTGTTTAGTAATGTAATAAGTAAATCGTTTTGAAATCAAAGCTCTGCACGCAGCTTTAGATTTGTACCTGCTGTAATTTAATTACTGGAGTATGTTTTTCAAAAAGCCAATGTTTTATGTAGATACCTAGTTTTCTAAGTTGTTTATTATATTTACCCATTCCTGAATTGTAGTCGCGGTATACCGGTTTTCCTAACATTGCTGATTACAGGGGCCTAATTACGCGCACCAAATCCTGTCGGAATCCTGACGTTTGTCATAGCAATTTGTATGTATCTAATTTAAAAGTTAGACGATTGGAATCGTTCAGGATTTGTTGCGCATAATATAGAGGCCGACTACAAAATATATGAGTATGTGAGGTTTTCCACTTTGACCACTGTATGTACCTACCAACTTAGGTATTGAAAACTCATTAGTAACCCTGCTGCTGTGCTTTATTTGAGTAAATATTAGGTACCTCTAGGTGACGTAATGGCGTGAGCCGAATTAATGAAAAACTAGAGATAATTATATAGGTATTTGCAAGAACATTAACAAATAGGATTCTACACAGACTTACGACTGGTGACTGAGCGATAATAACGCATAAGCTAGTTAGTGAGTATTTCAGCACGTTGACACGAAATGACGCTCTCAAGTAGGTAGACGGTAAGTAATAACACCAAAGGCGGCTGCATTCCTCCCGATGTTTTTCTCTGATCCAACCATGACAGGACGGCGATCGCAAACCAGTTCCGAAGGCCCGTTTTTTGCAATCGGTCTCTCTCCGGTAAGGTCAAATACCTCGGCAGAAGTCGGCAGTAAAACATACGTTTTCATTGATGGCAAAAATTTACGATGCTACAATAGACCATGTGAACACTTTCACTATCATCAGTGTTTTTGACGAGTTCCATTCAATTCAGCGGATAATCAACACAGAGAGCGGATAGGCAAAAAAGCGCAGGTCATTAGTACGCGTTGGTCTAGCGGTAGCACGCTTGATTACCAGGCTACCTGGTACCGCCCCAAAACAACTAGGAAAGGGGTTGTGGGTTCAATTCCCACGAATTAATGTTTAATAAAGTATTTTTCTAAATGTACTATCGAATATAGTAAGAGTTATTTGGCTCGCTCGTTGTTTTGTACCTATACATTTCTGGATAGTTTGATTTTAGTAACAATCATTTAGGTATTGAAAAACTTGATAAATCGAAAAAGTAGTTTGAAGTGTATGTTTAATGTAACAACCTACAAGTAATTAATTATATTCTTACAGCTAACCTGGAAAATACGGTTTGGCCATATTAATTAGCCTGCGACCTATTCTCAGAGCTACCAAATATACACAAAAATATTCATAAAAATCGGTGAATCCGTTTCAGAGGAGTTCGATAACAATAACTGTGACGCGAGATTTTTACATATTGGATTAAACCTATTAAGGTTTTAAGTCAGTATTTGTTTTGTAAGTTTTGTACGTAGGTAGATACCTACCTATAACTAGTTGTGCTGCAGATCTATACGGTTCACTCATTGTAGGTACTTCAAACTATTGGAATGTAGCTATTACCATGTAGAATTAGCTTAGGTACTTAAGATTCCAACGGACGAGTCTTTTTACGCTATTGCTTTGTCCGAACACCTTTAGGTAGGTATGTAGTTGTTAGTAAACATAACAGCACATCGATCTTTATACTGACAATCTGGATTAAGCTCTATGTTTTTATGATAAGAGCGATCCAAGGTTCAAAATGTAAAGGTGGACCAGCCATCGAGTATACAATGCCTTGTGAAACCGTAATAAGTAGGCCGAAGAAACACGTTATGTTTACAAATGTAGCGTGCTGTCGTAGCACGACATGATATAGCTTGTATATAGAACTTGGAATCATTGTGTAACATTATGCTCTATTTCTATCTTCGAAGCATAAATGGTGTGATTTTTTATAGAGAAACTAGATGACCCCGTGAACTTCGTATCACCGACGTCAACCGTTTTTTTTCTTCTCACCGTTTAAACCTTCCCTGGACTTCCACAAATATATAAAAACCGTTCTCGAGTTTTAGTGAGACTAACGAACAGCAATTCATTTTTATATATAAGATTAAATGTCTTTTGGTGAGGAGTTGCAGATTTCACAAAAGATCAATGTTGTAGAGTTTGTAGACTGCTAGGATTTTTTTGTATTCTATATACTTCCCACTGCAGAGCACAGGCCTTGTAATTTCTGGTGTAATAAAGAATATTCTATTTATCTACCTTTTGGAGAAAGAGTATGGGCGTGCCCGCCGCGGATTTGCAATTTCAAGCGCTGAGGCTCAGGGCCAGTTTCTGAATTGAGAATTTCGCTAAGTTGATAGTTAACTGTAGTGCTGTCTCTTCGAACTTCTCAGAAAAGAGCGTGCCAGAACGTTACTTAAGTATTTACTTAGTTAAATTTTCAATTCAGAAACCGGCTCTAAGACACTCAGGCCGATATTCAGAAACACAGCGTTGAGCTACACTTAACGTGCACTAAGCTGAGCGTCGGTTGAGCAATCTCAACAAAGACTCAAGAATTTTGTATTCACAGTCAATATCCCGACTCGAACTCAGCTAAGCCACAGCTCAAGCTAAACTTACACGAGCGTGTAATCTGTGGTACCGTTTTTGACGTTACCGGTTTATATTATCTGTTAACGCTACATGAAAGGCATACAATAATCCACAGGAGTGAATGAGATGGCAACAAATGTGGAAACTTTTTACGCGCAGTTATACTTTATTTTGACTTCTCATTACTCTAAAAACACAATTTAACTTTTCGAAGGACAATGAGCATGCAAAATGTCAAATTGTGAATAAAAAAAGGTTACTTCACCACAGCCACAGGTTATTTAGAGCTCTCGAATTGCCTACAGGTGTCGCTACTTTCTTCGTCATTGCCACCTTGAGTCTGAGCTAAGTCGCCGAAATCCACTACTCAGTCTCAGCTTAGCTTGCGCTCAATTTTTGTTATCTCAAACTCAACTGTGAATACAAAATATCCCTGAGACTTTCATTTTGACAGTTGGAAGACCCGGACTCACATTGAGCTCACGCTCAAAATCGTTTCTGAATATCGGCCTCAGGTTTTTGACGATGTTTTCCTTTACGGATAGCGAGTGGTATTGCTATAACAACTTCACAAATGAACGTAACTTAGAAAACAAAGTCATTGGTACGTGCCGGGATTCGAACCTACCACCTCCCGAAAGTGAGGCTACTACTGTTTTACTCTACGCTACCACCGCACAAAAGTTGTTTGGTACCTAGTAGTAATACCACTTGCTAACGGTGAAGGAAAACATCGTGCTGGGAAGTAAGCGAATAACACGCAATGGTCGAGTAAGTTTCATCGACGTAATGGTACGAAGCGAACGGTAGAAGTAAATGGTGAATCGCTCGTAGCCCCGGCTGCCTGAGTGATCTTAAACGATCACGAAGGTTAAGCAACACAGGGCGCGTTCAGTGCATGGATGGGTCGCCGTCTATGCCTAACGCTAGTGACATTTTTCCGAGCGGTTCCGTGCTTCGCAAGGCACGTTAAGCTGTTGGTGCCGGCTGCCGTCGATAGATGGCAGTCGTTAAGCCAAGTCAGAGGCCTTAGGGCGGCTTGACAACTTCTGACAGTAGACGAGCCACTAGTCTACAAGCCTCCACCAATCCGGACTTGGCCCCCGTGGTGGAGTATGGCCTATACCTTCCTCAGGGAAGAGACCCGTGCCCCTCGGTGGGGACATAATGGGTTGATGATGAATGGTACGAAGCGTGCTGCGCTTTTGAGATCCAATGTATTGCGCATTGAAATGTCACATCATCATCATCATCATCAGCCATTCGACGCCCACTGCAGGACATAGGCCTCCTTCGTGGTTTTCAAACCATGAGGGGTTTTGCCATAATCGCCACGCTTGGCAGGCGGGTTGGCGATCGCAGTATCCGGTTGGAATCTCAGGAAGACGCTGCTGCCCGTCTCTTGGATATTGATTTCCTTAGTCGCCTTCTACGACATCCACGGAAGGAAATGGAGTGACGCTATTCTTAATCCGGCGCCACACGGAATATGTCACATACGTTTTCTAAAATAACGTTTGAATATTGCGGTGAGGCTTTGGAGTGAAATGGTCGGCATTCACACTAATGCAATTCTGCAAAAAACATACGAAAATAATATTTTTTAATATTTTTGAATACGTCTCTCCTATGTGCAATGCTATGTATTTAAATGCAGTAAAGCATTTTAATAATAACTACAATACCTCGGTTTCGAAGGACGTTAGCAAATTAACATCAGAATATACAAGGTACCCGAAACCGGTGTGCGTGCATGCAACGACTAATGAATGTTGATGAAGCGAAAGCGATCTGTCAGGATCGTGGCAAGTGGCAGTCTGGGATACAGGCGTCAGCTTATGTATGTAATGTAACCTATAATGTATATTAATTGGTCTACCTAAATAACGAACTCTAACTGATGTGTTTCTGGAATTGCGCATTTTACAGGTAGACCCTAATTTTGTTTTATGTACCTGTATTGAATACATACAAAACGTCCAATAAATATAGGCAAATAGTACATAACTCCGAATTTACGACGTTTTTGTTGCAGCTTCGAGGCAACTTCGAGAAAAAAAGCCGCGGGAAAGATCCAATGGGGTTGGGCTGCGTTCGGAAAACTGCGGCAGGTTTTCTCCTCGGCTATTGCTCAGAGCCTAAATAAAGGCAAGGGTCTTCAACTGCGTCCCGCCAGTTATGAACTACCGAGCTGAAACGTGGTCAATGATGGCGCGACTAGTCCACCGATTAAAAGGATATAATGTATGATTCTGTTGTGTGTTATTTATTTATTTAATCTATAAATATGTTAAAAAACATCGTGAAACGACACATAGTGACGTTGTATGTTTGCGAAACCTGGATGATGAAAGACCGTGATAGGCTTAAAGCAGTCCAGTCACCACCACAGTGCTGGAGGAGAATTAAGAGAATAGGCTGAATAGAAACGGTGACAAATGAACAAGTTTCAGAGAGTATACGAGCGAAGCGGTGACAAATGAGAAATGAGTGACAGCGTAGCGGTAGAACGCCGGCTTCACATTCGCGAGGTAGTGGGTTCAAATCACGATACGTACCAACTTTGTTTTCTAAGTTGCGTAAAAATACCCCTTAGTGCAGCGCCTTGTAGTGTATATTCATCACAATGTAGCTAGAACCACAAGAACAAGGTGACTCCTCACGTACACCTTGTGCGAGTTAAGATATAACAATGGAGATTACGAGAAAAACTCGTTTTGTTATGAAAAATTATGAACGATTGATAGCGAAAACAAGGTTTCTTATTCATTAGCAAAGTCAAGCTTCTTTAACGCAAATCAACTTTGGATGTGGTTAATATAGAATTACATACATAGATAAACTCACGCCTGTACCTATCCGAGAGGGGTAGGCAGAGACCAGGGACTGCCACTTGCCACGATCCTGACAGATCACTTTTGCTTCCTCAACATTCATTAATCGTTGCATGCACGCACGCCGGTTTCGGATACTTCTTATCTTTTTATATAAAATTATATTATAATATAAGGTTAATTACTACCTGTCTATATTATCGTGGCATTGTGAAAGCGGGGGAAATATTGAACGAGACTAGCAAAGGAGCGGATAGGTCGGCGTGAAACAGAAGAGGCCTATGCCCAACAGCGGGCTCTGTTTATGGGCTGCCCCTATATTACACGCACCAAATTCTGAGTGAATCCGATTCCAATGGTTTAATTTAACTATAAAATTAGTATGGAATTTGACAGTTAGACGATTGGAATCTCTGGATTTGATGCGCACAAATAAGTCTCCGATCAGATAGATAGAAAAAAAAACAGATAATGACGAAAAATTGTTAGGAATAGATGTTAGCGTAAGATGTTTTTTAGGGTTCCGTACCCGGAGGGTGCCAAACGGGACCCCATTACTAAGACTTCACTGTCCGTCTGTCTGACTGTCTGTCCGTCTGTCTGTCACCAGGCTGTATCTCAAAAACCGTGTTAAAAATATGGAGCTATACCATACTACAAACTTAATTTCTTTGCCGTTTTTTGCTTGATATTAATAACGGCAACAGGTAGACACTTGAAATATTCGCAGAATATTTAGTTTTATATTCGCTTCAAAAATAAATAATTACATACAAAAAACGTGATTTTTTGCCGTTTTTTCACAATCTTTGTGTCTAATGTTGTATAGATAATGGCACAGAACCCTTCGTGCGCTAGACCGACTCGCACTTGGCCGGTTTTTTATGTATTACGTAGTGTGTATTCTGGGTATTTATGTATGTGGTGTATTGAGAAGTATACCATAACTAGGAATTTTATTATATTATTATGGTCTATGTCATTTTTTGCAATAACTCTTCCACTATCCACATAACCCAAGGTTAGCTGGAAGAAAATAGTCATTACTATTAAGCTCGCCTTTGTACAAATAAGCTTATTGAGCGAAACATTATTTTCTAATCTAATCTAATATTAAGTGCCCTGACCCTTAATTGCCGGTAGGGGCTGGATAAGGATAACCGAGAACAGAAAGATGTGGCGTGCTTTGAGGAGGCTTATGTCCAACATGAATATTCTGGCTATAATATTAGATTAGACTGAGCCATCCAAACATATTAATTAAGTATTTGTACGCACAATCACTAATATAGCCCCCGGCGGCGGCGCGACATCGTTGTCGCAAGATCGTGTAGTTTTCTAACAGTGAAAAGTGAAGAATTGGACAGGATTTGGTGGGCATTTTGGGTGGATAGGTTTTGTGTTTTTATGACAAAAACGGATGATTCGATAAAAATCTTTGTGAACGCTCGCCATCTTGCACACGCAGTTTCGTTAGTTTCCCGTAAAGGGTAAGCAAAAGTCTTCAAACGTAGAGTCCGAAGTCATTACCAGCAATGAAGTCCATTGAGCTAAGACATTTTCGTTTTTATGTCAATACGGACAAGTTCTTCTCCGTGGGACATGAGTGATGGTGCGTGCTCTACCGCCTCATTCGACCTAAACTTTTTTTAAATGTCAGAAATAAAAAGATAGCCAACATAACAATACTAATAAAACAAAAAAGTTCCGGTCGGAGTTCCGAAACGTGAAGATTTGACCCCTATTTGTCCGGTGCTAATAAAACGAAATTTACAGTGCTTTCAGTGCAATAAATGTAAAACAATATTGAAAAAATTTTCATCTTTTATGCAAAAATAAACTATATGCGATTAGTGGTGCGTGGAGGTGGAATTTATTTCGTTCCAGAACGCAACTATCGTTAGTTATTGTTTAAGTTTGCGTTGTTATGTTGGTTATATTGAATGTTTACATCTGAAAAATTTATTCTAAAATAATAAATTCAACAATTCAATAGTTAATTCAGTTCTTTTATCACCTTTTAATGTGTGCAGTACTAATTTTACTTACATTGCATTAGCAGTTTATATTCGTATATTCTTTTTTTTTCGGCGGTCGGAGCCCAGTTTCATGACCAGGACTATATGTTTTGGGCACCGACTCTAAATTAAACTTCTACAATACCTACATGTAGACGTACTTCTTATTTCTTTTAGTATTCTTGTAAATTATTTCTAACATTTTAGTACTGCAGTGTTTTGAAGTCGGTTTTTATTTTTTATTTAATTTTTTTATAATTATTGTTAGTAAAACAATTAAGAGACTTACAAAAAGGGACACAATGTTGCCCACTGTGTAACCCGGTGGAATTATTTAGTCACACCCCAATATGGCGATCTCACGGTGACAGATAGAGCTATTTCCGATGGGTAATGCGTACACTGACTGGTTCTTCATAACCTGGTTAAATGTATCCATCATTGTGGTAAAACCACTGTTCAATGAACTCACAGCTTATGGTAATTTTTTTAGCCCTATGGGAGACTTAAGCGTGATTTTATGTAGCCTATATGTTACACGGGAACCTAAGCTATGTGAGTTGTACTTCATTCCTTTCAGTGGTTTTAGCGAGATGCGCGCACAAAGAGTGAGACAGAGAAATATCAGATAGAGACAAAACTTACAGATTTATTATATAGTCTATAGATTTGGTAAAGAGACTACTATTTGAAAACGTTGCCAATCAAATATTACCATAAACGTACATACGTAATATACATGTAAAATTCATTCTTATGATCGAATAAAAATCGAAGAGTTTAACTTTAGTAGTTAACTTATAATATATAGCGGTGGTAGCGGAGCGGTAGAATGCCCATTCGATAGGTCATGGGTTCGAATCCTGGCATGTAGGAATGACTTTCTTTTCTAAGTTACGTAAGTTATGTAATTCCTGGTGTACACACAATAAATAATATTCTATCTATCTACGTTTGTGAAGTTATAGTAGCAAAAACAATCGCTAACGGTGAAGGAAAACATCGTGAGAAAGGTGCTTGGAATTGCCAACCGCGGTCAGCACGCGTGGCAATTAAGCCCATACTCTCTCTCTCTCTCTCTCTGGGAGAAGGCCTGTGCCCTAATATTAATAATCCTTGTAAAACCTGACTGGTAAAATGTCACAAAGAAAGACTAAATAAATTATTCATGAAATTATCGACGTCATTCAATAAAAATACTCATTTTGCCAGTCGAACTAACCTGTCTGCTTTGCAAGATATCGATGGTCCCGCCTGCCTGCCTGTTTATAATTGAATATACTCGTTTATTCGGTTGTGAATTTTTGCCAGTCAGCTTGTAAGTTCTCGTTTAAAGTGTTTTTGTTCGTGTTAAATTTGATTTTAATCTCTGTTTACATGTACGGGACGTTCATCTGATACTGAGGATACGCAGAGAGAGAGGAGAAAGGTGTCTACGAGATTATACACCTACTACATATAACATAGAGGTACAATACGACCTCGTAGCGCAGCGGTAGTGCATCTGCATACCATGCGAGAGGTTCCGGGTTCGAATCCCGGCTGGGGACAAAAAAAAACCCAGGTCTTGGATGTTTACATGTTTGTGATGTCGTTGTTTCTGGTTCCCACGACAGGGTATCCTAGTGTGGGGCCAGAAGCAATGTATGTGCCTGTATGTAAATGTTTATGTTTATATCTAAAGTACCACCCATTTGCAGATCTAAAGCGGTGGTACATACGGTTCTTATGTCTAACATTTGCTGACACCCGAATGATTACCTATAGTGTAAATTTTAACTGTTGTAGATATTTTAGGCTTTTTGTCTCAAATTTAACAACAGTGTGCTAGTAACTAGTCTAACACTAACGGCCTTATTTATAAAAAAACACGATTCCTCTAAAACACTCCTAGGAGACAGTTTATTTAATCTGTGATTACGACTTTTCCTTGTAAAATCTCCAGCACAATAAAACCTCAATGATCTACCTTAGGGCAGCTTAACTTAAGTAGTTGTGCTATTGTACTCTTAAAATAAGGTTATTCAATTTACGACCAATTTGTGGAGATGCTTGTAACTTTACTTAATAAATAAATGAAACTTTCTCAATCGCTAAAACAATCACCTGTCCACTTTAACTAACAACACTATGCTTTGTAAATCATACAATGAATGAACAGACTGTGTCAAACCTCGCCAATAATAAAAATAGAACATTCTACTCAATAATAAACCGATAGAAACAATTTATTCCTCGCGCGAGCAAAGTGTCATCAAACCTGACCTTAGCTCTTCTAAATTTAAATTATGAACTTCGAAACTTTACTTTTCAAGATACTACACGTAAGCACTAGCATTGAATTCAAATGCACTAGGTATTAACCCAAACAGGTCACTAACGAAGTCACAATAAAGGTTGGTACTCACGTGAGATAACGAAAAGCGTGGTGCAAACATGCGCCATGGCCAAACTACGTGTGTAGACTGGAGACCAGTTCAGTCGAGGGCTATTGGGAGGGGGAGACTTGTTGGCCGTTGGCTTTGGTTCATTGGTGACCAATTTGATCCATATTTTGATACAGGTGTATGACCGGTAGCGACAGACAATGGTTCACAGATGAATGCGCTTTAGATTGGTGTGAGTTGGAGTTATCTAATATTATCTTGTGGTACAGGTTGGGCGTTTCTCCATCGTGCAATTCAATTTCTGCCTTCATGTAGAGTTTCAGTTGTATTTTGTTAATAAATTTAACTATATTTTGAACTGGTGGAAGATGGTATAGCATGACGACTTCAAAAAAGGAGGAGGTTATCAATTCGACGCGTATATATATATTCTTTGGCTATGTTCACGCATAATCCGTCAAATCTTAAACGATTTCGACAATTCTTTTTTTGTTCGAATACAATATCTACGTCCCGTTAGTCCCATTTTAATTTGGTGAAGATCTGATGAAGACTTTCAGAGATGGAGAACGGCACTCTTCAATGGACAGCAGTAAATAAAGCCTAATGGGGCCCATCCGTATGTTTCATAAAATAGCGTACAAGTAGTCCGGAGATGAAAATTGAGAACTTCAAATTTTAAAGCAAATAATTAAGTAGGGGTAAATTATAAGTCCAGACCTTGAAAATAACAATTGTTTCCGTACTAAATTTTGCACACTAGGTCTCAGGAGGTCAAGGGACTTGTTTATTTTCTCCCGCTCCCTCACTAAAAGTTTAAAAATATTTTCTTTTAAATAAAAACTAAAAATCAACTTCAAAACGTCAATACATACATAAACTCACGCCTGTATCCCGGAGGGGTAGGCAGAGACCCATTTCCTTCCGTGGATGTCGTTGAAGGCGACTAAGGAAATAAATTACCAGGAGACGGGCAGCAGCGTCTTCCTGATATTCCAACCGCATACTGCGATCGCCAACCCGCCTGCCAAGCGTGGCGATTATTGCAAAACCCTTCGTGGTTAGAAAACCATGAAGGAGGCCTATGTCCTGCAGTGGGCGTCAAATGGCTGATGATGAGGCAGAGACCCTCTACTGCCACTTGTCAAGATCCTGACAGATCACTTTCGCTTCCTCAACATTCATTAGTCGTTGCATGCACGCACGCCGGTTTCGGGTACTTTTTATCTAGCCCTTTGCTAATACATCCCCTATTTGGTCGAAGTATGTCCGCATGGGTCGGCCCTTACCGGCCCTTCCACCCACATTCTCTCGATATATTTGTTTCGTCAATCTCTCTTCTTTCAAAACACTACAGCACTAAAAAGTTAGAAATAATTTAAAAGAAGACCTTTATTTAGAAGTATGTATACACGTAAGCATTGTAAAAGTATAATTTATATTCGGTGCCTGGTTTCAAAGGTATTGTTTAAATTATTTTTAACTTTTTTGTGCTACAGTGTTTTGAAGTTGGTTTTTATTTTTTATTTAAGTATAAAGGACGCCGGCTGCAATCGATAGATGGCAGTCGTTAAGCCAAGTCAGAGGCCTTAGGGCGGCTTGACAACTTCTGACAGTAGACGAGCCACTAGTCTACAAGCCTCCACCAATCCGGACTTGGCCCCCGTGGTGGAGTATGGCCTATACCTTCCTCAGGGAAGAGACCCGTGCCCCTCGGTGGGGACATAATGGGTTGATGATGATGATAAAGGACGCCGTAAGAGCCACGCAGTGACTTCAAAGCACTTTAAACAATTATTTTTGCGTTATTTAAGCTGCCTGCGATAGACTGTCTGCTTATCTCCCTCCAGAAAGCCAGCAATGCTCTGATGTCACTATCCTCCTCTAGGGATCCCAGTATCCCAATTTATCCCAAGTTATTAGTCACGTGGAGGCCCTGGCATTATTAATTGGTAGAGCCCGTATAGTACGACTTTTGTAACTTCATGTAAATCCTGGTAGGTATTTCGAAAGATATCGTGCGCGCACGCAACGACTAATGAATGTTGATGAAGCGAAAGATGTCTGTGGTATCTACTTGACCCTTCGGGAAACAGGCGTAAGTTTAAGTAATGTATCATCATCATCAACCCATTATGTCCCCACCAAGGGGCACGGGTCTCTTCCCTGAGGAAGGTATAGGCCATACTCCACCACGGGGGCCAAGTCCGGATTGGTGGAGGCTTGTAGACTAGTGGCTCGTCTACTGTCAGAAGTTGTCAAGCCGCCCTAAGGCCTCTGACTTGGCTTAACGACTGCCATCTATCGACGGCAGCCGGCACCAACAGCTTAACGTGCCTTGCGAAGCACGGAACCGCTCGGAAAAATGCCACTAGCGTTAGGCATAGATGGCGACCCATCCATGCACTGAACGCGCCCTGTGTTGCTTAACCTTCGTGATCGTTTAAGATCACTCAGGCAGCCGGGGCTACGAGCGAAGTAATGTATAGTGAAAAGTAATTATTCTAAAGATCATCTCTGAGAGAAGGCAGTGCGTGGGACCAAACTCCTTGGTGGGACGTACTCGTATATAGGGTACACTGGAAAAAAGGGTACCTGGCCCACCCAGCACAACAGCATTAGTCTTCAAAGAAAAGTGAAATAATGGATTTAAACAGAATTTGCGTAATTCGACACTAACTTCAACTATCCCGGCCGCAGTATGTGATAGAACAAGTACGTACAGATAACCTACGTTAATCATTTTCGGTCTTATGGGCTATTTTATGTCATTTATACATGCGGCACATAAGGGTTTTATAGCACCTAATTTCTTTTTGTATTGTTTCTGTGTTTTAAGAATTTATATGTTTCACATCGTATCGCAACGTCGTTGAAAGTTTGTGTTGCAGTTGTTGTAGCAAATGTCTTTCTTTCTTCTTTAAATTACAGCACCGATTGTAATGTAACTTTTAATAACACATAATGTATTTAAAGTGATCAGGAATGGTAGTAATGCCACAGGAGGACCTCATTCTGAAAGAAAAAGGGAGATTTATCATCATCATCATCATCAGCCATTTGATGTCCACTGCAGGACATAGGCCTCCCTCATGGTTTTCTAACCACGAAGGGTTTTGCCATAATCGCCACGCTTGGCAGGCGGGTTGGCGATCGCAGTATGTGGTTGGAATCGCAGGAAGACGCTGCTGCCCGTCTCCTGGTAATTTATTTCCTTAGTCGCCTTCTAAGACATCCACGGAAGGAAATGGAGTGACGCTATTCTTAATCCGGCGCCACACGGAAAAGGGAGATTACAAGCACTTAAAAGGCTTAGGTTTAACCTACGACCATTAGTGAATGAATGGTACATTACTTGATTCTGAGGCAACAGCTAGGTCACAAATATTATGAACTAGCTAGGACAGCTTGTGAGATGATCTGGAGTTCCTTAGTCTCGAACGTTCTACATGACTCCGTTTTTATTGGCCGTCATGGTTTGTTTAGCGCAGTCGAATGGATCATACGTGCAAAGGTTGTATAACAACGGGTGTCGTAAGGTTTGCATTGCCTGGCACGATTTAATATATCAACGAATAACGGTGATTATACGGGTAGTAGTCATCTACTTAGGTGGTGTACTGCATACGTACCTATGGTTTAAAAAAACAATAATAATAAGATAAGATAAGAATATTCGTGCAATAGCACACAAGAAACGAGACATAAAATATGAAAGATACAATGAAAAAGTACAAGGGGCTGCCTTATTGCTAAGAGCAATTTCTTCCAGACAACCTTGTGATGAAAAGGTTGCCGGAGGAGAAAGAGAGAATAAATAAATAAATAAATAATCTTAAGACTCTACTTTTGTATCTTTTTTGCAAATGAGCTTTAAAGACTAACAACCCTACCACACTAGCGATTTGAAGGCGATGCGATTGAACACCGAGCTCGTCACGATTGCGTAGCGATTGCGCGGCGAGCACGCCGCGACGAGGCTGCGACGACGCTGCGCAGTCGCGGCCCCTTCGGTCTGTAACGACTAAATATCAAAATGCCACGATTTCATTGTGACTAAATTTCAATTTGCCTTAGTCCCATAATGCCTAAAATCTCAAATGACTTCATTTCAATTTGTAGAAATTTCAATTCGCCTTAAACCCAAAATGCCTGAAATCCGAAATGGCTTTATACTCTATTGTCTGAAAAAACAAATTATTGTACAAATAAATAAATTAAAAATACATTAATAATTGTACCCTAGCGAAATAGAATGTAAAGTTACTTAGTATCATATAAATAATTATAATAAGACAAAATTACCTTTCCATAATCTAACAAAAATATTTAAACTGAAAACTCTATGCTCTAGGTACTCTTGCCAAGTCAATCTATTTGTTTCAAGCATAAAAGATTTTTTTCGCGGTCAAAGTTCAGAATATAACCTGCGTCTTGAAGAACATAGACAGACGGGGTTATCTCTACAATCCGATGCTGGCGCGAGAGGTGCTCGACAAAGTCAGTCCGCACACTCGGTCTCGATGGTGCGATTACGCCGAAGAAGTCGACGTAACTTCAGATCCCGAAATCGTCACTCTGTCTCGCTTTCTCATGCGCGAGGCAGAACGGGCACTGAAGCACGCATACACGCCGACTTCTAGCGCCGCACCGCCTGCCAAGAAAGAGCAACGACCCGTCATGGCCCCGAAGAAGAAGTCAAGCGCCATCAACACCGTCGTGGAAACAAGCGAGGAGATCGACCGATGCTCGAAATGCGAACAAGTTCACACGCTACTTCTGTGTTCGAACTTCAAGAAACTCACCATCGGCCAACGCTGGGACTTCGTATGAGAAAAATGTATATGCTTCAGATGCATCAAAAGCAAGCATCAGCGAAGGTTCTGCAAAGCTAAGCCCTGCGGTGTGAACAACTGCCATCGCCCTCATCATCCGATGCTGCATCAAGATCCACCTGCAGCACCGATGCCGTCTGAAGCAGTACTGTCGGCAGCAACCACTAACGCTACCGACTCACGATCTGTACTGCTGAAGATGTGCCCAGTTGTCATCGTTGGACCACGGGGGGAGATGAGCACATACGCACTGCTGGACGAAGGCGCTACCATAACGCCCGTCAACGAAGACTTGGCGCATAACATCGGAGCAGATGGGCCGCCACGCCCACTGAACCTACAAGGCGTCAACATGTCCCAGCAAGAAGGAGAGAGCAAGATGGTTACCGTGCGAATGAGAGGTAAACACAACAGCGCGCTACACGAGCTACGAGTGCGCACGATAGAACTTAAGGCTTCATCAAAAATCCATTCCGGAGAGACTGCTGAGGCACGAACATTTTTAAGATCTGCTGCGAAACGAGGTGTGCTACGAACGAGCACGTCCGGAAGATCTTGGTGGGGACAGACCACTGGGAGCACATTGTCTCACGCGAGTTACGTGTCGGCGGGCCAAATGAACCGGCTGCCTCTAAGACACAACTCCGTTGGGTGATTCATGGGACTATGCCAAGCAGCGTGATCTACAAGAACGAAAATGTACTGCACGTCTTCGCGCCCGAACGGCGCATCGAACCCGATCTAGACGAGCAGAACGAGCGAAACGATCGCAGACTTCATGAACTACTTTCGTACGGAGGCTCTCGTCGTTGCCCTCAAACCAAGAGTGAACAGCGCAGATCAACGAGCAACCTTGATTGTCGAACAGACAATAAGGGAGATCGACAGTGGCTATGAAGTCGGATTGCCATGGCAAAACGACGACACGAACATGCCACCGAACTACGACCAAGCCCTCCGTCGACTGTGGAAAATCGAACAAAAGATGGACGCCGATCCTGACTTCGCTCAAGAGTGTGAGAGAGTGAGAGTTACACCAAGCAGATAGAGAACCTGCTGGTGAAAGGCTATGCGGCACCATGCGACGGTTCCGAGCAAACAAGTGCCGTCCGCTGGTTCCTGCCTCACTTCGGCGTGCAAAATCCCAACAAACCGGGGAACCGCCTCTACAAGATGAAGAGCCTGATCTTCGGTGCAGCGAGCTCCCCGTTCATAGCTCACTACGTGCACAACCACAACGCACACCAGCATGCGCAAACTCATCCGCGCGCGCTGGAGGCCATCACGCAGAACCATTACATGGATGATTGGATGGATGATGGACATGGATGATGTGAATTCACAAGAATAGCATTACAAGTGCTATCGTACAAAGATTAGAAAGTTAAGTTTATTTTTATTAGTTTTTATTGTAGGTGCGTTCGACGGCGGATCAGCCTTTACATTTCTGTTACAAGGCCACGTTAGGTCACGCAACTGAACAAAACGCACGTATGTGAGAGCTGATGTGCTGTCGACTGTAGGTACACCAGACAGGCAAGCATCACGGGGGTGGACTCGGCTCTTGTCTGACTTTATGGCCTGGTCTATCTTTCTACCCTACCGAAATTTAGCATACCATCTCGCTTAGAAAGGCAAGGGACTGTGGTCTACCTCTGCCATGTTGTTTTTTACGCTACATTTATGAAAATACTTTTAAATTGTTGTTTTTTTCTATCGCATTAGGTTTAAGCCTGAATGATAGATAAAAAATTGGTGAAATAAATAAATAAAAAAATAAATAAAAAATGATCTGGTGGCGAGCTATGACGGCGAAGAGGAAACGAGATGCAGCATCGAAGAGATCCGAGCGGTGCACGCCGCTGCTGGATTCACACTGCGAGGATGGAGCACCAACTGTAGAGAAGTGCTGCTCGACGTTCCAGCCGATCTACATGCAACAACTCCTGTACAACTGGGGGGAGAAGAGCTGAGCAACAAGATACTGGGGCTCTTCTGGAACAACGAACAAAATGAACTGGGCTTTAACACGTCCACGAACCGAGTCTCGGCTGAGGTGCGCTCACGCTCACGCGCACCCACCAAACGAGAAGACAACGAACGAGAGGTCCTCCATGCAACCGAAGACAATGCAACCAGAGCCGACTGGCAGCCTGAACGTGCTCGTTTCTCCAAGGTGCGAACTACCGGCCGTGTGCCGGCATCTACTAACATATGCCGGCGCAGAGCCGACTCGGACAGAGCACCAGCACATCGAAAGTGCCGAACGGTGGAGGACGTCCGAACGTTAGTTTAAGTTAGGTTCGCAGATAGCTGTATGCTGAACGAGGCCATTTAAATATAAGATAACATGTGTAAATATTGCGTAAGACCAGTGGAAAATTCCATAAAGATCTGTGATTGGTCGAACGGCTGGCCCAAATTGTATATAAGCCGAAACATTCTCTGTATTAGCATGAGCTTTCAGTTAGCTACTACACCACCCTGAACCTGGAAGAAATAAACAGCTATCAAGAACCACTGGAAGTTTGCATCATCACCTTCCTATACAGTCGACACCCCACTTAATAGGTGATGATACCATGTAAATTTTTCTGAATTTCCCGTCAATTTCTCAGGTTATACTTATGTTTGTCAGATTCTAGAAACAAATATTTGATCATAGGCCAAAAATAGGTTTGTAATATTGTACTAACTTAGAGACTGGCATTTAGCGGGACAAGTTTATGTTTAAGCAGTCGTTGCAGTTTCCTTGGCAATCGAATCCCACGATCGCCACGACACAGGTTCGCCTAGTGTGAAATCCCAGATCAACAAGCGGAAAAGAAAACCCTTGTCAAAACACTATTTGCCAGAAAACACTATTCGACAAACATATTTTCAAATCAGGAGGGCCTGTGTGATGTATTCTTTTTTAACTTCAAACTTAATTTTGTTTATAGTTTAAGGTCGTTTAACCACTAGGTGTGGTTTAATGGTAGATTTATAAAATTTTACATAGAATTTGCGTTAAACTTAAACACTAGCAAAGGTGCATGGTGTGGCAACCTTAATGGGCTTGGCACTTACCTTAAAACCTTTTATCTACACTCATATCATAATCTTCAAATTAAGAATTCAAAGGTAAACACATATTGACAGGCTTTAAACATAACTTTAAAGAAAATTAAAAAAAAAGTGTAATATAAAGTTACATTAAAGGTCAGATTTTTCACTTTATGTTACAGTTATTTTTTTTCAAGTGTTGCTGTGATCACGGAACAAAACTTAAGTTTTTTTTAATGTCAAAAGTTGACTCTATAAAAAACCTAATTTCATTTTCGTGGTACCAAAAGTGCAACTAAAAATACCTAAAATTGCGCGCGCAAAACTGAGTGCAGACGATTGAATGTCAAGATACTTTTGCCGAAATTGCGCCATTTTGTTTAAAAAATTTCATTTATTGGATTAAAAATGTCTGAATCTGAAAGTGACAGCAATAATTTTGAGAACTTAACTCCACCCGATATTTTGGAAAAAGCATCAAAAGTAACGAATAGTCTTTTGCCGGAAAAGTCAAGAAAAATGTATGTATTGTTTAAAGTTATGTATTGTTTAAAGCCTGCCAATATGTGTTTTCCTTTGATTCCTTACTTTGAAGATTAAGACATGAGTGTAGATAAAGTAGTGTATGAGACTGCATATAACTTGGTATTAAAACACTCGCCAATGCTATTAAAAAACTCGCCAAGGCTCGTTTTTAAAATCTCGCTCGTGTTTTAATAACCCTCATTATGTGACAGTCACATAAACTAATTATGTTTTATAGTTATATTGTAATAGTGTACTATCTAATGGCTGTCCTATGTAAATAAAATAAAAAAGATAAAATGAAATAGAACATTTGCTTTTATTTATACTAACCTTGTACCTATATTCCTGTTTTATTTTTTATTTTTGTAAATCTCAGCTTGACAATTAAATATTTTTGTATTCCTATTATAAGTGACCGTATTCTGGGATGTCAAAATAAAATGGGGTATGGGGGGAGGGAAGTTGAAATACGGATCAAATCAAATGACTTTTTAAAAACACAAAATGCCTTGATTCATATACCATCCTTTTTTCTAATACAGTAAAATCTTAATAGTGGTCATTCTGAAATGTGGCAAAAACTTAGCTAGATCAAGAAAATATTATACTTGTCCATAGCTCAAGAAAACTTATAATTGGAAAAAGTTTCATAATATCTTACTTCATTAGTATAGTAAAGTTAATCTAAGACTTCGATGTTTTGAACACTTTGCGCGCTGAGAAAAAATCATAAGGCTCGTTGGGCAAAAAATGCATTGGTGCAAAAAAATGCAATAATAAAGTGCAATTTTGAACCTCCGTATCTCCTAAGCCGTTGATTTACTTGACTTGGTTTCATATAGGTATGGAGAATACGTTCGTTTAGTAAATTGACACACGGTATTCTCTCTCAAGGGTTTACGTACCTAGTTATTACGAGACAAAAAAGATTTCGATCAAACATCTGTGGACCCTTTCTGGCCGCACTTAAATACTCATTACGCAGTGCAGGGATTGCGTTTTGTGGACGGATTTCGATAGTGAAATAACGCAATGGAACTTTTGGGGTACCGCGGACAGCGCAATTTCTTTGCCTTTTTTTCAATTTAATGAATTAATGAATAAATGTGTTATGACCACCTTCATACATAGTTATATAACAACTAGTGGACTTGGCAAACGTTGCTTTGCTATATTAATTAGCCTACGACCTATTCTCAGACCTACCAAATATACACAAGAAAATTAACAAAAATTGGTGTAGCCGTTTCGGAGGAGTTCGATAACAACACTGTGACACGAGGTAAACATTGTTTTGCCATATTAATTAGCCTACAACCTATTCACTAATATACACAAAAAACTCATAAAAATCGGTGAAGCCGTTTCGGAGGAGTTCGATAAGAAACACTGTGACACGAGATTTTTATGTAGGTATTAATTACATAAGAGTAATTATATAACAGAGAAGATTAATCAACCGACATAACCTACTGAAGGTAATCTACAGGCAATTTATATTTTATCTATTTCTCAATATCTAGTCTACGTTAATGATTTACCGTTTATGGGACAAAAAATTCCTGACGTAATGTTATTTGCTGATGACACGTCAATTATTTTTAAAATAAGTAGACAAGAAAATAATCTTGATGAATGCAAATAATGCTTTCTCGCAAGTATTACATTGATTCACAATTCACATCCAAAACTGTGGGGTTGAGGGGTTCTACTTCTCAATACGTATAACTTTTAATTATATATATTCCGTGTGGCGCCGGATTAAGAATAGCGTCACTCCATTTCCTTCCGTGGATGTCGTAGAAGACGACTAAGGAAATCAATTACCAGGAGGCGGACAGCAGCGCCTTTCTGAGATTCCAACCGCATACTGCGATCGCCAACCCGCCTGCCAAGCGTGGCGATTATGGCAAAACCCCTCATGGTTATGAAAACCACGAAGGAGGCCTATGTCCTGCAGTGGGCGTCAAATGGCTGATGATGTTGATGATGATGATGAGTCTGCTGCTAAATTCCACAAAGACAAAATATATAAAGTTTACCTCACCCAACGTAAAATTAGCTGAGAATAACATTGTAATTGGAA
The DNA here is from genome assembly GCA_947308005.1 of Yponomeuta malinellus. NCBI lineage: Eukaryota > Metazoa > Arthropoda > Insecta > Lepidoptera > Yponomeutidae > Yponomeuta > Yponomeuta malinellus. The sequence goes on along the minus strand of OX371008.1, from coordinate 7,373,295 downwards.
ATGAAAAAATATAATTTGTAGAAGATACTGTATTTTTGGGCATCATAATCGGTGTAAACTACAATGGGATCGATAAATTGTAAAATTAGCACACAGACTCTGCAGCATATGCTGAAAAAAACTAAGGAACTCACTGACGTTGCAACTGCTAGACTTGTTTATTTAGTTACTTGTTAGTACCTATTATGTCCTATCGCAATCGCTCGTAGCCCCGGCTGCCTGAGTGATCTTAAACGATCACGAAGGTTAAGCAACACAGGGCGCGTTCAGTGCATGGATGGGTCGCCATCTATGCCTAACGCTAGTGGCATTTTTCCGAGCGGTTCCGTGCTTCGCAAGGCACGTTAAGCTGTTGGTGCCGGCTGCCGTCGATAGATGGCAGTCGTTAAGCCAAGTCAGAGGCCTTAGGGCGGCTTGACAACTTCTGACAGTAGACGAGCCACTAGTCTACAAGCCTCCACCAATCCGGACTTGGCCCCCGTGGTGGAGTATGGCCTATACCTTCCTCAGGGAAGAGACCCGTGCCCCTCGGTGGGGACATAATGGGTTGATGATGATGATTATGTCCTATGTATACTACTATGGGGCCGGAGAGCAGTAACTGCTTGCATCCGTCTTAATGATGTAGGGTTTGTGGGCATCTGCTTGTTGCAGTACAGGAGCGGTCATATGTCGATGTTTGAGTTCCTTAAGTGCGGTTTCTTGGTCAGCTTCGTTAATGGTTCCGCAATGGGCGAGAAGCCTTTGATAAAGCGTCGATACCAGGAATGTGTTTGTAAGAAGGAAGCCAAACATTGGAGGCTAGTAGGATTTGTTAAGTCTCTTATGGCTGCTGTTTTATCTGGGTCAACTTTCAGTCCTTCAGGTGTGATGAAATGCCCGAGGTATTTGAAGGAGGAGCAGCAAAAACGGCACTTTTTCCCATTGATCGTAAGATTACATTCTCGCATCTTTCGAAAAATGTCTTTTAAGTCCGAGATACCTATGTTGTTCAAATGTTGTTGAAAATACCACTTGGTCGTCCAGATTGGCTACCATTTTCACGTGTTCTAAACTCACTTTGAACCTATCCATGAGTCTCTGGAATGTGGCAGGGGTATTCCGTAGGCCGAAGGGCATGCGCTTAAACTGGAAAATCCCAAAAGGGGTGATAAATCCGGTTTTCTCCTGGTCTTCTTCGTGGACCTTAATTTGCCAGTAACCTGATTTGAGGTCAAGCCTCGACATAAAGGGGGTTGATTTCGCTTCATGGAGCAAGTCATCAATCCTGGGAATGGGATAGGTGTCCTGAACGGTAATGGCGTTGAGTCGGCGATAGTCAATGCAGACTCGCGTGCTACCATCTGGTTTCGCAACCAATACTGCAGGCGCTGCCCAAGGTGATGCACATGGTTCTGTAATCCCATCTCTCAGCATGCTATCGTCGTACGTAAGACTTCCTTCTGCACTGGGGAAAGTCGGTACGGGGGCACGAATATTGGACAGTGATCGGTAACGTCGATACAGTGTTCAGTCTGCGTGGTAGGGCGTCAGTTAGTTGTGAAGACATCTTTGTTAGCGGCCAAAACTTCTTCCAACTGCTTTGTCTGGTTTTCCGTCATAATGAAATCACTACACACGACGTTAATGGAGTCAATGTCAATGTTCACTTTTACGCCGACAGCGCAGTAACCAATCTCATCGGGTTTCAGCGAATGACGAGGCTTACTCTTGCACGTAGGACAGGATGTACGCACCACTCCTGGTGCGCCGCATTCATAGCAACTGAATTGGGGTTGTGACGGTGACGGAGCTTGTGTAGCAGCCGCGAGCCTTGTTGGAACCGGGGAAGGCTTCTATCTTAATTCATTTAGTTCGGGACGCTTATTCCGACGTATCTGGTCGGTATTTATTTATTTTTGACTGCATTATAACCACACGGTTTGAAAGTGTTAAGTACATTTGTATTAGTGTTGAAGATAGAGCAAGAACAAAAGACTTTTTTAAATTCTTTTAGCAATTTCATTATTTAATAGGCATAATAATACATTATTAACTTAACACCGGATAAACTTACTAATGGTGTTAAGTTAATGGTGGGTAATAGTACGAAAGTTTTGGTTCGAAAATAATAACACATACTTATTCTGTGATAATTTCAACTACCTAAATTATCTACGGCTCAGTAGATAAAAATAATAACCTTCACACAACACAATTCATCATTCAGCCACAAGAAGTCCACTGCTGGACATAGGCCTCCTCCATGGATTTCCAAAAAGACCGGTTGGAAGCGGCCTGCATCCAGCGCCTTCCTGCCACTTGGATGAGGTCATCTGTCCATCTTGCGGCTGGTCATCCTACGCTGTGCTTGCCGATATGTGGTCTTCATTCGAGAACTTTTCGGCCCCATCGTCCATCAGTTCTGCGTGCTATGTGCTCCGCCCACTGCCACTTCAACTTACTAATCCGCTGGGCTATGTCGACGACTTTCGTTCGTCTACGAATCTCATCATTTCTGATTCGATCTCGTAGAGAAATTCCGAGCATAGCCCTTTCCATAGCTCGTTGCGTGACCTTGAGCCTTCTTATGAGGCCCATAGTGAGAGACCACGTTTCAGTGCCATAAGTCATCACTGGTAACACGCACTGATTGTATAATTTGGTCTTGAGCGATTGAGGTATATTAGACGAAAAGACTTTTCTAAGTTTCCCGAATACTGCCCAGACGAGTTGGATTCGACGATTGACCTCTTTCACGAAGTTGGACCGGTCTAGTTGGACTGTTTGTCCTAAGTAGACGTATTCGTCTACAACTTCGAGAGTCGTGTTCCCCAATGTTATTGGGGTGGGCACAACACGGGCGTTCGACATGACCCTCGTTTTGTCCATGTTCATTTTAAGGCCCACACGTTGGGAAACTCGACTGAGGTCTTCGAGCATTACGCCGAGGTCTTCCATCGTTTCTGCCATGACTACTATATCGTCGGCAAATCGAAGGTGCGTGATGTACTCGCCATTGATATTGATGCCGCCATTAATATTGATTCCAGAAGCTTGAAGGCATCTTCCAGTGCGTTCGTGAACAGTTTCGGAGAGATAACGTCTCCCTGTCTCACGCCTCTTCTCAATGGAATTGCCTCCGAATTCTGCTCCTGTAGTCGGACCGACATGGTGGCGCTGTTGTACAAAACTTCAGCACCTCGATATACAGATAGTAATTACGGCAACGCTGGAGAGACTCGAGCACTGCCCATGTCTCGATCGAATCGAAGGCTTTCTCATAGTCCACAAACGCTAAGCAGAATGGCAAATTATACTCCTCAGTCTTCTGTATAATTTGCCGCAGCGTGTGGATGTGGTCTATGGTACTAAATCCCTTTCGGAAACCAGCTTGTTCGGGAGGCTGAAAGTCATCAAACCTGCGTTCGAGACGATTCGTGAGGACCCTCGAAAACAGCTTATAAACATGGCTCAGAAGCGAGATGGGTCGGTAGTTCTTCAATAGAGAGTTATCCCCTTTCTTGAAGAACAGCGTCACCACGCTTCTGTTCTATGCTTCTGGCATTTTTCCTTCGAGCACGACAGAATTGAAGAGCTTCTGAAGGACTTTAAGTACTGGTGTTCCACCTGCTTTCAGGAGCTCTTATGTGATTCCGTCCTCTCCTGGTGCCTTGTTATTCTTGAGCTGTTTCAGGGCCATCCTAATCTCATACAAGCTGATGTCCGGGATGTCTTCGGTATAATATCGGGTCAGTTTGGCTCTCGGATCTTTGTTCAAACTGCTAACAGGTTTTGCGACTGAGGCTGTCCGTAGAAACTCTCAATCTCCCTCAGCACCTCTGATTTGGTCGACGCTATACTGCCGTCCTCTCTCTTCAGCTTCGTCAGCTGGCTTTGCCCAATAGACAAGTCTTTTGCGAACACTTTGGAGCCCTTGTTCAGCTCTATAGTCTCTTTAATACGTTCGGTATTAAAGGACCAAATATCGTGCCGTATAGACTTTGAGATATGTCTATTGAGCTGCCTATATGACTTAACATCCTCGGAGGACTGTTGCAACGCGCGACGTTTAGCCATGAGGTCGAGAGTATAGTTTGAGAGCTTTTGTGGTCTACTCGTACGGTTGGGTCTATAGAACCTCGAGCCCACTGTACGGACAGTTTCTACAAACCTGTTATTGATCTCGTCCACAACACAATTACTTGAAAAATATTCTCATCTTATCTTACTTGTCCCGGTCTCAAACTAGGGTACCATGTGCTATAGTAACCCTCGTCATCACAAACTTAGGGATAAGGTCCCATTTGCACTCGTCGAGTATGAGACTCTAATTAAATTACTTTTTTTCTTGTCTGTTGTGAAATTTCTCCTATATTTCTTTGGTAATACAAGTACAAAGATTGACTTCAAATTTTCACTGAGCCATTGAAGAGAAGCGGTGGTAGCCTACTGGGTAGAACATTGGACTCGGAAACGGGAGACCCAGGTTCGATTCCCAGTGCGGGCATGCACCTATGACTTTGTTTTCTAAGTTATGTACATTTGTGAAGTTATAGTAGCGATACCACTCGCTAACGGTGAAGGAAAACATCGTGAGGAAACCTGGGTGTCTGAGCTATTCACATGCCTCAGCGCTTGAAATCGCCAATCCGCGGTGGGCACGCGTGGTGATTAAGCCCATACTCTCTCTCTGAGAGAAAACCTGTCCCCTACAGTGGGACATATATAGGCTGCTTATGATATTGAAGACATTTGATTAATGCTGATGATACTTCCTTAATTTTTAAAGTAAAGAGAGGTAGGTAATGTTGACGATGTAAACAATGCTCATCAAATGCAAGCTACAGTTCAAAACTGGTTCACGGTGAACAATTTGATGTTAAATGTGAAAAAGACAAAATGCGCCAAGTTCTCCTTGCCCAATGTTAAAAATGTTGACACGTGTCTAATCACGTGCATTTTTCCGAGCGGTTCCGTGCTTCGCAAGGCACGTTAAGCTGTTGGTGCCGGCTGCCGTCGATGCATGGCAGTCGTTAAGCCAAGTCAGAGGCCTTAGGGCGGCTTGACAACTTCTGACAGTAGACGAGCCACTAGTCTGCAAGCCTCCACCAATCCGGACTTGGCCCCCGTGGTGGAGTATGGCCTATACCTTCCTCAGGGAAGAGACCCGTGCCCCTCGGTGGGGACTTATTGGGTTGATGATGATGATTAAAAAATCGCTATGTAAAAAAGCCTATTATAGAATAGACGAGTATATGAACGATGTAAGCCCTTGGTAGTAAACCAATGCCACTGCGATTTCATTGTTATTTAATTATTAATATTACAATTTATTTAGTTTTAAAAAGGTGTACTGACGACGTGATTGCATATTAATAACTATAGCACACATTTTATAGTTTCAGTTAGACAAGATAGGTTCAGTTAGACAATTGTCATAAGGCTTTTGGTTCGGTTAGGTTCTACGTTCAGTTAAACCTTATTTTTGTGTTCTGAGAGTTAAACAATTGTCAAAAGTACACCCATACTTTTAAAACCATTGAAAATGTTAGAATGCGCGCGCGAGTAATAATCATATATTAATAGGAGCCTATCAGGGCATAGTTCTTTTATCCGCTGTTCTAATATCAAGAAAGCTTATTTTTGTTGTAATTCTTTCCTATGGTGAGCTTTTCATATTAATTTATAATAAGTGTATGTTCTAAATATTGATACGAGCTTCTTTAGGTGCCGTTCATAAACTGAGAAAAATAAAGTTTACGGAACCCAAATTTGAAGACCGCACTCTAGTTCGTGGTCTATGTTTATTGTAGTAGGTACTTCCGACGTCATTGTCCTCGGAAAAAATGACATAAAAGAGGTTTTTTAACGTCCAGTCTTCCAGTCATCGACTGACTGTTAAGTTCGAAGGAGAAGTGTTGGGTTAAAATAAATTGAAGTACTTTTACAATAATACTTTGTTTTTAGCGCGCTATCGCCTAAACCAATATTGTTACAACCTACTGGTTTGCGCGGATTAAAAATAAAACTTTCTCTTTCGTCTTTTCGAAATACTTGACTTAATAATATTTGTTTACTTTCTACTCGAAAAGTACCTGTGACTGTACCTAGTAGGTGTTGCAACCATGCCACCGAATACGTCAAACACTGGAACGATGCTGGAGGAGCCTTCAGAAGACAATCGATTGCTAAAAAAGTTACGAAAGGTACAGCAAGCCGAACCTAGAGACTTCGAAATTGTTTGGTATAATTTGATAACTTTTGGATACTGGCACGTTGCTGCTCTGTATGGCTTGTACCTGTGTGCTAACGCTGCTGTCAAATGGCAAACTATGCTATTTGGTAAGTGTATATTAAACAATAGTGACATAGTGAAACATTAGCTACCTTTTCATGCGTGCACTCTACTCAGTTACGTTACGGGCTACTTTGCAACAAAAATGTAAAGGTTGACCTGCAGTCGACTGTACAAAGTTCACTCTTTTAAATAAAGACTGACATACGCGTGGTGATTAAGCCCATACTCTCTCCCTGAGAGAAGGCCTGTGCCCTACAGTGGGACGTACATAGGCTGCTTATGTATGTTTATAGTGGTCTCTACATTCTTCAAAGGTGATTTGGTGAGTGTGACCCTATATTGACATAGTGAATCGGGACTTTAGTAGTACAAAGTTTACTCTTTCAAGTAAATACTTACAGAAATTTGCCTCTACTTTCTTTAAAGGTTATTTGGTGAGTGTGAACCTATATTGACTTAATCAATCTGCTCGCACGACGACGCGAGTCATAATTGAATCGTGTGATTTTAAAACGACACATGTCCTTTCATTACAACTTTGCAAGAAATAGAAAAAACTGTTTTATTCAAATACTAATATCTACAACAGCAATATTTTAGCATATTATATTGATTTCTGTATGAATAAACTACATTTTTTTGTTTTAATGTAAATCAATAGGTAGGTGTAAATAATTTAATAAAAAAATAATGGGCAAGTGTTATTTTAAAAACACATGTGACTTGTGTTGTTTTAAAATCACACGATTCAATTGTCGAATTCTGACATTTTAGCGCCACAAAACCGCGTGACTCGCGCCACTGTACTACCCATGCAGGACTTTATTAGTACAAAGTAAGTACAAAGTTTATAAATAAAAAAAAAACAAATAGTGGTTCTAGGTCTACGGCGTAGCAGCTTTCGACGGTAGAGCGTTACTTTTCAATAATAAACATAGTTTCGGAATGAAGATTCGTGTATTGCCTTTGAAATAATAAAAAGCTCGTTATATGTTATAATAGTCATTAGCTGATTAATAAGTAGTTGAAGTGGATCAAAATTGATTTTGGGAATTAACCTTAAATATTTCCAACAATTGAGAAATTTAATATCGTAATGGAATGTAAAAAAAACCGGCTTATTACGTGTTAGAACTACTTGCTTTACACCACTAACGAAAACATCATGAAAGTAATTTCCAAACGACGACGACGACACTCTACCCTCTATTTTTATTTTATTTTTGTTTTATTCAGGAAAGAAACGGTACAGTATTAGACAGACAGACAGATTAATTAATTAAATCGAATTAAACTATAAATCAAATCAAATTTTATGAAACCAAACCAAAGCCAATATAAATGAAGCCAAATTAAATCAAATTGAATAAAATTAAATCATATTAAATCAATGACATATGTATTACGTTTTAATTTTTTTTATAGCCTCCCTTAATTTAGTTATAAAAGGGCAAAAAGGTGTAGCAAAAATGTCTACCCTACCTCTTACGAAAATTGGCGCTTTAAAGCTTAATATTTCGGAAACGCATTCATAAATGGAATCCTAATTTAGGTGTACCTACCCTAGCTGCTTAGGTACCCTAAAGACTTTTTTTTTCAAATATTTTATTCGACCGTTTTATTGGCGTGATTAAAATTTATATCTTTGCCAAATTTATGCTTATTTTGTTTCTGTGATGTATCTTGTTGGTATAATAAATATCTTTCTTCTTCTTCTTCAAATTGCAGGTTTCTAGTACTAATCGTCTTTTAGCTAAGCTGCGCACAGATAAACGGATAGACAGACGGACATGGCGAAACTATATGGGATCTAAGCCGGTTTTAGGATATTTTGAGGAATTTAGGAAAACAATATTTTGTACTGAAATTTTGGTAGGTAGGTATTGATTGGAATTTACAAGGAAACCGACTACTTATATGAAGTGACGAACTCGCTGGGGTGATGCTTTAGCTACTTCACTGCCCTGGGAGATCCTGGATCCTCGGCTTTACCTTCTTTAGCTCAAGGACTTTTCTCCAAAAGCGGCTATGTCCTGTGACGGTCGCCAGTCTATGTCTTCGCGGACATTATGGGACTTCAGTTTTTAGGAATCAAAGGCCAAACTCGCCTTACAGAGTTTAATGAAATAATTTTTATCCGCATACAATTTTAATGATGTTTCGAAAAAGAAGAAAAAATTGTGAATTATTGCAGGTGCAATATATATTTCGCTTTAGAATCGCCTATTTTAATTTGCGAATCGACGTGGGTCTCAGGAGACTTGTTGCGATGAAGACAGCAGAAGGCGCTTGAACAAGTAGTTCCATCGGACCTGTCAGAATCACCTTGTACTTGCTTACCTATAGTTATAGCTCCACACCCTTGCCTGTCACACCTCGTGGAGGCTCTCGCACGAGCGGCAGCGAGCGGAGGCTACAAGAGAGTGCTAGCCATCCAAAGTCTCCATTTATTCAGTCCATCACTTTGCTTAAAACAAGATGGACTTGGTTGAAGCGGTTGCGTCCGCTGCTTTATGGGCTTACTAATACTATAACATCTTGCATTGATATCATACGAGTATTTTTGGGATCCCAAATAACTAGTTGCATTTGGTACAACTCCATAAAAGTGTAACATAAGTCATTGGACCAATTTGTCCTGATCACGATGATAATTAAAGCAATCGCACACACGTGAGTCCTAGTCCGCTGCTTCACCTAAGTAAGCGCTCCGCGAGATTATGGTAGGTGCCCTCGCCACCTAGTATCCTTTGACTCCGGCCCAAAGAACCGACACCGAACGGAGGGTTGATGAGGCGAGGCGAGGTAACACGCGCGGAGGTGAGAGCTTCATCCACATTCTCACCCTCGCGTCGCCTCGCCTTGCCTCCTAGAGAGTGTGTAGCTACCATATCATGTCCCACATCAGAGACATAGGGCCGCTATAAAAGATCTCCACTTGCTGAGGTCTTCATCCCAGCCCCAGTGTTTCCGACTCCAAAATAACTGATCCGCGCCAGGTGGTGGCAGTGAATCACTCTGGAGACTAGGTACATAAAAAGTTGTTACAAGCTCTTTGTCTATTTCAGCATTCAGCCTCTTTATGGTCGCGGAAATTGGCGTAACGGCTGGCGCGCACCGCCTCTGGTCTCACAAAACCTACAAAGCAAAGCTTCCGCTGCAGATCATCCTCATGGTATTCAACAGCATCGCCTTCCAGAACACCGTCACCGACTGGGTGCGCGACCACAGGTGCTCTTACTCTACTTATTATACCAATGCCTTGTTTTTCTGAAAAGGGGTCAAATCAGAAATCAAACATTTATTTCATCGTCACGTACAGACTAAGATTAACCACTAAAAGATGGCGAGTTTCAAACAAAGTTCCCTTGAAAAGTGAGGCGATCGGTACACGCTTGTGTGCGTAAGCGATGTGTCGTCTCGTTCGCCGATACGCACACATGCGCATTAATAGTGTTGTTAGCGCAGGACAAATTGGGATTAAATGTGGAAAAATAGCTGTACCGATAAATACACCATACTATCGTACCGTGCATAGACCCGTTCCACACGTCCTCTCTGACTACCCAAGTTTTGCTGGAAGAAATCTCTTACAGAAATAACCTCGCCTTTGTACATGTAATTTATTTATGTAATTTTTCCTCTACTGTCTTTCGTGTGCCATAAAGTATCATAATAATAAATTTTATTTAGCCAGACTTTTTGTTTAAGTACTAGCCGTCAAGCGTTAATTAATGCATATTATACCTAATTCTCGAATGGAGACCACATATCGGCAAGCGCAGCGTAGGACGACCAGCCACAAGATGGACGGATGACCTAATCCAAGTGGCGGGAAGGCGCTGGATGCAGGCCGCTTCCAACCGGTCTTTTTGGAAATCCATGGAGGAGGCCTATGTCCAGCAGTGGACTTCTTGTGGCTGAATGACGAATGACGATGATGATGCTGAAATAATGGCGATTATACCCGTTATGATGATGTTTCGATGATGATGATGATGATACTATACCTAATAGTCGATTTAGGTTTCTTTATGTAGTATTCAGGCTATTAAAATGAAAATTTGATACCTACTAAATTGTTGCTAACATGAAACAGGGTGCTAGTTTACTTTTTACAGTCGCCGCCACATTATTCCTACTGGATACTGGAATGCTGGATACTGGAAAGCAAATATGTAAAGTTTAAGCTCTTGTTGATGACCTAACAATAGGTTAATATTTTGATGACTATTATGGTTAAAATAATCACATAAAGCTACGGTGGATTTTAAAGGCAAGTTTCCAGTAAAATCTACTTTCGGTAGGAGTAACTCGAATGAAGGGAACTGCCGATAAGGGTAACTAACTTAGAAAAGAGGGAGAGGTAGTTAAATACCTCAATAAAATTCATGTTCTATCAATAAAGTGTTTTATTTAAATAAAACCCGTATTCTCGTACGTTAACATTCTCTGTTACATTCTATGCTGACGGTTGTTAGTTAGCAATTAAGTGTCAACAGGTTATTGACGTGGGCAAACATTTAAGATAAGATAAGAATATTCTTTATTGTACCAGGAAAAACACAAACATGAAATATTTACAAATATGCAGTACAATTGGCGGCCTTATTGCTTATAGCAATTTCTTCCAGGCAACCGACGATGGAGAGTTGCTGAAGGAAAAGTGAGACGGGTAGTAGGTGCAAATATGAATATTCATTTACATACTTATCATCATCATCAACCATTTGACGCCCACTGCAGGACATAGACGTCCCTCGTGGTTTTCATAACCATGAGGGGTTTTGCCATAATCGCCACGCTTGGCAGGCGGGTTGGCGATCGCAGGATGCGGTTGGAATCTCAGGAAGACGCTGCTGCCCGTCTCCTGGTAATTGATTTCCTTAGTCGCCTTCTACGACATCCACGGCAGGAAATGGAGTGATGCTATTCTTAATCCGGCGCCACACATACTTATACTTAATAATAATATACTTACATAAACCTTTACATACTATAGGTGTAACAGTTATAAACATACATAAAGTTAAATAAGTTACAATAAAGTTCTACCAGAGGACTAAAGAAAAACATTTACTTACTTGTAATTTAAAAAATATATGAACTGGTATTTATTTTGGTAGCACTCTTCGGGCGAAAATTCAAGTAGGTAAGTGATTCCGGAATAAAGTTAATAATCGGTAGTTACTACAAATTGTAGAAATATTCAGAAATCTGTTCTAATACCTAGGGTTCATCCGTGAAGTACCTACGTCGCACTAATTACGTGATTTTTTGACCCCGTACTTGTCACAGTTGGCCACATTTGTGAGAATCCCTCCCTAGTGTGACGTCAGATATTTTGCAATTTTACATACATAAATTATGAAATTAACGCAGCAGTTCCTAAATTAGTTTTATTTCCATTTAAAATATTTTTTTATATTATCAACATCATCATGTCAAACTTTTGAAAAAGTTTAAAAACAGTAAATTATTAATTAGATTATATTTTGAAATAAGATGACGTCACGGATCCCTCCCTTCCCTTGTCACACAATGACACACTTTGTCGACCCCCTCCCGCCCTATTAGCGTATGATGTACTTTATACACGGCCCCTTACCGCTAGTTTCACAATGAAAAAACCAGTTTAGTTCATTATTATGTACTACGCCCTGAAATTTTTCACGTTTCTACAATCAATCGCTTAGCCGGAAGAGGGACGTTTTAAGGTCATGGCACATTATACAGCCACCGCAACGACACAGGTGTGCAACACAGTTCCGCCTCGAATGCAAGCATGCAGTCCATTGATGCAGTCCAATCGCTTGATGCGCGCCGGCTGGTAGTTTTTTATATGGTAGTGTCAAGCGCGCTGAATGCCCGTAGTTGGCATTTTTAAGTTACATTATGAAACATACTATACGACACACAACTTAATGCTCAAACTTGCGATGCCGGTAGAACGATTTTAACGATTCAACGAACACACTGTGGTGTAGTCGAGAAAAAATATTTAATCCCTAATTTTGGTGTAGGGGAGGATCTATGCCAAATTTCAGCTTTCTAGTACTAATTGTCTTTGTGTTAAGCAGACTAAACAGACAAGGCGCGTTTGATCTGCCCAGAATATTCTTTGTATGTTTTTTACTCTTTCACGCAAAAACAGCTGAACGGATCCGGATGAAATTTTGTACAGAGATAGATTATAGCCAGGATTAGCACATAGGCTATTTTAATCCCGGAAAAATACACATCAAAATTACCACGCGAACGAAGTCGCGGTCAACAACTAGTAGAAAATAAAATAAAATAATAATTTTACGTATTTAAGTCTGGGTCGTGCAAAGCGAAATATTTCGGTAGAGTTAATTACAACAGCAAATGTTCAGTCCCTTAGGATTCTCCATCATGTCAAACATTGAATAAACAGTGTCAATCGTCATTTCAGGCTGCATCACAAGTACAGCGACACTGATGCGGACCCGCACAATGCCACTCGCGGCTTCTTCTACTCGCACGTGGGCTGGCTACTCGTGCGCAAGCATACGGCGGTCAAGGAGCGAGGGAAACTCATCGACATGTCCGATATATACGACAACCCCGTGTTGCGGTTTCAGAAAAAGTGAGTTCGCTCAGCTGGAATCTACTGGTCTGGTAGTTGTCTTTGCAAAGCCCACACCGAAAGTGAGTACCCAGTGTGCGTCGTAAGCCGACCGTTGAGTGGCCGTGACCTAGATTGTTTCCAACACTGTTAATACTCTTTTTCTTGAACGATCAAACGGTATCAAAATCAATCGAGCTCGTTCCTAATCCCTGGAAGTTTGGTACTCAATGCGGAAAAAAATTAAGTCTTTGAGTACGTTTAGTGAAAGTTAACACTTAAAGTCAATAGTTTGATATGTGTTGTGTACCTCACAAAATAATTACTAACAAATTAACTTTTATTTTAGGTATGCCTTACCATTGATCGGCGCCTCCTGCTTCGTGCTACCCACTGTGATACCGATTTACTTTTGGGGAGAGACTTTGGTCAGCGCTTGGCACATGACTATGCTTCGATACGTCTTCAACCTCAACATCACCTTCTTGGTCAATAGTGCGGCTCACATGTCGGGCACCAAACCATACGACAAGAATATCCTTCCCGCTCAGAACATTGCAGTCTCGATAGCGACTTTTGGAGAAGGCTTTCACAACTACCACCACGCCTTCCCCTGGGATTACCGCACCGCAGAACTTGGCAATAACTATCTAAATATGACGACGAAGTTTATCGATTTCTTCGCAAGTATAGGATGGGCTTATGACCTCAAGACGGTATCTGATGAGATGATCGAAGCAAGAAAGAAGAGAACGGGTGACGGAACTAACCTTTGGGGATGGGGAGACAAAGATATGTCAGCGGACGACTTAATCAATGTGCCAGTTTTAAATAAAACCAACTAGTGCGAATTCACAATTGTACTATTTGTGCAATAAAGAATTAATAATAATTCAGTATTTTAGTGTTACGTTATTTTGATGACGAGGAAGTTGATTATAAGTTCAGGTACTTTTACAAATGTGATCGGATCTTAATAAAAAAAAAATGTTTGTAAAAATTTAGTATGATCTCGCAGACTTGCGAGTCTGCGAATCTCGCCAGACTCTACAGTTCTTTCTAGCCTCTCATCTATAATCATGATTTTGTAAGAAGTTTTCATTTATAAGTTGGTCGCCTGTTGCTCGTTAACTTGTTAAGCCGTGATAGTTTTACTTTTATGGTTATTATATATGCTACTACCCTGAATTTTTTCACGTTTCTACAATCAACCGTTTAGCTAGGGGAGGGGGGAGCACGAGTTACACGGCCAGATATACAGATGGACGGATATGGCGAAACTATTAGGGTTCCGAAAAGCTCGGGGGTTGGTTGGAAAGAAATGCACAATCAAAGTAACAACATAACATAAACTCACGCCTCTATCCCAGAGGGGTAGGCAGAGACCAGGGACTGCCACTTGCTACGATCCTGACAGATCACTTTCGCTTCCTCAACATTCATTAGTCGTTGCATGCACGCACGCCGGTTTCGGGTACTTTTTATCAAAGTAACAAATGATAACTATTAAACTGAACATAACAAACGTCTCTACAGGGTGACTTTGAATTCGTTTGCTGTGTTTTTAGGGAATGTTCTTTTCATTGTGAAAAACGTATTAGGTAGTGATTAATGATTTATGAGAAATTGTATTAACATACATATTTGTAAATATTTGTTGTTTTAGACCTTTGGCTCCTAAAGAATCCAGAAGTGGTAGGAAGTACCGCAACATTGAAAAATGTTTTCTGATGTGTTAAATGCTTAAGAGTCTGACGTCCGATATGCGTAAAAAATTAAAAAAACAATTAAGTTGGCCGGCGCCGACCATAGGATGCTCAAAATATAGTTTACTTTTACTACTTTTCGTCCTGATACTGTTTGTTTATGCTTTTGTGAAGTAATTTTGGATAAATAAAAAAAAATGACGTACATTTTTTTCAAGTCCCCTTAAAATACGGTAAAAGAATTAAAAGTCACCCTGTAGTATCTTTCTAAGCGGTTGTATACCTCACCACTCCTTAAAATTTAATGGCCTCACTGATTATATGAAATAAACTAACAACAAAATAAAAACGTCATATGTAATTTTGGGCAAAAAGTTTGTAACGTTTTTGGGTTCTGCGGAAAACGTAATGTTTTCATTTTACTTCATCACGGAATGTTAATTGTGAAACTGCCTAAACCAACCTAACATAGGTTAGCGTAATAAATAAATAGGTACGGGCCACTTGAATGCTCTTTCAGATGTAATGAAAAATTAATTTAAAAAAAATAAACGGAACCAATATCTGAAAACAGCAAAAAGTCGGAGGCACGTCCAAGACTTAAACATTCAGAAACGAAAAAAAAACAGTACATAAGAGATCTTAATAAAGTATCGTCGTCTAGTGTTCGACAGACAACAGATTTGTACAAAATTCAAGGTTTTTAGAAGTGCTGCGTTGAATCGCCTAATCAAAGGACTTTCATATTTTGTATTTGTTTAATACAATATTTTGTTACTATCACGTTTCCGGCGAAAGTAATGTTGGTTGGACAACACTGATTAAAATAAAACTTCAGTCTCTTCGACATACGTAATTTACATATTCTAGTCCAGTTTTAATCAACCCACTAATTTTAGTACAGTAATACACAAATTTTTCGGTGGCTTTATGACAGTTAAGACAAGAAGTATTGTAAATAATAGGTCTTGTAACCAGCCACTCAAAATGTCAAAGACCGGTAGCATGATGCAAAAGCTATCAGATAAGGGTCCAGTGTTGGAAAAGCTACAGGCACCCCAGGCTGGGCCTAGAGTTTACGAAATCTTGTGGTTTTATTTAACATTGTTTGTATACTGGCATGTCGCTGCTCTATACGGGTTGTACCTTTGCGTCAGCGGTGCTGTGAAATGGCAAACTATGTTATTTGGTGAGTTGATGTTTTATCAAATTTTATCTCCTTACCCACCTAGGGACGGTTTCAGTTACAGAAAACTGTAGTTTTCTCTTAGGCAAAAGTATTTTCTTTTTCTTCAAAATTATTTTCCTTATGTATAAAATAAGGAATGTGTGGTAAAGCACAGTTAGAATAAGAAAGAGACTGGGTAACTATTTAGTTACACATTTAACGGGTCTAATCGCCATTATTTCATCATCATCATCGTCATTCAGCCACAAGAAGTCCACTGCTGGACGTAGGCCTCCTCCATGGATTTCCAAAAAGACCGGATGGAAGCGGCCTGCATGCAGCGCCTTCCTTAGTAGGTAAACAATTATTTATATTGAATTATTAGTATTAGTGTGTATTATGTATTATTCCTTAAATATACATTTTTATATGTGCCCCCATTCTTATAACATATTTAGGTACTTATAAGTATTATTATTATTTATTGTAGAAAGACAGTGTACAAAAAGTGGACTTAATGCTAATGTCATTTTCTACCAGTCAACCTGCAGGAGGTACAAGAGAGGCAAAAATTGAGGTAAGCATTTTATTTCTCTCTTTTTTGCACGCCTACCCCTATTTTTGCCTCTCCCGTACCTTCGGCAGGCTGACTGGTAGAAAATGCCATTAGCATTAAGTCCACTTTTTGTACACTGTCTTTCTACAGTAAATAATAATAATAATAATACTTATAAGTACCTAAATATGTTATAAGAATGGGGGCACATATAAAAATGTATAAAGTACACCTTTTTTACACTATATTTATGCAATAAAGAATTAAAAATAATAACCATTTGCTTATAAATGCCAAATCGTTGTCCAGTCCTCTTTCTTATATTTGACAGTTCGGATAAGAGACGGATTTTTAAATGTGGCAGCCCTGGCTATCAATCTTTGATAAAAATAGTTGGCAAACTTGATGTGCTAGTTTGAGACGTCCGTACAAAGCTGTTATAAATTACAAAACATCGTTGTTTCTGTACCTCAAAGGAAAAAAAAACGGAATCGATATAGGATCACTTTGTTTTCCATCCATCCGTATGTCATTGTAATGACATAGTATTTTCCTCGAGAATTCAAGTTTTTCATATAAAGTACTAAGGCGCATGATCGGTAACAATATCAAGATACAAAGACAGCGTCCAGTGGCACCTTCACTCACACAAGATGGGTTAAGGGACCAATCGTACGCTGCAGTGCCTGGGACATCGTATTTTAGTTGGAGTAGGCTTGCCCAGCACCTATAACATCCTGACAGCTTAGTCGGCCTAGCCCACAGGAAAGACAAGTCAATACGTGCGTAGTCAACCAAGCCGCGGGTTTCCTCACGACATTTTCTTTCACAGTTAGCGTGTGATATTGCTATTACAAATTCGCAGATGTACGCAACTTGGAAAATAAACACTGGGAATCGAACCTGAGTCTCCCGCTTCCGAGTCCATTGTTCAACCCACTGGGTTACCACTGCTCTTAACCTCCTCAGTTCTGACCTTGAAATTAACTATGGTTTTTAATTGTTATTTTCAAGGTCAGGACTGAGGAGGTTAACTTGTACAGTTTCTGTGCTACATAAAATAAAACATTTTGGCTTTGAATTTTTTTATTTCAGAGTTCAGCCTCCTCGTGGCCGCTGAGATTGGCATCACGGCCGGCGCGCACCGCCTCTGGTCACACAAATCATACAAGGCGAAGCTCCCGCTGCAGATCATCCTCATGGTCTTCACCAGCATCGCCTTCCAGAACACCGTCACCGACTGGGTGCGCACTCACAGGTAAACTTGCCCTGCGTTAGCTAAATATGGCATGGTTAATTTAAGAAATCATCATCATCAGTCCATCGCTGCCCTCTGCTAGGCATTTTTCCCATCACACCGTCTTTCGCCATCTCTCGCCATTCGCATCCACGGGCTCTCTGCCGACCTGACTACATCGTCCGACCCACATCGGGCTGTTGTTCTACCCAATAATTTAAAAAGTGACCGAATGCGCATGAATGTAATTTTATCTTAGATCAATTACTTGCGTACTTGAATAATTATCAACTTCTTCATAGTCAGCAGTTCGGTTTTACAAAAGGGCGGAATACAACAGACGCCGGAGTTACTTAAACATATTTTCAGTGTGTGGGAGGATCATAAAGATGCTACATGCGTATTATTACAGCTATTGTCAATAAATCTATTTTATCTGGAACAGTTCCGATTCAATGGAAGAATGCAGTGGTGACTCCCTTGCCAAAGGTCGAACAACCTAGGGAACCTAAAGATCTTAGACCAATCAGTATTCTCCCGTTTTTGTCTAAGATACTGGAAAAGGCGGTATACTATCAATTATTGGACTACATGGAGAGTTATAATGTACTGCCATCACGGCAATCAGGTTTTCGAAGAGGTCGTGGTACTGTAACTGCATTGCTTGATGTCACCGACAACATACTTGCAGATCAGGATGCTGGACGAGGTACGGTCCTAACTCTGTTAGATTTCTCAAGAGCTTTTGATAGTGTTAATATCCCTCTCTTGCTATCGAAACTAGTATATTATGGTCTGGATCAACACGCTATAAAGTGGCTCGGTAGTTATCTGAGTGACCGCTACCAATCCGTAAAGCTTCGAAGGAGTGATGGTGTTGATCTTGTCTCCCCTCCCAAACTTGTTAGCCGCGGTGTTCCGCAAGGTTCTATACTTGGCCCCCTCCTCTATACAGTGTACTGTGTGGATCTTGTCAGGGTTATAGAGAATAGCATGTATCATCAGTATGCAGACGACCTGCAAGTATACATAGCTGAAGTTCCAGACAGGATGCCACAGGCATTGCAAAAAATGAATGAGGACTTGGACAGGATAGCCGAATGGTCCGAGAGGAACGCACTCATATTGAATCCTAATAAAACCAAATACATGGTACTGGGTACGAAGACACAAATCAAAAGGATCATTAACGGTTCACCTAGTTTACAGATACTAGGAAAAAATATTGATCGTTTTGAGCATGTAAAGAATTTGGGCGTTGTTATGGACAGTGAACTGCGTTTTGAGACTCATATTGCAAGCCTTGTGAAGAACTGCTTTTACAGATTAAAAATTCTGTACAAAATTCGTAACTTACTAAGTGAAAAAACACGTATGACTGTATGTGAGTCCCTGATTCTGTCTCGGCTCAACTACGCGGACTTGGTCTATGGGCCACGACTGTTATGCAAATCTCAACGACTAATACAGCGGGTACAGAACGCCTGCTGCAGATATTGCTTTGACATGCCTCCTCGTAGTCACGTGACTCCATATCTCAACGAAGTATCTATGCTAAATATGGCTTCGCGTAGGCTTTTGCATCTTGCCTCGCTTATGTTTGACGTTATCCACTATAAATGTCCAGAATATCTTTATCAGAAACTGAAGTTTTCTCAATTTGCGTCTCCGCATCACAGATCAGCACGGCAGCCACTTGAGGTCCACAGACACCGCACAGCAGCTTTCGCTGGCAGTTTCCGCTACCACGCAACCAAGTGCTGGAACAATATTCCTCCACCCATAAGGCAAATACCAGTGAAAATTACTTTTAAAAAACATTTTAAAGCTTACATGCTTGATCTACAAAAACTGGGAGTTCCTAAGCTTTTGACGTAGGTGGCGGTTTCATGTCACCAAAGCGTATATATCATACACTTAACAACCACACATATTCATACACACACATACACACGTAACTATTTATAAGAATTTTAATATTATATACAGTGAGCGTTTCTTAAATTGTCACACAATTTTTGCCTAAAATGTTTTTTGGACCGGTCTTTGTATTTTAGTGTATTCAATTCAATTCAAGTATTTTTATTCATTATAAAAACAGAATGTTTACTTAATGAACGTCAAAGTTGTTAGTTTCACAATTAATGGATTATGTGGAGAGGAAGCTAACAAAGAAACACCACATTTATTCTTTTCAAAACACGTTTCAACTTAATTAACAGAGTTTTCAACTTAAGGTATTAGTCATGAATGTGTTGAACACTGGTCACAATCGTCCTGTAATTAATATTAATCTACTGTTTAATGCCAAACATCTTTGTCTTCTAAATAATCCTTGATGTTATAGTAAGCCTTTTTGCACAGAATGTGCTTAACACATTTTTGGAGGAAACTCTAATATATCTTGAGGAATTTTGTTGTAGAACCTTATACAGTGCCCCATAAAGGATGTGTCAGCTTTAGCAAGTCTAAATCGTCGAAATGACAATTTATGTTTATTTCTAGTATTAACATTGTGGTGGCCACCAACATTTTCGAAGTCTTTGATATTTTTTTCTAACGTACATAATATTTTCATAATATTTTCATAAATGTATTGATGTATTTAAGTTTCTTTTTCTTTGTTTGTGCCGTAAATGGTAACCACTGAAAACCAGCGTCGTGGTCGCTACCGGCCACGGCATGATGCTGAGTGGAGACCAATTTGGTGCCAAATCTAACCCAACTGTTGATCTGAATTTGTATTGTTATAGATATTAAGATTTGAGTATCAAATAAATAATTTACTTACTTACTTACTTACTTACTTACTTACTTATGTTATTTATCGAAGGCATTCGATTATGTATACCACGAAACGCTACTCTTAAAGTTAAAACAATACGGAATAAATGGTATGGGTTTAGATCTCTTAAGATCGTATTTAGAAGGAATTAATGAAGGAAGAAGGTTCAAAAAGCAGACGTAAATCATATGAAATTCTCGGTTTACTTGTAAAAATGGGAATCTCGCAGAGATCTATCTTAGGGCCATTCCTTTTCCTAGTCTATGTAAATGATTTACCGTTTATAGTATAAAAAATGTCTGAGATACCTAATGTTATTGATAAATAAGACAACGTGTGCTCCGGAATACATGTATTACAAGACTGACAGGCAGCCGGGCCGTTCGCGGAGTATAGACAAAGTACCCTCTAATATCTAACACCTTGACCCTTAATCACTACCCAAACTTAATTAACTTACCTATACTACTAATCATGAACACTAACTTATCACTATGTACAAATTCAATAATATACATCATCTATGCCGTATCTTCGTGGCGGTCTACGATGCCTAGTTTCCCGGGCAGGTTGCTCGGACACCACGTCAGGACTAGGCCCATCCGCTGACGGTCCGGCTGCGGGCAATGTCGACACGGCAGCGGCAGGGCTGTTCGGTTCGCTTTCTGTCAACGTCACCGGTGACGTCACCACGCTATCTGTCGCCGGCGTCACCGAAGCTCCTTCCGAAATCAAAC
Source organism: Yponomeuta malinellus (assembly GCA_947308005.1). Taxonomy (NCBI): domain Eukaryota; kingdom Metazoa; phylum Arthropoda; class Insecta; order Lepidoptera; family Yponomeutidae; genus Yponomeuta; species Yponomeuta malinellus. The sequence continues at coordinate 7,352,237 of OX371008.1, read as the reverse complement.
TTGGTGCATCTAAATTTGGCCATTGCAGCAGACTTTGGGATTTCCCTTGCGGACTACGAGTGAACGCTGGACGGTCAACTTCCTTCAGAGCGATCGATTCAGATCGTCTAAACTTCAGTTGATCGATGTGTCTCTGTACCACGGTTCCGAGAGCCTTTACTCTGTAATCAGTAGTACCTAGCCTATCCATAAGCTTACCTGGTAGCCATTTGTCGCGAGAGCGATAGTCGCGGTACCAGACCGCGTCGCCGGGCGCGAGCTGCCGCCGCGCGCCGCCCGCGTGCTGCTCGCTGTGCATCTGTCTCTCTTGCACTCGCGCCTCTCGCGATGGTTTCAACTGATCTAGGCGCATTCGCAGATCGCGACCTTGCAAGATTTTTGCTGGGCTATCACCTGTCGTATAATGTTCCGTGTTCCTATATGTTAATAAAAACCTACACAGAGCTATGTCAGGATCGAGCTTGTGCGCGTTAGCTTTTTTTATTACTCGCTTGCAGATCTTCACTGCATTCTCCGCCGCTCCGTTCGAAGCCGGGTGATAGGGGGCGGAAAATACGTGGTTGATTTTGTTTCTTTTTAAAAAAATATCAAATTCATTGCTTGTGAACGGTGGACCATTATCGCTAACAATTTGTTTGGGCAAGCCGAATCGTGCGAACATATCTCTCAGTACTGCTATTACTGACCCTGCATTCGTGCTTTTCATTCTAATAACCTCTATCCATTTGGAGCAGGCGTCCACTACGATTAGATACGTGAGGCCAAAAATAGGGCCCAAGAAATCTATATGAAGTCTTGCCCAGGGTCTGCTCAGCCAGGGCCACGACTGCGGCGCGTGTGCTGGCGGTGCGCTTGCCACGGCTGCGCAAATGCTGCACTCACTGCAAATTGATTCTATATTTTCGTCCAACCCTGGCCACCAAACGTAACTTCGAGCAAGGGATTTGGTTTTTACAATTCCCATATGACTGTCATGTAATTCTGTTAAAACTGTTTTTCTAATTGTGGGTGGAATTACTACCCTATGGCCCCATAGTATGCATCCTAATTCCGTGTAAAGTTCATTTTTTCTATTCAAGTATGGTTTCAACTCTCTTACTTCGGTGTCTTGAGGCCAGCCATCTCTAATGTAAGTAAGTACCCTTGACAGGATTGGATCTGAAAGGGTTTCTTTTTTTATGTGAGAATAATCTAAAAGTATGTCGTCGAAGAATGTCGTCGTTCAGCGCCACCGTGCCGCCACTGTACCGCCCCAGACCGCCATCGAAAACTTCTTTATGTCTGGAAATTATAGTTTTTATACAATCCTGTGTGTCACTTCCACTAGTTCCACTAGACCTCTTTGCATGTACCTGGGTATTGTTTACATTTACATCATAGATTTTGCAAGTTGGTACCTCGATGGATAACTCTGACAGCCATTGTCTGCCTAATAAATTAGTACAGCCATTGTCGATTACGTACAAATCCAAAATTTTCCTTTCACCTCGGTAGTTGGCATTAACCTCTAAATAACCTAACGGTTTAATTTTCGACCCATCGTAAAACTTTAATTTAAGCCTGCAGGGGTGTAATGTAAAGTTGTGATAAAATTCCATGTAAGTCGCATGACTTATACAAGATAAGGCTGATCCTGTATCTATCTCCATGTTTAGTATTACATCACCTACTAATATAGGTATACACACCGGCTTATACTTCGTTAAGGACATCTGGAATACAGGCTCCTCGTCACTGTAGTCGTCCTCTTGATGACCGTGATCCCGGTCCCGGTGTGCGCACAGACCCGACGGGCCCGCGCCTGCGTCCCGCGCCGTGCTCCCGTCGCCGACCGCTCCGGCCGCGGCACCGCCGCCGGCGCCTCCGTTAACGCTCTCGTCTTGCACCCAGTGGGTGCCACTGCCGCCGGTATTTGCGCAAGCCGGGCGCCAGCCGCGCCCGCGCCCTCCGCGTCCGCGCCGTCCCCGCGCTCCTCTGCCGGCGCCATAGCTTCGCCCGCCACTGTACTGGCGTGGCGCCCTACCCTCGTTTTCCGGACACACTCGACGAAGATGGCCTATCTTTTTGCACAAACTACACTCATATTTTTGATAACGGCAATCTTCCGGAATATGATTAGCACCACATACTTTGCAGCCGGCTATACATAGCTTATTTACGCCTTCGACTGCCGCGCGCTCCACCGATCCGGCGTCCCTTTCTGCTGCCTCGAGAGAAGTCGCCAAAGTTACTGCCCTTTGATAACTCAAGTTTTCTTCGGCGAATAGTCTTTGTCGTGTGGCTTCACTCTTTAGACCACACACGAATTGATCCCTCAAGTTTTCTTCCAGCGCCTTGAGAAAGTCACAATTCCGTGACATCTTTTTGAGTTCCGTTACGTAATCGGCTACTGTTTCATTTTCAAGCTGCCTCCTTTGACGAAAGCGGAATCTTTCCGCTAGAATCGAAGGCTTAGGTTGCAAGTGACTTCGTAATAAGCTTACCGCTCCTTGCAGAGATAAGCTTGCAGGTTTTGCCGGACTCGCCAAAGTCGATAATAATTCGTACGCTTCTTCTCCCATAACGGAAATTAGCGTAGGTAGCTTGACATTTTCTTCGATGTTATTCGCCAGGAAATACATTTCCAGCCGCTCGAAATATGCTGACCAGTTGCCGGTTTTCACATCAAACTCGCCAATTTGTCCAATCATTTTCAATAATAATTATGAGTCTGCACTTCCGTTTTACCTACGTTCGCCACTGATAAATAAGACAACGTGTGCTCCGGAATACATGTATTACAAGAGTGACAGGCAGCCGGGCCGCCCGCGGAGTATAGACAAAGTACCCTCTAATATCTAACAGTTATTTGCTGATGACACCTCACTTATTCTTAAAAAAATTATAAAGTTTACTTTACCGAACGTCAGATAAATTGAGAACAATATTGTACTTGGAAATGGAAAACTAGAATTTGTAGAAGATTCTGTATATTCTAGGCATCACAATCGATGTAAAATTACGATGGGGTCCGCAAATTGTATAATTAGCACACAGGCTTAGCTCTGCAGCATATGCAGTGAAAAGAATTAGGGAGCTCACTGACGTTGCAACGGCTAGGCTAGTTTTTTTTAGTTACTTACATAGTATTATGTTCTACGGTATACTAATCAGGGGCTGGGCAGCAGACATTGTGACTTATTGAAACTTAGCTAGGTAGTGGAGTCATTTACTTAAAAAAGCATCTAAAAGATGGCGAAACAAACAGATAGGTACGTAAAACAAATCTAAGCACAATTCAAAAGTGTATTGTGCAGACGAGAGACGGTGTGTGGTGATGTAGAAAAAACCGGCCAAGTGCGAGTCGGACTCATGCACGAAGGTTTCCGTACCATTATCTATACAACATTAGACAAAGATCGAATTTGAGAACAGCGCCATCTATAGAAACCAACAAGAAGCGTTTAACATTGACATTTAACGAATTGACATCGGCGCTGTGCAGGTGGCCGCTATATGGCAAGCGCTATCTTTAGACAGCGTTTTTTGTATGGAAGCCCCCCTTAAATATTTATTTTATTCTGTTTTTAGTATTTTTGGTTATAGCGGCAACAGAAATACATCATCTGTGAAAATATCAACTGCCTAGCTATCACGGTCCATGAGATACAGCCTGGTAACAGACAGACAGACAGATCGACGGACAGTGAAGTCTTATTGATAGGGTTCCGTTGGGTGTCAACCCTTCGCGTACGGAACCCTAAAAATACTGAACTTAATACAAAAACGCGTTCAAGGGATGGTCACTCACACAAATATGCACTCACTGAGGTCACACACAAGCGATGAAGGATAGAACGGAGATAGGGTTAAGTGGTAAGGGCACTTCATGTTCTAACCCAATACGAACGAAGTTGCGGGCACAGTTAGTACATATCGAGGGGTGAAAGGCTAATTGCTTTAAGCGACATTTTGTGAACTTTAGAGGAGAGCGTTTTAAAGTTTTGAAAAAAGAAAAAAAAATCGAAGTAAATCAGGTTTTTGTTTAATTTAGATTCTAAGTATACAGTTCTTTTGGAAATTAAATTTTTCATCAGATATTGTAGTTTTCAATCAAATAGATCAACGGGTTACAGAAATAAATGTCGCTTGAGTCCAAAATGCTCGTATGCTCTTTTTTTAGGGTAAGGCAAAAAGACTTAAGCGACGGTTGCCCTTGTTTTTGGAGTAAGACCAAATGCTTTAAGATACAACAACTATCATGATTAGTGGAGGACTAAATAAGTCAAGGAGCTCGTAGTCGTGGTTTTCGAGTCGAGCTAATTGATTGAACTACCTAGCTATAGGTGAAATAGATTACATCTAATTAGTTGAAATACCAGTTCCATTCTTATTTAGAAACAGGAAAAATGACTTAAGCAATGATCACTATTCTAATCTCGTTGACTTAAATCATCATAATTTTGAACTTTGGTTGAATTTGGCGGTTGAATCCATAACCAAAATGTAACCGCATCAAAATTGGAGCAGCATTCATTATGAGATTTATGAGTTTTCGTTGATGTTTGGCGAGAATAAAACAAAAAGTTAAAGGAACAAAGTGTTTATTTATTAAATCATCAAAATTAGATAAACATTGAAGTTAAAGAAATTTCTTAACCATTTCTAATTGGAGTTATCACTCACTACTATTATTTTTAATAATTATAACCTACTAATACTGTAACAATCAGTCAGTTATGTTCTTAATAAGAAATCACAGAAAACTATCAGGTCGATAAATGCTTTGCACAAATATCGTTTAACAATAAATTATGCTTAATGTTCATAAAGTCAGCCTCAAAAATTTAACATCTTAATTGAGGATACTTAATTAAACCGAAATACATGAGTTACACAGGTTTAAAAGCTTACTTACCAATAATCTTCTTGCGCGTGACTCAAAAACAACGCGCGCGTCCGGCCTCCGTCACGGTTCGGCGATGACTGAAGCGCCCCCCGCGCGTGCGCCCCTTTATTCCCGAGAAGTTCTAAGCGCAACGCAAAGATTATACCTACGTCTTAAAGGACATCGTTCAACTAGTGTCATAGAAAAATGAATTTGCTGAACAGACGTTCGTTACTAATTGTAAAACAGGATAATTGATTCAAGTACAAACACTATTAATAATTTTTGAATTAAGCGACTGTTTATTGTAAAAAATGTAGGCCATAATTATCTCAAACGACCTGCTCTCTTGAATTTTCGAAGAGGGTAAATACTTTAAATGACTGCTCTTAACATAAAATAGAGCAAATCTAATTGATTCAAAGGCCATACTTTATTTATTTTTGGGGAGGGCTATTTGATTCAAACGACATTTCCCATATGTTTTTGTGGAGAGCTAATTGCCTCAAGCGACAAGCTTATATTTTTTTTGTGGCGGGCTAATTGCTTTAAATAACAAGGGTTTGTGTATTCTGGGGCAAGCTAAATGATTCAACCTACTATCTTCTTTTAGTATAGAAACAGCAAAAAAGCGTTAACAACCATTTGAGTTTAAATACGAGAAAGGCAAAATGAGTTAACCAACTACGTACAGTATCTTAACATAGCTCAAGTTAACCATGTTTTAAAAAAAGGCACTTTTTGTGTCAGTTGAGTCAGTAGCGGTGTAAAAATCAGCGTCAAATCTAATTGCCTCAAGCGCCAAAAAAGTGCTCAGATCGGCATGAAACCCGGCTCAAAAGACGTAGAAAAATTTGCTGATTCCGAATATATATATAACTCAATATCGCCCATGGTGTCGCTTAAAGCAATTAGCCTTTCACCCCTCGATATAAATATAATAGCTCAAAGTTACAAAAGAGATAGACAGTACTCTTTTAACTGATTCTTATATGTACCAATCTTGGCAATAATACATATTTTCTGTGGCAGTGCCTAATCGAATGGACCGTGAAATAGTCACCGTAAGGTCCAGTGTTATGAGCAGGGACTTTAAGAAAGTGGGAGTTCAGAGATCTAATGGTCGACGCGGGAGACATACATTAATGTTTATGGGTATTTATAGGACAATTGTGTGTAGTGTTGAACATATTATTCATGAGTAACAACTTATAAGTTGATAACTTTTCGTTCATTAAGTAAACATTTTCGCTGTCATTCCTTTAAACACTCCACGCCGTACAGTTAGTCTGTGGTGGAGACTTTACAAGGGCAAGACTGCGCTTACTGCGTTTACGTAGTATTTTAGGGAGTTTTTATAAATTCGAAAAAGATGATGAAATGACTGAGTGCAAGATAAGAATTAGAGGTGAAAGGGTGGAACAAGTGAAAGAATTTGTCTATTTGGGGAGCCTCTTTACCAGGGATGGCAAGTGTGAAGGTGATATAGAAAGAAGAGTAAAAGCAGGAAATTGTGTAAACGGTGCATTGCACTCCTTTGTGAGTGGCCAGAACATCTCCAAAAGAGCTAGATTGGCTATCCATAATGGAGTGCTAGTCCCAACACTTATGTATGCTAGCGAGACTTGGGTATGGCAAAAGAAGCAAGAAAGTAGGATTATTGCAGTAGAAATGAGGTCCTTGAGAAGTATGTCTGGCGTTACTTTGAATGACAGGATACGCAATAGTGTGATTAGAGAACGTTGTGGACTGAAAGAGGATGTAGTGACAAGAATTGAGAAAGGAATGTTGCGTTGGTTTGGACATGTGGAGAGGATGAAGGAAGAAAGATTGACAAAACAAATATATCGAGCGAATGTGGATGGAAGGGCCGGTAAGGGACGACCCAGACGGACATACTTCGACCAAATAGAGGATGTATTAACAAAGGGCAAGATAAAAAGTACCCGAAACCGGCGTGCGTGCATGCAACGACTAATGAATGTTGAGGAAGCGAAAGTGATCTGTCAGGATCGTAGCAAGTGGCACTCCCTGGTCTCTGCCTACCCCTCTGGGATACAGGCGTGAGTTTATGTTATGTTATGTTATGTTTTTATAAATAACACCGTTACTTTTTACTGTTAATATTTTATTTAAGTTTCAACCGTAATTGCAGGGTACATCACAAGTACTGCGACACAGATGCGGATCCGCATAACGCGGCTCGCGGCTTCTTCTTCTCGCACATAGGCTGGATGTTCGTGCGCAAGCATACGGCGGTCAGGGATCGACAGAAACTCCTCGATATGTCCGATATCAACAACAACCCGGTGCTGCGGTTTCAAAAAAAGTGAGTTCGGCAACAGCCGGCCAACTTTTATGGGTTTCACATATTTTTTTTGTTCACCTACTTGGATACATACTCTGTGTTATTGTGACAATTTGAATAAATGTTTTCTTTCTTTCTTAATTTCATCATCACAGAAGACGAAGAAGAAGTAAGACATTTATTATACCAACAAGACACATCACAGAATCAAATTAAGCAGATAAGTAACAACAACAGAAAGAAAACTAAATACACAACGGACAAAGCAAATAAATAAAACATCATCATCAGTCCATCTCTGGCCACTGCTGGGTATAGGCCTTTTCCCTAGCACGCTATCTTTCGCGGTCTCTCGGCATCGTACATTTTTATTTTAATTCTTTATTGCACTACATAATTACATTGTAAGTGTACAAGGGCGTGCTTAATGCAAGAAGCCTTTATGCCTTGGCTACATTAACGGGAAATGGCATTAATTACCGCATTGTTGGGCGTTGAACGTTAGTGTGGCCGGCTTAACGCCGTAAATTTATAAACGCCGTTGTCAATGACGTTAAACGTTTGGCGATCAAAGGGATTATCGCGTTTCTTGCTGGGTTGATGTGGCTACACTGGGGTTTGTCATCTGTCATTCGAGAACGTGTAGAGTTGATTTGATTTTGTTTTTTATCTGTAGTGTGGAGTTAGGAGGTTGTTTGTTGTTTTTGTTTTGCGAGGTGCATCGGTCCAATATTAGTTTTGTTTAATTTAATGGATATATGTCTAAAAGTTTGTTCAGCACCATGGATTGGTCAAATCAAAACAAATAAATTCCTTGAAATGATTTCATACGACGTCCATGTTGAATTCACAGAAGTCATAGATTGGGATTTTGTGTAACCAACACCAGTGTAACCAACAGAATTATTGCGTTTTTTGACGCGTTAATTTTCCGCCTACGCGTTTATGGCCATCAAGCGTTTCCTTAATGTGGCCGAGACATTAGTTATTGCTCTGGTCCATCTGCCATATTCCCGCCTCGCCAGGCGTCCCGCCCATCGCCACTTCAGACTCGAGATTCGATCACCAATATCGTCGACATTCGACTAATTTAGGGTTGTGTAATTGTGTATCTTAAATAGTTACGCCTAAAATCTTATATATATTGTATATAATACAACCATTATATATGTAGAACAGAAACTTCTCTAGCATTGATATTTTAATTTCGCCTAGCTACGTTTTTAAACAACAGGAACTTTTGCAGCTGGAGTGCAAGTTGTAAATCTCTTCTTTAAAATACGTCACTACCACTTTAAATAATCAGCGAATTATGTATGCTCCATGTAATTCGCTAATCAAATTTGTTTATAAAATTATGCATGGTTTTTCTCATTGTTAACTATAATAGTACATTATTATACAAGTGTGGTATGTTGGTCATTACACTCGAGTCGGTTTTTAAGCCTGAGCCGAAGGCGAAGGCTTAATGGAGACGAGAAGTGTAATGACCAATGCTCACGTGTTTCATACGACGTTTTTCAACACACTTGCGAGGAAAAGTAAATAAAAGTTCACATTTATTTAAACTTAACAAACAGAAACCCATTTAAAAGATGGCGGCCGTAATTTTATTTTTTCGCGCGCTCAGCGCTGCATGCGCGCGCAAGTCTGAGATAAGGGCACCGGCAAAGTAGCTAATCAGCCACATATTTATAAATTTTGAAATTGGGTATTTATAGGTAAAAATACACCGTCAAAATATAAATACCAACAAGCTAACAAGCAGTTTCATGAAATTCTTTAATTATTTATCACATTTTGAATTGAATTTTATATTTACGCAAATAACTAGGTACTTAGCTGTTTTCGAAACATTAATACTTCTTGCTAATATTTAAAAAGATATGTAATGAAAAGGCACTAGTGCGATAATGTAATGTAAAAGGCACGGCATGGGTAATATTCTGCATTATCAGTGTAAATACGCTGTAATAAGACCTACTTTACGAGCAGGTGTGTTGAAAATTTTATTTTTTCCACTTTCATAAAGCAACTAGGTAATTATTATACGTTATCCGTGGATTAAGTAGTGGGTAGTTCGTTTGCAACGTTTAATTAAGTCTGATTTCTGCAAATACTATATGTACCTACTACTGTTTTTAATCTCAAATGCACTCAGAATGCACTCTGACGCCCTGAATTTGCCTTGTCCTATGTTGTATTTGTGTTACCTACTTGTTTTTCGTTTGTACTTGTTTATGTTACTTGAAATGCCTTTTTTTCTTGTGATGTGTTAATTTGTTATTATTAAGATCTTTAAATAAATAAAATGAAATAAATTGTTAACACGGGTTCTCTGCTGTAACAAAAAATTGCCCTTTAAAGCTTAATATTTCGAAAACAGATCTCTGAATACAAAATGGGTTTTTCTATGCTCACAATATTTTTAGAATCCGACGATACCTACCCCACACTATGGTATAGACGAGAAAAAACATCCCTAATTTGCGTGTAGGGGATTTAATGTTATTGCTCTCCCAGTCTCTCCTACTGCAGCAAGGTGTAAAATCTTGGTCTGCATATCATCCAGAGCGATCTTTCGTGGGATGTACATGTGGCTATCCGTGTGGCGCCGAATTAAGACTAGCGTCACTCCATTTCCTCCCATGGATGTTGTAGAAGGCGACTAAGGAAATAAATTACCAGGAGATGGGCAGCAGCGTCTTCCTGAGATTTCAACCAGATACTGCGATCGCCAACCCGCCTGCCAAGCGTGGCGATTATGGCAAAACCCCTCATGGTTATGAAAACCATGAGGGAGGCCTATGTCCTGCAGTGGGCGTCAGATCGCTGATGATGGCTGATGACGATGATGAAATGTGGCTGAGATAAGTAGGAAAGTTTTTGCCTCAATGCACTCCCTAAAGCGTTTACAGAAGTTCCTCCCATTCTCAGCCAAGATTACGCTTGTCAATTTATTGCTACTCCCCATTAACGATTATGCTGACGTATGCTATCCTGACCTTGGTGAGGAGCTACTAAGCAAACTCGATCGACTTCTCAACTTATGCGTTTGATACATTTTCGGATTCCGTAAGTATGACCAAGTGGCTTAATATCCGTTTTCGCAGCAATGCTTATATCTTGTCGACTCTCTACAATGTGTTGAATAACACTTACTCCCATTCCTATCTCAGGGAACGCTTTGTTTATCTCCAAAGTGACGCCCGCGCTATGCGGTCGTCCCGGATTCTTCACCTTCGCACCCCAGAGCATAACGGCTGGACAATTTCAAAACCTAGCAAGTGACACATCTAAGAAAAAACGGGTTTTTGCATTTTGCAGCTTACTAGACCACAAAGCATCGATCTGCATTTTCAAAAGGTCAAAAAAGACCTTAGAAGTTCGACTTTGAATTTTAAAAAACCTAGCAAGGGCATAGTTGTAATGCTGGAGAACGCAAAAAACCATTTCAAAAACCTAGCATGGCGAAAAACCATTTTAAAAACCTAGTAAGGGGTGTCCCTTGCTAGGTTTTTAAAGTGGTTTGGCGCCTTGCTAGGTTTTTGAAATGGTCAAAGACGGTTGGATTTCGCGCGCCAACGTTAGTAAGGCCAAAGAGTAGAGTAAAGTAAGGCGACAAGCCTCGACTCGTGCGGATCGTTTGTTGGTTATTTAATTGAAATTGAGAAACTATGTCTAAACGACAGTTTTATAGGTCAAAAAATGATGATGAATGTCCCAAATGCCCGGCAAGACACTGACATCTAAGTAAAATTATGTTTTCTTACTGCAGTAAAGTTTAATACAGTTTGTCTATAACCTCAAATATATCAATGTGATTTGACAAAAAAACCATTGACAGCTGTTAACAGTAGATTAACAGCTTGTTAGTGTACGAGAAACCGGGGGATTGTCTTTGAGGGATTTTTCCATGTTGAATTGAGTAGTATAGTCGAAGACCAATTTAATGGCTGGGGTTTGAAATCATAAATCTGAAATATTTGACAAAAGGTCATACCCACATGACAGCCAGACGGCGTGCATGGAAATATTGAAACTCAAATTAAGCGTCGAGAAGCCGTTTACGATTACGAAGATTTTAAAGATGCAGTGATGAGCTGCAGAAAAAATATTGATATTGTGGAGGTGCAAAAAAAATACCAATGGAGCAAGAAGAAAAGAACCCAGAGACGCAACAACATTAATGACACACTTTATAATTTTACATTGAATTCTGTAGTGGATGTCAAATTTGTTAGCGGAAGCCAAAAAATGTTTTTCAAAGTCGATTTTGACGAGCAGTACATAGAACTAGATATCCTTTTGAAAAAATTCAATGCGGAGTTGCTGCCGGTACCTGTCATGAATAATGGCCCAAGAGAACATCCTTGCCCAAGAGGTATTAAACAGAGTAAGAAAGTTGACATTGTGTCCAAACTTGTGCCTCTCATTTATTTATTTATTTATTTAAGGAGAAAAAACAGAATTGACAAACTTATAGCATAAAACATGTTAGAGTCAATATAGTACATTTTGCCAATTCCTCAGCATTTCCCACATATAGGTAATACTTAATATAATAAATAAGTAAAGAGGCGCAATACAGGATTCTAGATTTAGTTCTAAGATTAAAATGAACAAACAATAAAGCAACTGTTTTAGAAAGAGATACATACACAAACAATCATTGGAAGAAGTAAACGCAACAAATCGGTACAGCTCATGAATTTGACAGGATTCTCATACCTTCAAATCGGATACAATTTTGGATAAACATACCAGTTTGTGACGCATCCGAAGATTTAGTTTCAGGGGGGCAAATAATAACAGATAAATGTTGTATTTTTAAGTTTTTGAGGTTTTCTTATTAAAATATTAAAGTTTATTCATTAATAAAGTAAATGATGATTGTACAATTAGTGATTTCATTTCAACATTTACACTTGCTAGGTATATCCAATGATCATTGTGGCGGTTGACAATATTAGAAACTTAGTAACGGCCCTTGCTAGGTTTTTAAAGTTGTCAATCAAACACGCATTCAATTAAAAAAACAAATTAATCATTAGTAAGGGCCATAAAACGTGATTTATTCTATATTTACGATAACTATTGAATTCTGTGTAAAGCCAAGGATATATAGCATCTTTTGATCTAATTCTCAAGTCTCTAGCTCTTATATTCTCAGTAAGGCAAGCTCTCGAAGTGACCAACTCGTTTTTTGGCTCTCCTGTAAAATTTGTCTCAGGTCACTTACTAGGTTTTGAAATTGTCCAGCCGAATTAATACGGCGGGATATTCTAATTCTTTTACAGTGACTGCGATTCGCTTGTGAATCACAGAATATTGATCTGCAGAATAGGCAGCACCGATCACCAGTTACTTTATTTTATTGCTTATTGGTATGTAAGTAATCGTGTTTAGTAATTATCTTCAATATGTATGTACGTCTTATTGTGTAGGTTTATAATAATTTCTATTATTCTTATTGATTCTTACTTTTTAAGCAATTTATTATTTATTTATTTAATTGTATGTTAGATTCTTCTAAGGGACGCGCTACGGAATATCAGATTTGAGGCCTTCTAAATTTTTTTTCAATACTTTTTAGGCTGTTCTTACATAAAAACTTACATGCTCTCCAAATAGATGAACATCCAAACTATGTATGGTATTTTTTAGAATTTTATGTTAATATTAAAGCAGCGATTTAAGCGGGCCCGCTGAAAATCTCACCCATGAAGAAATGCTCATTTACATTTCAGGTATGCCGTGCCGTTGATCGGTGCCGTCTGCTTCGTGCTACCAACTGTGATGCCGATGTACTTTTGGGGGGAGTCTTTGGTCAGCGCTTGGCACATGACTATGCTTCGTTACGTTGCCAACCTCAACTTCACATTCTTAATCAATAGTGCGGCACACATGTGGGGCAACAAACCTTACGACAAGAATATTCTTCCCACTCAAAACATTGCAGTCTCCATAGCGACTCTTGGAGAAGGCTTTCACAACTACCACCATACTTTCCCTTGGGATTACCGCGCCGCAGAACTAGGCAATAACTATCTGAATATAACGACGTTGTTCATCGATTTCTTTGCGAGCATAGGCTGGGCTTATGATCTCAAGACGGTGTCTGATGAGATGATCGAAGGGAGAAAGAAGAGAACGGGCGATGGAACAAACCTTTGGGGATGGGGAGACAAAGATATGTTGGCGGAGGACGTAATGAACATACAAGTTTTTTGTAAAAATAATAAGTTATTTTAAGTTCATCTTACGAGTTACTTTTGTGAAGATAATGAAATTAGATACAATTGCAGTTATTTGCTCAGGTGAAAGGTATTCACAAATGTCTTGTGTTATGTATGAACTAGAAATAAAAAAAATATTATTATTTACTTATATTCGTTTGATTTACCTTTTAACTGTTGATGCAAAAAAATGCCCTAATTTTAATACAATGCAGGTACTTACTACGGTGAAAGGTACTTAAAAGTGTTATGTTAGAACTAAACATAGAATAGTTATTTGTTATGCAAGGCTGCAAAGTTAATTTTTGGCGCGAGTACCTTGTATTGAAACCTGAGCAAGCGAAGGATTCTAGGATTGAGCCACGAGCGAAGCGAGTGGTTCAAATATAGAATCCTGAGCGTAGCGAGGGTTTCAAAGGTACGAGACGCTAAATAACTTTGCTGCCGAGCGCAACACACAACTTTTCACCTCACTAAAGCGAGGAAAATGTTAGGTGCAAGAAAAACAGTTTTAATAAATATTAAATTCGTCGCTGCTAGCTTCGCTCATATTTTATGATTTCTTTCGATTTTATCAAAAAACAAACCAAAATAATGGAAGTAAAGTGAATTCAATAAAGAGAAGAAACTTTTAAAGTATTTTTTTTAAATCAAATTTTCTTGCCGGCCAGTGCGATTCTTTAAATGAGGCTGGCGTATGACATGAAATAAGTATTTGCATTTCAATCATCAATGGCCTGGCTGCAGAGAATATAAACTATTACGAAACCAATGAGGTTCTATATACTTATATGTAATTTATTGTACGAAACCTTTATTGAATAAAAATATTCGAATTTTAAAAACACTTTCCACGCTAGCGGATAAAGTGTGATTTTCCACGCAGATTTCGAATGATAAACAGAGCTTTTACGAGCTAGTGAGGTGAAGAATAATATATTGTTATTTACTTATTTTTGTTTGATGTATCTTTTTACTGTTGATGCGGAAAATGCCCTTATTCTTAATGCATCGTCTGTACATTAAAATAAGACAAGTGGTTAATCAAAATCTAAACATATACTTACTAAATTTGTAAAATATGTAGTCTCTATCTGTTATACGTCTGTCTCACTCTACTTCTTTGTGCGCGCATCACACAAAACACGGAACTGTTCTGTGACACAAAAGCTACTGAAGGGAATGGGGATGGCAACACGAAACTAATGGCAGACAGATGGCGTCACTGAGATTTAAAGTAAGTATTTTAAAAACCTATTTAGAGGCTTGTAAGTGTTGCTTATTTTCGGATTCTTTCATGGAAATTTAACATAAAATCGTCATGAAATGCTTTTTACTGAAAAAATCGAAAGCTGTAATTTATACCAAAACTGAAAAAGCTACGTTTTTTTATACCGCGAAAGGAATAAAGACTGCAATACAAAGATGACTCAAACAAACATTTCATTGCATTGCAGAAATAATAGCATACCTATGATTGGATACCTCTTTACTGGCTGATTTATTGATTTATAAAGTGTTAAATTTACTTAAGAAAGTTACTCAGAAACATCGAAAAACGTTGTAAAATTAGTATAGTATACCACCTAAACTTACTCATAAATACATATTTTTTCTACATGCAATCTCTTAATCTTATTCCAGTTTGAAGACGAAGCAGCTTTATGAGCATAAAATGTTGCTGCGGGACTACTATTTGAAGGTTCCTATAACCATCAACTAAATTGTCCTATCAGATGAATTGATATCTATTCAGATCTGCCGAGTTCATTGCTATGGGCTGGCTCTGGGTAATTAAGTGCTGCTGCTTACCTATTCTGAGATAAGGGCTAAGGCCCAAAGAATAAATGCGTGTAACCAGGGCCGGATTTAGTGGAGGGCAGGCGGGGCTACTGCCCTGGGGCCTCCACAAGGTAATTAGATAATTAATTTATTTATTTTTAAGAAATAGGCATACATGATAAGGTACTAAATATTATTAAAATAGTGGTTCAGCTTACATGATCTTTTTGTACTTACGATGACGACTGTACTAGTTCTTTATAAGAACTGTATTACAGCCACCAGCGCCGCTCCTCTAAATTGTCCTCCACAAGGAAAGGGCCCCCACAAAAAGCTAATATGTACTATCATTAAACGCCAATCTTTTATGAGTACTTATAACGTCTGTTTGTTTTTCAGATTTAAAAAAAAATTCGGCGTATTCAATGTAGTTTTTGTTTCGTATTTTTTATTTGGGAACAATTAGGGGCCTCCGCTCCTTCGTTGCCCCCTAGGGCAAGGCCCTAGCCTCCAGACCTCAAAATCCGGCTCTGCGTGTAACTGTGTACGATTATGATTTTATTAAATAAAAGCGATGTTTACAAGTACCCAGAACATTTTTTTACTTCACTTACAAGTGCACTAATAAGAGATGGCTTTACATTCGCTAAATATTGAATTATTGATATCAGGGCTTACTTTTCTCGTTTTTAGTTAGTTTTATGTTTAACAGTCTAGGTACCTAAATACTGCCTCCGTTTTTAACGAGTGTGAAAGATGCAGACCTGAAAACAAACAATAATGACAAAACATAACTTTTAACTATGATTCTGAATATTTTTTTGGTATTTGTTTATCAGAATCATAACCTATAAACTTCTTGATTACCGATTTACTTCCTCCAAATGATTTAGGAGCCACGGTTTTTCTATTGCAAACTGAGCAATAAATGCATAGGCATTGATTTTTTTGAAAAAAAGACACTATGCATGTCTCTGAGGTTTATATAACTACAAATATTGTGCTTTTCCCATACAAATAGTAAATAAAAACCGGACATCCTCCATTTTGAATTTTTTGACAGTTGCTACTCCCATTGAATAAAATTTACAATGATTGTAACTTTGATTCCCGTATAACGTTAAGGCTATATAACATCACTCTTAAGTCTACCGGGGGCAAGAAAATCACTATAAATATCTTCATGACCTGGTTATTTGTATCCCATACTATAGAAAAACCAAGACTCGCTTTCAGGGCCGAGTTTCATAACACTGCAATTTGTAGGTTCATTGCGACTTTGCAATATTCATCGAATTTTCATAGTAAACATCTATCTATTTTACTTCTATGAAACAGGCCCTAGGTATTAACCGAGTCAATTGGTTGCTATGGAAACCTATTAACATACTACGAGGCGATATAGTTTCTTTTTAAGTACGTTGGTTAATTATCTTAATAACGGCACAAGACCGAGAAGCTTGGAAAGTCATGAGGGAGGCCTATGTCCGGCAGTGGGCTTCAAATGGCTGATGATGATGGCTAGGATCACTATATTGTATGGCCAAATATGTACAGCCCAATAATTCAACACATTCATACGTAGATAAATACACAGACATATCACTGCGTGTCCCTCATTTCTGAAGCTAAAAAAGAATAGAAATCTAAAAACAATTAAAATCAACAAAAAGCAAATAAGTAGAAAATATTCTTTTTTCGAGGTTTTATTCTACTGTTTTGTCGGCGTTATAAATATGTACATCTAAGCCAAATTTAAGCTCTCTAGTACTTATCGTCTCTGTGCAAAGCCGCGGACCGACAGACAGACAGACAGACGGACGGACATGGCGAAACTATAATGGTTCGTTGTCCCCTACGGAAACCCTAAAAAACTAGTTCTATTTTCACAATTCTTTTAAATCCATGGTCCAAATTTCTATACAGCCACTCAATTACAGCGCGATGTAAGTTTGAGATACATAACATAAAGTTAAGTATTATTTAATGTATGTTTTAGACTTTATTGTAACTAGGTACATACTTTCAATTATTTCTTTAAAATAACATAGATTTGGGCAAAATATATATATAATTTTTTTCAATCATGAAAATGAAAAATAATGGCTCATTAGCTGGCCGGCCACAGAAAAAAATAGGCGGGAAAGCGGCAATCCAATCTTCATTTCTTTTTTCGATTTGTAGAGTTTTATTTATACTTCCGTATAGCAGAGAAAAGCATTTCGCATTTATTAGAACGTTTCTTTTTTTCGTTTTTATTTTTACTTTCCCCATATTTGTGATGAAAAGCACAGTATACCTACCTCGGGTTAAAGACTTATTTAGTCCCTCGAACTATTTGCATAATCAGCCTATATGCGTCCCACTGTAGGGCACAGGCCTTCTCTCAGGGAGAGAGTATGGGCTTAATCACCACGCGTGCCCACTGCGGATTGGCGATTTCAAGCGCTGAGGTATGTGAATAGCTCAGACACTCAGGTTTCCTCACGATGTTTTCCTTCACAGTTAGCGCGTGGTATTGCTACTATAACTTCACAAATGTACATAACTATTGGCGCCCTAGCGTAATGAGTTACTTTTACCATTAATGGAACTTTTACTGTACGAATTTCGGTTTTCGTGGCTGGAGGCACATGCGTAGATATAGGATATGTGACGCATTGCTAATACAGGGATTGAAGTGCCACAAGGGAATCTTCCTTGTAAGTATAGTTATATATTTACGATATAAGTGTAAGTACGGAAATGATTTACATTTCATGACAAGCAAGTATAGCAAGTTCTTATTTGTATGTCGACAGGGTTTTTGAAATCGTTGGCAATATTTTGAGGGAATGTTCTTTTCATTGTAAAAAACAGTATTAACCTTCTCACTAGCAGCAGAGACAGATCTGTCTCAGTAATGAATTATGGTACGACACATTATTACCAAATATTCGTCATTTCTGACCTTTGGCTCCAAACTGTGAATCCAAATTCAAAGTGGTAGGCAGTACTATATAACGTTGAAATATGTTTTCTAATAATAATATGTTAAATGGTTAACAGTCTGTCGTCCGCACACTTTGGTCGTCTGTATGCGTAAACAATTTAAAAAAAAACCATTGAATTGGCCGGCGCCAACCTTATGACGCTTCTGATATTGTCTGTTGCTGCTTGAGTGAAGTAACTTTTGGGTAACAAAAAACATATTTTTGACGCGTATTTTTTCTTAAAACTAGTACCATATGTTTCTAAATCATGGGTAGAATGCCCCCTTAAAATACGGTGAATGAATACAAAGTCACTGCAATCAAGTAGTTGGTAACTGCATTAGCTGAGCACAGAAAATAACGCACAGAAGAATAAAGTCTAGGCTACGTAGTTTTATGGTTTGTCGAAATAAGTAAAAAAACCTAACCCTACAGCCAGTGGCAGTGGACGGGGCACATAGCACGCAGACCTGATGGGCGATGGGGCCGAAAAGTTCTCGAATGGAGACCACATATCGGCAAGCGCAGCGTCGGACTACCAGCCACAAGATAGACAGATGGCCGTATCCAAGTGGCAGGAAGACGCTGGATGCAAGCCGCTCCCAACCGGTCCTTTTGGAAATCCATGGAGGAGGCCTATGTCCAGCAGTGGACTACTGGTGGCTGAATGATGATGATAAACCCTAAAGACGTAGAAATTAAGAACAAGCTAAAGCTTTGGTCTTGACCGTAACGCACAACACTGCGGTATGCGGCATGCAGTGCCGGACAAACGTCTAGAATAATCTCTTGTTCCGTCGCAGTATGCGTCAGCGGCGAATGGCAACCGCGGTGAAGTGGGGAGCGGGTACTCCGCACTGCGCGGCGACGTTCTCGTTCATTCGCTGCGGTGTGCGTCACAGGTTGACATTGGATATGTTTCAAGATAATTTATTAAAATTAAGCCGCGGCAAAATCAACTGACCAGACATGGTAAACGCCGCGTCGGCGCGCTGCGTTTGAGCCGCATACCGCAACGTTGCAATCAAGATACCTACCAAGCCTTAATCAATTTGACAATGTAAACGTTTACGTTCTGTCAATGTTACAGTGCTATACAGGGCGTCCCAAGACTATGAAATACGAAGGGAGAGTACCTTAAATATTATAGATAGGATAACTTCCTTTTTTAGGGTTCCGTAGTCGACAAGGAACCCCTATAGTTTCGCCATGTCCGTCTGTCTGTCTGTCTGCCCTACTGTCTGTCCGCGGCCTAGTTCAGAAACGATCAGTATTAGAAAGCTGAAATTTGGAATAGACACAAATACGAGTATTAACCATGCTGACAAAACGGTCAGAATAAAATCTTAAAATATTTTTTTTTCAGGTCACCTACACCTAAATTAGGGATGCAAGTTTTTTTCGTCTGCAGCATAGTGTGGGGTATCGTTGGGTGTTTCCGTTTGCGAAATATTAAGCTTTAAAGCGCAAATTTTTGTTAAAGTAGGGCATCCTCTCACCTCTCCCGGCTAAACGGTTGATGGTAGAAGCGTGAAAAAATTCAAGGTATCGCAAATTATAATGAACTTAAAAGAAATACTATCACGGCTTAGTAGGCTTTACAAGTTAACGAGTAATAGGCGACCAACTTATAAAAAACAGGTTGTTAGGTAGTTCTGTACAGATGGTAAAAACCCCTCCTTCTACAGAAGGCTATAATCTGAGTGGCCCGACACGCACTTAGCCGGTTTTTTTACATAGCATCTATGTTTTTGTCCCTATGCTGGGCCTTCCCCATTTCAGTCCCGAGATTTTGGTCCTGCGCTACCTCAGACCACTCCGGCAGATGTTGGTCGAGTGATCATCTTTCCACCATTTCCCAGGCCGGCCCCGATTGCGATATCCGTATTGTGTCACCCACTCGGTGGCGAGTCTCAATCCGTGTGCATGCGACTGACATGATCAGCCCAGCTCCACTTTGGTTATACCGTCTGGACCCCCACGTCGATTATTTATTCATGAACATCATAGTCAGCCCACCGCTGCCCACTGTTGGGCCTTATCCCCCCAAATGCCATCTCTCACAGTCCCTTGCCATCCTCATCCATGGACCCTCCGCCTTCTCAACGACATCGTCCGAACATCGGGAAGCTGGTCTGCCCACTGACCTTGGTCCTATTTTTGGCCGCCACTCTGTGATTGCCCTGGTCCACCTACCGTCTTCTCGCCTCGCGAGGTGTCCGACCCATTTCCATTTCAGTCTCGAGACTCTTTCACCGATGTCGTTGACCTTTGTCCGGCGACGTATGACGACATTGGGTACCCGATCTACGAGTCTGAGACCTAGCATAGCTCGCTCCTTAGCAATTTGTGCTACTTTAATACGGTGCATATTCTGCTTTGTGAGCGTCCATGTTTCGGCTCCATATGTGAGAATGGGTAGAACACATTGGTTATATGTCTTTGTTTTTAGACTGTGGCGAGCACATGTCAACTCTGCACGCGCACTATAAACTCCAACATTCCTGCATCGCGCAAGCAAAATGTCATACCATAAATATAACGTCCGACGAACATTAGTCGGACCGGCCGTCCCCAGGCATACGATCTGCCTGGCGGGAAATTTCCCTTTATAGTGGAAGAGCACGATCACCCGCTCTTCCCTATAGTGGTGACCCTCGACAGAACAATGTCAACCTTCCTTCGCTCTCGCAGCACCCCACATACAATCAGTCTCAAAGCAAGGCCAGCATCATCTTCCCTCTCACCTCATCAGTTCCACTACAGTCAACGCACCGACTACTGGTACTGATGGTGATCTCCCCCAACCCCTCGGCACGGCAGCCACACAGCAACACGTTGCCAGTGGTACAGCAGCCTTCACCGGTTCCTACCACATGCGCGGTCCCCATGGTACTGTCGCCGGTGAAGTGACTGTTAGCCGCCGAACACCCTCAACCGCTAGTCGACTCACTGACTCAGCGCCTCCTGGCACTTGCAGGCTTTAGAGCACAGACTTCGATTCCTATCAGACCTAGCTATGCGTAGCTACGGTTATTGTAGCACTCAATCGAAGTAGCACTCGTTGCAATGGTGTCGGGGCATTTTTGAATAAAACGCAGTATATTCAAATAACTGTCAAAATTGTATTCGCACCAAACAAAACCTCTCCCTATCTTTTTTCCACTTGACAGCTGACTCTCTGCCTTTTTCCCAGATTACCACGCTTCCACAGATTATCTTCACGTGGTGACATCCACAGATTATCTAATACTTCTGTCATCATTCAGACTACTGTCAGCTGTCAAGTCAAAATAGTTCGATTGTAAACAAACTTTTAGCAACTAGTCTAAACACAAATTATTAAGCCTTAATTACAATCTTAGATGATTTCTGTACAGTGCTATAGGTATTGAATCAGTGGTGTGGCGGATAAGGCTACCGTTTGTTAACAGCTCGGCCATCCGATCTCAACGAGTCTCTTCGTTGCGGCCTGTATAAACTAAGTTAAAATATTCATACATGAGTGATGGTAATAGCAGTAAACTAATCTTGTTAAATATTATTCATTATCATTGTACTTACTAAACTAAGAATCACATTGTTATGATTCGTTCCTATAATCTTTATTTCTTGACAATTATACATGTTCCAACCTTTACATATTTTAAAGAACTAAGTACTCATAGTATTTAATTAACTTATCATTTTCTAATTATTTTCTTAACATGTCTTGACCTGACAATAATAAGATAAACATTTAGTTGTTATCGTCTCATATCAATACTTGAAATTATATTACTTGACATAGCCCATTATTTGGCTAATTTCATACTTCTTGTCTTAAAAATCCATGCATAACCAGTCCATGACACTAACTTACTGATTACAGCATGTAATTGTTAGTCCATGACGTTGACCAACAAATAACAATGGCGCTCACCGGTCCATGACACTGACCGGCGAACTCACATGAACTTGACCAATAAGCATTGAACCACCTTGACGCTGACCAGTTGCTTACCGAGCGCTCACCGGTCCTTGACGCTGACCAGCAAGCACTCGGGCACCCACTAGTCCATGACCTTGACCAGCCAGTGCCTGGATCAGACCGGTTGTTCAATAACTAAGTAAATCTGACCTACCAATAAGCATTGAACCACCTTGACGCTGACCAGTTACTTACCGAGCGCTCACCGGTCCTTGACGCTGACCAGCAAGCACCCGGGCACCTACTAGACCATGACCTTGACCAGCCGGTGCCTGGATCAGACCGGTTGTTCAATAACCAGGTAGATACTACGCTATGCCGTACATATACTTTAATTACACAAAATACTCCTTTAAGGTCCAAAAGCCTGACAAATTTCCTGACCCTGAGCCAAAATATGTTATTCTTCTTCATTATCATCATTACTATCTATAGCATCATCAGTATCCGAGGCTGGTTTGCCGAATGTCAGCCATGGGAATATTTTATCTATCGCGACTACTGCTTCGTATCTTCTACCCTTTCTCGTTAAAGGAGTATCCTCGATAACGTATCTGTCATTTGGGAGAGTTTTTATTATTTTATATGGACCCTGCAGTTTTGGCTCTAGCTTTTTAGATTGTCCCTCTATCCCCGTCGCGGATCTAATAACCCTCACCAAGTCACCCTCTGAAAACTTCACATTAGTTTTTCTACTTTTATCAAATTCATGTTTGTCTTTCTCTTGTTGAGCTCTTATCAATTCATCTGCCGTAGCCCTAATGTTATCGAGCGTGTTCTCTGTTGCTTCTGAAGCACTTTCTGTTATAATTTCGTTAAGCTTCCCCTGCGAGGGATTAGTGACGTTTCGCCCAAAAAGTAACTCCGTTGGAGTCCTTTTGGTAGTTGCATGTACTGTCGTATTTATGCCCAGTTGGATATCGGGAAGATGTTCGTCCCATAATCCATTGGGCTTGTCGTGATTCATGGCACCAAGAGCAGCTAAGATGGTACGGTTGTACCTCTCAACCTGTCCGTTGGCACGAGGGGTCGCTACCGCGTTGTAAATATGTTTGATTCCTGTAGACTGTATGAATGTCTTAAATGTGTTGCTCGTAAAGCTTGAGCCTTGATCAACCCCACCCGGTACACAATTTATTAATCAATAATAATATCCTTTAAAATCGATGTACCTAATGCATAGACGGACTAACCCCCAGTTTCTCGTACACTGAAACGCTGTTAATCTATTGTTAACAGCTGTCAATTGACCAAAGTGCATACAAAAAAACGCCTCAATTTCACCTAAATTTTGTACGAGTACAGACGACAGCACATCGACAAGTACCTACATGTGTGCGCTCTGCTCCATTGCGTTACACGTGTCCTTGCACCAAAGTAATGTTCCTAATGTCGACCTGCTGTCGGCTGTTCAATTAAAATCAAATACACGGGATTGGCTCTTTCCTGTATTTGTAATCTAGTGCCATTGGGACATCTTTTATTTATCTTTTTTTTTTTCTGTACTGTTCATATCTGATCTAATTTATATTGGTCAATAATCTACTCATAAACACTTTTGTAACACTCCAGCGTTACGACGCCGTTTCTGATTGAGTTTTTGTCAACCTATTTTTTTTTTTGTCTTAATGGCTCATGCTGAAAATCAGCGTCGACCGGTGTTGCATGCATCTCCGGGCGGCATATTGCTGAGCATGAGTCCATTTGCCAAAAACTTTAATAATATAATAAGATAGCCTAAGAATATTCCTTGTTGTACACACCAGAAAACCTTTAAGTTGTAATTTTTTTTATAAAAGAAAAAAGTTTTAATTATGTAAGCTTATGTCTATATTTATGTACAAAGTGTGTTTTTGGCAATAAATGTAGTTCACTTTCACTTTCACTTTCACTTATCAGTAATCAAACGTGTTACTATTACCAGTATATATGTGTTGCCACGCTTCGTACGAATAAAGGGACCTAAGTGGTCCGCGTGGATGGTGTGAAACGGAATGTCTGCCTTTGGTATAGGATGGAGTTCTCCAACTTTAGCCCCGCTAGGCAACTTGTGATGCGCACATTCCAAGCACGCCCTAACATACTTTTTTATGAATCGCCGCATTTTTGGGAACCAATAGGTAGCTTTAATCCGTGCCAATGTTTTGTCGTACCCAAAGTGGCCGATATCATCGTGATTAGTCTTCAGGATTTGCCATCGGGCCCCTTTAGGAACGACCCAACGCGATGTGTCGTTATCAATTTTACGGAAAACTCTACCGTTTTTAACTTCGTAATTTTTGAACACATCAACTACTTCTTTTGTTTTGTCGTCGTTCAGAATGGTAGCGATCCGTTTTATATCGTCATCCGATTGCTGTACTGTAATGAGCCAATCTTCACTTCCAATCGTGAGAACATCTGGTACGTGGTTATCGGTTGTATCGCCCTCGATAGCAGCGCGGCTTAGGGCATCAACATGTGCCATTTTCTCTCCCGATCTATACTCGATTTCGCAATCGAATTCCAAGAACTGAATCCTAAAAGATACTCCTAAAAGATAAACGCGAAATTTGTTAAGCGAAGCTATTATTGCCAAAGTTTCGAGTTCGAACGAATGCAGTTTTTGTTCGTCGATGGTTGTCTGCCTGCTATAGTAAGCAATTGGTTTGAATGAGCCCATAGCATCTTTCTGCAGTAATATACCAGCAATACCAAATTTACTGGCATCGGTGTGGAGTTGTATCTCCGCGTGCGGATTATAAATAGCCAGAACTGGCCTTTCCATCAGATTTTGTTTCAGTTCCTGGAATGCAGCGGATTCTTCTTTTCCCCATCTCCAAGGTACATCCTTCTTCAGAAGAGCCGTTAATGGCCGCGCTATCAACGCAAACCCGCGGACAAACCTTCTGAAAAAGCTGGCAAGCCCTATGAACCGGCGCACCTCATATGCGTTTGTAGGCTTAGGAAACCGTGCTATGGCTTCAGTTTTGAGGGAGCCCGACCTGATGCCTTCAGCGCTAACTTCGTAGCCAAGGTAATCAATCTTATCGAAGAAAAAGTTGCACTTACTTAGTTTCAGTGTCAGCCCGTTCTCCCTCAACACATTCAACACCTCCTCTAGTCTTCCCATACCTTCTTCAAAGGAACTTGCTGGTATTAATATATCATCTATGTATACAAGTACGTATGAGCGAACCGATGACTTTTGGATGATTTTGTTCATGGTCCGTTGGAAGACTGAGGGCGCGTTGACTAGCCCGAACGGCATCCTGTTATATTCATACTGCCCATCCATAGTCACAAAAGCGGTTTTTTCACGCGATTCCTCAGCGATCGGGATTTGATAGTATCCCGACGCTAGGTCGAGTGAAATGAAGAGCGTGCTTCCCGACAGCATGTCGAGTTGGTCCTCGATTCTAGGCATCGGGTAGTGCTCTCTATTGGTTTTGTCATTCAGCTTACGGTAGTCCACACAAAGTCGCTTTTCTCCAGTCTTCTTGTTAACAAGGACGATGGGACTGGCGTAAGGAGAATTGCTTTCCCTTATGACATTACTATCTAACATGTCCTTAATCATTCCCCGAACCATAAGCCGCTCGGCGTAAGACATCCTGTAAGGACGGTATGCAACAGGATCGGAATCCTTCAGATGAATCACCATTTCTGTTTCGGTTGTGAACCCCAGATCTTGAAGACTTGAGGAAAAACAAGTTTCGTAATTTTTCAACAGTTGTTTTAAATCATCAATCTGTTGCGTTGTTAAGTCACTTCCGTACTTAAGTGATGATTCATCTGCAGAATTTTCTCCAAAATCAAGGCGGTCTACTCGCAAAGTGTCGTTGGTGGCGTAGCTACGAGTGACCAGATCTCCTGCATGAAACGTGACATCAAGGCTACCAACATTCTGAATAAAGACTCCTCCTAAACCTTGTTTTATTTCGTACTCCCCAGGTAGTAAATAATGTGCAATGTTTGCGCAGCCTCTTATAGTGCCATTGACGTAAACTTGACCAGTGTAAATATCATCAGTCTTGACGGGAATCACTTTCAGCTCCCCTTTTCCCACAATAATATCGCCTGTACAAACAAGGGAGTATTTATCATTACTACATTCCTTGGCTCTCTGGAATATGACATCTGAACCTGTCTTTACAATGTTAACCCCAGATCTTTCAGTATACCTATAATAGGTATAGGTATATACCATATATACCTATACCATACCATATATACCATATATACCTATAGGGTCATACCTATGACCGAGTAGCACCGGGCTATTAATGAGGCTATCGTCTACTACCAATATTTCAACGTCACGTTCTGCTATACCTTGAACTTCTACGGTCGCTGTAATTTTACCGACAGGTCGATACGGAACGTTACCCAGACCTTTCAGTAATGGTCCTGTGACGGCGTCCCATTGCATACCCAAATGCTCAGCTTCACTACGACGGATCAACGTACCTTCACTACCTAAGTCTACTTGGCAGTCTACAAACTTTTCGTTTATTTTTATCGGCATTTTATACTTTTGGCTAGTAGCGCCAGCACTCTCAATCCACAGATTTAGTACCAGCATCCCCGCTTCCTAACTTAGGTTTTTTACAGTCAGATGCCACATGACCTCTGAGATTACAAATGGTGCATTGGATTTTAGGTTTTGTACACCTGAAAAATGGGTGACCGGTTTCGTTGCAGTTGAAGCAAATCATCTGAGAAGATTTTGACTTTTCACTAGGGGTACTCTTGTTATTATACGTTGCTGTCCCAGTGGCTTGCGAAAGTGATCGCCTATCTTTGTCTCTCATTCGGGTGGCATCGACAGCGTTCCTATCCTGGCCTACTTTAATAGACTTCAGAAATTTTAGGACCTGTTCAGGTTTTGTGAATTCTGCTGCTTGTGCACCCAGTCTTGCGCTCCTATCGTCAATTCCCGTAATTAGATAATCCACTGCGCGCTGCCCGATAATTTCGCAACGATTGAGAAGATTCATTTTAGCATAATAGTATAGCTCCAAGCTATCCCCATAGCGTGCCTTTTTACCGAGCATCTCCGTCAACAAGTCTGCATAGTTACTCTTGGACGGAAAAGATTCTCTCAACTTAACCTTCCATTCCTCCCACGAGAAAAGCATAGTGGGCAAACCCTGGTACCAAGTTTTAGCTACGCCGCTGAGTTTTGGCAGCGCGTAATGAACAATGTGCTTGTCATCCCAATTATAAATCTGAGCACATTCCTCGATCTTATGGATTCAAACATCTACCGATTGCTCTTTACAAAGAGGATCGAACTCCGGAATAACATTGTTAAGTACAGGAAACTTGTCACGTTCACCGCTACCTTTGACATCTTTCATGGCATTAATAAATTTATCGAAAAAAATATTTTGATTCTCTAGATACCTCTTATCAGATTGTGAACATCGCGCGTCAGTTTCCGAAGAAGATCTTGAAGTACTGCGACGGCGACGCCTACGCTTGGACGGCTTAGACTTATGGTGCCTTGACTTGGACCGCTTGGAACGTTTTCGCTTTTTGGTACCTTCATCAGAGTGACGCTCGCGAGACCGGCTGCGTCGTTCCTGCGGCTTGCTGCGGCGCTCTCGTGACCGGCTGCGTCGTGTTGTTGGCGGTGGCGTCTTACTGCATTCGCCGCTGGACGACCGTTCACGGGTCTCAGCTCGACCAAGAGCACGTGATCCGCTACGCTCTGGTGTCTTCAACCTTCGTTTCGGCATTTCGCTCGATGTGTCAAATTTCTCCGTGATAGTGGGCGGGATTGAATCGAGATAAGCTAAACCTCAACCCAATCCCACTTCTGAGATATTGTAGCACTCAATCGAAGTAGCACTCGTTGCAATGGTGTCGGGGCGTTTTTGAATAAAACGCAGTATATTCAAATAACTGTCAAAATTGTATTCGCACCAAACAAAACCTCTCCCTATCTTTTTTCCACTTGACAGCTGACTCTCTGCCTTTTTCCCAGATTACCACGCTTCCACAGATTATCTTCACGTGGTGACCTCCACAGATTATCTAATACTTCTGTCATCATTCAGACTACTGTCAGCTGTCAAGTCAAAATAGTTCGATTGTAAACAAACTTTTAGCAACTAGTCTAAACACAAATTATTAAGCCTTAATTACAATCTTAGATGATTTCTGTACAGTGCTATAGGTATTGAATCAGTGGTGTGGCGGATAAGGCTACCGTTTGTTAACACGGTCTTGAAGGGGAGTGATGTGGCGAGCACATGTCAACTCTGTACGCGCACTATAAACTCCAACATTCCTGCATCGCGCAAGCAAAATGTTTCACATGACATACCATAAATATAACGTCCGACGAACATTAGTCGGACCGGCCGTCCCCAGGCATACGATCTGCCTGGCGGGAAATTTCCCTTTATAGTGGAAGAGCACGATCACCCGCTCTTCCCTATAAGACAATTATTTATTGATTAAGGAATGATTCACCTTAAGTAATATGGTATAATAAATGATAATTGCATAGCTGTAGGAGGACGTTCTACAGTTATGCGATTTCGTGTAGGTATTTTTCTATCACTATCATAATAACTGAAGAAAACCTGTCTGTCAGCGCCTTTTCAACGCAATAACAAAACTAGGTACCATTGTTCAAAAGTTCACCTCTGACCTTCTAAATTCTATAAATATTCTCACTCCAGTCAATATTAATGAGCCTGAAATAGTAATCCTATTGCATTTCCTAACATAACTTGAGTACCAACGTGCCTGAATTCAGTACCTGAAGCAAAAAAGTTTTGCTTTACAATAATTTTATTGACTTTTTGGTTTGGTGACTTATGTTTTTTGTAAAATAAAAAAACCTGATATTTTTACCTAACCATCAGAGAAATTATTTTTGATTGGTAAGTAATAGTAATAAAAAAAAATTTAAGCATCTAAAGTAGGTACATAATTTTCTTTTTCCTTTTATTTCATGAATTTTGATTGTAATGTATTTCTCATTTCTTGTAATAGAATCAAGATGCCACCAAATAGTGCCAACTCGGAACCTCTATTACACGACGAGGTCAAAGAAGAACAATTAGAAAAATTAGTTGCACCACAGGCCGGTCCCAGGAAGTTCCAAATAGTCTACCCGAATCTCATTACGTTTGGATATGGTCACATCTCCCTACTCTACGGGGCCTATTTGATGTTTACCTTTGCAAAGTGGCAGACGATTGTTTTTGGTAAGTTTGACTCAGAGATCAGGGGCGCTGATACGCATCTCCACTATATGCACTGATCCATTTTAATCTAATCCAAACTGTCAAATACATACAAATAGTATGTATGTATGTATGAGAAACGTATATATCGATAACCCAATATAGTGGAAGGTTGCGGAATAGGAGGGCAAATAATGCCACTATTGTCGCCAGTGAAGTAATTTATTCATAATTTTACTCTTAATTATATTTATCTCGAATTGCGAAAACGCCATCAGAAAGTTGAATGCTGAAAAGTAAAATCAAACGAATATGCCTAATTTTCAGCTCACGTTATGATAATACTGTCCGGATTCGGCATAACAGCAGGCGCTCACAGACTATGGGCACACAGAACTTACAAGGCGAAAATGCCGCTCCAGATTCTTCTGATGTTGCTAAATACTTTGGCATTTCAAAATACGGCTATGGACTGGGTGCGGGACCATAGATTGCATCACAAGTACAGCGACACCGATGCGGACCCGCACAATGCGACTCGCGGGTTCTTCTACTCGCACGTGGGCTGGCTACTTGTGCGCAAGCATAAAGAAGTCAAACGAAGGGGAAAGCTCATCGACCTGTCCGATATCGAGAACAACCCCGTTCTTTCCTTCCAAAAAAAGTAAGATTCATAATTTTTTTCCGTAAATTATTCAGTTCAGGAAACCAGAAAAAAATCAGTCGTAATGAGAAAATGCAGCTCGCTAATGAAAAAATTGTTTTGTCTCAAGTGAGTGTTAGCACTCGGAAGGAACTTCCTACATGCTCTAATTCGCCTTCAAATCAAGTTTCATCTTTTGTTTCAGGTACGCCATACCCTTGGTATCTCTAGTAACATTTGTCATGCCAACTGTCATACCGATGTACTTCTGGGGTGAGACTCTTACCAACGCGTGGCATGTGGCCACGTTATATCGCTACGTGTTTGTTCTGAACGTGACATTCTTAGTAAACAGTGCTGCCCACTACTGGGGTTACAAACCCTACGAGAAAAGCATCTTGCCATCTCAGAATCATTTTGTATCACTTTTTGCGTTGGGTGAAGGGTTTCACAACTACCACCATGTTTTCCCATGGGACTATCGTACAGCAGAACTTGGAAACAATACTTTGAACCCTACAACTAAGTTCATTGACTTCTTTGCCTGGATCGGATGGGCGTACGACTTAAAAGCTGTTCCTGATGACATGATCAATAATCGAAAATCTAGGACTGGTGATGGATCATCTCTGTGGGGATGGGGCGACAAGGATCAACCAAAAGAAGAAATGAATGCAGCTATAATAAAATATCCAGATGAAAATGACAAGGACAAGTAAGTAACTTTGAGTTATGACTTAAGTAATCGATTTATATTACTATTAAAGAGATAAATTCATAACAATTTGAAATCATTTTTATTTTATCTGTTAGAAACGAAATATGAAACAAGGATAAGACAAAAGCAAATAACAATGAGAACGAAAATGTTTCATATTCAGTACGGCAACATTCCGTTAACTTCTAAACGGGGAACCGATGAGAAAACTCCCCACAGTTGTCTGACGTCACAACACACAGTACGCCCTTTTGATATATCATCGAACGAACTTATATACCAATCTGGACTAGTTTTCCTAGTAGTAGGCTTTGGCCGAGGACACAAGTTGTCACAAACTACGCGTACATACTCATCAAATGGATTATTACTAACTACGAAGGCAATGCAAAAATGGTCGGTAGTGCAGACCACTTTCCATAGGAACTCTGGAACAGGGACTTGGTAATTCCTTTCAAGGTACATAGGATGTCCGGATCCATTGATTCTGAGAGCTCCTTCGGATCCTGTAACAACTGTGAGATCTTCTAGTAGTTCTTTCGCTTTATTCCTTACGGCGTTTTCAATACGAAGCCAGTTTCCAGCGTTAATCGATTGCCATTGTGGGACAATGTTTGCGTAGAAATATGTAGCTATTTCCCAGGAATGAAAATGAAAGTCTGCGTCCGGTGCTAAATGGCCTCTCGATAAAAACGTGAGGTTCAGATACATCTCTGCCTTTTCTTTACCTAAAACCACTGTCAGGACCTCTTTTTGATGTTCTTTTGTAAATATGTTGTTCCAGGATATGTTGGTCGGTAAAGCATTGGTCTTGAATGATGGTCTATTTGCTTTACCCGTGTACGTGCCTGAAATTGATAAATAGTATTTGTAAGTTGTGTTGTAGACTAAGAAGAAATACGGAACATATGAAATCATTATTACCTTTCAAACTTTGTCCATGTATGACATGTTCAGAGTAAATTGGTGTATTACGTCTATGATCGTATAAAATCACGTAAAGTTCCATCCAGCCCATATCTGTGTAGTACCTTTATAAAAAATGGAAAAGTTCATGTTTAGATTTCTTTGCTTTTCAGCTTTGGTATATAGGTATGTTCGGTATGATTATGATAATTAGAAGCCACATTTATTCCGACAATATATTCTAATTTACGTGGCAGAAAACCTAGGTTTGAGGCTGCTTCTTCAGTTGCTTCTATGGCTAATGCGGATTACCGCATTAAGCAACTCTTTCTCTGTTTGATAGAACACCTACTGTCTGAAAACTATTGCCTGAAGACTCTGAACCGCGATTTACTTAGGCCGGTATGTAGTATAAAAGGATGTATTTTGCTAAGTTTTCAACCGATATCAAAGTTCCACGCTGGTTAAAAAGAGGTGTGAAATACGTAAATTTATTATGACAAAGCGCCTCACACTTTTTGGTAAAGGTTTATTATAGATTACTTATTTTTTGCGCCTTCATTACTGACGAAAGCGTTTGTTTTCCAGTTTTTTAAACTTAGTATAGGTAATTTATATTCTTTTTGTTTGCAATAAACCATGCTCAGCTGGGAGAGCGCTGGCACGGTGAGCCAGAGGTCGCAGGTTCAAGTCCCGGCATGGGTGGAATTTTTAGCCTCTAAATAGGTTTTTAGTATAATTTGCTTTTGCATTTGAGGACAATCTTATAATTATTACTATTTACAGATGTGTGTAGGTAATTAAAATTAAACGTAATATTTATATAGATATCTACAATAAGTTCAAGATATGACAAATTGTGTCTGGACCGCTGCGTTGGGGACAGTTCTCAAGATGATGGCATCATTCCCGCTCTGAATGGCCAGGTTGACGCGCTAACAGCTATCAGTTCTTGGGTCGTCTGACGAGTCGATGAGGCGCGTCGATAATTCTTTATGAAGTTTACGTGCCTCAGGCCCCCACGGACCCATGGTAATGACCCCAAAAGGCGCAAATAATTAACTGTCCCCAAGGACGCCGTCTGGGGCCTTCTGCGTTGTGGGGCGTCCTGTTGGTGTGCTTGACGTGGGAAGACACCAGCGTATCGATGCAGGTTTCGTCGCACCCCAGCAGCCTCCCGTTCGGTCACGGCACCAGTGAGATACCGTCGGGACTCTTTCCATCGTCTCATTAGACTCAAAGATGGCCGGTATGTCGACGCTGGAAAGAGCCCTGCGGATTATGTCATTCAGGGATGCATGAAGCGACAGTCGGCCCACGCCGCGTTGACAGGTTAGGCCATAGCGTCCCAACTTGTCAACGTGGTCAAAAAAGTATAATTTATTTAGATATGTAGTAGACATCATCAACCTTAACATTTTCACATTTACATTTTTGTTAGAAATACGCCTTTATGGTAACTGATTGGAGTGTATGTAGTTTGATGTGTGTCGACTCGCTGTTTATTGAGGTGCTCACCCAACGCTTAGAAAACTGGTCGTAGGTGAATGGTTGCTTATATTTGTGGCAAATATATCTGCAACTACATTTTTGTCACAAGACAGTTGTTTGATGTTTTTAATTTCTCCATCAACTTTTACGTCTGTCCCTGATTCACAAGCAAGGCTAATCTTCGATTTTCCTGAAATAGGATTAGGTATTAAATTGCGACCTTTTAACTTTCCACAGAATGCACTCTGACGCTCTGACTTTGCCGTATCCTATCTTGTATTTATGTAACTTGTTTTTCCTTTGTATTTATGTGACTTGTTATGCCTTTTCTTTCTTATGATGTTTTAATTTGTCCCAATAAAAGTCTTTTCACACCTCCTGCTCGACAATGCCTTATTACGTACCGTCAAATATCATCGTAAAGCATGGCCTTGTCTCTCGAGGGCAATAATAATGAAGAATTTCCCTAGGGAATAAAGTGATTTGAATTTAGAATGTCAAAATTCGCATGAAAACTATGGAGAAGCCCCGCATTGCAATTCGAAATTCGAATTGTTGTTCGAAACTCACCTCTTTTTTTTCTTTTTTTTCTGAAATACTGTGTCCTGTGACCGCGCGAAACACCAACAAAAAAAAGAAAAAAAGGCGCGAATTGCAAATACGAATTTAAAAGTTATATTCAATTTAAGTTGCTAAGCCGTAAAAGAGTGTGGACTTTATATTTAATTTCAGGTTTTAATACATATTTTCAACTTATGCAGCCCTGTCTTTTTATTGTCTCCCAGATGGTGTGAAAAGTAGAGTATTCACCTCTGGAATAAAACATGTCTTAGTCTCGGGCGGTATGAACCCCTCGCTTCACTCAGGACTCTACATAACTCCCTCGCTTCGCTCAGGAGTTAAAATTTAACTCCCTCGCTGCGCTCGCGAGTTAACTCGGAGTCCTTCGCTCCGCTCAGGGTTCAATATGCCGCCCATGACATAATACATGGTTTTATTCCCTTAGTACATAATCTACTATTCTTTCTTTCTTTTTAAATGTTTATTTTAAATGGTATTTGTTACCATATCGTATGTTATTATCTTATCATAATTCTTTTAACCTTACGACATAATAGAATCTTAAGAGGAAATAAATATATATGTTTTAGTTACCAAAATGATCAAAAGCTAAAAATGTATTGTGATTACGAAAGGTTTTAGTTTCAAAACTTTTCTTATGGAGAAAACTTTGAAATAGCGAAATATTCTTACGATGTCGAAGATTTCGACATAGTAAAAGTTGTACATATTGACGAGTAGAACCACCCATTTTTGGATGTATATGGAGACTTTGTTACACTCTGTACTTAAACTCAAACTCTACATTTTTTATTGACTATAAAACAAAATGTTTACTTAATGAACGTCTAAGCTGTTAGTTTGACAAATAATAGATTATGTGGAGAAGAAGCTAACAAAGAAACTACACATTTATTCTTTTCAAAGCAGGTTTTTACTAATTAAAAGAGTTTTCAACTTAAAGTTACAGCACACTAGACACAAAGCGTCCTCGTCAACATTTTTTAAATACCAGATATCTTTGTCTTTCAAATACTTAATCCTTAATGTTATAATAGGCTTTTTTGCACAGAGTATGCGCACAGAGCGCTTATATACGGGCGACACGCACGTGTGCCAACTGCAGCCGTCGTCACTCTTCGACGGCTGGCGTCCACGCGTTGACGCGGCTGCAGTTGGCACACGTGATACCTGTGTATAAGCGCCCTAACAAATTTCTTAAACCGCGTCGGTGGTAACTCTAATCATATGTATATCTTGCCTGTTCCCGAAATATAGTTTTTAGCACCGGGGCATGTCGCTATGAGGACTTGTTTCCGTTTTAACTCTATATTCGTTGTGTTTGGGTAGAAGAGCTTGTAATTCCTTCCGACTTTCTTGACGAACAACGGGTCTTTGGCTGGGAGATCTTTATTGACGTTCCATACGCAGTCAGTAGCTGAAATAAATGTCTATTAATTCAGAGAAGGCCGGTTTCTGTATTGAGAGCTTTACTTTCTAAATATCCAAGTAACATTCCGTTTCATAATTTTTTAAGTATAGTACGCCAAAATTTAAGAAAATCCATAAAAAAAGTGAAGAAAAAAATTAAGGGTTCCATACCATTATCTAGGTATACAACTTTAGACAAAGATCGAGACAAGATAGATTAGGTACATTGAGAATAGCGCAATCTATATAAACCAACAAGAAGCGTTTAACATTAACTTTTAACAACATGACATTGGCGATGTGAAGGTTATTTATTTTTATTAGGCCTTACGTAGGCCGCATTATTTATATATATAATCAACCTGCGCGGTATATTATTTTCTTCAAGCATTACTGTTCAGCCGTTAACATCTCTAGCATCTTAACTCTTAAGATTCAGGTGTTAAAAAGTTAAGATTAGGTTACTTTTTTAGTTATTTCCATAGTGTTATGTCTTACAATATACTACTATTCGGCCGGGCAGCATACTACTTGCATCTGGCAGAAGAGAACGGTAGGATTTATTTACAAGCTAGCTGGTAGGGATTCTGTGAGGGACTTCTTTAAGGAAACTTATTAGTTTCCGTAAGATATTTCTTAATAGTTGCCAGTCAATACATTTATGAAAATATACCTAATAACAATAATAAAATAAGTTTATTGCCATTCACAATCTAGCTTAAAGTAAATAGTTAAACACTTTATTTGTTACATAGGTATAACTAGTTTAGTGAGGCAAAAGGGAACGACTCAGCTGGTGCTATTACACTTGTTAAAGTGTGTAGCGCTGGTTTTCAATCATTCCCTACTCCCAGAGCTATTGTGTGGGAGCGTCTGTAGTTAGGACACGTCTATACTTTAAATAAAATTATATTAAACTCTGATAAAAGAAACAAGGCAGTGATTGATTAAACAGCAATTAGTAAAACAATCAGTCTTGAGGTCAATTATATTGTGAGTGTGTGTGCGTGTATGCGTGTGTGAGTGTATGTGTGTGTGTGTGTGTGTGTGTGTGTGTGTGTGTGTGTGTGTGTGTTTATGTGTGTGTATGCGTGTGTGTGTGATGTGTGTGTGACTATATGATAAATAGGTAATGTAAGGTTTTATTATGCACTTCAAATATTAGTCAAATACTATGAACCCTATTCAAATATATAAACTCAAAAATATTGATTATTAGTTATGGAAAATAAAATAAAATCTACAGCCACAGTTCATTTCTTCAGTTTCTGCAGTCTTCTAGCTCTTCTAGAGCTCCTCTTAAACCAAGATGGCCTATCTTTAGAATAGCTACTCATAACTTAAGCCAAGATGGCCTATCTTTAGAATAGCTACTTATAACTTGAACCAAGATCATCATCATCATCAGCCATTTGACGCCCACTGCAGGACATAGGCCTCCCTCATGGTTTTCATAACCATGAGGGGTTTTGCCATAACGTTTGCCACGCTTGGAAGGCGGGTTGGCGATCGCAGTATGCTGTTGGAATCTCAGGAAGACGCTGCTGGCCGTTTCCTGGTAATTGATTTCCTTAGTCGCCTTCTACGACATCCACGGAAGGAAATGGAGTGACGCTATTCTTAATCCGGCGCCACACGGAACTCAAACCAAGATGGCCTATCTTTAGAATAGCTACTTATAACTTAAAAAAATCTTATGTTAACTTTGGTTGGGGGATATTTTAAAGTCACTTTCTCTTGTTTAAGTTCACAAAGCGCGATAAGACATTGAACCTTTATTTTATAGTGGAAACCGTCTGTTTTAGAGGAGTTTAGGTACTAATGTATTTTACTGTAGTGTAGTGTTTATTTTACATTTTTGTCACATTACTACGTACCATTATTTATGGAGCTTAATTATTTCCATAACCCAAGCGCCCGATTACCTGTGGAGGCTTCTTTTGGTTCTTTTGCTTTCTTGCTATAATTGCTGTAAATGTCGTTCTACCCACTTCCAAAAAATTGGTAATTTTTGAGCTAAAACTTAGATATCTGGGGCCTAATTGCGCTCACCGAATCCTGTCGGAATCCTGACATTTGCGATATAAATTTGTGGATTTGGTAATTAGACGATTGGAACCGTTTAGGGTTTGGTACGCCAAATATACAGGAACAGATTGTTATTGTAAAATGAATAATATGTACTTTTCACTAGACTTGCTGTATTTATTTGGCAACAAATTTTCTTAACTTAACGATATCCGAAGGGGGGCGTTGGAAACCATAGTACAGGATCTACCTAGTTTGGTTTCTAACATGATAAATATATTATGTATACTTAACATCTTAGTCAACTTGTTAATTAGTCATAACTTTACATGTATACCAATGTTTGTTTCTCAATAAATATCTTTATCTTTATCTTATCTTTATCTACTTAAGATTATTTTGGAGCCATTATTTTTATATTGATTTCCATAATCTTTTAAATGGGGGACCCATTTAATAGTATATAATAGTATGCATACTAAGTGCGTGCTTGCCGAGAAGTTGGTCTGAGCGCACTACTTATAAAAGATAAGAATCGTTTCATTCCTCCCTTCTAGGTGCCTCTAGCATGCATGATGCCATGTTCCGCGCGCAAGAATAGATAAAGACTCGTGCAATCTCGCTCTCACCCGCTGCGTGAGCATGGAATTCTTTCTCTATTTCTCGCGCGTCATAGTGCCTCGCATTACCTACTAGGGCACGCTATACAAATTGAGGACAATCTAGCACGCAGCGCAGTGAATATATTTCTGTACTACTCCTACATACCTATCCTATTCTAATAAATTGTAGTAGGTAGTATTATTACTCGTAGGTACAAATACTGCACGATGCATAGTGAAGTCGTTATCAAACAAAAGAGATTCGTGTCGTATCGGTTTCGTATGAATGAATCAGAATATAAATTGTATCTTTTTGTGCAAATAATTAGCCTAATAAAGTCAATTAAAATAGCTAAACTCTAGATGTTTATTACCACATAAAAAAGAACCATATCCTATCCGAATCGATTGAAACCAGTGGCCCTGATGTAAGTTTATCCACCTACTTACTTGTTAATAATAAAGTGGATACTTGTACGAAGTCATCTAAATATATCGAGCAATATATCAAGATGTGATACTTACAAACACCAACGAAGCACAGCACTATCTTGAGCGTCAAGTAAATATAGAGTTTCATGATGAATAAGGACAAGTCTCCACTTGGAATTCAAATATCACATCCACGTGTGCACTGTGTGTCCTCTTATTGAAGAATGAGTGTCATATGGATGGTATCATAACATTAGTATAAAGGGGCGTCTGCGCTTAGCTCCTATTTGTAAATTGATATCCTAGAATAGGTTAACGACATCAATCAGCTTAATGATTTAGAAAACATTTATGGAATAACTAAACATAACTGTAGCAGGTAATTGCTTAGAATAGTTGCTTCAATATGTGAATCTGGGTTCGAATGTTTCAATGAATTTGTTTTGTAAGTTATACGTCCGTTTGTGAATTTCCAGTAATAATACCACACAGCTGTGAAGGAAAACATCGTGAAGACCTGATTTATCTGAAGTATCTACAGACAGACCTAAGAAGTCAGGAAGGGGAGAGCACCTAAGGAAATAGAGTTTTCCATACAAGTTGAGATAAAAATTAGTCATCAATGCTCAGACAATGTCATCACTAGGTCGTCGCATCTATTGTTCATAATTCAACCAATATAATATAGAAGAACCTGAGTAAAATAGATGCGACGACACTACCTGCGTAAAGACGCGCCTTTAACTAAAAAATATTACACAACACAATCCTTAAATTCGCGTATTTAGCGACGATTTATAATACTTTGCAGGTTTTGAAAAATCCGTGGTAGATAAAGTAAGGCGGTCTTCACTTGAGTTATTATGAACCTGGTTCATGTAAATCCTTTTGGCCTATCAGTGACTCAACCGCAAATAAGACGTCCAAAGATTAATTCCTAGCATACTGTAAGTTCGGCGGTGGTAGCCTAGTGGGTTGAACATTGGACTTGGAAGCGAGAGACCCAGGTTCGATTCCCAATGCAGGCATGTACCTATGACTTTGTTTTCTAAGTTATGTATATTTGTAAAGTTATAGTAGCAATACCACTCACTAACCGTGAAGGAAAACATCGTGAGCAAACTTGAGTGTCTGAGTTATTTACATACATCAGCGCTTACAATCGCCAATCCACGGTGGGCACGCGTGGTGATTAAGCCTATGCACTCTTTCTGATAGAAGGCCTGTGCCCTACAGTGGGACGTACATTTATAGGCTGCTTATAAATACCGTAATTAATGAATTACAAGGGAGAGTTTTTCTCCTCAGACCCTAAACACAAGAGTCTTTAACCTGTGTAGCCTGCCAATTATTGCCTTTGGGGTTGAAATGTGGACACTAACGGCAGGACTAGTGCACCGATTCAAAGTCGCTCAGCTTGCTATGGAACGAGCTATGCTCAGTGTATCTTTTATGGATCACATCAGAAATGAGACAATTTGCCAAAGGACCAAGGTGTGACTTAGCCTATATGATTAGCAAGCTGAAGTGCCATTGAGCTGGTCTTATATGCTGAAGAACCGGCGATCGATGGGGTGCAAAGTTTCTCGAGTAGGGTCCACGGACTGGCGAACGCAGCCACCCACCAGCTCGCTGTTCCGACGATCTGTGGCAGATTGCTGGCAGCTGCTGAATGAGGGCGGCTGAGGACAGAAGAAAGTGGCGTGCCTTGGGGGAGGCCTATGTATAACAATGGGTGACTGCGTGCCGATTAATTGCATGTAGATTAAGAAAATATCCTCCATAGTACAGGTGGTATGCGGTCCGTGATTTTCTCTTCTAGTAAATTGATCATCTGTCTGCTGTCTATAATGCTGTCAGCTCACAAGTCAGTAAACGTCATATATTCTCTTTGAACGTCATCTTTTTCTGTTTATTTGGCTGTGTTATGAGGCAATAACCAGGAATTGAAGATTTCTGAGGATCGTGATTTATTCCAAACACTCCTGTTGTGTTTGTAATCCGTAAAAGTGATTACGGTCGGCGGTTTCACCTTTTTACTAATATTTGCCTATGGTGTCGTAACGCACACAAACAGTTGTGAAAACGATGAAACCGCTTGGAATAACACCGTCGAGGACTTGGAGAAGGTACGTGTCTCGAGTCTCGAGGACTGAGTGCCTCGTTGATCTAGCGGTTAACATGCTTGACTTCCAAAACAGAGATAGTGGCTTTTATTTTATGCAAATGGCCTCTATCTGGATTTACATGTTTGGGTGTATGTGATTGTGTTGTGTAGAAGTTATTATTATTAGGGGTAAGTAGTACGAGTTGATCCCTTGAGGTAAGATGATCCTTTGCGATTGTGCTGAAACCACTAACGTCATCTACCTAGTTGATTTCACTGGTAAAAAATAGCTCAGGACACCCCCCCGCCTCAGTCAAATCGTAATGGCGGCGTGAGCGATACATCGATTTTGACGAGAAATAATAAAAATTGTGTACGGCTGATCTAAGGTAGGCATGACTAGTTTATATGGTGTCGAC
The DNA here is from genome assembly GCA_947308005.1 of Yponomeuta malinellus. Classification (NCBI taxonomy): domain Eukaryota; kingdom Metazoa; phylum Arthropoda; class Insecta; order Lepidoptera; family Yponomeutidae; genus Yponomeuta; species Yponomeuta malinellus. The sequence continues at coordinate 7,311,577 of OX371008.1, read as the reverse complement.
TGTACCTGCAATCGTCAATTGGTTAACCATTCGATGAATTCGAGCCACTGCGTGTGAAATACCTGACTTTTTCATACTTTTGTATCTCTGGTAGGTACTTAACTGTACTACTCAGCATATTTTATACATATTTTCAATTTCACCAGATCCTCAAAGGTCCACCGGGAGTTTCACCTGTATCCGGTCAAAATGAAGACAAGTCACTACATCACAGAATAAATGTTAGTACCTAAATAAAAAAAATAAAAAATGAAAGTGTAGCGTATGTGTGGTGTACCCCTGGTTTCTCGTACAATAACAAGCTGGTAACAGCTGTAGTCGTTTTTTTGTATGCACTTTGGCAACTGACAGCTTTTAATAGTAGATTAACGATTGTTAGTGTACGAGAAACGGGGAGGTTTTAAACTTTTAACTAATTAATACTCAACATAATATCTTCTTTTCTTAGCAAACACACATAACAGAGCCTAGCGCTATTAAAAATGCCAAGGAATTAACGTTCAATGTGACGAATCAGTTGGACTCAAACGCCTCAAAAGTAAGTCATGCAAAATGAAAGGTGATTATTACTGAGACGAATTGATTCAGACGAGTTTTTATCCTTCAGGAACACAATGCAATGCCGCAAAAATCGTTATTTGCCGAAAAATCTGAAGAGCGCCTGAAACTAAGTCAGCGCAAGGCAAGTTCTGAATAATATTTGCGCACAGAATATTATATGGTCATAGGCGTTACAATGGTGTGCACCAAATCCTGAGCGATTCCAATCGTGTAACTGTCAAATTCCATACTAATTTGACTGTAACACGATTGGAATCCCTCAGGATAATTGTATCTTTTCTTTTGTCATTGCTGTTTCTGTAACATTTTTTCCGGTATACAATAAAGGATATTCTTATCTTATCTTAAGGTTTTCACAAACAATGAGATGGTTAGCAAATACAACTTCTACTGGAAAAAAGAAAATGAGATGACGAACCCAGCAGATGTGAGCTACGATTTTTGGCAAAATCAAGATGAGCTAATTACTTCTACAAAATCTGATGATGTTAACTATTCGTCACAAGAACAAATTAATAACGCCACCGAGAACCTTGTGAGCATAATTTTATATATAAAGTGTAACTAACTAACATTATGGATTGATAGAGCATAAAAAGAGACGAAAAGAGGAAAAAATTAAAGGATGATGGAAAGAGGTGTAGTGTCCAAAATTGAGAAAGGAATGTTTCTCTACCTCTATTTACTGTGGTCACTAACCCGCCTGCCCAGCGTGGTGATTATTATTATTTGTTTGGGAAACTTGCAGCTTACGTTATAAATGGACAGAGACTTAGATTATAGGTCAAAACTCCCCATGGTCAGTCAGTACATGTTTGTGGCAGACCTGGGGGAAGCCTAGTTACTCGAGTTTGCATAGAGATATAAGTACTCTCAACGCTAGCATGGTGACTGAGATGTCAAAATAATAGCCCGCAGGATGACGGCATTATCTATATGATCTTCTCTACATTTGATACAAAATTAAATACAGGTGTGTCTGAGAGTATATCTGCCGCCCATGGAGGTGCCAACAAGCCTCGAGAATTAAACAACTAAAATAGACTGACCCGATAAAAACTGAATTTGCACTGATATTTACTAGTTTATTTTCCCATTTTACAATTTTCCGACGTTTCGGTACTTTTGCAAGTGCCGTGGTCTCGGTACACTGAGGTGACAGGCGTCTTTTTGAAAGCATTAACTGTTAGTTTACTACCATCAGCAAGGTCGAATCTGCGACAAGCGCCATCTGGCTGCGGAACTTCAGCATATCAAACGAGTACTTTGTGCAAACAAGCTGCAAGTCCATGTACCAGCATTTCTGCTCTTTGTGAGAGGAGTGACTGACAAAATTGGGAGTATTTTGAAACGCGCTTCAATCAAAACCATCTATCCACAAGCCGCTAAGAAAGATACACCAATTCTCAATTTCAATGAAGACCCTGGTTGAAACATACCTAGCTACAGTATGGGAACCAGTCCTAGTGCTTGAGACCCCCTTGCTAGAAGTATTACTGTAGATTTAATTTTAATTTCAATAACTAATAATAATCAATATTTTTGAGTTTATATAAAATGATTGTTTTGTAGATTGAATGTTTATTTAAATAACTAATAATTCATATTTTTGAGTTTATGTAAAATAATAATAGTTAATGTAAATATTTGTTGTGCTAATTTAAATTTAAAAGTTTACCTAAATATTTTTGGAACGTATCTTAATATATTTTTGTATTTTTTGCTGAGGGTAGTAAACTAACAGTTAATACTTTCAAAAAGACGCCCGTCACTTCAGTCTCCCGAGACCACGGCACTTGCAAAAGTACCGAAACGTCGGAAAATTGTAAAAAAGAAGAGTAAATATCCGTGCAAATTCAGTTTTTATTATATCGTGTTAACATTAGAAAATACGAGACTGACCTAAGTCGCATTGGTTTAATTTAACCTTTTGTTGTTTAACCCTTAGCCAGGTTGTGGGCACATAGTGACCACATAGCAATAATTTTTTTTTTAACGGGCTGATGCTATATATTGGCCACAATATGTCATGACAATATTGTCTATGAATGGGTTAATTAAAAAAAAAATTGGGGTATCCGAACAAGTTGTTTGACATTTCGATTGTCAAAATCAAATCTGCGTTTCAACTGCTACTTTTGCTGTTCTGTGTTGAATTTAAATGCAATTATGTCGAAAATAAACAAGGTATGTGCTATTTATTGTAACTTTTTGATAGTTTATATGTTTATTTATCCGTGTTTTTGTTCGCTTTATCGTTGTATTTGATTTTCTGTGAAATAATTGCTCTCAAAGTATGTGGTTCCCATACGCCATCTGCCTGTCAGAATAAATGTATGTGGTCTCCATGCGGCCACTGTCTTTCTAACTATCTAGCTAATTATTAAGGGTAAGATCTCACTCACGAGATACATTGCATGAACAACCGATGATTTAACCCATTGAAACCAAACAAAATTCCTTTTCATAACACGATTTTAAACCGCCTAACAGCACAGCTATAGGCCTCTGAAATGATCAAATACAGCGACCGGACCGACGGCATAACGTGCCCTCCGAAGCATGCAATCATTTTTCTTTTCAGACAATCAGGTGAATCAGCCTGCAATGTCCTGAAGTTATTATTAGGCTTATGCCAATGTCATATTATAATATGTTAATAGTATAACTACCTCAGTTTTGATTATCTACAACTATGTACCTCAATTTTTTATTATTCGCCTAAAAATAAAACTTTTTTTCTTTATTCTAGTGTAGTTTTATTAGATCAACGACTCATTTGATCTTCAGGATAATATTCTTCATTACCTTCATTCATATTTCATACTTCATAACGTGGTAGCGTTCACTTACTGTAATGTAGCCCTACCCTTAACTAATCTAAAAACTACTTGCCGGGCAGTGGTCACAAACAGACCACATTTTTTCTTTTTAACGGGCTGTGGTCATATAGAGACCACACGGTTTTTTTTCAAGAATAGGTGAAGATAAAAAAAAAACAAGAAATTAGTTTTTTCATAATCCTGTTATCTACCAAAATCAGTATTCAAAATAAAAAAAATCTCTGGGCCTGGCTAAGGGTTAAGTGCCTTAATATTTTTTTCCAGAATAATATGAACATAACCACCAGATATGTGACGGGATTTGATTATGCAAAACAATTCATTGCTAAGATCAATATCTCGACTACTTCGAAAACTCCGGAATTAAAATCATACAAAAATAAGAAGAATCTGTTTGCAGCGCAAGTGAGTAGATTTTTTTCAATAATACATGTGAAATCATGTTTGTGATGTCCTTGCCTGGTTACCATAGCATAGAGTAACCTAGTTTTGAACCAGGACAAATGCTTGTATTTTGAATAAAACAACTGAAAAACTGAACTGAAACTGAATTGAGTAGGTATGGAGAGATCGAGAGCTCGTGAAATACAATGAATTTAAATTTATTTTGGAAATAATGGCAATGTATTTATTTATGGCAACACATTTCTTCAGTTTATTGAAAACAAAAATGTCAAATAAAATTTCGAATTTTTGGATGGACCAACTTCACCAGTTAAGTTGGTTTATCCAAAAATGCAATTGAGGGTCATTTGAAGGAGGCCCTTAAAAATCAGAGAAAATGCATACAAATTATGAAACACGTTTTAATTGCGGTCTAATCTCTCATCTTCAATCCTAGGTTTTCGGTTGTCGGCAAAAAAAAATTGTATTAATATCTACCTTCCCAGGTAGGTAACGGAAAGTTTATGTAATGTAATGCATATTTACTTATGACTAGTATAAAGAGTATGCACTTCAGAATGTTTCAAGAATAATCTAAACCTCTTTTTTATGTATAAACACGCTCGCACGCAGTGGGTCAGGTCGGTCTCTTCCGACAAAATAAAAATGTGTGAATCCGGATAAGCTTGACTCATCAGTTGAGTTGAAGTGAATTAGTTGATACATAAGTTTGATGTACTTATATTTTTTCTACAGTTAAAAAAGATGCCCCAAAAAAGTATCTTCGGCGGGTTCGAAATGCGTCTTGGGGACATGCCACACCACGTTCGTATTAAAAAACATATTTTATTTTTTATATTTTGGTAGGTACTATCTTCATCTCTCACGGTCCCTTGCCATCCATGTCCACGGACCTTCCACCGACTCAACGATATCGTCCGACTATCGGGTAGCTGGTCTGCCCTCTAACTGTTGTCCGTTTTCAGCCGCGTTTAGGGTAAAAGGCTCAGTAGTAGGCAGCGGTGAGCTGATGATAGTGATGATGATGAATATCTTCACCTTGGTCCAGAGGGGACGCCCTCCCAATCTTTCTTTCAGGGTGACAGGGGATGGCCAGCGACCGCGAGGAGGTGAAGGGAAAAATATACGGGGTCACCACTAAAATTCGCAATTCCAGAGAAAGCCTAATTAGAGTTTGAGTTATACATCAGTCCAATTGTACTAAGTATTACATTTTGTACTATGTATTAAATTTTTTCAGATATGTATTTTTTGAAATATTAGGCATTACACAATTTTATCACTTTACGCGCTATACCAATATCGCAGTCGTTAAATGAAGAATGTCCATTCTATGCCAATAAATGGTAGCCCTAGAAGATAAGAATTGCCTACGGTTCGGTTTGGTGAAAACGGCTATAAAATGGAGAATAAAATTTTTGGGACTTAAATTTTGTGTTCCAATTATACCGGAGGAAGTTCGCGAAATCTTGCAAAGGCATAGATAGACAAACAGCTAAAGATTAATCACAATTCGATATAATTAATTACATTTGTTTGTTAAAAGTTACTCGACAGCACATCAACTTTTACCTACATCCAAACTCCGGGGCAATTGCACAGATAGAGAAGTCATATTCAAATCACAAAAGAGTTGTGTAAGAGCCATGTGTGGCCTAAAATCTAGAGATAGTTGAAGAGAAGAGTTCAAAAAGTTAAAAATTCTAACCGTTCCGTCGCTCTACATTTACGAAACAGCAGTCTTTGTCAAAACTAACCCTAATTTAATTACAACAGCTGGCAGTCTTCATAGCCTGAATCTACGTAATAGAGACAGACTGACCACACTGCAAAGCAGGACGGCACTCATTGAAAAAAGCCACCTCTGCATGGCGCCGAAAATTTATAATAAAATTCCCAACAGTATCAAATGCCTTCCGCTTAAACCCTTTAAAAGGGAACTAGGAAAGCTCCTAATTGCCAAATGTTTTTATAAAATGGACGACTTCTTCAATGAAAATCTCTAAACTACATTTATGTTATTTCTTGTGATTGCAGACATTGTGTTAATTTTATTATTCTATTTCTGACTCCTAATTATTTGATTTTTGACATTATTTGAAATACTATTTGAGCTTTGACATCTTAAAAAAGTGTATTAAACTGGCTGTATGTAACGCTTCTGCATGGTAGTTTTAAAAATATTTTTGTACACCCAATGGGTATAACATAGAGGCACTTAGAATAAATATAACACCTGTACGACCATTACCTATGTTAAACAAAATAAATTGATTTGATTTGATTTGATACGGTACCAGAAAATTTGCAAAAAAAAGTAAAAATTAATGTGCTGTCAACTGTGTAAAGCAAGCCGATTTTGCCATTGATCGATGAACCACGTAGGACGAACAGGAGCTGATTTGTCCACAGGTATATTTGTACAAAATGGTGACAAAATTCCGGGCTTTCTGCGGAGGCAGTATCATAACTCGAATGAGAGTCCTCACGTCGGCCAACTGTTTGCTCACCAACAAAAAGAAGTGACGTATTTCAGAATTACATTTTTGTGTTCTATAGACGTAAGCTTAAGTCCTTAACGACCTACTGAGCTCTATCCTGCCGGAATTATGATGTTCGCGATAGCAATTAGTATTGAATTTGACGGTTAGACGATTGGAGTCGTTCAGGATTTGGTGCGCCTAATATGGATGCTGTACGTCTGACGCATCCTGAGAAACAATCTGCGAGCTTGTGACCGCATTAAATATAAATATCTTAGCACTGATTGTCAAATCATTTCACTACGCTAAACATCTAAACGCTAAACCTCTAAAATACGCTCAACATCTAAAATAGGCACTTTTAACGCTAAGATTAAAACTGTCTATTTTAGACGTTCGGTTCTCGATTCTTCTCTAAAAAGAATTGCGGACAAGGAGTCAGTTCTCACTTCATCTATATCCAAAATTGTTTAATGCTTTGGTTGTCTTCGACTCTTATAAAAAGTATCAGCTCTTTCAAAACTATTGCATAGTACCTACTTATTCTTTTTTAAAGAAGCACTTATCCGAAAGCATTGTAAAGAGCTGATTACCAACCTTGATGATGGAGAAGCACTTTAAGAAGGAGAAGTACCTACCTGTCCTAATTTTTCAGATAAAAAAATAAAGGAAAATTTGCAAAAAGTTACTATTTGGATCTCATTGGAGAGGTCATTTTAAAATATTATTAATAACAATGATAATGATTTTATGTACAACTTAAACTTTTCATAATTTGTCCAAAGGTATTTCTAGTTACAAAATGCCGCATTCAAATTGTATCAATATTTTAGTTATCTCGTAAAATAATGTTTAATGTTTCTACACTTTTATTAGAAAACGTTTAGAAAACAATAGAAAAACTAAACTTAGCCGGTTTTTCTATCATAAGAGTAACTTGATGTTTTTTTTTATTGAGAGTTCCATGTCCTTTCCGTGGTATAATAAAATTTTACTGCAATCAAATTTTGATGCATGTTGTTTCGCATTATTACAGCCCCTATATTCGAAATGGTTTCAGCATAAGGCCGGGTTTGAAGGCCGGCCTTAGTTCGGTACACGTGGTGGCAGGCATTCTGGACACGGTGGTGGACATACCCAACTCCACTCAGCAGCAGTGGCGCCGCGTCAATAAGCTCTACTCTCAGGAGTACTACAGACATCCACAATATAATCTGGCGATAATCGTAAGTCGCATTAGGACCGCGACCGCGACTGCTTTGCTTTTGCGATTGCAAGTTAAACTTTGTTACTGCAACTGCATTTATGCAAATCCGAATCTGAACCCAAATAATCCCAGTGAATCCCATGCAACTTCGAATTCACATTCACACGCAACGCAGTTGCAGTCACATTCGCATTCACAATCAAAACCCAAGTCACAATCGCATTCGAGATCGGATGTTTATTCAGTGAAGCTTGTTTATCAAGCCTAGCATGGAACTCGTGTTAAAATCATTGATATATGGATATAAGTTGATTAATGATGATGGCCATGATGTCACTGGTCTTCTTTCAGATGGTGAACAAACGCTGGGACTATAACGAATTTGTGAACCAGATCGCCTTTGCTTCTCAGGACAACGATTATAATGGCGTGTGTCAAGGTGTCGCAGTAAAAACTACAAAGGTTTAAACCACCCCCTTAGCTTCAACCAAAATTGACCATTCTCATCCAGCCGCTACCAGCAAACTACCTGAAGCCATCGGCCCAGCGTGCTGGAGAGTGCCCTACGTTTCCCAGGTCGTGGTCTCCTTTCAAGGATCTTTGTACCTCATCGATCATCAAAAATAGTAATGAAATAATAATAATGACAGATAATTCTTTATAAACATACGACAGCTGCTCATCTCAAATAGTTTCAAGCTGTAAATGAATACTTAGAAAATTCAATAATACGAGTATGCACCAGAGTAAAAAAGAAGAAAAAAGATATTACCCCAGTTTTGAGATAAAATGTTTAGATTTAACAATTAACATCTATCATTTAACAGTTCCTAGATGTTTCTAGACATTGAATATAATTTTGGTGCAAGATTCTCTAAGAATTTATGTTCTTCTTCTTCTTCTTCTTCTCTTTACCTTCCTCAGGGAAGAGACCCGTGCGCCTCGGTGGGGACATAATGGGTTGATGATGATTCTCTAAGAATTTATGTATAAATAAGACTGTTGCTGTGCCCGATATGGTTCATAATACACATCATCTATTATTTAAGATTTAACCAAACTATTTCCGCAATAAAGAACTATGAATGTCATTTCGCATAGAAGCAAATTTCCTGAAGACGCTGTTTTCCATTGCAGAGTTGGTCGATATACAAGCAGCTGTATCTGACGGAGCTGAAGATGATGACGAGACATGACTGCGAAGTCACCTTCCTGAGGAGCACCAGGCTCTTTTACTGTACGGAATACGATTACAATTTCGTTCTGTACTCGGTAAAGCAATGCTGATATAATAATACTAATAATACTTTCCACACAACACATTCACTTGTCCTGGTCCCAAACTAGGGTACCCTGGGCTATGGTAACCAGGCAAGGACTTCACAAACATGGAAATATACACAGACAGAGGCCATTTGTACAAATGTATGGCGGCCCACAGTGGGAATCGAATCCACGGCCTCCGGCATATTATTTGTATATTATTTGTTTCATTCATTTACTGAGAAATTTATTTGTTCATTTATTAATTCTCCTCACCATAATAAATTATAGCTGAACGAAGACCTTTTTACCGATCGTTGTGGCTGGTAAAATATTAATTTTGCTGACAATGTCATTTTCACTTTTTTATGACTGGTGTACGTGTAACGGAGCGCCTCTGCGCTCGTTACTGCATCCTCCGAAGGTTGATTGCAGGGCCTAGCCTACTGGGGAGGAATGCGTTTAGTTGTCACTGGCGGGATTTGGAGCAGTTGAAAGGAAACCCTCGGTTAAACACACAAACAATATAAAAGTTTACTAAATCGTGCCTCTTACAGGGTTGACGTGGGTGGCGGCGCTGATGCCTCCTGTTTGATCTGCCCAGGTGGTAAACTCGACTCGGAGGACGGGCTTACACCTGTGGCAGGGGGTTAACTGCCCAAGGTCCGGATACTACCCGAGAATCTGAACTCGCTGCCTATGGCTAACCGAGCCGTCCCAGTCACGTAGTCGCCTACCCCGAGCGGAGCCCGCTTTGACTGGCTGCTTCGGGGTGTCGGTGTGGTTGGGAGAACTCGGGGGAGAAGCTCTTGTTCCGTGTTTCCTTACGGAGCACGGGATGGCAGTTGGCGCACATCGACAGGTCTTCTAGAGGGCGGGAGCAGTCCCGGGCAGCGTATTCCTCGCAGGCTAGCCGCCTGTGGCATTGTTGCGACCAGTGCCGGAACTGCTGGTACCGGTGATACTGCGCGGGTCCCTTGGAGCCCGCTTTGACTAGCTGGTGTCGGCGCTTATATAGTGATCGGTCGGCTCCCCCTCTTCAGATTTTGCACACGACATGCTGCTCTGTTACGTGACGTCATGGACACCTCCGCTCGCTCGCGCTCAGTTGCTACGCTGTGATTGTTGCAGCGTTGCATTCTCGCCCCGCGTCCGAAGATTTTTACCTGTAAGGATCTCAGATGTAAACATGCCACTTGTAACATTAACCGTCTTACTGACTGACTGACTGGTTGTGAAACGAATTTTCTGACTGAACTGGATTTAACATGACTGGTCAGCTGTGTTTCACTGGATTATGCTGTTTTGTTTTACTGTGGTACTGCTGATTACATACAGGCTGAACTGTCTGGCTGACTGAACTGATTTTGACAAAGCTACTGAGAGTCTGTTTGGCTGATTCAAACTTTTGTGATATGTGATTTGCTGCTTACATGCTGTCTGAATATTATAAATATAAACTGTCTGGCTGACTCAACAGATTTTGAGAAACTGATAGAATTAAAAAAAGAAAAACAAAACAAAAGACCGATACAGTTTAGTTACATTTTTTTATGGCAGTGGTGAAGTACGCCGTTTCCTCAGCGATGACTGCTGCTTCTGCCTTGTCTGGTCCTGTTCTTGCGGCGGGGCAGTGGGCGGCGCCAGCGTGGCCTGCCGGCTGCGGCTGCTCTGGTGGGATGCTGGCGGGTGGGCTGCTAGCGGGCGGGGCGGCTTCTGTTTGTTGGGGTAGTTTTGAACTTGTCTGATGAAAACGGTTAGGTATATTGAGAAGGTTTCTTTGGTTTTTCCCTAATGCTTGTTTGATCGGAACTCTTAGACCTTTCCACATTTGCTGCTACTTAGCTGGACATATCACCGACGCTGTTACTGTCTCAGTGCTAATTTTCTGTCTGTATACAGTTGTTTTCCCCTTTTACGTCGTCGGACGTATCTTAATGACATTTAATGTCGACGGTTTTTCGGTTTTTTACCTCCTCTGCTTTCAATGTAGTTCTTGATGTTTATGTTTGTGGCCAGTCTATTTTGTAGCATAACTGTTCACGAAGGTCCATTCCTAGAATGTTCTCTGCGGACTTCTGTAAGATGTCGAACTGATGTTTGACTGTCATATCTCTGATTACTAACTCGATCCCTACGGCTTCTCTTATATTTCTTTCATTTTCATCAAATTGTAGGCTATCATCTGTTGGGTGTTATAATCTATATTATCTTGACAGTTTTCTATGATTCTTTTACTTACGTTAGGAGCCTGTTGAACCGGTATCTATCAAAAACTTTACTGTCTGTAAATATAGTAAAAGTAAATAATAATTTTATATAGTTTCTTAATAGAAAAACATTTCAATTTAGAGTAAACAAGAATATTCTATAATGTAAACTACGGCGCCTTCCCGAGCGAACTACTTAACGAGCCCTATCTGGTGCACCCTGGGCAATAATTGTTATTATCGTTATTATTTATTATTACTTCTTGATAATATTAAACTACTAGTATATGATACTACTAGCAAGCGGACAAGGCACGTCCCTGGGTTGCTGTGACATAAATAAGTGTATAGCAAACAGGTGCTTATAGTATTTTGTTCCATAAAGCTCCATACATTTTTTGTCACAGCACTCCTCAGTTTAAAACTCAGTTTACTCTGTGGTAAAAGGAAAGACGAAACCCCAGATTATTTAAACTGCCCCCGTGGAGTGCTTTAGTAACCGAGTTTAAAAAGAAAGACCGTGAGTCGTGAGGCGTGCGTGAGGTCGACACATTTAATACACGTAGACAAGTTCTAATAGAATGGTTTCCATGGTGAATCACTCTGGAAAATATTTAAAAATATGTCCATTCACTATATTTTGATGTCCTAAGTCGTAGCTTGGGTATTAACTTGTCCTCAGGTAATACCCGGTGGCGGTCTCATTTGTCAGTTGACAGGTGACCCGCTCGAGGTGGACCCAGACGTTGGTATCCTGGTGGGAGTCACTGTGCAGAACCAGTACCGCATGCCCACGCTTCACCAGAGGGTTGGGATGTTCCACCAATGGGTTGTAAACAGGGGGCATGTCACTCCAACGTGGACTGTTGTTTGGGCTTTATGCTTGTTACTTGTTTAACAGTTGTTTGTGTGCGTAGGTGGGTTTTTGTTTATATTTTTCTTAGGTTATTTTTTTTCATATTTTGGCTTGTAAATTTGTGCACCATAATAATAATAATAAAAAACCGTCGTTTTCTCTCGTTGTCGCCCTGACCTCCGGCCGTTTGGGCTCCTCAGCCGGAGGGTGTCCGTCTGGCCATTTTGGTCAGACAAGACTATTATCTTTTGTATCCCCCCATAATAATAATAATAAAAAGAAAGACAGGTGGAATCAGACTGAACTTCAAGCCCTGGATAGGAAAGTCCACACAACTATGACTCTCCATATAATGCATCACCCGAAATCGTCAGTGATGAGGTTGTACTTGCCGCGAAAGCATGGTGGTCGTGGGCTATTGAGTGCCCAGACCATGCACAATCGCTAGGTAAGCAACCTCCGAAACTATTTCCTGACAATGACGGACAGTCCGATGCATAGAGATGTCATAAGATGTGATAAAGGACTTACCCCTCTGGCCTTAGCCAACGAGCAATGGCAAGACCCGGGTGGTACTGAGTATCTCTGGGCGGGAGGACATACGGAAGGAGAAGGAGCTGCATGGGAGGTTCTTCAAGGCTCTACACGAGCCCCAAGTGGATACGAAGGCCTCCATATACTGGCTACGTTTCGGTGACCTATTCGGGGAAACCGAGGGTTTTGTCTGTGCAATACAAGATCAGGTTATCAAGACCAACAACTATAGGAAATACATGCTGAAGGACGGCACTGCCGATATTTGCCGGGCGTGTCGCCATCCCGGTGAGTCACTTAGGCATGTTATTTCCGGTTGTTCGGCGCTTGCTAACATTGAGTATCTGCACAGACACAATCTTGTAGCCAGGATTCTCTATCAGGCGCTCGCTCTGAAATATGGCATCGTCGCACAGAGACTACCGTATTACAAGTATACACCGGAAGCCGTGCTCGAAAACGACCGTGCCAAGCTCTACTGGGACCGGCCCATTATCATGGACAGGACTATTCTCTCGAATAAGCCTGATATTGTGGTGGTGGACCGGGCGCAGAATAGGGCGTTTTTAGTCGACATCACTGTCCCATATGATGAAAACCTGGTGAAAGCCGAAACGGATAAAAAAACCAAGTGGACCTGGTCAGACGAGACTATTATCTTTTGTATCCCCCCATAATAATAATATTATACAAGCTTATGTTCGTCAGCAAACTGATGATGATGCTTGCCGTATGATGATGATGATGATGATGAAGTGCGCGGAGTAAAGAAGGTTTATATTCATAGTAAATCAAGGAAATAAGGTATTATCCAATGAAGGTCAGTGCAGAAAATTGAAAAAAACATATACCTAGGTATGGGCTCTCGAAAAGCATTTTTTCTACAAATGGATGAAAATGAGGGATTACTCCAAGAAATAAACGTACAAGCTTCTGCCTAGTCATGTCCTGCCTATTGGGGTGGCCCATCGCCTTTTTTGCACTTTTATTATCAAACTTTATTTCTTTCTAACCCGTGTAACCCGCACGTGAATAGAACGTAACCAGGCAAAGACCCCACAATCATGGAAAAACACCCCTGGCGATTTATACAAATAAAGTACGGCAGCCTCCAGCAAGAATCGAACCCACGACTCTATCTTACTGCTAGACAACGAGGCAGGCAAATCATATTCTTTATATTCTTTTTGTTGCACTAACCCGTGGTGAGGACAATATTAAAAACCTATTTAGAGCCTAAAAATTCCACCCATGCCGGGACTTGAACCCCCGACCGCTGGCTAACCGTGCCAGCGCTCTCCCAACTGAGCTAATGGGCAAGTGCAGGCATCAGTGAAATTTCGAGCCTATCCAAGTGCCGGAGGGTCTTTACAAACTTTCTCTGTAGTACGTACAGGCAGCGACATCTGGCCGAAGCAATTTACCTCACTTGCAGCTCCGAGTAACCCACTTTGCAGTTAGGTTTTTACATCGGAATGATGTCGCTGTACCTACATGATTATATTCTTTTTGTTGCACTAACCCGTGCTGAGGACAATTTTAAAAACCTATTTAGAGCCTAAAAATTCCACCCATGCCCGGACTTGAACCCCGACCGCTGGCTAACCGTGCCAGCGCTCTCCCACTGAGTTAATGGGCAAGTGCAGGCATCAGTGTAATTTCGAGCCTCTTTACAAAGTTTCTCTGTATTACGTACAGGCAGCGACATCTGGCAATCTGGAATTTTTAGCCTCTAAATATGTTTTTAAAATCATATTCTACTAAAAAAAACAAAGTAAGTCTAATGATTTACTTTACAAAAAACATAAATAAAGAACCATGAAAAATTTAAACGGCAGGAGACAAAATAAATCAACGAAAACTTTGCATCCATTCCTAGCAATATACCTAGAGTAGGATGAGACGCGAGTGAAGGAGCATCCACGTTGAGGAAGGTACGATGAGACTATGCCGACCAGGATACCAGATTCAGGATCTTCGTTAGGATTGCCAGTGCCTTTGCAGACCAGAGGTCCTCCGGAATCACCCTGCACATAGAACAATGAAGTTTGATTCAGAGGGACCGGGATTTCATGAATTACATACCTACATGAACTAACCGCTCCGGCCTCGTGCTCCTACTAAGTAGTCCTACTGGTAGGAGCACCAAGACACCTGTGTCCTGATGCTCCTATTGAACGTTAAAACAAAGAGGAATAAAGTAGTTTCAAGATTTAATTCCTTCTGCTCCTATCGCATTACATATGGTACAGTCAGTGACTGAAAAAATACCCCTCCGGCCTCGCCCCTTTAGAAAAAAATATCGAATTCCAGTCAACTAAATTATGTAATTTTCAAATAAAAAAGATACAGTTTTCAACTAAAACTTAAACGTGTTATTATAATAATTCCCGTCATACAATAAAAAACCAGTTTTCAACTAAAAACTAAACACTATTAGAGGAAATTGTTTATCTATGAATTTCCAAAAAATTACCCACAGTTATGTTGCCATGCAGTAGAGATAACTGAGTTTCACAAATTATATGGTCCTTTTCGGTTTGCTCCTTACGTCGCTTTTTCGGTGTATTGACTCTTTCTTCGGTTGCTTTGGAGAGAAAATTTATCAAGCGTAGAATGTTTACATTTTTACTGAGTGCTTTATTTAACGTTGTATTCCAACTCTCTGCTACATTATTAGTGCGATGCCTCTCTTGATGAATGCACCATTGTTTTCTAAAATCTCCCTTCATCTAAGTTTGACGCACATATTTCAAAAATTTAATGATCTTTGTATTTTCTGGGAATGATTGACTCATAGACACAATATACTCCCAGCCTTCTTGAATTAAAGATTCGGGCACAAGCGCTAGAGCGGAACACAACCCAACGAACCTGCGCTCAACTTTATTACTTATATTTAAACATTTTGCTTTTTTATACAAGGATTTTGTATAATGATAAAAGCAGCCTTTAATATTTGCTTCAGGAAACACTTCTTTTACCGCATTAATTATGGCTTTCTCGTAATCAGTGTGAATTTTTTTTGGCGCCCATGTCCTTATTTGCGATTTAATTATTTCGAAAACAGTTATGTAATTCTCTTGTTTTTTGTTGGGTAATAGTGCAAAAACTAAGGGAACGGTGTTCGTTTCTGCTGTAGTTCCTCCCATATCACCATGAACTATTAATAACTGTCCAAACGGCTTAGGACAACTTTTGAATGTCCCATCAATAAAGTATTCATCGACGGTTAACATAATTTCTTTTGCCTTTTCGGTACAAAAAACAATGATTCGAGAATCTTTGTAAGAATAATCTCCGATACAAAAGTTTTCAAATTTTGAAGGAATTATCACTTCTTTTAACTGTTTACATATTAACTTTTCAATACCTAAGGTATCATATCTGCTTGTATATAGATTTGTTTTAAGACTAGGAAGTGATGGTACCTTTTCCAATAGATGTACACCACGATCGTATAGTGGTCCCAAGTGGTTTTTATAAATTTGTGGTATCGGTAAATCAGATGTCGAGGCTTCTACTTTTGCAGAATTTACACACATGTCGATCTCATTTTTCAAATGATTTTCTTGACAAGTATGATTAACTTCTTTTAATATTTTATTATCCTAGAAAAATAAACCGATTTAAGCAAAATAACAAAATGTCATGCGAGTCGGTCTCATTTGAATCAACACAATTATTATCAAATTTAAATTAATATAGATAATTAAGATAATACTTGAAAAAGAAATCTTCTTCTAGGCAGGGTGGCTGCCTGCCTAGATGAAGATTTCCTTTTTCAATAACTATATGCGATAACTAGCGCATACCTGCACCTATCCAAACGGCAGTTAACAGAACATGTTACTAAAACATAGTTTCTAAACTTACCGCAATAGTAACGGTTCCCGGACATTTCATTTCAGACTTTCTTTTCATCATACTGCACTGCCATATTACATTAAGATTTTTATAAACACGTTGTTTATAATATTGCCTCCCTTTAAAAAGTAACACAATTCCGCGTTTTCTTTTAATGAAGACGGGAACATTTTCTTCTAAGTCACTCATTTTAGTAGGTACATATAATTAATTTTAGATAAAATACAGATTTTTTGACTTGCACGGACGGAAAATAAAGGATAACACAAATGACAAAATATATATTTTTTAAATACATAAAATAACTGTCATAGTACGTATGGCCATACCTAATCAACAACAAAAGGAGATTTTATAGCTTACAAGGCATCTACCTACTTTCATCGTGAAGTGACACTTATAGATAGGTGTACTTGACTCAAAGTATGTCTATGTGTAATTTCGTATTTGTAATGTCTCGGTGCTCCTATTGGAAATTCCATGATTTCCTTAGTAGTAGGAGCATCAGGACACAGGTGTCTTGGTGCTCCTACCAGTAGGACTACTTAGTAGGAGCACGAGGCCGGAGCGGAACTAACGACCAGGGTTTTCCACTTGCCACAATCCTAACAAACCTCTTTCGATTCATCAATATTCGTGAGTCGCTGCATGCACGCACGGCAGCAGTACTTTTTACCTTACCCTTCGCTAATACATTCTCTATTCGTCGACGTATGTTTGACTTATGAAATGTTGAGATCCTTAGGCTGGTGCGCAGTAAAACACCGCTTGAGGGACCTGTAGCTATGACTGCCGCTCTGGGGCTTATCATAACACGAACAATCTTTCTCGCAGTGTAACAAGGTAATGCCGCCATCATACTGGCAAACTTTGTGTCGGGTGGCTTATTTTCTTAGTGTCATGTTTTTTTTTGTGTGTGTTTTCTTTTGTGCGTACATAACATAACATAAGCAGCCTATATACGTCCCACTGTAGAGCACAGGCCTTCTCTCAGAGAGAGAGAGTATGTGCTTAATGACCACGCCTGCCCACCGCGGATGGGATCAAGCGCTGAGGTATGTCAACAGCTCAGACACTCGGGTTTCCTCACGATGTTTTCCTTCACGGTTAGCGAGTGGTATTGCTACCATAACTTCACAATTATACATAACTTAGAAAACAAAGTCACAGGTACATGCCCGCACTGGGAATCGAATCTGGGTCTCTTTTTGCGTGTTTTGTATTAATTTACCCTTTTAAATTTAAGTAATTTAATTTAAATATTCACGGTCTTATTTATAAAAAACACGATTCGGTCAATATAGTCGGTGGTGGAGATTTTAGGAAGGAAAAGACGTAACCACAGACTAAATAAACTACCTCTGTGGAGTGCTTTAGAAAACGTTTTATAAATAAGGCCGTCAGTGTGTGATTGAAGAGCTCTTTTCCAAAATGCACTTAGTCCAAAAAAAACAAAGGCAAGAACATGTAGAAAATTTAAAATGACTAAGTACCGTTAGTAAGTGAATGACAGTGAATCTTACTACGTTATGAGCGTGAATCGTGAACTTTGATTTGAAAATCGTAAGATTAATTGGAAGATTAATCTTGTAAGGGTCGAACCGTCTCGTGCTATAGACAAAAATTAACACCTTTTCTATGGGAGTAAAAAAACAGACTTAGTACGTTTTGGAATAGAGCTCTTCAATTAATAAATGAATGGATACTAATAAATGAATGAATATATTTTTACAAATATCTATCTATCCATCTCACTCTGGCAGGGTACGACTTGTCGAGTATGCCACAGATTTCGTTCTTCATCGTCCTCATGAATAGTCTTGCGCACTGGTACTGGTTGACCAGTTCCACGTGGCCAGCTTGCAGGACCGGTGACCTGGCTGAATTTACCTGCCGATTATTTCGAAAGTATATGTGGATCAAGGTTCAATTACAGGTTATTGATTGGAATCAAGGGATCTTGTTAGGTATGTACTCATAACAATATTACTTTTGTATAAAGTTTTATACTTACCAGTGGGTAGAACAATGGACTCGGAAGCAAGAGTCCCAGGCTCGATTGCAAGTGCGGGCATATACCTATAGGACTTTGTTTATTTTCAAAGTTACCTACATCTGCGAATTCGTAGTGGCAATCATCATCATCATCATAATCGGCCTACGCTTGTCCACTGCTAGCCATAGGCCTCTCCTATTGCACGCCACTGAGCACGGTCCTCTGCTACTCTCATCCAGCTCTTGCCAGCCGCTCTGCGGAGATCATCGCTGCACCGAGTCTAAGGACGTCTTAGGCCTTGTCCAGAAAGGGCGATTTCGCCGCGAATCTCGCGTGACTCGAGAGTCCGGCGAGGTGCACGCGATTAACGCGCGTATTTTAATTCGCGCGATGCTTGTGGACGCGATGCACTGGCGCCTAGTACCTCGCCGACACGCGTATAAAGTCGCGCGAGACGATTCGCGGCGAATTTGCTTCTTCTGGACAAGGTCACGCGCGAGCGCCGCGCGAGTCGAGATACTCTGGCGCCGTTGGAGCGTTCAGTAGTACGTGCGTCCGTGGCGAGTGGACGTATTTAAAATGGAGCGCGATAACGTCGACACCGAACTAAAAGTTCTTTTAATTGAATCCGGCTGAATCCGTCCGCCGCACAACGCGCGTAGTAACGCACGTTAAACACAGCATCTGAACGCAACATAAATTGAAGCGCGCGAGTACTCTCTCTTCGCTTCGTCTGGACAGGCTCTTACACTACGTTTACCGATCCGCGGTCTCCAATCAAGAACTCGTCTACCCCATCGATCTGTTATCAGTTCTTCGGATGATATGGCAATACCAATAACGGTGAAAGAAAACATCTTGAGGGAACACGCGGCTTGGTTGGCTCCGCACGTATTGTGACAATTTAAACAAATGTCTTCTTTCTATTGACTTGTCTT
Organism: Yponomeuta malinellus; assembly: GCA_947308005.1. NCBI lineage: Eukaryota > Metazoa > Arthropoda > Insecta > Lepidoptera > Yponomeutidae > Yponomeuta > Yponomeuta malinellus. The sequence goes on along the minus strand of OX371008.1, from coordinate 7,292,414 downwards.
TCCCTGTGGGCTAGGCCGACTAAACTGTCAGGATGTTATAGGTGCTGGGCAAGCCTGCTCCATCTAAAAAACAGTGCCCAGGCACCGTCCGAGGTGTCCGAGTGGTCCCTTCACCCATTTAGTGTAAGTGAAGGTGCCACTGGACGCTGCATAAATCATCTCATTACGTAGATGCAAAGGCCAAAGTTTCTTATAGATAGGTACTTAATATAATTTGAGAAAAGTCGGTCAGATTGAAGTAATTTTCGCTCCTTTTTACTCCACTATACATAGTTGAATAGATATTCAACAAACATGATAAGAAAGAAAGAATGTAAGTAAATTCTTTACGTTGAAATATTTTTTCATTTCTGATTGGTGAGAGGGTTGTCAGAGTCAAAGCATCAATTATGTTACAATGTTTATTGGTTTACTGCCAATTACAGTGTTTTGATCTTAAGACTAACATAACGTATTAACGTTAACCTATGCATATTACCGCATAATAGTGTGTATTGGGAAGAAATGTAGTAAAAGCCATTTCATGAATTTTACAGGAGAGCGAAAAAAAAAAATGCTTTATATCTGTTTTTTTTAAATGCCGTATTAATGCAATGATTACAGATGTACTAAAAATATAACGAGATTTATAGATATTCAACTAGGTATAAATTAAATATCTTTGAAAGTTTAGAAGTTAGACTTGCATCCGATGGCTTTTACAGCAAATAATGGTACGAATAAGTTGGATTGCAACCAATAAAATCATTGCAGTATAACCCTTAAGAAAATGAACTACAATGTACTACATACTGCAAAAATTAAGTAGCATCAGTACAGTATATTTTTATTAAAAAAAACCGGCCAAATGCGAGTCCGACTTGATTGACATACATGACATGATTTCGATTATGCTTCGATTGCATAATGGATTAACATAAGTCGCTTCTATTGTGATATTAAACAAATGAATAAAATGTTTTACCTCGGGCAAATTAATAAGATAAGAAGACTCACATTTGGACCCGTAAGGCCGTAGCCCGATACTTGACACGTACCGGCATAATCTTCACCTTTGGTAGCGTAAGGAATAGGTCTCACGTGAGAATTAATTTGGAAAGGAATTGCCGTAAACTGCAAAGGAGAACTAACATTATAATTATAGGATGCGCAATTACTGACAGTGTGGTTTACAACAACTATTGTTGTACGAGTTTTTTTTAAAATAAATACAAAGACTGCCTCGTTGGTCGAGTTGGTCGACTGTCCATTTGACGCCCACTGCAGGACATAGGCCTCTCTCGTGGTTTTCCAAGCTTCCCGGTCTTGTGCCACCCGCATCCAGTGACTCCCCGCCACCGTAACCAGATCGTCAGACCATCTGGTGGTGATATCAAACCATGGTTCGATTCCCACTGGGGGGCGCTGTACTTTGATTTGTACAAATGGCGTCAACTTGGGTGTCATCCAAGTATTTATGTACCTACCTACTTTCCTGGCCACCAAAAGATAGTACTTATACACTACCCTTCTTTGGTACCAGTAGGTACAAGTTACAAGTGTCACACAACCGTTGTTATTATTATTAAATACTGGCGGTAATCGCTAAAAGCGATAACTTTACTGTACTTAGCAAATAACTAACCACGATTCCAATGTCGTTGATAGGAAAGTTGTAATTTCTTGGTCGGGTAAAGTTCTTAAGGCGTCTCCACTGTCCTTCGTTGTTGCCCTTTTTGTGGTACACAGCTCTATTATGCAGGTTACCCATCACGGCCGCATATTTAGATAGACCCGCTGCCCTGATGGTTATTTTTCGTCTGTGAGAAAAGATGACGACATTGTGAAAGCGACAGGGAAACATTGGACGAGACTAGCAAAGTACCGGATGGTTGGAGTGGAAGAGAAGAGGCCTATGCCCAACAGTGGGCTCTGTTTATGGACTGGTTAGATAGATAGATAGATAGATGGAGAAAAGATGTACCCCATGCATGGGGGAAGAGGCGGGCAAAGCCCCCGCATTAAAAAAAATCATGCTCGCCCAGGAACAGTAGGTTAGGTTGGGTTAGGCTTGTGAGCTTTCTATTTGTTACCAATAAGTGCTTCTGACAGAACAATATTAGTTTCTTATGGGTTACTTTAAAAAGCGAATTAAATTGGTATTGCAAAACGCATCACTTATTTGTTATCTGTCAAATATTGCCATGTGATATGTCTTTTAAACATACGATATTTTTTTCATAGTGACTGTATTTAGATTCCGTTGTTAACATAATAGTTTGTTAAATGAAACATTGACCAATGTTGCTTGTTAGGTGATATTTTTATAACGAATTGTAGGTAAAACGTCATAGACCCCAATAACAATGATTCTTATCGCACCTACAGGCAGCCACAGCATGCATCATTAGTATGAAGGAAAAACATGAAAAAGCCAATTTAGATCGTTTAAACACTGGAACTTAATGTCTTAGTATTGTTGTAATAACCTAAACTACATAACATAAATAAGTACTTCAGGTGGTTAATTTTTCTAGGCTAGTTATTTTCTATGCCTAACTAAAATTCCACGCTCATATTATTATGTATGATAGAGTTGAGCAGAGTTCCACAATAAGACTCAGTAGAGGTTTTTGATGCAGTTTATTCCGACGTTCACGGTTCGATAGTCCCACCAGGAATGAATCGCCCGTAGCGCTTTGGCTCTTTTATACCCGGCCAGTCGGCCGGGCGTTGGTGGGGGTGTTTTATAATAAATTATTTATGAAACACCGCTTGATTAATTAATTGCTATTAACTTTAATGAACAATAGTTATTATGATCAGTTAATTAACAAAATGGAACTAATTTAATCTGATTATTCAAACGATCATGGTGTATTAATCGTTCGATAAATCAGATCAATAGTGGCGCTATAATGTAGGTATACTTATGCGTTCGGTACAGCCTGACCCGTACCCACATGGACTCAATCCATATAAGTCCAATACAATCCTCCACTACTGTGAAGGTAACCAATGACCCAAGAGATGTTCAGAAATTTTGGGTTGTACTTAATAAGATAAAACAAACTTACGAACACAAACTGCCTTTGTCTTCAACAAAGCAATGCGCTGCTGTCAGTATCTTGGAGGGTTTAATGAGCGTGCCTCCACAAAAACTATCAAAGTATGCTCGCAAGTTCATTTTGAAAGACACCTGAAAAAATTCCCCTTATTTCACAGCTATATGTAAATAGTAAAAATACTGAGTGCACTAATATATTTCTTTATATTACCGAAAAGGTGGCTCTACTCATCAGTACAAACTCTACAGTCAAAAGCTTATCAATGATACGCTTTCGTTCCAAATTCGTTCGTTCCAAAACATATCTGACTAGAGTGCGTTTATGTAGGTACGTAATGTCGACTATAATATCAAAGAGCCAAATAAATAGGCGAGCGTGTATGGAAGAGATAATTTGCCAAAGCTTGCAGTTTGTAGGATCGTGGCAAGTGGCTAACCCTGGTAGGCAAGGGCCTACCCCCCAGGATGAGGCTTGCTATATCTTCAGAAGAATGCAGATATGTACATAAGCTCATTATAAACATACGTTATATCATCATCATCATCATCATCAACCCATTATGTCCCCACCGAGGGGCACGGGTCTCTTCCCTGAGGAAGGTATAGGCCATACTCCACCACGGGGGCCAAGTCCGGATTGGTGGAGGCTTGTAGACTAGTGGCTCGTCTACTGTCTATCTACATACGTTATATGCTTATGGATATTTTATTATTTTGTAAATTCGCCAGAATGATAAAAGATTCAACTATGTTGGTTAGGTAGGGTTTGTCATTTACAACAAATTTTGGTCTATACGACCTTACAATTTTTTTTTGTTAAATTTGTCTTCGTTTTAGTATTTGATACGGTTTTTTTTTGTTTCTAATGGCGATGCTTGATATATAACGCAAAAAGCCAAAGTGTTAAATGAAACGGATATTCTTCTATGTAGGAAAACGATTTACTGATGGCTGCTATATAGAAAGAGCGCTTAAAGCGCGAACTTCATAAGACCCTGATATTTCAATAAATAAAAATCTGAGAAAAAACCCATTGAACAAAAGTTGTTGCCAATGGGGTAGGTAAAAATTAAAAAAGTGTTTGTTTTTATATATTATTTAGAAAATATAGGCCATTTCAGAAATACACTTTCAGTAATATATTTTTCCTTGCTTTTGTTAATATTATATTAATATTTTAGTATTTATCGGAAGTGACGTCACCATCCCAGGTTGAATAGTAGCAAATCCATACCCACCAGAATAAAAAAAAAGCTGTCAGTTTTGTAAACGTCAAATCTGTCAACTTCATTCATAGTCTTTGGTTTGGTATGGCCATCACAAATTTTCTAATTAGGAATATAATTTTTGTTTGTCATGATTCTTCATTAGAACTTACCTCAGGGGCACCGATGATCTTGCCGCAATTTTTTATATTTTGTATAATTTTTCGTTTTCTTGGTTATTCTAGTTTTAATACCTAGATTGTACTAATGCATTTCTACGAAATAATATAGGAATTTCAACAAATCTGGCAACACAAGTTCGGCATATTGACATATTCAAAACACAGAAGTGCAAAAATACGAGTAAGCTACTTTAAGGTCAAGTTATAAAATAACTAAGTATAATACGTAACTTTACCAAAGCACTCTCTAAAGTTATAGTAGATCATTTGCTTAATAAATACATTTTATTTCACGCATTTTATTGCGTTAATTTCGCGATAATAAATTTTACTGTACATGGTTTTAGCATGGAACTGTCGATTTCTGTGACGTCATAAAGATCAAACAAAGGTTATACGGTTTTTTTCGTATATGTAACAAAATACGACTCTTAAAAATACATATATTTTTTAAATCTGCTAACAAACCTTATTCCTCGAAATGGTTTTCGAATTAGAGACATCCGATATTTTTTTGGATAACCGAATTCATCAATTCCACTTTTAAAAATAACCCTGTAAGCCAGCGGACACACCGACGGGACGTGGGGCGGGAGCGCGGTAAAGACGCGACGCGTTGCATAGAAACGCACCCTCACCCCGTCTCTTCTGTGTGTTCCCGTCCCTTCAGTACATTTTGTGTGAAAGTGAATCGGATTAACGACGCGTCCCTTCTGTGTGGCCGCTGGCTAAAACACAGTTTGCTCAATATTTTGAAGTGTTCTAACAAATGGAACCTTTAAAGTAAAACCGTTGTAAGTAGAACCTCCCGTTTCTGGGAAATATAAATACTTAATAGCGGGTGTGGGTTCCTTGCCTGGTAAGGAACAACCCCTAGTCGAACTGGCCATCCTTGGACGACTCGTAGAAAGGAGTCACCACCCACTGTCACGTCAGTCTGCTCGACAAAGACTTGAGAGTTCGTCGACAAAATAAAATGTAGTATCGAGACGAGCAACTGTATACTGAACATAAATTATTTTTGTATAAGGGCCGAAGATGTTGTATTTTGTTATTCACAATCATTAAGGTATTGAATTTTCGATCTCAAAGATCACAGCAGTCATAGAAATAAACGTTTTGCTTTGATTAGACGTGAATTAAACTTGTTTAAAACATTTGAGCACAGACTAAGTAGCCTTCACTGACTAAAAAGAGATACCTACTGTTGCGTTTGAAATATACCGTAGACTAAAGGAAATATCACAGACTAAGTAGACAAAACAATTTTTATATTTCCACCACAGATTAACTCGTTGCGTGACCTTGAGCTTTTTTTTATGGCAACTCCAATCGGTCCTGTTTTGGACGAGCTTTCTTATGAGGCCCATAGTGAGAGACCGCGTTTCAGTGCCATAAGTCATCACTGGTAACACACACTGGTTGTAAGATAAGATAAGAATATTCTTAATTGCACACAAGAAACGAGACATAAAATATGAAAGTTACAATGAAAAAGTACAATGGGCGGCCTTATTGCTAACAGTAATTTCTTCCAGACAACCTTGTGACGGAAAGGTTGCCGAAGGAGAAAGAGAGACGGGTAGTCGGTGCCAATACGAATAGTTCATACTTAAACTTAATAATAAACTTATATAAATCTTACTTAAATAGATAACTGTTATAAACTACTACATAAGGGCCAATTTTTCAATAGTCAGATAAAACTAACCTGGAGAATAAATTGCATGCTGTCACTGTCTAAATCATATGACAAGACAGTGACAACATCAGTTTTATTCTCCAGTTAAGTTTTATCTGACTATTGAAAAATTGGCCCTAAATAAGTTATAATACCTATGTGTAAGAGGAGGGTATAATGAATATAATATACCTATATAGAAAGAAAAAGGAATCATGTACTGATTAAAAACTTAATTTAGAGAGAAAGATACAGTTCTTTTACCCTATTTTTGAAGATTGCTGGAGATGGAGAACGCCTTATTGAGACCGCCAGATCATCCCATAGCCGGACGGCTCTTACAGTGAATGAGCTGCTGAAGAACCTTTTCGTATGACTCGGTGTCTTCAGCGTCCAGCTCTGATCAGACCGTAGTGCCCGACTGTGGGAGTCCCTTAGGAAAACAAAGCGCTCTTTGAGATAACGAGGTGTGGCTGGATTGAACAGCACAGAGTAAAGAAGTGAAAGGATGTGAGCATTCCTACAACATAATGAAAATTCAAACCAATAACAGCTGGTGTAATTTCTTTAAGTAAACACACCCTATCTATCTATCTATTTGAATAGTTGATATTAATCTTGTTTTATTATCTACGTTTACTGTGGTTGACTAAAAGTCTTTGTAATGCATACAGGAAAAAAATAGATCATAACTTTAGACTTCGCTAAGCCTGCGTTTCCAATAAGCACCTTTTTGTGATTATGGGTGGATTCTTTTTGGGTGGTTAATGGGTGGGTAATTTATTTAAGTATTTAAGTAACGTGTTTACTTTCAAGTTTTCAACTATTCATATAATTAAAAATTACGAAAACTATTGGCAGAGCCATAGCTACGGCGTTCAAAAATTGTTTCAAACGGGCTTCAACTCTATTGTATGATCATGGCAAAAAGTTTGTCTCGAGGCAATAAAATTAGCAAAAGACGACACTCGTACCTACATAGAGACAATTTGACTCTTTTGCGTATTCTGCGTAGACTCCCAGGAGTATACCGGAAGTAGGATCTTCTTCGACATTCTCTGTGCCTTCACAGATCAAACCTCCATCAGAGGGGTTTTTTTTTTTTTTTTTTTTTTTTGTTGAAATGGCAACCAGCCGATGTCGACAAATTCTGCCAAAGTCACGTCTTGACACGAAATGGGCAATTTTTTTATTTATTTAAATTTTGATAAATCAGAGGGGTTTCCTACGCCCCATATCGAAACGCTATTTATAGAAATATATTTTTCGAATTACGTTAAACCGACCGAATTACATTAAATCCAATATTTGTTTTATCAACACCCATTTTCTCGCCGAAAACACTTGTTTTAAGGTGGGTCTACGCTAGACGAACCGAGCACGAGCGGAGCACGAGCGGAGCCATTCAGGTTTCGTCGTTCACGGTGTCAAGTGTGGACGTACAACGAACCTACAACGGTCACTGTCCTCGAACGCAGTTTTCCGCAGTGTGCTCGCGGCTCTTGGCGAATATGGACGATATTAATAATATTGCAGCAGCCGCTGCTGTTGCAGCGATTATTATAGCGGTGGTCAGCAAAAATAGAAAAAGGCGAAGACGATGGGGATCTACAAATATATATAAAATGAGATCCAATCAACAAAATTTAGATTTGTTAACTATTTTGAGAGGTCAAGAAGCAACTGGCCAATTTTGATATAATTCAATTAATTGCACGGAAGCATCTTCGGTCCACGTTTCCATGATGTTCGATTCGAGCGAACGACGTCTGTCACTAAACACGTCCACGAGCGCACTGCGAGCGCGAAGCAAAACCCTTTGTGTTCGTCAAAAAACCGACAACAGGCGGAACGCAGCCGAGCACGAACGAAATGCTCGCAGCGCGCTCGTTTGAGGCTTGTAGGTCGGTCCACACTATACGAATTGTGTTCGGCTCGTGCTCCGCTCGTGCTCGGTTCGTCTAGCGTAGACCCACCTTTAGAAATATTAAACCGACCGATGACCTAATACGCCCCGCCACAGTTGCACCGGCAATCGACTAGATGGCGCTGTTGCTGATGCGCCGTCATGTAATTAAATTATAATTTCCGTGGATAGATACAAGTGTAGTATTATATTAGTGAATAAAGGACGGATTTAAAGCGAGGGCCATAGATGAATCACGAGCAAGTGAGGGATACTAACGACTGAATCACGACTGGAGGGAGTGATTCATGATGATTAAATTCAAGTGTTAGAATCCTGAGCGACGCGAGTCAAGAAAACATGTTTATGTCGTATTTTCGATACAGATAAAGAACATCGTCATCAGCCATTTTTACGCCCACTGCAGGACATAGGCCTCCCTCATGGTTTTCTTTAACCATAAAGGGTTTTGCCATAATCGCCACGCTTGGCAGGCGGGTTGGCGATCGCAGTATGCGTTTGGAATCTCAGGTAGACGCTGCTGCCCGTCTCCTAGTAATTTATTTCTTTAGTCGGCTTCTTTGACGCTCTTCCAGTCGATTACTTGATAGCGAATCCTCCCAGATTCGTCGTTGACTTGTATCTATCTGCTTTCGTTTACTGCGTCTTCGAAGTAACAAAGTCAGCAGTAGTGTTTCCTCGTTAGATCAAACCATTTTGCTACCGAGTGTCCAAAACGCCGCGGGCACGCCGCGAGCTCGCCGCGACGGCTCAACGTCGTCGAGGCATCGTCGCGGCGTGCGCGTAGCGTAATCGCGAGAAGATCGCTGCGCAATAGCATCGCTTTCAAATCGCTCGCAGATCGCTAGTGTGATGGGGCTCTAACTGTTCCGTGCACCTATTCAGCACAAAATAGGCTTTAAACAAATGTACTGACAATCTGGTTGAACTCCCGAAAACCAGAAGCTCTTAACTTTGTGAATACCAAAACAAATAATTTTCACACACTGAATGTGACTTAACGCCTGTTAAAACTATAATAGCAATGTGTAGTACCTACCTACATTGCAATGTAGTACATTGCTACGATATCGTTTGCAGGACGAGTATAGGCACGCACGCCTAAAGGATCTTTTTATCTGATGGCATCAGCAGAGAGAGACAGATTCAGAAAAAAAAGAGCAGAGAGTCTTTTTTTTTTCAAAAAAGTCCGTAGAAGATGTGTTGTAAATTCTGTGTACTATATTTTTTCTAATCTGTGATGTACCATTTACACGTCAAACGAAATAACAAAACTTTCTTATTCATCTGCTTATGTTTGTACGTAAAGGTATCCTCAGGGACTGAGGTTCTGATAGATGGCAGGAGGTTGACGATTCTGGAAGCACCAGCACGCCGCATCATCCAAGGATGGTCCGCAAGTACTGGTGACGTTCCTTACATGGTATAATTTGAGTACATTCATTGTGTATTACTTCGGGCTTCAGAGTATTCCAATATGACTTTACTATTACTATACAGTTTACTAGCTTACTCGGCAAACGTCGTTTTGCCACGTTAATTAGCCTACGACCTATTCTCACACCTACCAAATATAAACAAAAAGTTCATAAAAACCGGTGAAGCTGTTTCGGGGGAGTTCGATAACAAACACTGACACGAGATTTTTTATATATTAGATGACCAAGTCTTAATACTTTTCGCAATAAATATCTTCTGGCACTACCTCATCCATTATCACCGTACAAATGGTTGGCTGAAAAAAAACCTTATGTGTTAAGCTCGCCTAAATGAGTCCTAATCCATGTTTTATTGTGCGTTAAACAATTTTCAATCCATCAACAATTCAATGCCAAAAACAGGCCTTTCAAAATTGGTTGACTTGTACTTCCAATGATTCTGAGTGCCCTTTTCTGCATCCTTAGCGTACATTGGTTGTTGACTGTGAGTTTCTTGGACGGTTCGTGGCCTCACACAGTTCTTCCGCAGTTTTAACAATGGTTCAGTATTTGATGCCACGGCTACTTTCTTTAGACCTGCCTTCTTCCTCTTTTTCCATAGGTAATTGTGGTCTGTAGGTTGTCAGATGTTTATTATATCACAGAGTATTCTAGTTTGAGACCAGGATAAGTGACTTGTGTTGTGTAGAAGTTATTGTTATTATTATTACTTGCATCGACTTCGAAATTAGTCACGTTGAAGTATTTGTCTAATACTTTAAATTTATTACTTGCAGTGGTCGTAGTCACAAACAGGAAATCGTATTGGACCTGGGGTAGTTAGATTGAGGTGGCGTGTAATGCCATAAATGAGGTGAAAGACTAGATGTTGGTAGGTGGTTTACTCTCAAATGTACCAACGGATACTTACTACTTTAATCAAATCAATCAAAATGGTTTTATTCAAAGTAGCACAGAAACTGCGACTTATTGAACGTTACAAGATGCGTGAGGTGTCTATTTCAAAATGTAGGTCTTTTTGGCGACAAAATGGATTAATAACTCCAAATTCAGACTTTAATCACTAAAACTCACTCGAACTCGAACATTGACCTTAGATTATTACTTAACCAGTACGTCGCCACCGTCTGACAGAAAATTTAAATCTTGCTGCTGTTCTCCTGCTGAATGACGGCCAGGATGTTGAAATTGAAAACAAAGTACCTACGAATGACGGTATGGTCATTTAAATAATTGACCATGCTAAATTAAAATTATCAAACTCAACTCCTGTTAACAATCAATATCGACCGGCTGTTGACACAGATCTTAAGAGCATCTTGCAGTGTGCAAGCGATAGCAATGGGCATTCTCTACATGTAATAATGATTCAATCAGCCTACTGACAGCTTTGTAGTTTTCTACTTATGGTTCATATTTACTTAAACCGTGCAGGTTGTTTTATTGCACTATTATGAATTTTTAACAGTTCGGTTTTATTTCCAGGTCTCTTTCAAGAAGAAGAGGACTCCTACATTGTACGGTAGTTTCTGTGGCGGAGCATTGATAGCACCGCAGAAGATTCTTACGGCAGTACATTGTTTCTATAAGAGAAATATGCGTCGTTCTTTGGCAAAATCAATTAAGTTGGTACCATTCATTATATTCCGTGTGGCGCCGGATTAAGAATAGCGCCACTCCATTTCCTTCCGTAGATGTCGTAGTAGGCGTCTACGGAAATCAATTACCAGGCGACGGGCAGCAGTGTCTTCCTCAGATTCCAACCGCATACTGCGATCGCCAACCCGCCTGCCAAGCGTGGCGATTATGGCAAAACCCCTCATGGTTATGAAAACCACGAGGGAGGTCTATGTCCTGCAGTGGGTGTCAAAGGGCTGATGATGAAGGAATGTTTTTACGATTTCAGTACACATCAATATGATAAGAGAAATAAGAAAAAGGTTAATAAACTAGAGTCCATTTACGCCGTTATGGGATCTTTCCTGAACACCGACAAGTACGCGCCGGACGAGAATGGGACAGCCCAGTGGAGGGCCCTGCAAAAGTTCAACTATTTGAAAAACTACAACAAAGTTCGATTAAATGACTTAGGTCTTGTGGTAAGTTTTAAGTCGAAGCGTCGACTACCTACGTCACCTACAGTCTAGAATCTGGGGACCTAGCCTAGCCTAGGACTTTAATCGATTTCTGATAAGCGGACGTTTTTTTGGTAAAAATTCTTAACGTCCCGTCCTAAGTCTTTAAACCAGATTCTAAGCTTTTTTAGGTTTTGAAAAAAATTATCACAACAATATTGAGACTCATAATACCTATTCACTTTTTGCAAAAAAAGATTTCGTAGCGCTCAATGCGCTCAAATGTATCGCTAACTTGTTTTTATTTATGCTTAATAATTATTTTTGTGTATTAACGTGTAACAAGAAAACTTTCCCATTAACCAAATTGAAATTGAAATTGTTTATTCAAACTAGAAAAATACATACAAGCATTACAGTAGTCTCCAAACTAGGCGTCGTACCTATTTAGTGGTGACCGAAAGAAAAAAATCTCATAATACTGACATGGTGTATGAAAAACACTATTCCAATAATATTGGTTGCGTTTTTATCAATGAACTTGAAATTTAGTTTAACATTTTTTGGATTTATCAAAAATTACTTATTTTACATAATTTAATTTAAACTAAAACTAGTATTTCTCTAAAAACTACTCAATAATTATAATTTATCACTTACCCTAAGGCGAGAGTGGCAGATTGGATGAGTAAGTGATGTATGGGTGTGTTTTGTAATGTTGTGTGGAGTAAGGTTAGTTTGTGAAATGATGTGTGTAAGTGCGTGAGTAAAATGTGAGTCAGGTATTAATTTCAAGGAGCGATTTGGTAGAGTTATAATTTAAATTCAGTAGAAACTTTCTTATGTTTAACGTGACCTCTCTGGCCATTAGGTTAATAATGGGACAGAGTTTAATAAGTAAAAAGGGCTTTAAAAAGGAAGGAAATCGTTGGGCAAACCTTGTTCTCGTTGCAGGGACAGGCAATCGAGTGACTCATTTTGTGTGAGTTAGGTGTTGACAGATTTATATGCTGCAAGGAAGGAAAAAAAAAATGAATTTCTGTACCGATAAAAAAATTTTGGGTGTACACATCTTTTTCCCTCAGTTCACAGTACACAACTTTGACATAAACGACGCCGTGAGACCTGTGCCGTACGCGACGAGGCGGGAAAACTATATCGGCACTTGCTCTATTTGCGGATTCGGGGCTGTCAAACCCCATGTAAGTTTTATTTGTTTTACGCCTATATTTTACGCTTGACTATTAAAAGTCGTGGGTTTCATTTCCACTGAAGGTTGCCGTACTTAATTTGTACAGATGGCCTAAGTCTTGTGTTGTGTGGCAGTTATTTTTTATCGCCTTTAAAACTTTAAAAAAGCTTAAATGACTGTGCCCAACTTAAGAGTAATTTTCACTCCTCGAGGTGCTCTAGTATTTTATTCAACATACAAATAGAATATTCAAAACTTTCTCACACAAATCATGTCCTGATAATTAAGAAAATAACAAAAAAGAATCGGTCGAGCCGTTTTAAATTGATATCGCTTATGTAGATAGATGCAGAACACTTTATTGCACAACCATAAGCAAGACTTACAAATGATTTATTAAACCAATGGGTTGCGCACTGTGGTTGCGCATCTTTGATTTCGGACAAACATATAAAAACTAAAAGCCTAGTGGATAGAAAATTGGACCGGGAAGCGAGAGACACAGGTTCGATTCCCAGTGCGGGCATGCACCTATGACTTTGTTTTCTAAGTTATGTACATTTGTTCGCTATTCGCTATCGGTGAAGGAAAATATCGCGGGAAAATCTGAGTGTCCGAGCTATTTACATACCTCAGCGCTTGAAATCGCCAATCCGCGGTGGGCAGGCGTGGTCATTAAGCACATTACTCTCTCCCTGAGAGAAGGCCTGTGCCCTACAGTGGGACGTATATAGGCTGCTTATGTATATAAAAACTTATGCACGAATAAGATCGTAAAAGGTACATATACACACTGTATTTTTTCTCAGACCGCTTCATCAGTCCTGATGTTAGGCCACGTTCATCTGGTAGACGACATCGAATGTAATAAGATACTGAAGTCTACAGTGCAACATGCCATTTGCGGGACTTTGGATTCTTCGTATATTGGGAGGGTGCGTTTCCTATACTCACTATATACATACATATATAAACTCACGCCTGTAACCCAGAGGGACAGGCAGAGGCCAGGGACTGCCACTTGCCACGATCCTGACAGATCACTTTCGCTTCCTCAACATTCATTAATCGTTGCATGCACGCACGCCGGTTTCGGGGCCAAGAGCTACAGCTATAGCAGTAGCCCAAGAGCTATTACTATTGCTATAAAAATGTGGGTACTTATTGTAAGACAGCAAATTGATATTTATCTTCTGTCTTTACCAGTGGCCTGATTATGCGCACCAAATCTTGAGCGAGTTCAACCGTCTAACTGTCAAATTCCATACTAATTTGACAGTTAGGCGATTGGAATGATTCGGGATTTGGATTCGGGAGTCTTATCTCTAACAATCTAGTTTTATGATAAGGAAGCAATTACTTGTAAAGAATTATGATATACGGCTATAGTCTGGGAGCACAATGTAGGTACCTAATGTCGCCAGGATTAATGTTATAACGCTAACCGAACATGTGCCTAGGTATGAACGAACAAACATAGGCGACAAAGGATTTCGGTTACACATAAAAGAGGGGATTAGTCGTAATAGCTAAGATGGGTCTCATCACTCTTTATGGGTCATATCAACAAACGCGATATCTCTTTAACTCTCTCTTTTTTGTTAGTGACGATAAACGAAGGGGGAGGTCCACAGGCCTCCAAACCACCCCTCGTAGCCTGCCTCGACCTCCACGTGGAACTCTACCACAAAAACGAGACGATACTTTGCTCGTTCAAGCTTTACACTCTCAACTCTTTTACTAAAGCCTCTCATCTCTCTCTCTCTTTCTCTAAATCTCTAGATTTCCCTATCTCAAATACCACAGAACATAGGAATAAATACAACATAAAAAGATTTCACCAAATTGCATGACATACACTCCCGATGATTCGCGACACCTAGTGATTATGGAATATTGAATGAAAACGCCTTCCACAAAAAGTAAAGCAATGATGTAAATCTCTTTCTACTTATGTTGTAGCGGGGCAATAGTCGAATTACTAATTTAAAAAAAACTCGCTAATTGATTGGCCAAACTGTTTAAACAATTATTCTACTTGTATCATCAGGGCGATTCCGGTGGTCCATTGGTATGTAAGGGGACAGAGGATGAGCGCGAACACCCTGAGCTTGGTATCCTTGTGGGAGTGTCATCAGGTTTCATCCGCGGCAAGAGCTGCATGTTCACCCGAGTGTCGAGCTTCGCTCGCTTCATTGAGTCCATGACTGCTCTCAGTAGCAAAGCTACGTTCATTAAGAAACCTAAAAAAGCTGCAAAACCTAAGAACAAGGGTACTCGTATTATGGTAAGCGCATCGTCGATGGTTTTGGTTTTGTTGAAAATATATTTGGGTTTGTGATTTTGTGGTTTTATTCGCTTTCATATTTCGATTCTACCTACTTAAACCCCCAATAACTGACATTTTGGCAAAAATAACTTTTTTCCATAGATGGGTGTAATGACACAGCAGTCAATTAGTGGCAAAATAAAAAGAAAACTGGCCAAGTGCGTGTCGAGCCACGCGCAGTGTAGGGTTCCGTGGAAGGACGGGTTTTTACCTCCGTCATCAAAGTAATTTTGTAATGGACTTTGTACAAAGTTTTCCTTTTTTAAGTTGGTCGCCTATTAGTCCTTAACTTGTAAAGCCTACTTATCCGTGATAGTTTTGCTTTTAAGTTCACTATAATGTGCTACTATACTACAGCACATAATGCGCTTCTGCCCAAAAATTTTTCACGTTTCTACTATCAACCTTTTAGCCGGGATAAGGGGGGACGCCCTACTGTAACAAACATTTGCGGTTTAAAGCTTAATATTTCGCAAACGTATCGCTAAATCGAGAAATGGTTTTCCTACACTCACAATACTATACAACCAATCCAACGATACCACACAACTGTGGTGTTGGTGAGAAAAAACATTGCATCCCTAATTTAGGTGCAGGGAAGGTACCCTAAAAAAAATATTTGAAAATTGTATCCTACCGTTTTGCCGTCGTGATTAATATTTAAATAGAATTCAAATTATAAAATGTCATGTTTTTAGAAAAATAATTGATAACCTCCTCCTTTTTTGAAGTCGGTTAAAAATAATTCTAATTTTCCATCAAAAATATGGACAGCAAAATCGAAAACTAAAAATATTATTATCTACTAAGCAATTATTTAAGTTCATGGCCGCAGATTTTGGTTTATTCGCATGACGTCGAATGGCGAGGAATGAATAGGTCGAGTAGTTTTACCATAATTTTTGTTCGCACTGCGGCGAATTTCGGCTTAATCCCTTTTCTGTTTGCCCACTTGGATCCGAACATCATAGTAAAATCAAGTTAACGTGTCCGCAAAGTAGGACGTACGGTGAACGATAGTAGTTGCGACGGATTTTTACAATCTACCCACTATGGATTTTGTTGGTTTTGCTTAGTTTCTTCTTATGAATTGGATAACTTGTACAGCTTGTAGATTTAATATTTCATCGAGAGAGTTTTTAAGTTACGGGTGGCTTTGCAACTAAAATATGGAGGTTAATTCGTTTTTGACTGTACTATATGTCAGTTTGCAGCGCAACCGTGTACCTACAGAATTAGCATTTTTTGAAAGGAAGCTAGTTAAAGAAGCTAATACCAGGTACCTAGTTCCCACGCGAAATCACTACGTAGCCGCGAAGTACATTTACCGCGATGTACGTTACAGCGAATATATTCTCTGCAGTGACTTATGCTATAACGTAATGTTATTATTTAGGTATGTAATTTTTATTGAGGGCAAGCGTGTAATACATGTAGATATATTATGTATGTATGTGTATGTATCTACGTATGCATGTACGAGTGAACAATCATCAATCATCTCCATAAAAGTTCTTTCAGGAGGACACTCGTTTTCAAGTTTTTTTTTCTCAGCGCCAACTATCAATGAAATCTAGTACTAGAATGAACTCCTGCTACCTGTAACTCCTTGTAACTATTAACTTGTTAACGGATGTCAACTAAATTGGACAGGTGGCGCTATTATAACAGTAATAATTTTTATCAATAGATGGCAATGAATTGGAAGAAAAATAGCGATATCTATCTGTGGAAGCCGGAACTATGAATTCATGTTGAAAAGTTACATAGTTTCATATATTTTTTTTCTAGATGGCGCTAAATTAAATTTTTTGCCGAATTAAGTAACAAAATAAGTAATATTTTTTTCCTCCGTGTTACAAGGTACTAAATAAAAAAAAACTTGAGTGAAAGTGTATAATCTCGAAATGATTTCTTTATAACATTCACGCATTTCCCAATAACCACACACCGGCACTAGGTAATGCTAATTTTTCAAATTAATATAAGGCGGCCTTCATCAGGAATCGAACCCACTACCTCAGGTATCTGGCAAAGGTGTTACCGCTAGACCAGTGATGCATTATCCAACTTGAGCTATTTAGCTATCATTGGTGCCCTTTCAGGAAAATCGGTGTTAGGTCACATTAGAGGTAGAACACAGACTAAGCCCGTGCATTATGCACGAGGATTTTCATTATCGTCGTCTGCCCACCCCCCTAGGGCCGTCGTGAAGGTAAAGGCCGGAACAAGCTTCATAAATTATAACTTCCGGTAGTGCCCTGACGAAACTTGGATGGATTTAAGCTGCATGCACACTAAGGCTGGATTACACTACTTCATGAATATCGCATATGTCCTCATATAAATGGACGGTTGTATGAAATAAGTTAGTTCAATGCTACTTAAGCCACATTTAAGGGGATCGAGTAGGCTAGCGCTAGCAATGAAAAAAAATCATATCTCTTAGAGATCGTATTTGCAAACATTACTGTACAATCTCTCAATCATGTTAACAGTGATTTTTAGAACCCACGACAAAGAACCTAGGATCACGAAACTGGGACTAGATAGTATTTATGCGAAAAATGGCCGTTTTGGTGTTAATGCTGTCTAGTCGTAGGTTTTTTGCCTTAGGTTCACGGTTCCTAGGTTAGGTTCTCAGCTTGAGAGATTGAACAGACACTTTTTGTAAATTTTATTCGATCTGTTAAAAAATATATGATTTTTTTCCTCGGTTGCGCTAGTTTTAGTCCCTGGAAGCCTTAAGTAAGTGGTGTAAGTACACGCATTTAAATAAAATCCCGGGTTTCTGTACGATCGGTTGCTTCGAAAGTCGTTCGCGGAGGTTCAATAAGCCCGATTACTACAAAAAATTATTTAATCATATAGGGCGTTTACTTACTTTTGTGTAGCGCCGGATGTTCCGTGTGGCGCCGGATTAAGAATAGCGTCACTCCATTTCCTCCGGTGGATGTCGTAGAAGGCGACTAAGGAAATAAAATACCTGGAGACGGGCAGCAGCGTCTTCCTGGGATTCCAACCGCATACTGCGATCGCCAACCCGCCTGCCAAGCGTGGCGATTATGGCAAAACACCTAATGGTTATGAAAACCATGAGGGAGGCCTATGTCCTGCAGTTGGCGTCAAATGGCTGATGATGATGATGACTTACTTTTGCAAGAATATCATAATTATTATTATTATACCTCATTGCACAGGAAACATTGAACAGGATATTACAAAAGAAATAGCATGTACAAAGGCGAGCTTATCGTATGTAGAGTACCTATCTACCTAGTAGAGGCGTTTGTTTGGTTGGTAGGTGTTATCCTTACATGTCGTTTTTTAAGTGCTTATTTAGCATTTCAAACTAAATTACTAATCACTCATGAACCTTAAGTTCCTCAGGCTTTGTGGCTCTAATTGATTTTATTTAATCCTTGTGATTTTTAGTAGCAATACAACTCGCTAACTGTGAAAGATAACATCTTGAGGAAACCTGATCGCCTGAGGTGTTCACACACCCCAGCGCTTGAAATTGCCATTCCTAGGTGGGTGGAATACTTAGGCCTGTGCCCTACAGTCCCATCTGACACGGGGTGATCGTCTCATGATAGATGGGACCATGGGACGGTCATGCCCAGGCTAACATTATCGATATTTGAATGGTTTTTCCAACAAATTTTTATATTTGGTATTTATAGTTTTATATTTGGTATATTTGGTGTCCAGTATGCGCACATAGCTTCCAGGTCAGGCGTTAATTTTCTAACACTCTGCATTTGCACTCGGAACTGTGCTTGTTACTTATAAAATGGAATAATAATGTCTTTGGTATTGCAATTTTGGTCAATTTGGTAGCACTATGCCCATACAGAACTGACCCATACAGAATGTTCCCTACGTACCGGTAGCACCATGGAGATCAGTGTTCTACAGGCAAAATGAACTAACCCTTTCTCACGTAACCCTATTTCTAAACTTTTTTTCGGCTTTTCTTTTTGCTTGTCGTCTTTTGTTTTTCTACACTTAGAAAAACGATCTTAATTGTTAAAGTGACTGGCCATCCCGTTTTGTATTAGCATCATATTGCATAAATTACGGAAAAAACACATTTTTTGTGTGGAGAACCCCTTATTTTTTATTATTTTTTAAATTTTATTCTTTTTGGGTAATCCGCCGTAATAACACATATTCTAGCAAAATTTCAACAGGCTACCTATTACGGTTCCAAAGATAGAGCTCTTTAGAAGTCAGACGGACGGACGGACAGACAGACAGACAGACAGACAGACAGACGGACGGACAGACAGACAGACATATAAACAGACAGCGGAGGCCGAGTAATAGGGTCCCGTTTGGCACCCTTCAGGTACGGAACCCTAAAAAAATTCCGAAAATGAGTGGAAAATCTCCTTCCGGTGTGCACTCAGGCTAAATCTCGTACTCCGCTAAAATCTCGACTTCGCGGCGTCTTGAGATTTCAATTTAATTACCGAGCCCTCAACTTCATCAAAACTAGCCGGATATTAACCTGGAGACTTTGAATAACTTAGCGGGCCGTGACGTAGACATGATAAGGGGATTATCACGGTATTCACGGTAGAGAAGAAGAGCAGGCTTCTTGGCTATAAATAATTCAAAAGATAGTCTAGCAAATATTCGATGGGAACATAATATTATAATAGCCATAGTATTAATAGTATCAAAATATTATTGTTGTACCTATAGCTAGACGTGCTGCTGTGATAAAACATAAAAAAGAAACGGTAGAAAAGACGTTGCAAGAAGAAAGGAGTTTCTAATAAAATAAATAGTCTAGCTAATACCTGTAACTAAGTAAGCAGAGGATAGGTACTATAATAGCCCAGATAAAGTTTTACCATATCAATATCCCATTAAATATTTTGTATGCCTGAAGTTTTGTGTGTTGGTCGACCTTAACGGATTTAGTTTTATTTCGGTAAAAATTTATATTATAAAAATATATTATTATATTATGTACTATTAACATAAATTCCACGCAGATGAAGTTGTCGTCACAGCTAGCATTTCATAAATAAACGATTTAATTTTGTGACAATAGAAGTAAGAATTTCGTTAAAATTTGAATTAAATACCAGTTTATAAAATTTGTTTCAAATAAACAACGGGAATTTACGCAATGCGATAGGGAAATGTATGTACCATATTCTGCAACATAGGTACGAATATAATACGAATATTTACATGATTATTCTGATGAATAGATGAATATCAGGATATTTAATAAACTTATTGTTTCTGTAAATCTGAACCGATAATAAAACACATTTAACTTATTTTTTCATTTTCAATATTTAGCTGGAAAAGGACAGTTCACTGATACAGTCTAGTAAGTTAAATAAGCCACTTGCTACGCTGCAACCGCAGTACTAATTAACAGTTACAAAGTGTTAAGGCCTCACGTACATTGCTCTACCATTTGATATAGTCTCAACTTTATCTTATTTATTTACATATACTTTGTCTAACCAAGAGATCACGCAGCAGTAATTACAGATAGGTAACAAAACATAACATAAACTCACGCCTGTATCCTGAAGGGGCGGGCAGAGACCAGGTTCTGCCACTTGCCACGATCCCGACAGATCTCTTTCGCTTCATCAACATTAATTAATCAACAGATAGGTAATTTTTGCAAATAAACTCGGTACTTTCTCTTTAAGAGAAGGCATGTGCCCTGCAATAAGATAATGAAATATTTATTTCGGGTAAATAATCCATTTACAATAATATAAAAATTACTTTTTATTGATTGTGTTTATTGTTATCAATATAGCAAAAAAATGCTTTGCAAAACTTAATCTTAATACACCCTCACCTGCTTGCTCAAGGTCATTACGTATCAAGTGGGTAATTAAGAACTTAACATAACATAACATAACATAACATAACATAAACTCACGCCTGTATCCCAGAGGGGTAGGCAGAGACCAGGGACTGCCACTTGCTACGATCCTGACAGATCACTTTCGCTTCCTCAACACTCATTAGTCGTTGCATGCACGCACGCCGGTTTCGGGTACTTTTTATCTTGCCCTTTGTTAATACATCCTCTATTTGGTCAAAGTATGTCCGTCTGGGTCGTCCCTTACCGGCCCTTCCATCCACATTCGCTCGATATATTTGTTTTGTCAATCTTTCTTCTTTCATCCTCTCCACACCAACGCAACATTCCTTTCTCAATTCTTGTCACTACATCCTCTTTCAGTCCACAACGTTCTCTAATCACACTATTGCGTATCCTGTCATTCAAAGTAACGCCAGACATACTTCTCAAGGACCTCATTTCTACTGCATTAATCCTACTTTCTTGCTTCTTTTTGCCATACCCAAGTCTCGCTAGCATACATAAGTGTTGGGACTAGCACTCCATTATGGATAGCCAATCTAGCTCTTTTGGAGATGTTTTGGCCGCTCACAAAGGAGTGCAATGCACCGTTTACACAATTTCCTGCTTTTACTCTTCTTTCTATATCACCTTCACACTTGCCATCCCTGGTAACTTAATCTTAATACACCCTCACCTGCTTGCTCAAGGTCATTACGTATCAAGTGGGTAATTAAGAACTTAACTGAAATTAAAATGTACTCAGCTATAATAGAAACTTCAGAATTATATAGTTTAAACTCTGTTGCACACCAGTAATTGCAAAATAAATGTATTTATAAAACAAGTCATCTTTTTCATTTATGGTTCGGTCTGAAAACCAGCGCCAAAGCCCTGCTTTGGCATCATGCTGAGACTGGCCCATTTTTGGCAACTTTGTGTGTCTAAGTTTCATGTAGGTACTTAGGTACAGGTATTTCGCCAAATGTGCCCTATGGTTTGCTAACTTAATTATGCACCTGTAGTGCATCCTACATGGAGCGTTCGCGCGCCTCACGCGTGCTGGCCGGCGGAATATTCCCGCCGCCGCCACGCGGCTCACCTGTCAAGAGTCAGTGGTTTTCAAGTTACTCGTTCTTATTGACACGAAATTTTCTCGCATACCAAATACATCCTGCTAAATCCCTTCTGGTGGTTTCAATTGTTGAGGAGGCAACACCCCTCACATTGGTGACCCTTATACGAACCGCAGAAACCAGGATGGCGAGCGGTCATAATAACATCCCACCGACTTCGACGGATTCCGACGACTCTGCCTTCGTGGGTGTGTCAATGTCAAGTCTAGAAGACATGTTCGCGAAACTGCAAAAAATGATGTCGGCAAAAATCGCCCAAGAAATAGCGCAGTTGAGTATCAATCGCAAGCACAGGTCCGTATCTAGGGGGCGTCAACGATCCCGCAGTAGATCCCCCGGGGTATGTTGGTACCACTCGATGTTTGGTGACAAGGCGAAAAAATGCACATCCCCGTGCACCTATAAGACCGCCACTAAAACGGAAAACCAACAGGACAGTCAGTAATGGCGGCAGACGACTGTCGTCCTACACGCAGCCGCCTATTTATAATGGATCCACGAAGCAAAATCGAATTTTTAATTGATACCGGCTCCGACCTATGCGTTCTTCCGCCAAAATTCCTTCAAGAACCCAGAAAACCAATAGCCGGTTACAATCTGTCAGCAGCCAATGGCACATCAATCAAAACATTCGGGACAATGAAGATGTACCTAAATCTAGGCCTGCGCAGAGACTTCACATGGAATTTCGTTGTAGCCGACGTAGACAGACCAATCATCGGCTCAGACTTCATCTCGCATTACGGATTACTGATAGACTGCAGAAACCATCGACTCCTGGACAGCGTAACTACGCTCACAGCGGTGGGCACAGTCAAGCCGTGCAATACTCCTAGCGTGAAGGCTATCTCTGGTTTGAGCAAATATCACCAACTTTTGGTCCAATACCAGGAACTAACAAAGCCCTCTGGCATTGACAGGCAGGTGAAACATACGACGGTTCACTACATCCGTACCACACCTGGCCCCCCGGTTTTCTGCAGACCAAGACGCCTCGCCCCAGATCGGCTGAAGATAGCCAAGGCACAGTTCGAAGAGATGGTCCAGGTCGGAACTGCGCGCCGCTCAGACTCACCGTGGGCTTCTGCACTCCACTTAGCACCGAAAGGTGACGGCTGGAGACCCTGCGGAGACTACAGAGCACTCAACAACCGCACCATTCCAGATCGATACCCGATACGTCATATCGAGGATTTTGCACAGAGACTAGCTGGCAGCACAGTTTTTTCAAAATTAGACCTTGTAAAAGCTTACAACCAAATTCCCGTTTGTCCTGACGATATTCCAAAAACCGCCATAACCACACCATTTGGACTTTTTGAATTTCCCTTCATGTCATTCGGACTGAGAAACGCCGCACAATCGTTCCAAAGATTTCTTGACGAAGTGCTCCGAGGCTTGAATTTTTGTTACTCATACATTGATGACATACTCATCTACTCAAGAAACCACGAAGAGCACCTCGCACACGTCGAGAAGGTTTTCCAGCGACTCAGTGATTACGGAATGCTCCTGAACGAATCAAAATGTTGCTTTGGGGAAAGCGAAATAACTTTCCTTGGCTACAAAATTTCTGCTGAAGGCACTCAACCACTGGACGATAAAATCTCGGTCATCAAAGAGTACCCACCACCTAAGACTGCGAAAGGTTTGCGAAGATTCCTTGGAATGCTGAATTATTATCGACGGTTTATGCCAAATGCAGCCGAAGAACAGGCCCCACTGCACGAGATGCTGGCTGGGCCAAATGTCAAGGGCAACCACTCCCTGACCTGGACACCAGCACAACAGCAGGCTTTCGAAAACTGCAAGTCGAGTCTTTCAAGATTTACTCTTCTTGTTCACCCTGTTCCCAATACACCCCTTGCTCTTGTCACTGACGCATCCAACACTGCTATAGGCGCAGTCCTACAACAACTCGTCAACGGCAACTGGCAACCACTAGCGTTTTTCTCAAAGAAGATGACCAAACCCCAGACACAATACAGCGCCTACGACAGAGAATTGCTAGCCATCTATCAAGCTGTCAGGCACTTCAAACACATGGTTGAAGGTCGTCATTTCATCATCTTCACGGATCACAAACCCATTACATTCGCATTCAACCAGAAGGACCGAAACTGCTCACCCCGACAATTCACGTACCTGGATCTCATCGGACAATATACCACAGACATCAGGCACATATCAGGCAAGGATAACCTGACTGCTGATGCTCTCTCTAGGATTGAATCCATCTCAGTGACCCCCGACCCCCTTACCATCTCCCGCGCACAGGAAGATGATGCGGAACTTCGATCACTGCTGTCGGGCGGATCTTCATTAAAACTTCAGAAAGTTCCGGTACCAGGCACAGACGTGACTTTGTTCTGCGATGTGTCACAAGCCAGACCTCGTCCTTTTATCACGAGTCAGTTACGTCGCCAAGTCTTCGACTCAATCCATGGCATGAGTCACACAGGCACCAGATCTACAACAAAGATGGTGTCACAGCGGTTTGTATGGCCTTCGTTACGCAAGGACTGTCGTACTTGGGTCCAAACCTGTCTCGCATGCCAACGCGCCAAGGTGCAGCGACACACAGCAACACCACTTGGAGTTTTCCAGTCACTTGGAGCACGATTTGCACACGTTCATATCGACCTAGTCGGACCATTACCACCGTCAGAGAACTACAGATACTGTTTGACAGCCGTTGACAGGTTTACCAGATGGCCTGAGGTTACACCACTTTACGACATAACTGCCGAAACTGTAGCCAAAGCTTTCTACGAAACCTGGATAGCAAGATTCGGATGTCCTCAGATAGTGACTACCGACCAGGGCAGACAGTTCGAATCGCAACTGTTCAAGGCACTGGCAAAGTTGTGTGGTATCAAACTGCAACATACTACTGCATACCACCCTCAAGCCAACGGCATGGTAGAGCGCCTACACAGAACCCTGAAGGCAGCGATCATGGCTCACAATAACACGCGATGGACGGAAGTGTTGCCCGTTATCCTGCTCGGCATCCGGACAGCATGGAAAGAGGACCTAAAAACCTCTGCCGCGGAACTTGTTTATGGAGAGCCACTAAAAGTGCCCGGAGAGTTCCTACAAACAACTTCAACTCTAGCCACTCCACAGACTCAAGATTTCGTTGCCAACCTGCGGGAACACATCGCAAAGTTAAAACCGACCCCAGCATCAAAACACGGCAACAAATCTCTGTTTGTACATAAAGACCTCGAGAGTTGCACACACGTTTTCTTACGCAAAGATGCATTACGCGCCGCTTTGGAAGCGCCATATACGGGTCCGCTCAAAGTGCTGAAGAGGACTAACAAAACAGTCACTGTCGACTCATCACGAGGACCAGTGACCGTTTCCATGGATCGTGTCAAGCCGGCCTACATACTCGCCGATGACCATCCAACTCCACCCTCCTCAGTCCCACCCACAGAAGCAAACAAACCATCTGCAGCACCAAAGAACGCACAGAATGCACCCACTGCCACCATCCCGCGCCGCAGCTACACAACGCGGTCAGGACGAAGAGTTAGATTTAAGGATTTTCCCCCGGATTAACTCTCTCCAAGGGGGGTGATGTAGTGCATCCTACATGGAGCGTTCGCGCGCCTCACGCGTGCTGGCCGGCAGAATATTCCCGCCGCCGCCAAGCGGCTCACCTGTCAAGAGTCAGTGGTTTTCAAGTTACTCGTTCTTATTGACACGAAATTTTCTCGCATACCAAATACATCCTGCTAAATCCCTTCTGGTGGTTTTAATTGTTGAGGAGGCAACACCCCTCACACACCTATTGTTTGTAATTCCTTGTAAGGATATTGGCTTATGTGCCTACTGTATGTAATTCTTTGTAATGTTGTCAAATAAAGTTTATTCTTATTCTTCTTATTCTTACTTAATCCGAAAATAGCCACCTGGTGCGGTTTCCAGAATGCTCTGGTTTTCATCTACATAATAAAAAAAAGTTTTATAAACATGCTAAACCTACCATCTTCCTGTGCGGCATTGAAATATATGGAAAAGTTGATATTATTTTCGGCATTTTAATGTTAATGCAAAAGTGGTTCGTATTGACGAGTAGAACCCCCGATTTCCGGATGAATGTGGGGATTTTCTTTCTCTCTGTACATGTACGCAATGAACGACGGCCCTTGGTGGCAAATGAACTTAGCGCCACTTGGCTATCACGCGATTGAACTTGTAGGGGAAGTTCTACGCTTGTCGTGTTCGTCCGTGATTAGTTTCTGTTGTTCTAATTAGTACCTACTTCCGAGTATGCAGAGTTACTAATTTTATTTCAGATAGACTTACCTCTTATTTTGTGGCAAGAGTCCGATCGGGGCAATACCTGCTCGGACTCTTCCCTGGTCGGACTCTTCCGACAGTCAAAATATTATCCAAAGTTTTCCATAAACCTAATACAAAGTAAGGGGAGTCTCCATACAACAAACGTGTTTTTTTGTTTATGTTCTATCGTAAAAATTGTATACAGGCATGATTGTGGCCCTTTTTATATATTCTAACGACAAATAATAAAAAACGGCCAACCGCCAGCACGGAACCCTCGGTCCACGAGTCCGACTCGCACTTGGCCGATTTGTTACTTACGATCATAACACAGAGGTCTATCTATCTTTATATGTACCCACCAAACGACTTTGTCATAGTACAAAGGTATCGACCGTATAATATCTTCAAAAAAGTCTCAAAATAATGTCATTGACAAGCAGCGAACCTGTCCCGCCCAAAAGCTCAATAAAATATGCGAAAAAAATACAATCGGTGATCAAAAAGCATAAACAGATGTGCGATACAATGCCTCGTTACTGCCGGCATACAAGGTCTCCGCATCAGCCGTGCAGTGAAATGATGATGCGTTTACTGACTTACGCGTTTTATGTCAGTAAAGTAAGGGGGTAGAAATAAAAATGGATTCATAACCATTTGTGACAAGTGTTTGGTTTGCTGGCATTTGTTTTGCTTCGACATAAGTAGGTACCCCGTACCATTGTAGCAGGTTGCAAATCCTTCTTTGATTTCCTTTCAGCTGGCTTTACAGCAGTAGATACTAGGAGGGTTCAATAAGTAGTGAGAATGAATAAGATGCAATTAACTCTTATCAGATGTTATTTTATTTTTCAACTTTTTATCTGTGTATCTACACTTAGCGTATCTTTTTTCTAAATTTAAAATGCCTTAATTTAAAAAAATATTCATCTTGATTCTCTAAAAAACGTTGTACTGCGGCGATCACTGCGTCATCATCGTCATCATCATCATCAGCCTATGCTTGTCCACTGCTGGACGTAAGCCTCTCCTATAGCACGCCACTGAGCACGGTCCTCGGCTACTCTCATCCAGCTCTTGCCAGACGTGACGCGATCACTGCGTCATCATCGTCGAATTCCTGGCCTCTTGGATATTGTTTCAATCTCGGAAATAGATAAAAGTCACTAGGAGCAAGGTCTCGAGAATATGGAAGATGTTGTATCCATTCGAAGCCAGCATCATTGATGGCAGCCATCGCAACTTTGGACTTGTGCGCAGGGGCGTTATCTTGATGAAATAAAACAACTTTTCCACGCCGTTTTTTGCGTATTTCCTCACGCAACTTTTTGATTTGTTCTGCGTACATATTCCCCATAATAGTGGCTCCATGACTGAGGTATTGGCGCCACCCCTTGGCTGTTTTAAAAAAAGAGAGCCCATTATCTTGCTGGCGGATGGAACGGCCTTGAATTTCTTAGGGATCGGTGATGATGGTCTCTTCCAAGTCATGTTTCATCCATAGTTAGAAATCGAGCCAAAAACCGGTCACGATCTTGTTGTAACAGTTCCAAACAGCTTTGTGAAACTCTCAGCCTGGTTCGTTTTTGTTCGGCCGTTAGCATTCTAGGTACCCAACGCACTGAGGCTTTTTTTATTCCCAAATGGTCGTGTATTATGTTATGAACACTCCCTATTGAAATCTTTTGTTTTTCAGCTATAAAACGAACAGTAGACAATCTTTGAAAATGAAAAAACTTTATTGTAAAAAGGTTACAAAAAATGGTTCATCATCATCATCATCAGCCATTTGACGCCCACTGCAGGACATAGGCCTCCCTCGTGGTTTTCTAACCATGAACGGTTTTACCATAATCGCCACGCTTGGCAGGCGGGTTGACGATCGCAGTATGCGGTTGGAATCTCAGGAAGACGCTGCTGCCCGTCCTCTGGTAATTTAATTCCTTAGTCGCTTTCTACGACATCCACGGAAGGAAATGAAGTGACGCTATTCTTAATCCAGCGCCACACAAAAAATGGTTACGGGCTCCAAAACTAGGTTTTTCCCATTTCAACATTTTTCATAATTTCTTCAGTTACTGCAGTCGTAGGCTCTGAGCGCGAGTCGTCATTAGTGGATGTTCTTTCCCTCTTAAACTCAGCACACCAAAGCGCAACCATAGAATAAGGAGGAGCATGAACCCCTAACGTGTCTTGCAAGTCTTGATTTACTTGTTCCGTAGTAAATTTTTTCAAACATAGATATTTAATTACCACGTGAACTTCAATTTTCTGTATTTTCGATTACTTGTTGCTACAGAACACAATTAAGAACCTTCTGTGATTGAAAAAAACAAAAGATTATCAAACTTTTTGTAATTTTAATATGTCGAAAAATAAGTGGGCTACGCCTGCCAGTATTTTCGTTTTCTCTATCCAAGGAGTTTATACCTCATTCTGATTACTTATTGAACACCCCTCGTATAGAGTTTTGATACATCAAAGTAAACTTACTGTTACTACAGTACTATCAGACAAAGATACCAGCTGTTACTGGTTGCAGGCATAGGGTTTCATAATATTGTATATACCGTTTCTACATCTTAGTTTTTGAGAATGAACTTTTTTCTGCTCGTTAGCGGATATATTTTTAAGTCCAAATAAAAGCACAAAATTGTCTAAAAGACAACTAATTCTTTTTGCCCAACAAAACAAGGGCCACTCGAACTAATAGCACAACAAAAAGCTATTTAACACTGGGCCGGGGCCATTCTGGGCCATTCAGATGGACCAGGGGCGCCGGTGTTGGTGCTTATTAAAAATGTGGCCTGAATATCAAATTGCTATCTTCCTATTATATTTTACCCTCGGATTGTAGAAGAACACCAGTGTTCCCGAGCTGAACAAGTTTTAGCACAGAGTGGGGAAGATTCAGAGAGATTTTGTAATTTATATATTTCTTTTTTTTTTATATATTTTATTGGCTCTACTTAAAGCACGGGTATCGAGCGAAAAAATATTTTTGTAGCTCTAAATAGGTCTTATTAATTTAATCCATTGTTTACAAACATAAGGCTGAAGTGCATAATAATAATAAATATTTTTAATACACATAAATTAATTCCAAGTAAAGAAATAAATTGCAGATAAATTAAAATAAAAGGTCCCTGCTATTTCAATTTATTCCGTCCTATTTGGTACTACTTTAACCTACAACCTCCATATTATTTTTTTCTGAATACGCTAGGTACATTTACGAGACTTTCCTTTTTGGCAGTATTTTTTCACACGCAACGAGGGATAAACAAAACGAGAGCGGGGCGGTCTCTTCTGTTCCCAAACCATGCTCTACATAAAAAAGTGCAATGTTCATCGGACGAGCGAAACTGTTAGTTAGGGCGAGTCTCGGCATAACGGGGGCCATTGTTTGTTTTTTTATAAATAAATTCAGTTGTCACATCGCAGATGATAAATGGTCGACCTGACATGGTAGTCATATGGCGAATTTAGGATACACTTGTGCGTAAGGTTAGCTGCTTTATCATAGGGTCGAGACCCTCGGTGCAATATGGGCTTTGAGATTTGAATTATGGATATTTTAGCAGTTTATATGAAGAAAATTATTACGTTATTTAAAATAACCTATAACTAAAATACAACGTTGAGTACTATCACAATAAGAAGTATAGGAGATGTACAGGTAAGTTGGCTTCGCTGAGAAAATAATTTGCGATTTACATAAATGCCAAGTACCATGGAGCTTCCACAAATTATAACTGCAGGATTTTTAATTTGTTTTTACCTATGTTTAGTAGCAAATAACCCAATGAGTTTTCTTTCGAAGTAAGTGGAGAAAGTTGTGAATTCTTTTAGTTAATTCTTTTAGATACCAGGAAACTCAACTAAACTTGGTATCCATCTAGGTCGCAATAATTTTCTGGGCAAAGGATATATTACTATTCATGCTTTGGCACCGTTTTTCCATTCATTTAGTTATTTCAACGGAACATTTTTTAAATAGTTCGGTATGTAGTGCGCAGAGCGCAATTCTATTTTAAAATCCTCAAATCCCAATCCCAAATACATACGACACGTACATAATATGTATTTGGAGGTATCTAAGTACTTGTCGTGTTGTGATGATATCGTAGTTTTGGAGCTATTCCGTATACTGATGAAGATTTTACCCTTAAGCCAAATGCCAAATTTAAGCCAAATGAATAAAAGAGTAAGCTCTTATTTAATTTCAAATTCAAATTCAAATTCAAATATTTTTATTCATTGTAAAAACAGAATGTTTACTTAATGAACGTCAAAGTTGTTTCAAGTTGATAATCCGTTAAACAAAATATGATCAACTTTTTACCTTCAAAGCTTTCGTGAAGGGGATGCTCTGGAATATTAATAAATAAGTAAACAGAAGGCGAATCCATTTCCACTGCTTTTCGTATTTTTTCTGGCTCCATTACGGCTAGGCGGCCAATTTAAAAATTATGAATAAATAATGTGTAGCGCTCCGAAAATATGAATGAAGAGAAGATGCGCCGCGCTCGGAAACAGATAAGACAATGTAAAGAAAATATACTTTTATCGCGTTTTTAGCCAGAACGAAATGCGTAATCTATTGTATGGCTTGTCGAAAAGTGTACTTAAGTGTATTTCTGTTAAGAGATTTTTTTCAAAATATCCCGATATTTCATAACTTACATAATATGATTTGATTAAATTCGGTCTACCAATATCGCAAGCACCAGTAAAACATTGTTTTACACAAAATATCCACTCTATTTAACGCATAATTATATTTGTCACCATTATCTATCAAACAGCGCCACTACAAAGTAGAGAAACTGTAAAATAATATTTTTTTTCGTTGGCTCTATGTTTGTGTCCCACTGCAGAGCAAAGGCCTAATATAAGAAAAAACGGCCAAGTGCGTGTCGGCCCATGCTTAGTATAGGGTCCGTAGAAGAAAAAAAGAAGACATTTATTCAAATTCTTACAGAAATACAAAGTATACAAGTAGGTAAACGAATAAAATATACGAACGTCAACAAAAAAAAAACAACCCTGAAGACAAAATCGTGAAGAAGGGGTTTCTTACCTGCCTTACAGTACTAACAATTTTATCAAAGTAACTTTCAATGAAATTTGTACGAAATTTATAAGTTGGTTGCCTATTACTCGTTATGTAAAGCCTACTTGTCCGTGATAGTTTTGCTTTTAAGTTAAATATATGTGCTACTGCCCTAATTTTTTTCACGTTTCTACTATCCACCTTTTAGCCGGGAAAGGAGAGGACGCCCTACTTTAACAAAAAATTGTGCTTTAAAAGTATTTTGCCTATACTCACAATATTTTTAAACGACCAATTCAATGATACCCCCCCACACTATGGTGTAGGCGAATAAACAAATTGCATCCCTAACTTAGGTGAAGGGGTAATTTTTTTTAAATATTTTATCGTACCGTTATGCTGGCACGATTAAAGTGTAAATCTGTGCTGGATTTCAGCTTTCTAGTAATTTTCGTGTATGTACTAAGCCGCGGGCAGACAGACAGACAGACGGACGAACATTGCGAAACTATAGATAGATAAATAGAATATTCTTTATTGTACACAGAAATAACATTAACAGAAATAATTATAAGGGTTCCTTGTTCCTTGAATTTTTAGGCTTCCGTAACCCTAAAAAATTAAGATGAACAAAACAAAACCAAATGTCTTAGAATAAAAGCTGTTGTAGAGGACAAATTTTAAATGACGTGTTTCAGGAATTGACATTTTGACCCTCTATGACACTGACAAATAGAAAAAGGGACTGGGCAACCATTTGCTTCTCGTTCATACAATAGTACCTACTGTCTTTACTGAGTGAGCAAGAGACAACAGTGCCAGTGCTTTTCTTAAGCTAATCGTGCTATGACCCTGTATTATTGTGACAAATCTGCAAAGCTATTTATTCTGTGACCGTCGGCGAGGCAACAACCGCTAAGCGCATTACGACGTGTTACCCCGTGCTTCATCATCCCGGTATGTACCGGTAGAAACCGGTATCCGCCGGTGTGCTGCGGGAAGCAAGCCATGAAAATATTACACTTACGCCATTACCGTGAGCGAATTTCACATTCCATTTCCTTTTGGCCTTTTTCTGACGCAAGCTGAGTGGGTGCAGAAGTATGGTTTTTCAGCGGTCTGGTAAACCCTTGAAAAGAGCGTACTGCTGGAAGGTCTATTTCATTTTTCTTAGGCTTATACAGACTTTAAACATTGTATTGTCTAAAAACATGTTAAATAAGTGTTACGTTATATAAATAAGTGTTATTGAAATCATGAAACACCTGACCACTAAACGCAGCGACGCCCACCAGCTCGCTGGACCGACGATCTGAGGCAGATTGTTGGCAGCGACTGGACGAGGATGGCCGAAGATAGTAGGAAGTAGAATGTCATGGGGAAGCCTATGTTCTGCACTGATCGAGTGTGGGCTGGCTGATTGATTGAGAACCGGAAAACTGTTTGAAGACTGCAGGAGTCAATTTGTGTAAAGATGATAAAAAAATTAAACGCTTGCTTATATATTGAAATGTTATATATTTATATTATTGACACGAAAGAAAAGTTTAAGCTGTTTAAGGCCTGATTAGAAAGATAGATTATTGATACCGAAGAAACGGTTTTCCGGTTATACCTACATTATTTTAATAGCACGTTGTATAATCCGGGTTGATTGATGCACGGGCTTCAAGTCACGGGGGGTCGAATATCAAAATATCAAATCTGTTAAATTGTTGGACACGCAGTCAGATGTTTCGTAATACATTTTATTGTAGGTTTAGTCTATAATTTAATAATGTACAATTTTTTTTTCGACCAAATAGGGTAAGTAAGAAGTACATGAAACCGGCGTGCGGAAATGATTTTTTAAAGTTTAAAGATATAAAGCAAGAGGTCTGTCAGGGCCGTAGCATGTGGCATACACTAGTCTCTGCCTCCGGGATATAGGCGTGAGTTTATGTTATGTAGATTTTATATGTTTGTATAAAGGTGTCATAACAACGTCTCTACAGAACGAATCTTTTGTTCATCTCTATTTTACGATTTTCGAAAGAGGCTATGATAAAATAACCTTTTGTTTTTCACTCTCTGACACCGGCATAGTGCACGTTAGCTAGTGGGTTTTTAAATGCACCACTGAAATGATAATTGACAGTGTTTTTTCAGCTATCATGTCCGTTGACCTGGCTATTAAAAAGTTAGCGTTATGGTGTGTGGAGTGCTACTCTACTATAGCAAACTACTATTTTATTTGAACTTTTATTACTAAAATAGCACCCATTCATCGTCTTTCCTAGGGTGGACAGCACATCAACCTTTACATATGTGCTAATCAGTTACGTTATAAGGAACTTTGCAACAAAAATGTAAGAGTTCATCTGCTATCCACTATACGCATGCTGGCATGTGTCAAAGAGAGTCGATTAAAAATTTGAAGTTCGAGTATTAAAATCACAATGGAGAACTGGCCAAGAGGCCATGTTAAAAGCTAAATAATAGGTATAGATAAGGATTTTCCTCTTCGTCAATAATATAGATAAGGATTGTTTTCTTCTTCACAAATCGATCGAGCTCCAATACAAATCGTGCGTAAACTAAGGAGTCTCAAGTTGATACTGACGCCTTATATATGAAGCAAAATATTTGTGTTATCTCGTTTTTTTGTGTTCACTACCTTAATAGGAGACGTTAAAAACTGATGGAGATACTTAACCCTGTTTCTCGTAAATCTACTGTTAACATGCTAGCATTCGTTACCAGTAGTTTAACAGACTGTTACGGTCTTATTTATAAAAAAAAACACTTAAAAAACTTTTTAAAATGTCGATTAATATATTCTGTGGTGGAGATTTTACAAGGAAAAGTCGTAACAACATATTGTAATAAACTAACTCTTATTTTAGAGAATCGTGTTTTTAGGCAGTTAACACTTTCTTATACACACAAGAAACCGGAGGTTAAGTCAAGTAAGTTTTTATTAAAAAAAATATTTTTATGGTTTTGTCTCCAATTTTTTTTAAGCTTCTCTATGTTTTATCATTTCACTCCAATCCAAATTTGAGGGATGTTGCCCAAGTTATAATGTCAATCCAAGGAACCAATTTATCATTTTGCAACACATTGTGTGCTTGATACCTAGTAAAGGTATAATGTGTGCCAATCAACTTTAGCAAACCAAACTTTTAGGTGTATTTGCATGTCTAAAAAATCGAAAAGTTACCGTTAAAGTAAAAAAAAACCGGCCAAGTGCGAGTAGGACTCCCGCACAAAGGGCTCCGGACCATTATCTACACAACCTTTGAATATTTTAAGCGTCTACTTGTTGTGGTTGTTAATATCGAGCAAAAATGGCAAAAAAATCACGTTTGTTGTATCTCAAACATAAATTTTATTCTGTTTTTAGTAGGTATTTGTTGTTATGGCGGCAACAGAAATAAATCTGTGAAAATTTCAACTGTTTAGCTATCATGGTTTATGAGATATAGCCTGGTAACAGACAGACGGACAGTGGAGTCTTAGTAATAGGGTCCCTTACCCTTTGGGTACGAAACCCTAAAGACATATTTTGGCCAATTGAGTCCTCACGAGTAAGAAAGGATGAGTTGTGTGAGTGGCAATGACAGGGCGGTAATCGCATTCACGGAAGCCAGAGATGGTTTGTTTAGCAAAAGACATATTTATGATCCCCATTTAGTTTTTGGTTACCGCAGCACGACTACTTTGTGTGATTAGTAGGTGCCTTTGATATTCTGTTTCGTTTAAATGGGTTGCAAGGAGTCAAGCGGCTTTGCAGTTTTGACGCAAATAATGGTGGCATTTTTTTCAAACTGGTACAGGGCCGTCAAATAAGCATTTGTCTACAATTCATCGCACGCAGCAAGATTAGTTGGAAATGTTTTGAAATAAAGGATTCACATTGTGTTTACGTCTGCCAAAAAGTATGTAACCTCCTTACTAGTTCAAACTTATTCTTTTTCTTTTGTTTTGTCTTCTTGTAAAATATTAGCGCATGCAACACGTATAATTATTGAAACCCTTGATTCTATTAAAAAGTCGTCGTATTTTTTCCGCAAGGATTTAAAGAGGAGATAACTCTCTTCACATTGGGATAAATATGTAGGCATTCACAGGCTTCCTCACTATGTTTTACTTTACATAACGGTTCCTAAAGGTGTAGTATGTAATATGCCCGTGCAATGTCGCAAAGGGTGAAAAGCGAGACGTTTTTCCTCACAAACAAACTTTACGTTTCGACAAAAGATCTGTGTACCTAACTTACTTTTTAAACCACCGCACGATGGAGCAATTTCACACAACGTAAGCACAAATAAACAGCCTTAAAGGAGGAAGTAACTATCTCTACGAATGTGTTTTCTAAACGATCTCGCTCCTTCCTCCGCCATTTTAATTCCAAACCTTGGCTCGGCTTTAAATTACAGTTTTTGCCGCTCTTGTAACACTCCGTACCGTACTACTGGGGTACTGGATGACACTTTCTTCAGAGATCCGTAAGTGTTTTCACAGAATTGTTCATAGAACAGTTTTAGAAATAACTTGTTAAATTCTCACAATGAAAAAAATAATAGCCCAGTACGGAAACATTTTTCACTTTATCTAAATCGCCTAGGCATAGCACGGGTATGGGCGTGCTTGTACCCTCCCCAAGCCGACTTGGGCACTACCTACATTTTCTTGAAGCATTTCGTCGTATCTTTTGTACTCTCGAAGATAGCTGCCATCTGGACAATATTTGAGAGCCCAAATTCTCAAAATAACATGTATATGTATAGCAGATTAATGAAACGCACACAATTTTATTTATACCACCCACTCAAAAAGTGCTCGTTCATATACGGGTTACAAAGTTCTTCATTTCTCTCTTATAAATGTGCGGCGGGAAAGTTATGTGGAATGCTGCCCTGCTAGCGTCCTTTATTTTTTAGCAGCGAACATAAAAAAATACAAACGTCAAATCTCAAATAGGTTTTATGTCAAATAATTAGAAAAAAACAGATGGGATATTTTTTTGTACTCGAGGCTGGCAACCTTTTTGCTGCACTAAGAAAAAAAAAACAGGCGCGGAAATTTGTTTCGTTTTGTTAAATTTTGTTTTTTTACTACATAATTTAACAGTATCCTTTTAATTATTCTAAATAGTTTTGTTTTCCTCGTAGGTGCGGTATAAAGCATTATGTATCACTCGGCAGAAAGTTCTATTTCTGTTCGAGAGTATGTTTAAGCCCGACGCGCTGCGGAGGGCTTAAAAGAAACTCGAGAACATATCGTTTTCTCTCCTCGGTATATAATGTACTATTATTTAACTTTTGTACTTCAGATTTTATTAGTACTCAAAAAAAGTCAATATCGTCACTGACTTTGTATTTATATGTTTATTTTCTTTCAGACTTGCGGCGCGAGTTCTTTTGTGATTTGTGCCAAGATTCATAAATCCTCAAATTGTAATTGTGTTTAGTAAAAGATGGTATATAAAAGTATATATTTGGTATATATTTGTATTGTATGTAAAAAATGATGGAAAAAAGTAGATACAGCTAGATAAATTAAGAAGACACTTTTTTGTCGAGAATGAATGGTCCTGTTTTATTTATTTGCTTTGTCTGTTGTGTATTTAGTTTTATCCCTGTTGACGTGCATATTATTATGTTATTTACATGTTTATTTTGTTTCTGTGATGTGTCTGGTTGCTATATAACACATGTCTTTCTTTCTTTCAACATGAGTGGAAAAGAGTGAACGCCAAACATAACATAAGCAGCCTATATACGTACCACTGTAGGACATAGGCTATCTCTCAAGGAGAAAGTGAACGCCGTGGTGATTTATTATTATTGTTTTCAAAACTCTTCGCCCTATAGTTGTAGTAACTGTGGTTGCTAGATATGCATAATGGCCTACGAGGCTAAGTACAGAAATCTCAGGTCTGACTGACTAGTCATGGCGGTAGCACTGTCTATTATTTTGAGAGAAAAATCCTACCGAGAACGAAACTGAATGCCGTTCTATAGGACCGGAGAGTTCTGACACCCGTGAACAAAGACCAGTTGACATACGAAATCCGCTACCAGAAATTCGCCGGTCTCTCTTGCCGCCTTCTTTCTGAGTAGCGTCAGAAACATCGGATAGGCCCTTAGCGACACCCTAGGGGGCCCTACTAGGCCCTTAACGTTTACGACTGCCTACCCGATTGCTTTTCTATGAAGGGACAAGCCGTAACGTCCTTTTCGCCTTAAATGGACAGATGTGGAGGAGTTCGAACTTTGACACGAATTAATTCGTACGTTTTTGCTCGAGATGGAAACTACAGCCACTTGGCCCAAGACTCTGGGTTAAATATTAAATATCTAGAAGGTTTCTTTGGGATAAACCCAGTAGGATATGAGTCTAAGCGGTTACAATGAAAAAGTCTATTATATTTAGCTGGGATATATTTTTTCAATTTCTTTAAGAATTACATATATTATTTTTACCATAGTTATACACATTGTAAGCATTGACTTAAACTTAAGAACTCTGAATGTCTTGTGATCCAAATTTACGCAGGGAAGAAATGCTTGCACAGTTTTCTTTTAGACATAAACAAAGACCACCGTTCATTTAACTTTAGACCTCAGACAATGATTGGTCAAAAAAGATCACTGATCGATGATTAATATCAAGGTCATGGCTTAATCAGACACCAGTCTATAGGTCTAATACTATCAGTAAGTAGGTATGTATGTAAAGAGCAAAGCCGTCTACTTTAGCCGTATATTAAGCTTAAGATTGACAAGAGGGCGACCTTCTATGGTAACATATTTGAAGTAATTTGTGGCTTTCACACCTTCTGTTGGTTTTGTGGTTTAAGTGATTTGATTTTAAAGAATCCTCTCAAGCATCCTCTTCCGGTTAGTGTTGTTGACGGATAGACATAAATATGTGGCGCTTAAGTTCTTATATCTTGAAATGATGAACCTTCATATTTTTTGTTGCAAAATCACCAGTGACGTAACTAATAGAGTACACATACATGCTAAGGAGATACCTATTAAAAATTGTGTACTTTGTCCGTCATCTTATATGTTTTTATTTTTAGCATTTCTGTTGTATTATGTATAAAATGTTTGTCTTGTTTTGAATATTGTGTCATCAAATAAATCTTTTTATCTATCTATTTATCTATCTATCTATCCATCCATAAAATAATTCTGAAGAAATACGGGATTCATCATAAACTAAGTTATCAATTAAATTAACCATTGCCAGACATTGCATTGGTGCCAGGAATATAAGACACAAATAATGACGTTTTTAGTGGAAAGGCATACCTCGGTTTTTAAATATTATGAGTATCTTAATACTCTTCCATGAGCTTTAAATTAGCTGCTGTCATTCGTATATGTACATAACTCGAGAGCAATAAATAAGGATTTAGGATTCAGGATTTAGGCACTTCTTGGTATCTCAGAAATGAAGGATGCTAAAGGCCGGTTGCTGAATTGAGAATTTAACTAAGTAAATACTTAAGCAACCTTCTGTCACGCTCTTTTCTGAGAAATTTTAAGAGACAGCACTACAGTTAACTATTTACATAGCGAAATTCTCAATTCAGAAACTGGCCCTGAATTAATAAAATAAGTATCAACTAATTAAGCAGCCCACAGTCGCCCACTGCTAAACACACGCAGGTCTCCTAGCCTGTGGCGTGCCTCGGACAAAATAAGTAAGATAACGACTATATATTACTAGCTGACCCGGCAAACGTTGTTTTGCCATATTAATTAGTCTAAGGACTATTCTCACAAAAAAAATCATAAAAATCGGTGAAGCCGTTTCGGTGGAGTTCGACAACAAACACTTTGACACGAGATTTTTATGTATTAGATTACTTATTACAACGTAATAAAAAAATGTATGTCCAGATATTTATCACGCAAACGTGCATAAGCTGAATTTAAAATTTAGCAATCAAATAGTCCGTATTCTGGATGAAACGTGAACGAAGTTACGAAATCAGCTTAGGATTTTGTAACTTATAAGTTCGTGAAATCACTTCTGATTGAGTTCTGCTTTTGATTAACCGACTAACAATATCACATTCCCCAAAGACCAAGTACTGAGGTGGTTAGATCTAGTACAATACTGACCTGATTGTAATGCCTGCCTCTACTCTAGATCCCATTGTTCTGCTTAAGGCCACCCAGGAAACCACAATGGGAATGCAAATTCTGTTTGCGGATAGAGAGCGGCAAATACGATTGGAATTATAACAAGATTGTAATGTTAATAGTACCTGACGGCTAATTGATGACGCAGCATTTAGGTACCATACAAAATGGAATATCGGTAGTCGCAGGTGAGATCATCTGGAGACATGACAAGGCATACACCCTGGAGTTTGCCTCTTTATGGTAATAAACGGCATAGAGCCTAATCGAGATGTGTTAACATTTCACCATCTTATCCATAGAATGATAAATCTTTGAGAACAAAATAATTTTACGAATATTTAAAAATTGGATCTGGATTCCATCAAATTATCAACAGATTGGCGATCACAAAGTTACGAGTGTCGACTGAGACTTTTCTTCGAATTTATATCAACCTGAAGTGATGCCAACAATTCCGTAGTCATCTGTGGGTATTTACAGACGTTTACCTAGACGTTGTTGGTTCACTATTTATCCACTCGACTCACTATTAACCAAACACGTATCTATCCCAGGCTTTCGATACCTGAGCAGGTACTCGTAGAGCACATTATATACCATCAATAACAACTCCTCACATAACATAGAGCCATATTAATTTCACAACAATCCCGTGGTGCTTTGGCGTATTCTCAGCTGGGCGTGGCCTGGCAAGGGCGTGGCCTATGGGCGGGGCCGACCCTCGGAGCCCTCCCAGGGCACTCTCGAGGCCCAGGAGGTCTGTAACACAAACTTGTTCCAATGTTGTTGAAATAAAAGGAATTTGAGTAATAGCCCTGTTGGTAGCATCTATCGCGGGCTTGTTGGGGAGCATAGTGGTGATTGGTTGCGAGAAAAGTTTTTCTAATTGAAAAATAATAGGAAAACTGGGGACAAATGTACTGAACGTATAGTTGGTCAATACAGTACAGTAATAACAGGGCAATAGCAGTTTTATTGACACTGTTGTAGTCTAGTAATCAATCGCATTCCAATAGTATAAACCGTGCAACTTAACTCGGCAATTCCCGATTTAATTTGCACGGGTTATGGGTATGCCATTGGAACGGCATTGCAGAGAATTGTTTAGTAGACTAGGTACAAATTTTATAAGAGTCAAATAATAAAATAATATCACTCTATTCAATCAATATGTGTTTAGAGATGCGTCCAGAATATATTATATTATATTGTACCTATATTACAAGCAAGAACTATACATATTCTGGATGCATGTGTCTTATATCTTATGTTATTATGTAGGTTTTTGTTTGTGTTTCTCCTCCCATCAGTACAGTCGAAAACCCATCGACCTTAACATGCGTGCGTTCTAGGCAGTAAAGATACAGTTGATAGATAAGCTATCGACTGTTCATAAAATATATAAAGCCGTGTGTAAACTAAATGTTTAACATTTGAGTCCTAAAAGTCAGACTAGTTTTTAGGATTCCGAATCTGAAGGGTGCCAAACGGGACCCTATTACTAAGACTTCACTGTCCGTCTGTCTGTCTGTCTGTCACCAGACTGTATCTCATGAACCGTGATAGCTAGTCAGTTAAAATTTTCACAGATGATGCAAGTATTTCTGTTACAACAAATACTAAAATCAGAATAAAATAAATGTTTAAGGGGGCTCCCATACAATAAACGTATTTTTTGCCGTGTTTTGCTCCATATTAACAACGGCAACTAGTAAACGCTTGAAATATTTACAGAATATTTAATTCTACATTAGCTTCAAAAACAAATAATTAAAAAAACATAAATATTCCCACACAACAAACGTGATTTTTGCCATTTTTTTCTCGATCTTTGTGTCTAATGTTGTGCAGATAATGGTACGGAACCCTTCGTGCGCTACTTCGACTCGCACTTAGCTGGTTTTTTGTTTTAACAGCGAGATACATCTGCGTTTAAAATTATATTGAGTCGGAACACAAAGAATTTAACGCATTTACACTCGGATAAATCTCACATGAGAGATATTTCTTTCTTTTAGAAAGAATGGTTTAGGTACCTTCATAGACCTCTAATAAACGTTTATGGTCTTGTTTATAAAAACACGATTCCTTTAAAACACTCTACAGAGGCAGTTTAAATAGTCCGTGGTAAAGGGAAAACGTAACCTCCGATTATTTACACTGCCTGTGAGAGGTGTTTTAAAGGAATCGTGTTTTTATAAATAAGGCCGTTACATTTTCAGTGCTATGTCAGCCCTTACGTAGCTGAGCAGGGTGTGTGGTTTGGTATAACTATTCACACCTTAAAGTGTTTTAAAGTGTTCTCCGGAAGAAAAAAGTCCTATTTAATCTTGGTACCCACTGCAAAGCAACGACAGCAGGGTTATTTCTAAAATCCACAATTCCTTACACGTGTCGTGTCAGATGTTGTCATTAACTACAGCTATTGTTCAATTAATTTTAATTTTTTTTTTGGTGCAATTTCCTGTTTTTGGAAGAAAAAAAAAGATGTTTTCACCTCACTAGCTCGTAAAAGCTCTGTTTATCATTCGAAATCTGCGTGGAAAATCGCACTTTATCCGCTAGCGTGGAAAGTGTTTTTAATATTCGAATATTTTTATTCAATAAAGGTTTCGTACAATAAATTACATATATATAGAACCTCATTGGTTTCGTAATAGTTTATATTCTCTGCAGCCAGTCCATTGATGATTGAAATGCAAATACTTATTTCATGTCATGCGCCAGCCTCATTTAAAGAATCGCACTGGCCGGCAAGAAAATTTGATTTAAAAAAAAATAACTTTCAATATTACCAATTGTAGTAATTTTACTTTTAATTTTTGAAATAAATAAACAGTAATTTAATATTTATTAAAACTGTTTTTCTTGCACCTAACATTTTCCTCGCTTTAGTGAGGTGAAAAGTTGTGTGTTGCGCTCGGCAGCAAAGTTATTTAGCGTCTCGTACCTTTGAAACCCTCGCTACGCTCAGGATTGTATATTTGAACCACTCGCTTCGCTCGTGGCTCAATCCTAGAATCCTTCGCTTGCTCAGGTTTCAATACAAGGTACTCGCGCCAAAAATTAACTTTGCAGCCTTGCATAACAAATAACTATTTATGCTTTGTAGTGGTGCTATCAAAATCGATAAAACCGTATGTGTTAGGTGGTGTACATACAACGGATACTTTCTGTTTAGTAATGTGAAGGCTGCGACATTGGTAGTGCGCATAAAGCGTCAAATTAATAAATAAAAATCTGAAAATAAAGCTTGTAGACCAAAAGTTGTAAAATACAGACTCTAATTACGGTGTTTCAGGACCTTAGTTTTTTGGGTGACTCAATATAATGCTGCGGAGTTATTGGTTGAAAGGAAATAGCTTATAATTATTTCCTATCAATTATAACGTCCGATGATTGAAAGGAAATAATAATATCTCTACGGACGTCTAAGATCGATTTTTGAACGGACGGGTATTTTTTTGCTATTAATCTGCTAACTCACACGTATTGTGAGTTAAAATAAAATTTACATCATGCTTAAATGAAAATTGATAGATACCTTCGCTGGATTAATTGGTAACCTATGGTTAGGTTATATGTAACGTTGATTAAGCTTGAAGCTCTGCGAGCCGTAGACCTTATTTAAGCATTAGATAAGGACGTGGTTTTTGGTATAGGCACCTCCTTATGTAATAGCGACTAAAGTTTAATGAAAAAATAGTGTAAACTCTAAATTTTAACAACCCCTCTCCCAATTACACTGTGATAAATCACCCGATTGGTCTAACCAACTAGTTATTACTCGCAACAAATATTTAATGAGGCGACAAAATCCCACCTCAAAACTTCGCTTGAGTCAATTCCCACTGAAATTTCGTCATCGTCAATCTAACTTAGTTTAATAAGTAATCCTTCGGTACGCGGTGGGACGGCCCCAAACGCCCAGCGCTGCGGCGGGCTAGCTCACGGGAGAATGTTGCGTCTCACCTCTGCCGCCATCCCTTACGCGCGAGCGGTCTCTAAGGGAAACCGCGCTGACCCGCGCATTATCATAACCATACGGCATCTGATCGAGAGACAA
The DNA here is from genome assembly GCA_947308005.1 of Yponomeuta malinellus. Taxonomy (NCBI): domain Eukaryota; kingdom Metazoa; phylum Arthropoda; class Insecta; order Lepidoptera; family Yponomeutidae; genus Yponomeuta; species Yponomeuta malinellus. Next base: position 7,248,780 of record OX371008.1, on the reverse strand, counting down.
AAATTCCTCCAAAAATTTACGAAAATAATGCTGGCTGGTTTTCTCGTTGATTTTTTTGAAAAGACGAAAGGAGTTGAATTTGGAATGTCGAGTGGCAGTAAAGTAAGTGGCGCCACCTGTGCCAGTCGCCCCGTCCCGCTCGGCGGGCGAGGGCGTGTCCCAGGGCGCCTCCTCCCGCGGGGCTGCGGGGGCGCTCGCGGGCACTCCGCGCCGGGCTCCCGCGACGCTTGTTAGTGCTCTGCAAATCCGCAGCGGGATCGCGCGCTCAGCCGGGACCGGATCCCTGAACGCACGTACGATAACTGCGTGCCGCCTATCGGTGGGAAGCATCACTAGGGCGATTCGAAATTTGAATTTGCGAATTTTTTTTTAGTCTGTCTTTTGCCTTTAGTTTCATGTTAGACTGTAGAAACAGTGCTTCTTAATTTTTTTATCGGACTTAGTGTTTTTGTGATTACCCTGTTTTTTGCACTAACATGCAACGGACATTTTAACCCTAAAGTAGGCACGCCTAAATACTTCACGGCAATTTTCGAAATCTCGGGACGCGGGAAAATTCCAACCGTCGCGACAGAAAATTCTTGTGACAGTTGACCCTTTCGGTTTTCCTTTGGCGGGCTTTAGCGTGTCACCCGGGGGTCGGGAAAGAGTGCGCGATTCGGTCGGACGAGCTCAACGCGGCGGCTGGCGGGTACACAGGCTCGCCGTGGCCGCCGCTCGAGTTAGACCCCGTGGGATGGGGCCGGAAACTTTACCCACCCGGCGCGCCGAGATCTTCAGGTAAGATGGTTGTGAAATTTTAGCGTTTGTATTTTTTTTTTATATTGGCACTTGGTAACAAAGTTGATTGAGGGGATTTTCAGAGTTTTGGTCTGTACAAGATTTGCAAAAACGTAGAAAGACGTGTTTAATTTCCATACAGTATACATAAGCAGCCTATATACGTCCCACTGTAGGCCATAGGTCTTCTCTGAGAGAGAGAGAGTATGGGCTTGATCACCACGCGTGCTCACAGTATAAATTATGGTTTATTCTCAAAGAATAGTAACTTACTCTCATTTAACTACTTTTGAGTCTTCTGAGAAAATGTTTATTGAATGCAGGCGAGATGGCTTTACTATAAATAAAATAAAATTCCTTGGCGAAATATTTTTTAATGTCATTCTGTTTATTTCCCAAGATAGGGAAGGGATAATTCTATAATAATTACAAATAAAGTAAATCTCAAATTAAAATGTCCTAAATTCGGAATGATTTTTCCGAGATGGCGCTAGGTCCGCTGAAAATACTTTCGACTTTCTTGTATCTTTTACTTTTTAATATTAAATTTAAATGAGATAAAATTATAAATGCCTACAGAAAAACTTACATTACATTACTTTAAATATATTTTTGTCAAGTTACATGCTAACAGGTGCAATCCAAATAAGATGTTTCAATTATGTTTAATGAACAAACACTTGAGTTTAAATAAATTAGATCGTAGTCGTCTAGCACTGCTGGACATAGGCCTCCACCACGCCACTTCTTTCTGTTTCAATTTGAAAATTTAAATTTAATATTTTTCGAGGTGGCTATGGACGAAGAGAAGAAAGGAAGTGTTTTTCAAACAGTGGAACTTTAAAGAGATTAGGTAAAAAATAATATATTTTCAGCCAGTAACTTTTTCTTTCCATGTTGGAAGTGAGGTGAAAAGAAAAGAAAAAAAATGTGTCAGAAATTCCCAATTCAACGTGAAACCTATCCTGCAGGCGGGCTGATGTTCGGACTGCACCACCAGGAGGCGGCGGGCGGGCTCCACGCACAGCCCCGCGGACCCGTCACGTCACTCAAGGAGGAACCCCTGACGAGGGCCTGGATGACCCCCAGCTCACTAGTTGACAATACCAAGTAAGTGCTGCTTTGTAGTGTTTAGACGCGTATGACTTCGAGCTAATCTAGAGATAGGGTAAGATACAAATACTCATAGGGTTTGGGTTTTGTTTTAACGATTAGGTTTTGAAATAAAATGTTTTCTTTCTGAACGAAGTTATAACAAAAAGTGGAACACAACTTTATAGAAAAAAATTTAAAAGAATGAAGTATAGATGTATTTATTTCCATAAAAGCATAGCAGTCCCATTTATAAAAACAGGGTGCCTTAAAACACTCCTCAAGTAAATTTTAACCGTTTCTGGTAAAGGGAAAAAATTTGCCAGACTCTATTTAATCTACATTTGATTAATATACCTATCTATCTATCTATACAGCCCCTGAAAGACGCCCGCTGTTGGGCATAGGTTTCTTCACGTCAACGTCGCCGACGATTTGGGCAGTGTTTTAGAAGTCATGATTTTATTTAATAAATAACACCATACCTACAATGTTAACAGTTTGCTGCTATCGAGACGTTTACTGTACTCTGAGGTTTTAGCATATCAATGGACTTATCTTTACAAATTACAAATTAAAAAGATCATAAAAATAATATACCACTTAAAATAATAAACTAAATATTTTATTGTATAATGAAATAATAATTAAGGGTTACTGGACTGTTCAAGTAAATTATTAGAGTAGCAGCGAATTGTGGAAAACAAAATATTCTTCATAGAAAAACTGGTGGTAGTAAAATATTACGCCCCAAATATGACATTTGGGGCAAAAATTTCCCATGATTCAAATAGACAAATAATATATCAACACAACAAAGACCGCTTTGCCAAATTTGGTTTTAGTAAACCTTTTAGCTACCGAAAAGAGCAGCGTACTAAACTTATTATTGTTCCCGAAATTGTATTAGCACAGTGAGCAAACAGCGACAAATGTTGGGCTTGTGTGATATTGAATACACATAAACTGGATTAAGTAGGCTTAATAGAGAGAACTTCTCAACCAACCGTGTATTTACACAATTTCCAGTATCGAGAAAATTTTGCGATTGTCCAAAAACAAGTGTAATCAAAGGAAAGAGCTATTTTTAGTTTAATAGTGTATTGTTTTAAGATTAAAATTATTTATTTACTTGTGTGCATAAAAACAGCAAATTTTTAAAAAGCTTTTTCTGTACAAAAATCTAATAATACATTTATTATCTTTCCGTGAATATGGCTGTTAATTTGAAATTTAACACCGACAAGTAATCCTGACAAGCCCGGAAAAGCCTATCTAGCTAATATCTACTTAACAGCAAACCTAATCAATATTAATTTCCACGACCAGCAACATTTAATAATCCCGCCCAATAAAAAGCCGCAAAATTGTCACTTTATCCGGTCGATTGCACCTGCAGCTACAAGCCTTCCGATAGGCAATAACTTCATTATTATCGTGCACAATGGCAGTTTGTCCAATCAGGGGCGGCCGTTAATGAACCGATGGTAACAAGTGCGTATTCATAACCGTGTTGGGGTGCGATAAATCATGTGGGGTGCGCATTTTGTCCACCGCGCGCTCCGCGGGTTAAGTTATTTTGCGAGCTGGCTGGTTGTTTGGCGAAGTCGAGTAGAGTTTTTGAGAGTTTTTTAGTTAGAAACATTTTTCTTTCAGTTTTGAATTTGGTTTTGCTTTTCTGTAGGAGCAATGGTAGCTAGAAGGACAAAATACATAAACAGGTTTAGAAAAGTAGGTGCTTATGTGTTATGTGTTTTTATTGTTAGTATCTATATCAATGTCATTACATAATATTCAGTATCTAAGTTTTTAGCCGATACAAGCTGAGATTTTTTCGGCCCGTCCCGCAACGTGTATTAAAAAAATATTATAATCTAGAAAAGAACTGAAGTCGTGATTTTTACATAGATAGGTACTAAGTGCATGAACTATCCCATCAACTTAAGATAAACTGCTAAAATGTAGCGCAACTGAATGCCTCATAGTAAAAAGATAAACTAACAACATCCACCAAAAACCAGACAGATGTTTACAGGCCCCTACTCCAAACACAATAGCGTCTAATGTGTGCCCACAGCTATACGTCATAATATGCCCTGCCCCGGCATTGGACGCGCCAAATGCTGTTTCGTTACACAACTCCATTATTTCCCGCTAAATAAAGCGTGGGGGATGAGTTTATAAGATCACATAGAGAATATACTGGAAAATATGCAAAATTATGTATTTGATTCACTTGAAAATTATGATTTTAATTATCGGAAAAGTTTTTATGACTTTGGTTTGAGTAAAAACACGAACAGACATTTTTCACGAGTGAAATACATAAAAATTTTAAAATCATTGTCAGTCTTATCTATAAAAAAATTCGCTTCCACTAAAACACTTTTCAGACTGAGTTGATTCCGGTTTATAACAGGAATTCCTGTGATAATCCAGCTTTATCTCCACCTTAGAGTGTTTTAGTGGAATCGACATTTTGTAAATTAGACAGTGAGCCTGTAGGGCAATTTTAAAATTATTGAATGTTTTTTTGAGTACCTATAGTTTGTTTTTTACGGAGCCTATATACGTCTCACTGCAGGGCACAGGCCTTCTCTTGGAGAGAGATAGTATGGGCTTAATTACCACGAGTGACCACCGCAGATTGGCCTCTTTTCAAGCGCTGAGGTATGTGAACACCTCGGACACTTAAGTTTCCTCACGAGGTTTTCCTTCACGGTTGCCGAGTGGTATTGCTATTTAAACTTCACAGACGTATGTAACTTAGAAAATAAAGTCACAAGGGCGGTAGTGGTAGAACGCCGGCTTCACATTCGGGAGGTCGTGGATTCGAATAATGTACACCATCTACCAAATAAAGACATGATAAGGTAAGAATATTCTTTACTGTACCAAAAAAAACACAACATAAAATATTTATAAAGATACAATACAATTGGCGGCCTTATTGCTAATAGCAATTTCTTCCAGACAACCGTATGATGGAAAAATTCTGAAGGAAAGAGAGACGGGTATAAATCTCGTATCGAAAGAAAAAAGTCTTCAGTCAAAGGGAAACATGAACCCGGCGTCTGTGAGGATCACTTGGTGGTAGAAATTAAAGGGTGCATAATGTATTAAATAAACAGAATCAAAGAAGCCAACCCGTTGTGGTACAAAAAGAAATTAAATTAATTAAAATATTTAAACCTAATCGTCGGGCGCGGTGGTTAATGATCGCGCGTGGCATTATAAATGGCGCTGTCATCGCGACCGGGCCCGCTATCTGTCAACATTTGTCATCGAAATCCTTGATGATTGTGAAGCATTAGTTTAATTAATGCCTATTTCGAGACAATGCTTTCATTTATTGTCTTCAGTGAAGTGTCATATACACAATCCGGAGTGTAATACAATATTGTCTAGTGATGACAAAAAAAATATATATTGTGTTAAAATTATATTTGACAATGTAATTGGGCTATTTAGGTTCGTGCACTCAATAAATACTAATTTTATTTCTATGCCATTTCAATTCCAGATATCTGACACTTTTTAATAGTAAAAACTACTACGAATAGAAAACTGTCAGAATAAAAAATTGCAACGCGAGCATAGCTTCGTTATTTCTAAAAAAAAAACTGTGTTCCTCCTGCACTGTAAAAGTTCAATAAGCAAGAAATGCCCCCAAATCGTTACAAATCTTCGCCACAATCACGTCAAAAGTGCCTTGGAAAATAACGGAAAAGCACAAAACTGTGCGCAAAAAAAGTGCCAGTAATCTGTAAGCGCAACAAAAAAACCAGCAGCCTCCTAATCGAGCGACATCGCTGCCGAAACGATCGGCTATAAATAAAACAATAGAGTGTCGCCTACAAGAGTATAAAATGGCAATCGCGAAACCAATTTGTTTACGCAAATTCTGCAGCCGCGTTCCGGAGATGAATGGGCTACCATAGCGTAATACGGCGCTGGCGGTAATGCGCCGATAGCGACGAGAAATCTCCCGATTTGCCGATATCGATAAGGATTATCGAGTTTAAGATGTGAGTCTGTTAATAAATTAATTATTAGAGAAACAAGACACACTAACCACTCGTTAGTTGCTGTATTTGTCTGGGTCCACATAAAGTTTCTAATAACACCACATACTTGTAAATTTATAGCAGATAGAAGTTATTGTGAAATAAAGATCGAACAAAAAAATACGGTTTGACCATTGCTAGCACGATCCCTGATAAAATACATTCCCTTTTTTTTTAGCATACTTGTAAAAAAAAGTGGTAAGTTGTATATGGAGACAATTTTATGTCAATGGCTAAAATTACCACACATTAAACAATTTTTTTTTCATTACTTATTTTTAGGTCATTTGACACTGTAACTCGTTTTTTGGCAATAAATAATATTTGGACACAAACAACCTAGCGTATCTTAATACCTACCTATTATCTAGTAATTTTATGCTTATAATATTTTAATTGTCTGTTGCTCTTATTCTAAGTACCTACTAACAGACTAGATTCGTTATTATTTTATAATGGCCTTTATGCTGCAGTGGCACCGTAACATTGGCTGCTTATGTTATGTTTTTTTTTTTTTTGCGAATTGACGTATTAAAATATAAAAGTCCAACCCTATAAACAGAAAGCGTGGCTGCGCAGCAATGAGAAATGAGACCGAAAATTTGATGAACTGCACGCATTTGAAATACAGCTCCATTGATGTATTTATTGCACACACCAACAGAAATCAACCAAGTTACCTTCACATTTGTAGCAGTGTAAATTGAACCTTCTTTTATGGAGATAAAAGTTTTTTCTACTTGCAAAATGTGTCAGCGCTGATTTGCCATTTCTATTTTTACAATAAAACCATCACATGTGCCGATATCGATATGGGGCTAAGCTCATTAAGGTTATCGTCACTTCATCATTGGTATTTTAGAATTTACACAAACATATTTGTGTAAATTCTAATCTAATGCCTGATCTATGTTTAGGTATTTCTGACCGCATTATCGATCTAAAAATGAAAGTATTACTTAGTAGTATTAACAGACAATTCTTCATTATTTTCGAGACAACCATCCTAATATGTAATATAAGTTGGTCTTATATACCACTTTATACAAAATTCATTATTTGCCTATTTTAGTGCCGCTCTGACAGCAATGAAAAATAACAAAGAAGTTTTTTGCGTTCACCGTTATAACAAAACGCGAGGGTTGCTTGTCACAAACAAAGCAACATTTTATTACCCCAAAGAGACTTTTTCTATTAACGGTAGACATTGTAAATCAATATTTAAAAGGATTATGATGTCTCACTTTGTTTTTAGGGTTCCGTACTCGAAGCGCGCCAAACGGACCTATTACTAAGACTTCACTGTCCGTCCGTCTGTCTGTCCGTCTGTCTGTCTGTCTGTCACCAGGCTGTATCTCATGAAACATGATAGCTAGGCAATTGAAATTTTCACGGATAATGTATTTCTGTTGCCGCTATAACAACAAAAAACAGAATAAAGTAAATATTTAAGGGGGGCTCCCATAAAACAAACGTGGTTTTTTGCCGTTTTTTGCTCGGTAATAATAACGGCAACAGGTAGGCGCTTCAAATATTCAAGTGTTGCATGAACCCTTCGTGCGCAAGTCCGACTCGCACTTGGCCGGTTTTTTATCTATTTACAGCTTATGAATCTGAGGTAAAATTCAAAGGGACCTGCTAAACTTTGGCTTGTGTCTTGCAAATTACAGGGTGTCTTTAACAAAAATATGGTGGAAAAAAGTGAAGCAACTGTTGTGTTGATTGAATAGAGAATTTATGGGTGCCGCTCAGAATGAACAGTGTGGGGTAGCCTGTGGGTTTAGTGGGTAACAGATGTTTTGAAATACTTTGTGGGTTGAGTTCTCAAATTAACTGATGTTTAAGTAAACTTTGAACAACTGTTCGTGTGATTGTAGTTAAACTACAGTATTGATTTACCCCGGTTAGTTAACTGAGCCTGCTTAAAAAGACAAGATTCCTTCAAAATTATCTTTATTAGGGTGAATTTTGTCCAGTTACATTACCTACAGGTAAAATTGTGCCCTGATCAGTGGCTCAATTATGCGCACCAAATCCTGAGCGATTCCAATCGCTTAACTGTCAAATTCCATACTAATTTGACAGTTAGACGATTGGAATCGCTCAGGTTTTGGTGCGCGTAATATAGGGGCAGTTGTTGTTATCAATAATTTTATTGGAAGTTAATTTTTCAACGGTGTTAGACTAGTGGGTAGAACATCGTACTCGGAAGCGAGAGACCCAGGTTCGATCCCCAGTGCGGGCATGTACCTATGACTTGGTTTTCTAAGTTATGTACATTTGTGAAGTTATAGTAGCAATACCACTCGCTAACTGTGAGGGAAAACATCGTGAGGAAATCTGAGTGTCTGAGCTATTCACATACCTCAGCGCTTGAAATCGCGAATCCGCGGTGGGCACGCGTGGTGTTAAGCCCATACTCTCTCCCTGAGAGAAGGCCTGTGCCCTACAGTGGGACGTATATAGGTTGCTTATGTATGCTTTTGTAACTTTTTAATCCTGTTCTCATATTAAAACGTACATTATTTCCCTCTCAGGCATAGTAACTATGGTAGGTATAGTTACCCACATTAGGTACCCACTATAAGATACATTACGAACCAAGCTTTATCGAATCGCTACAAGAAATATGTTTAACCAAAAAATACTTCGCTAGTCTTTCACAACTACCCCTATGAATGTGCTAAAAATTTGATTGGCCGACAGTGTATGATTGTGCTAAAAAACAAAAACCGGCCAAGTGCGGTGAAGATGCTTCCGTACAATGCCAAAGTCAAAAATGTTTTTATTTAATTGTGGTATCACATTTGAAATCCCCACAGTAAGACGCGAGTTAACTACTACTAGCGCTATCTAGTGGTTTTTAGTGAACTATTTTCCGTAAGTAAACCTATTATATTGAGAATACCACTTTATTTTCAATAGATAGTATTCTTACAAGTTTTCCTGTAATCTACAAGCAATAAACTATATTTTGTAAGTTTTTCAAAATTTTAGGCTCAGTAGTTTCGGAGATCAGGGGAGAAGTAAATTGTTGTCTTTTTTCATAAATAAAATCCAAATTATATTTTAATTGTAGATATTTTACAATAATAACAAAAATATACTCTTTCATTTGATATATTATGGCACAGAAAGATTATTTTTTTTTTATTTCCTAATTTGTTCCCCGAACAAGACCCTTGTTTTTAAAAAAGTATTTATTACTTTGCAAATCTGTGTTTGGGTCATATGATTACACCATCCTACTAAATTTCACCTGATTTGGTCCTGTAGATTCAGAGCAAATTGGCTGTGACAGACGGACGGACAGATAGATGCCCGAGTGATCCAATAAGGGTTCCGTTTTTTTATACGGTGTACGGAACCCTAAAAATCGGAAACAGCGTCAGGAAATGAATGAAAAATTGTGCTTTATGTTAGCGCACTTTAATTTAGCTTGTTGAATTAGGCTGCTATAAAGCATAAAGTAAAGGAGATGTAAAACAGGATGAAACATTTTCAACACAGCTTATTATTAAAACAGTATTATACAGTTTACACTCGTTATATCTTACATTACTATGACTGTTAGAAGTGACTTAATAAGTAGTTCAACAGGATTTTCATTACGACGCGTGCAGTAGTTTCTTATCATGTACCTATTAAATGAGGCGGTTTTTGTCGATGAAAACTACATGACTATTCAAAATTTGGCAGAAAAAACCAAATTCCAAATGTTAATTTCCTACTGCAGCATTATGAAAACCAACAAAATTAAAGTTTAATCGCTGCTAATAATCATATTACTTAACACTGACCCCAATAACAACATTTATAATGCTAAAATTTGCTTGGCAGCAGCGTGGGCGTCGGCCGCGCCCACTTCGAGAAGCAGCCCCCGAGTAACCTGCGCAAGAGCAACTTCTTCCACTTCGTGGTGGCGCTGTACGACCGCGCCGGCCAGCCCGTCGAGATCGAGCGCACCGCCTTCATCGGCTTCATTGAGAAGGACCAGGTATCTAAGTCAAAAAAACATATTTATAAACATGGTCTATTTATTTATTATTATTTATAATTATTTATTTATTTGGACCGTGTTACGCAGAACATTTCCTATCCACAATAAGTAACTCCAGGAAAGCGCTTTTTTGTGTAAAACTTTTTTTGTTCCACGTTTTTGTTCAGAAGTTTTATAGGTATTTGTAATCACTATAATATTACCACGTCTGAAAAAAACAAGGGAAAAAACCGGCCAAGTGAGAGTTGGACTCGCGCACGAAGGGTTCCGTACCATTATCAATACAACATTAGACAAAGATCGAGACAAGATAGATTATTTACATTAAGAACAGCGCCATCTATAGAAACCAACAAGAAGCGTTTACCATTGGCATTTAACGACATGACATCAGCGCTGTGAAGGTTACATAGATGGCCGCTAGATGGCGAGCGCTGTCTTTAGATAAAGTTTGTTGTATGGGAGCCTCTCTTAAATATTTATTTTATTCTGTTTTTAGTATTTGTTGTTTTAGTGGCAACAGAAATAAATCATCTGTGAAAATTTCAACTGTCGAGCTATCACGGTTCATGTGATACAGTCTGGTGACAGACAGACAGACAGACAGACAGATAGACAGACGGACAGTGGAGTCCTAGTAATAGGGTCCCTTACCACTTTGGGTGCGGAACCCTAAAAAGCAATATTGTGCATGAAAAAGCATTTTTCTCGAACTGTACTCATTGTGGGTTGGAATGTTTCTGCGTAACACAGCGTAAATATAAAAACGAAAAATGCGACTGCTAAAAAGTTCTAAGGTTGCAGTTACTTCTAGCAACCGTCTTGCGTGCACATAAAAAAAATAAGATTGTAAATGTTTGAGCTGCGCTCATTCTAATCTATGTATCTAAAAAAGAAAAAAAAGATAAAAAAGAAAAACTTATTCATGGACAGTTGCCTGGCTGATTTAAAAGAGAATGACTTTGGGATAAGGATGGGTGAGCTACTGGCCAAATGCTTGTTATACGCCGACGATCAGGTTTTGTTCACATCGTCGGTTGTAGACCTGCAGACACAAGTAATAGTAATGGATGAGGCATGTAAAAGGAAAGGAATGAACATTAATGTGAGTAAGACGAAAGTATGAATGGTGTTCGAAAAAGATGATGAAATGACCGAGTGCGGGATAAGGATTAGAGGAGAAAGAATTTGTCTATTTAGATAGCCTCTCTATGAGGGATGGAAAGTGTGAAGATGATATAGAAAGAAGAGTAAAAGTGGGAAATTGTGTAAATGGTGCCTTGCACTCCTTAGTGAGTGGCCAAAACATCTCCAAAAAAGCTAGATTGGCTATCCATAATAGAGTGCTAGTCTCAGTATTTATGTATGGTAGCGAGACTTGGGTATGTCAAAAGAAGCAAGAAAGTAAAATTAATGCAGTAGAAATTAGGTCCTAGAAAAGTACGTCTGGTGTTACATTGAATGACAGGATTTGATTAGAGAACGCTGTGGACTGAAAGAGATTGTAGTGACTAGAATTTATTAAGAAAGGAATGTTGCGTTGGTTTGGACATGGTGGAGAGGATGAAGGAAGAAAGAATGACGAAACAAATATATGCAGCGAAAGTGGGTGGAAGGGCCGGTAAGGGACGTCCCAGGCGAACATATTTCGACCAAATAGGTGATATATTGGCAAAGGCCAAGATAAAAAGTAACCGAGCCCGACGTGCGTTCATTCAAAGACTAATGAATGTTGAAGAAGCGAAAGTGATCTGTCAGGATCGTGGCAAGTTGCAGTCCCTGGTCTCTGTCTACCCCTCTGGGATACAGGCGTGAGTTTACGTATGTATGTATGAAAAAAAGAAAAACTTCATAAAACTTAATAATAAATTATTAAAACGAAACATCCAACGGCTAAAAAGTCTTGAGGCTTAACATTTATGTCAGTTCGATATAAATTTTAAATTTACAGATTTACCCGTTCTTTAGCAAAAACCTCTCTCAGGATACGGGAATTTGGTTGGTTACGCAATCTCATATACTGATATTTCTTCGCAATTTCAAGTTTATGCTTTTCCTATAGTAAAAGTGGTTCGTCATTTTTTATATTAAGTATGGTTTATACGAAGCCAGTGTGCTGGCGCCAGTTCCACAGACAAGCCCCCGCTGGCTTGGCTCGTGTTGTTTAGACGAAGCCAGTCACCTTGCATCTTGTCGCAAAAATTCTAAACAAAAATAATCGTACATGGCTAGCGCGGGGGTTGAGTGGTCAGCGGGCGGAGGTCACTGACTTGAAAAATAAACGGGCGCTTCTCGCCAGAGCTGTCTTGGCATGAAAACCTGTTTATATAAGGTGAACACCTAGCCAGTGCTACTGGCAGCCAGCGATGGCTTCGTATAATCAAGGCTAGGGCTGTCTGAGAATCGCGGGCTTTAAAAATAGCTTAATCTGTAAAAGTAACCAAGAGCAGTATGGCCCACCGTGCTATCAAACATCTGTAACATTTAACTTTAGAGACGATATGCATGACAAAAAAGAATATAAAGCAGCAGTTGATTCTATAAAGCATCGATTGAGATCGGGAATCAAACTCGCGCTCCATCAATCAGGATCCAGCAGACATGATTCCTATTGTACTCACAATGCTCATTTGCATAATTACATTGCGTTTTCACGTAGGTGGTATCACATAACTTGTACTTTTAGGTTTGTTTATTATTTCATTGTTTTTTTTTTCAGGCACCGCAGTGTCCGAGTGGCCCCTTCACCTATCTAGTGCGAGTGAAGATGCCACTGGACGCTGTATGAATAATCACATTACGTAGACGCAAAAATATAGGTGGTTCGTCTGCCAATTTTGATAAATATTCTTGGGTAATTTGTGTACCAAACGGTAACAAACATTTTCTTATTAGTTTCTTATTTCTTGGTCGGTAATGGCTGTTTCTCACAATCAGTCGATGTTTTTAAGTGTCTACATAATAATAATTAGAAAAATGTAATAAGTGTTTATTATTAGAGTAACTTTATTTGTTGCATTTTTGCAAGGCTGGGTTCTCCGACATTGCCCCTAAAGCTGGTATTTTAAAATAAATTTTTCTCTGTAATGGCCAGTATTTAAAATCTAAAATAAAAAAATATTACTTTTCAATGTCCCATCTAGGGCCGTCGGTCATTGTTTTTATGATTTTTGAAACTTTACAGCATAAAAAAAAGTCGCAACCATGAGTCTAAATTATCACTAGATATGGTTTTATTTGAGCTGTACTGAGTTTTTTTGTAATAAAAAATATACCAAAATAACTGTCACTGAATGTGTCAGTGACGTCTATTCTATTAACAGGATTTGCAGGATTTGTATTTCTGTAATTTAAAAAATGGCGTTTGCTCCAACTATTCGGTCGCTCAGCGCAATCAGTCCCATACAAATCCATGTGTTCTAAGAACCCAGCCTTAAGAATGGTAAAGCCCCGCAAAAACGTATTTTCATTTTAGCTTTTCTTTGTTCTCAGTTTTTGATATAAATACAACACTACCCCAATCTCAGTTTAATGAAAGGTCCCCATTGTTTCAGGAGGCTGAGGGTCAGAAAACGAATAACGGCATCCAGTACAGGCTACAGTTACTTTACGCGAATGGTAAGTGGCAAATACATTCCATGAGCAGTCTACGGGTATATACGTCCTACTGCCTAGTATGGGTCTTTTATGAGATAGAGATTTTGGGTTACATCATCACGCGTTCCCACCATGTATTAGCGAACTCAAGCGCTGAGGTATTGTGAGAAAATTTGAGTGTCTGAGGTGTTCATATACCTCTGCGCTAGAAATCTCCAACCCGCGATTGGGAGGCTGGTGATTAAGCTATTTCTACGAGAGGAAAATTTAACCTTGTAGTGGGACGTATAACAAAATCTTTATATATACCTGAAATTGAAGGGTTCGAATTTTACTGTGGGAAAAACTTCGAAATCGCAAAAAAACATCTGTTACATACTAAAGTTACTCCCTGCGTCGTTAAAGCAATGGAAATGTTGATATTTTTCTTATAACATTAATACGTCGTGAATTAAAGTTAACAATAGTAATATAAAATAGGCACTTATTTCCATTTCATATGCTGGAAATTACATTGAAATTTAAGTAAATTGAAGTTAGCTACAATACGAATAAGAACTCACGATTAAACCCGTTTAATGTACCTCTTATTATAGTATAAATTGTTTGGGAGTACAAATCGATATTTTTCGGATGTATATAGGAACTTTGTAAGACCCTGTATACGATACTTTTACTATTAACATTAGAATAAAATGTGACAATTTAGGCATATATGCCCTAATTCAAACAGTGACTATACAGTTCTAAGTTTAAAATACCAGACACAGCATTTCTAAACCCGTCCCTAAAGCCTCCCTCACAAACAAGATCATAAGCACAAAGGCAGTCTCGTCTATCAAGACACCACTGTTTGACGTCCAAGCCTTCGGTTGACATAGCCCGGGCTGCACAAATATCACCCCTACAGTCTCCGTCCATTGTTCTTGGAACTCCGTGACGACGCCGCATGTTCGACTGCTGTCTTCAAGAGCTAGAATAGCGTGACATGTCATATTTTCATCGAAAAATATGCGTCATCGTAACTTATATGCATTTACAGTTTATATGCCTTCTCTCAGAGAGATCGTCCTGATCGCGGATTGAAAATTTAAGTGTTGAGGAACATCTCAAACACTCAAGGTTCCTCACGTTTTTGGAGAGATAAATTCAAATACAAAACATTCGTGAATTATTAACATACTTTGACAAGTGCCTTAGGTGGTTTCTATACAAAGATCACTCATGGCCATTACTTAGCCCTAAGGAAGTGACTCTATCGTCGCCTGGTCATTTATTCATTCCTTTGCGACTGCATAGGATACCACTCTCCTACATACACGATTCTGTATCTTACTCACTGCGTTCAAGGTTGATTTTCCTCTGTAAGGGTCATCGTAGACTAGACAATGCATGGGTGTAGTAGCTGAGTAAATATTTGCCGTCTTGGACGCTCCCGGGTTGGATAATGGAAAATTGACCCATAACGCATGGCTCCGGTACAAATGGTGTTATGCCTTGTAAGTGGTTAGTCTGGGATTTGTAGACGTTAACTAAGGAATATTTTGAGATTTGACACTATAGCCATTGGTTGTTACTGAAAATTTCGTACAAAAATAGACTGTACTTTGGAGCAAATAAAAAGGATTTTCAATGGACTGTTAAACGTTCGTTAAACGTTAAACGTAACAGGGGTGGTAGCCTAGTGGGTAGAACATCGGACTCGGAAGTGAGAGACCCAGGTTCGATCCCCTGTGCGGGCATATACCTATGACTTGGTTTTCTAAGTTATGTATATTTGTGAAGTTATAGTAGCAATACCATTCGCTAACTGTGAAGGAAAACATCGTGAGGAAACCTGAGTGTCTGAGCTATTCACATACCTCAGCGCTTGAAATCGCCAATCCGTGGTGGGCACGCGTGGTGATTAAGCCCACACTCTCTCCTTGAGAGAAGGCCTGTGCCCTACAGCTGGACGTATATAGGCTGCGTGTGTTAAACGTTCGCAAAAGGCATAGTTTTCTATTTCAAAGTTTTATTAAAACTATCAGTGTCATTCCGTCAGTTTTAATCTTCTAGCATTCATTTTGCGACCATTCAGCAGTTAATTTTAACGACTGGAACAGGAAAAAATAAAAAGGGCCAAGTGCTAATGTCAACACGTGTACGGGTTCTGAACTATTTAAATATTTGTAACATCAGTAATACATTAAAGCGTCAAACTTGTGTGATAATAGTGCCAACTACTAAGCACGAATAATACAAACTGGCCACTTGTAGGTAAGTCTGGTAGGACACTTGTAGGTAAGTAAGAATTCCGATCTTAATGGAAGAAACAACTTTGGAACACATCTTTGGTAAATCAAGGCGCACAGAGTGCGCCAGGCCAAGTTCTCGGCCGGCCGTGCTGTGCATATATTTACACAAAGCGATTCGAGCACTTTTCCATCCCCCTTTACCTTTAAAGCAAGTTACGTCACATGACTAAAACTTTACGGAGGGTTTAAGGTTATCAAATTGAAAAATTGCTTGCTTCCAGCTACTATAGTTTAGAAGTTGTGGTGATCCAAAAATTGTAATTTTCGGCACTCACTGACTCACTCACTGATAGATCATCAAAGGTCTAGGGTACTTCTAACTGAAGAGAGAGAGAGGAGAGGCGGTACTAATTAATTGCGTATTTTTAAACAAGATTTCTCAAATCAAAACAAGATTAAAAAAACCAAGTAAGTTGATCCGGTGTTAAATTAGTAATGTGTAGTGCTTACGAAAGTTTTAGTTAGAAGATTTACCAATTTTTTTTAAAAATTACGTCTATTGGTACTTAAAAGTAATAGTCTAAATAGAGCCATTTTTTATTATTAATTATATAACCGCGGCTTTCAAACCACCCAGAAATAAGCGTGTATGAAGTTGCCAAGTTCCTTGTCGTCGTGGAATTAGCACTGTTATAATAAATAAGGATAAATTGTGGATTTTTTTAATCTAGAGTAAAATTATTCTACATGTTCTAAAAACTTACCAAGTTTGGTCTGTAAATAAAAAAGAAATCCACAATTTATCCTTACTTTAAATATATCGACGGGGAAGAAGCAAATACTTCTATCTTACACAGACCTAACTTTACAGGAGGAGGAAAAAACTGAATAAAATTTTTGTTTATAATTTTAGCGCGACCTCATGTTCTGAAGGTTGTTTTATTATTTCAATAGCCTTTTTTTTAAACTAATGTTAATTTAGTAGACATAGAGGATTCAAAGTTAGTGTAAGATAGAAGCTATTGATTTCTGTGTTATGTTGAAAGTTTTGACGTTAGGCGGTATTTTAACTTGTAAATATTTCTTCTAATTTCTATTAATTGCTTTATTTCTCTTTGTAAACTATTCTCTGTAGCATCAGAAAACTATTATTAATTTAGAAAAAAACAACAAGTACTGAATAACATGATTTTGTAAGATAGTAGGTATTGCTTTAAACGAATTTCAAATTGAGTTCAAGTTAGGAGATATTATAAAGGAATGGGGCAAGATTTAGTTAGTAAAATTTTAACTGCTAACTATACAAAACATGCAATAAATTAACAAAATATTCGTATTTTATTAAGAAAATAATGAAATTATTCAAATAAAACTACATTTTTGCATTTACAAATTCTTAATCTAACATAATAAAGTAGGTACCACCTAATTAGGTAGGTTTCAAAAAATTTACTATAAAGTAAGAATAACAAAAACAAATACTCTCCGGCTTTACTGCTGGTAGACTTACCCCCTGTTTCTAGAACAATAAAATATGTTAATCTTCTATTAACAGCTGCTGGACGATTCAAAGATTGTTCGTGTACGAGAAACCGCTAGTTAAGCTGAGAGTGTAGCGTAGGCGCTGGGAAAGCCTTAAGGATAAATTATATGAAACTAACATTATGTTAAGAATAAATTATATGCTTTGAAAGCCATCTTGATTTTTAAAAGCTGGAAGTGTAAAAATCTTCTTTTTGTTTGTTTATTTTTGCAATGGTGGACACATCGATTTTAGAGATTGTAAATCCAGATACATTTTGGACCGTATTTTTTAAATCTGCGTGAGTTTGTGGACAGAAAGGTGGAATACAATTGACTTGACAAATACAGAGATTAGTTTCCTTTTGTATAATATATTAGGGGTTAAAGTATGAAATTGCCGATTTGTACTGAAAATCTAAATTGTTTATTTTTTAAATTTTTAACAAATTTATTTAATCAAAATAGTTGCCATTATTATCTATACATTGCTGCCATCTAATGGGAAGGTCATTAATGCCTTTGCGATAGAACTCCGACGATCTAGACTGCACAAACTGTGTGAAAGCATTTTGTACTGCCTCCTGGGAAGAAAACTTATTGTCACGTAGATAATTGTCCAAATCACGAAAAAAATGGTAGTCCGTTGGAGCAAGGTCTGGTGAATACGGAGGATGACGAATGGTTTCTAACTGCAGTTCCTGAAGGGTCAAAATGGTTTCTCGTGCTGTGTGAGGTCTCGCGTTGTCATGGAGCAATAATGGTGAAGATCGATTCATGAGTCGGGGCTGTTTATTGATTTGACGCAAGTGAGTCAATATTGTGGGTAAGGTAACGTTAAACCATGCCGCTAATTCCTGGTTAGTTTGACTAGGGTCGGCTTCCACTATCTCTCTTAATTCATCGTTATTCACCTGTGTGGGCGGTCTTCCTCGTGGCTCGTTCTTTAAGTCGAAATTTCCATCACGAAAGCGTTTAAACCAAAATCGCACGGTGCGTTCATTAGTAGACCCCTCTCCAAACGCAGCATTGATATTGCGGGCTGTTTCTGCCGCGTTAGTTCCGCGGCGGAACTCGTATTAAAAAATCACTCGAATTTTCGCAGTATCCATCTTTGTTGTCTAAATTGAATAACAAAAACATATGAAAGTCGATATTCAAATGTTTCACATTTTTTAAAAAAAGAACATCATAGAAACCATTTGAAAAAAGTTTCATTCGAAAACCTCAAACCATGAAGATTCTATGTCAATTCAAAGAACCTATTGCAATAAAACGGCAATTTCATACTTTAACCCCTATTAATATTAGCCTTGTCCTAGTAACGTTTCACTTGAATTTTTCTCTGGAGTGTTTGCTCCAGAATGCTCGAGTAAACACGCTTCATGGCGAAAATAGGAGCTATTGTCAGAAAAAAACACGCGCGAACGAGATAGGAGTAATTTCTTTTCGTAGAAAGGAGATATTTTCATTAAAATTATTACAACATATTAAAGCTTTATTTTAAGAGCTATTTCTATACATTAAAAATCTCCCTAAAACTGGGAAATATAGATAGGAGATCTTTCCAGCTAACGTTAAATTTAATTTTGCATCCAACTACATCTAAAAGTCAATTTGCCCAAAAATGTAAGATAGAAGTATTTGCTTCTTCCCCGTCGATATATAGCTTTTATTTATAAAACTGCTAATTCCGCGGAGACAAGGAACTTGCCAAGTTCTCATTATATCAATTATGTTTTTGGGACGAGAGTTGACCTGTTTTTTCGTCATTTATGTTTTGGTATTTTCCTTCTATTTTTATGAAAAGAAAATAAAACAAAACTTACATAATAATTTATAGGCCCAAAACTAGTAACTATGTTGACGTATGTAAGTGTATAAGTGTAAGCTAGATAAGTTGCTGGAATTATTTCCTGGAATAATTTATATTCTTTATGGTACAAGAGGAATTCATTTACAATAAATACGAGTATCTAACTAATCTGTATATCTACAAATCTATCTAGTTTAATACTCATCTAATCTCACATCAAAAAGAACTACCACCCTTACCAGTGGAACCCCAAAAAGGCTAGACGAGTGCGAAGGTAATTTCAGGAGGTTAACAAATTGCGCAATGTCGTAGCGATGCGAGCTACGCCGCTACGCCGTAGTGGTACTACGCCATTTCTGTGCAACACGCTCGGAACATTGTTGTATTCGTGTTGTGTGCTTTGCTGAATTTTAGCACAGAATTCGGTTTTTATGGCTTTATAACATACAACTTGTAGTAGCCATACTACTCGCTAACGGCAAAAAACGTCGTGAGGAAAGCTGGATGTTTGAGGTATTGTGGTAGATATATAATTTATACACCTCGGAAAAAAGTAAAATCTGTGTTTCAATTTTAATCTAATTATTGTATCTTTAGCGCATTTTTGAATTATTTAAATTTATTTTCTGTTATCAAATATGTATATTTCTTTATACTTCAGCGAATCAGGTGCAACACAAAACCAGCGCTAGTCGCCTTTGACTAGTATTTTGCTGAGCTGCAGCCTTTTGCTCTTGTAGCACTTGTGTTCGACATGATTGTATTAGGTACTATTATTTTTATATTCTCGTTTCTCTCCATAATTCTGTTTTATTTTTGTGTTATTGTCAGTTGTATTACAATGGAAATAAATGTTTTTCACTTTCAATTTTCGCGTCGGAACTCGTATTCAAAAATCACTCGAATTTTCGCAGCATCCATCTTTCTTGTCTAAATTGAATAACAAAAACAATTGAAAGTCGATATTCAAATGTTTCACATTTTTTAAAAAAAGAACATCATAGAAACCATTTGAAAAAAGTTTCATTCGAAAACCTCAAACCATGAAGATTCTATGTCAATTCAAAGAACCTATTGCAATAAAACGGCAATTTCATACTTTAACCCCTAATATTTAAATACAAGCCAACATCTTTAACGCCTTTCCGTTATTACAATTGATCAGATCTATTGTTTTGCAGGTATCAGACAAGAACAGGACATATTTGTGCGGCTAATAGACTCGGTGACAAAACAGGTGAGTGGTTCGTAAAATAATAGTGCACTGACGACGGTTCATCCATTTTTACAGTGATAAATAAAATTTGACTCACATATCTTTACTCAATTAGTTATCATCATCATCATCATAATCAGCCGGTGTCAGTCCACTGCTGGACATAGGCCTCTCCCTTAGTTATAATACTGTTAATTAAACAAAGTGACCGGACACATATTTGTCTTTAACTCATATAGTATTACCGTCTATATTGTGTGAGCGAGAGGCAAATAGTTATTTAGTCCCTTTCTGTTAATTAAAGAAAGGGACTCAATTATGTCTATTAGCAACAATCCGCGTTAGCACGCATTGAGAATAACACCTTCCTTTCTCACTTTAAATCTCACTTTAGAAGAATACTTATGCCTTTCTGTGTTTTAAAGAGGCGACAATCCCAATACTGTGACGTAAAACTAGATCCACTATCACGTACACTTATTTGCGTGTAGGCTTTTTTGACCATTCCACATCACCTTTATTTTTAGCATCCAAACTTCTGGCACATCAACTTACAAACTCTTGCGTTTAAATTCTTAGTAGGTTGTATTCAAAAGATACAGTAGCTTTGTTCTGACTGTGTTGCTTTCAGTAAGTCAAGTAAGGCAGTCAGATTATCCGATGATTAGTGAGAGTGGCCAAAAAACAGATTCGTTTAGCGTGCGATCGTGCAAATTTATGTGAATATATAGTGGCCTAGTACTCGTGTTGAAGAACAAGTTTTAATAATGATGAAGACAAATAAATACATGAAGTGGCAAATGGTGTAAACTTACATAAGAAAAAGCTTAGCCACCTACCTGAAAATCCTTAACCTGCAGAAAGAATCTTTATTTAATAGAACCGCTAAAGCACTTTATATTTTGATGATTACTAGTTACATAGGTACAATATACTTCTCCTTCGGTCCTTTAACTTCTAGCGGACCATAGGACTTCGACCACAGAGTTCAACTTCTTTGTATACGTTTGTATACGTTTAAATTGTATACGTTTCTACAATAAAATCCCTGAGGATATAATAAGCTTGCCAGAAACGCGGTTCAAAACATGTGTAAAGCACACTTTGTGCCAAAAAAGCTACTATAACATTAAAGATTGTTTAGATGATAATGATGTCTGGAACTAAGGCCAGTTCAATGCATGAGTTCCAGGTTCTAGAATATTTATATAAATTCTGTAAATTAAGGACTTGAAAAGACTAAGTTTGGAGATTTTTGTCCATTTTTTCTCCTAAATTATCTAGATTTTGAAATGGACACCTAGTTTGACTTGTAACGTTCATTAAGTCGCAGTTTCTGTGCTACTTTGAATAAAAAAAATTGATTAGATTTGATTTGATGCTGGTTCGCGGCAGCTTCCAATTCAGAAAAATTATTTTGGATGTCCCCGATAAAGGTATACAGTTGAATTTAGATTCTTAATATAAAGTTTTATGGGCTATACACAGTCGTGCAACTGCACCACCGACATACGCAAAGTGGCGGTGGAATCACGCGACGGCCACGTGTCCGATTGTCATCGCGATTAGACGCTAATCCACCCCTGTTGAATTGAACCGGCGCACTCATTACCGTTATCTCCAGTTGCAATTCCATTTTTAAACTCAAAGGGTGTGACTGACGTTGGTATGACTGAACGAGTGAACGAAAGGTGTCAGTGGGTTTGAGTGACGGCTGCAGTTTTGTAATTGGGTAAGGGTTATTTGATTTATCGTTATTTTGAACTCATGTGCTTTGTTATGGAACTGATTTAATCATTCTGATGTACCTAACAATTTTAACACATGATCAAAAAAACCGGAATTTTCGACATTTTTATTTTACTGGCTACGTGATTTGATAATGTTTAAAATCATTCAGCATGTTCCAAATGCATCAAAAAGTGAATTTAAATAAATAACTCTCTATACCTGCCACAAACAAATAAAAAAACCGGCCAAGTACGTGTCGGGTCACGCGCAGTGACAGGTTCCGTAGAAAGAGAGGGTTTTATCTGCTTTACAGAACTTCATCAAAGTAATTTTCAATGAATCTCTTTTTTTACAAGGTGGTCGCTTATTACTCGTTAACTTGTGAAGCCTACATAGCCGTGACAATTCTACTTTTAAGTTCATTATATGTCTTACAGCCCTATTTTTTCTATAATCCACCGTTTAGCCGGGAGAGGGGGACGCCCTACTCGGACAAAGCTTAATATTTCACAAACAAAACCGTAAATCGAAAAATAGTCTTCCCGCACCCAATATTTTTAAACCACCAATACAAAGATACCCCGGACTATGGTGCAGGCGAGAAAAAAAATTGCATCCCTAATTTAGGTGTAAGGTAGACATTTTTTTATTAATTTTTTATTCAACCGTTTTGTCAGTGTGATTAATTTGTATGTCTGTGCCAAATTTCACCGTTCTAGTACTAATCGTCTCTGAGCTAGGCCTCGGATAGACGGAGGGACATGGCGAAACTATAAGGGTTCCTTATGGACTACAGAACCCTAAAAACTGGACAAGTGTTAGTCAGCATCGCTCACTGAGGATTCCGTACAAATTTGTAGGTACTTTACATATTATAAATAGTTCAGGGATCGAGTGTCGCAGTGTCTTTCCGAGCTTTTCCCGAACTTCAAAATTTTTTATGACCTAATTACAAATGTATGGGTTTTTTAAATTATCCTTAACACAGATTAGAGCAACAAAGAATATAAAATGTAAAGCTTTCAGATTTATTCCTGTACTTGTCGTATAAGACAGTATTACTTGCCAAATTTCATAGTTTTAGATCGACGGAAAGTACTTTATAAATTTTGATTCCCTAGGGTGTTGAAATATACGTTTATTTGCGGCATAAATGGCCATATCTTTTTTACGTTAACTTAGAAGTTTTAGTTTTTCACAGCTTCAAGGGACTGTAGACTTGAGTAAATGGTTTTAATTTCAACTTCACGCGTTCCCAAGACAAAGGGTCTTGACAGACAAACGGACGGACGGACGGATAACAAAGTGATCCTATAAGGGTTCTGTTTTTCTTTTTGAGGTACGGAACCCTGAAAAATAGCGAGCAGGACTCGCAGTAGAACTTTGCAGTTGAAAAAGATGTACTCCCAAATAAACCTGCAAATATAGGTTTGTGATCGTTTTTATGGGAAATAACAACAAATTAACGTGTTTTTTGTTTTCTTCCTTCATACATAATATATACATAAACTCACGCCTGTAGTCTGGGGGGTACGTAAAGACCAGGGACTACCATTTGCCACGATCCTATTTCAGTTTTCTTCTTATTTTCCTCGATTTTCTTCTTTACTTCTGCCATAAGTCTTTAATTCTTGCTAAATATCATGATTAGGCACGGAAAGGAATCAACAGGAGGTACCCAATAGGTTTAGTATTTTGTGTTTGTATATCTTTTGATTGCATTCGTTTAATATCTGTTTGGTATAATTTTTGCAACATTCCCTCGTATCATACCTACACAAGCAAGGTAAAGCGACCTTAGTCATGGAGTAGGCTATCACAAAGAAATAAAAAGCTTCAAAAATAGACAGATGCAAGTTGGCATGCAGCGCACGAGCACGCACCCTTCCCGTACTTCTATATACCTCCACGACTACCCGAACGTATATCACCGAAATAATTATAATTCCCAAACCGAAACTCGGCGAAACTTCAGCCGTGATCCTCACATATATAATTTCAACACATCCCGAGCTGTTAGTGCCGTAACAAGAGGCCAATTAGAGGAGATTTATAACAACAAGATAATTAGGTAACTTAGTCCAAACCTTGTTAGCTCAGTCCTTAAGTAAGTGGAAAGTTTTGAGCGCAATGGATGTGGCTGGATCAAGGTTTTGGAAACTACTCCGAGGTGCAGGCTGTCTTCGTGTCTCTGTGGTGCAGTTAGTACCTGATTAAAGCTAGTTAGTTAGTTAGTTCGTATCTACCCTTTTTTTAAATTTGATCAAAGCCACAGCACATGAATTAACACCACGCGCACCGGTAGAACGCCGCTGGCCTCATATTCGTCAAACATGGAAACTCGTACAAAAGAAAACACACGTTATGTTATTGCTACAACAAATCACAAATGTAAGTAACTTAAAAAACAAAGTCTTTGGTACATCATCATCATCAGCCATTTCACGTCCACTGCAAGACAAAGGCCTCCCTCATGGTTTTCCTAACCATGAAGGGTTAGGTACATGCCGGTACATGCCGGAATCGAACCCACGACCTCTCAAATGTGAGGATAGCTCTCTACCGATGCGCTATCAACGCGAAATCCCAGGACAAAACAATTATTTAAGGTCTACATAGGGGCTATGTGCCATTGAAATAGGTACAGGCTATGTACCAGGCGGTTGTCTATTGAAATAGTATCCCGCGTGGCTCTATCACGACGCGCGCGTTCTACAAAATCAGTGCAAAAACAAGTGCGACTTGCAATGAATAAAAATAAACCCGCGCAGGAGACACAGCTTTGAAAATAACAGCTGATTCACTGAAATAGTATGGTTTTTCTGTTAAGGTCTAATATAGAGAGATGGAGAACACTTTATTGCACAATATTGTTTTGAATATACTAGTATTTTAAATACAAAAGCATTTTAGCCACAAGAAAACCTTCTAAAGAGATCATATCGATGGAGAAATAAAAAACCGCATTCCTCACACAGACAGCGAGAAATTTCAACAAAACACTTAAAAATTCCAAAAAAACTTACCGGTTGCAGGCTTTACAGTACAAAAATTGAGGTTCCTCTTGCTGCTTCATTTTAAATTACTACTATGTACATATCTAGTGTGTAATTTATACAAAAACTTTCACATTTATGATATTGGTAGTTTGGTAGTTGCAAATGATTTCATGTTTGAATGTTTCAAGTTAAAGTAAGTGTTTTTTTCTAAGTCTATATCGTTTTGGAGAAAAAGTGGACAAAAACCTCTAAACTTACAACCTTATTTTTAAAAACACGATTCCTGTGAGCACTCCCCAGAGGCACTTTATTTAATCTGTGGTTACGTCTTTTCCTTGTAAAATCTCCACCACAAGCTATTTTAAACAGCATTTATCGAGTGTTTTAAGGAATCGTGTTTTATAAATAAGACCGAAAGTCTTTAAAGGCCGACTTGCACCATTTTCTTAAATGTGGCCTAACAGCGTTTAACTAAAATTCTTCATACAAAAGTCGATTTAAATGGCGACATAAATCTTGATCCTTAATCAACTGAGTTTAAGTTATTGTTCTAAAACCAAAAACTCGTGCATTGCCTTTAATTCCAGACGTGTTTGTCATCAATTGGTTAATTCAAAAAAAAATTTAGTTCAATAAAAAAATTATTATAAAAAAGATTACAATAATTAAATTATGATCAACGGTGACTCCCATACTAGGCGCAGCCTGTGTCGTGGGTGACGGGTAGAATATGCACTTCATAGTTACTACCGGTTGACAGATCGAGACCTACTCGTTCGTAGTGCAAAAGCTGTGGCTCCGTAAGCTCAGTATGCCGGAGGTGCAGTGATTTACATTCGTGACAACGCGGCGCGGCGTCTCCGCGCGACGAGATTGTGTACTTTTATTATTATTGCCCTGCACTTTGGGTGAAATATGGCTGGAGGAGGTGTTTTAAATATATGAACTTCTAGTTTTACTTCGCTTTGCGAGGCATTCCTCAGTTGGTTAGTTAGAACATTGGCTGTTGCCAGTGATAACCTATAACCACAAACATACAGACTTAGGTAAGCAGAGGGGTATGTAAAAACTTGCCTCGATCCTGACTTGCCTCTTTCATCATCATCATCATCAGCCACTCTACGCCCACTGCAGGACACAGGCCTCCTCCGTGGTTTTCATAACCACGAAGGGTTTTGCCAAAATCGCCACGCTTGGCAGGCGGATTGGCGATCGCAGTACGCGGTTGGAATCTCAGGTAGACGCTGCTGCCCGTCTCCTGCTAATGTATTTCCTTAGTTGCCTTCTACGACATCCACGGAAGAAAATGGAGTGACGCTATTCTTAATCCTCTCTCTTGCTTGCCTCTTTCGCTTCATCTCTATTCATTAGTCCTTGCATGCACACACACCAGCAACGGGTAAGATAAAAAGTACCCAAATACATATAATATCGTACTAATATTATAAATGTGAAAGCTTGTGAAGATGTTTGCAGGTTTGGATGTTTGGATGTTTGTTACTCAATCACGCAATAACGGCTGAACGGAGTTACATGAAACATGACGTGCAGATAGACAAAGGCGTGAATTTAGATATAGCATACTTGATATCTTGGTAATGCGTTCCCGTGGTATAATATTTATATTAAGTTTCAAGTAGATGGCGTTGTGCGAGCGAACGTTGTGTTTTAAAAATAGATCGCGTTGTTCAAGAAACAGCTAGTATAATATAAAACATTTATATAGCCTCTTTTTTTTAAAGAAACGTGTTAACTATAACTTTCACTGGAAGGTACTGCATTATGCTAAACTTTGTACTTATTGTTAACTAGATGAACCCGTGAACTTCGTATTACCTACATCTATATATTTTTTTGTTCTCACCATTTAAACTTTCCCTGAACTTCCACAAATGTAAAAAAGTTGCCAAAATTTGCCGTTCTTCAGTTTTTTATTTTATTTTATTAAGGATATCAACAGCGAAAACAAATAATTTGATCACAATAATAAAGAAACAGTTCGCAAGCCCAATAACAGACACCCACAAATAGGCAGTTCATAATTACTAGAAATATACCACGATAGCGCTCAGCAATATAAAAAACGAACCGAAATTAATTTTTATAAATAATATTCTGAAATAGTCTGAATAATACTGCCTTCTTAGAACTGGAATTGAAGTAGGATTAGTACATAATTGACAGATTAACTTGACCTATATCGCCCAGATAATAAAATTTTTCGATGATTTTATGAAAGTAAAAACACAAAAGACAGTAAAACGAATTAAAACAAAGGTGTTAGTTTTGAAACTCGTGACATACATAAAAATATTTCTCTCTTCGTGATAGCACAATCAGATTTAATTACAATTTACAATTGATTGCGTCATTGAAAAAAATTGCGCCGGTCACAAGACTGAAAGAAAATGTTGTTTCGCTTTACTACGAGTATGTTAACATTATAAATATCGAATAGAACCTCTAGTCTAAGCAATTCGAGTCGTTTGAAAATGTTCATCCCGTACCGTCAGTCGACCTACAGATCAATCAGTTCATCGTGCTGGTGATTTGCCCGCATTTTGACGCACATCTCTGTCTCAGTGCTGACCCTATCGCAGTGCCTTATTTCATAAAACTACAATTCATGGTTTATAATGAGTCATTATTATCATTATTAATGACAATTCAATGTATATTGTATCGTTAATTGTATGTACTAATTGTACAATTAGTCTTCCTATTTGGTAATCTGTAGGTTAAACGCTATGCAATGTACACCGAACTATCATAGTAAACCATGAATTGTAGTTCCATGAAATGGGGCTCTGGTCTTGACTATGGTGACATGAAAAATGGCAACACCGGTTACTCCTCACTCCTACTAATAAAACACAAAGGCCAAAAACCAATCACCACCAACAATAACATACAAAACGGCTTCCGAAAGTCATTTTCCCAACAGAAAGGCACCAAATTAACATCTTGTTTGAACATTATTAAGCAAACATAATCATGCCGCCACGTGCAATGCGCACACGACTCCGCGCGGCATTCTATAGGATTTAGCCCGGGATCCCATCCCGCGCCGCGTGGACCGGTATCTTAAGACCAAAGCCAAATAGAGGGGCGGCAGATTGGTGTTTTAGATATTGATATGATAGTGATTTAGTATGGGAACATAAATAATCCGGTCAAGCTACTTAGGAGAAACTGAACATGTAATGTTCAGATTTGAAATGTACTTAGTACTGACGCCGACAATAGCAGCAAAACCTTTATTTTGTTAGAGAACCACAAATACCAAAAATAATGTCCTAAGTCACATAAATACATACAAACATTACATAAACTCACGCTTGTATCTCTGCGGGGTAGACAGAGACTAGGATTTGCCTCCTGCCACGATCCTTGGAAACTTTTTTTGCTTCATCAATATCAAGTCACACAAATTTTAGTATGAAAATTGTCTGCGACTTCGATCGCATGAGTTTTAAATAAAAGGCACTTTGAGGAACGTATTGGAATAATAAGTAGGTAGATACGAATGTAACAAACGAGCAATCTCTCGCCATTAAACGTGACAGTTTGGCGAGTTTTAATGTGCTGTATCACCTGTACTATGTTATGTTACAAAATAATAAAAAAACATATCTCAGCGCTTAAAATTGACAATCCGCGGTGGGCACGCGTGGCAATTAAGCCCATACTCTCCCTCTCTCGCCTTTGCCCTGCAATGGGACGTATACATATGTATATATAAAGGGTTTTGCCATAATCGCCATCGCAGTACGTGGTAAGAATCTCAGGAAGACTCTGCTGCCCGTCTCCTGATAATGAATTTCCTTAGTCGCCTTCTACGACATCCACGGAAGGAAATGGAGTGACGCTATTCTTAATTCGGCGGCCATTTTTAATATATATAAGGGCACATTGTTTTCTCTCAGGGTGAGACTATGGGTCTTAATCACCACGCGCACCCACCGCGGATTGTCAATTTCAAGCGCTACGTATATAGGCGTTTATAAGGCTACGTGCTTTATTCAGTCCTAAGCTTTGCGTGTCTAACTCGCATGCAGTACACGGCATTAGCTGATTGCTGACCGCGGCCGCCGCGGCTTAACGTTTTAATTCAATTAAATTGACAACCACCGCGCTATTATCCGACCCGCCATCTTTGAGATTTTTTTTTCGTTTCTCGCAAGCCGATCCGCCTGTGGATAGGAGCTGGGGATTTCCAATGAATTGGACAGAGCGGCTAAATTGACCGTAAAACGTTTTTTTTTTTAGCCAGTTAGTCAGTAAGTTTAGAAACTTTCGTTTAACGTATCTACTTCCTTCTCCAACATATTAAACCAGTCCATCCAAGGTTCTCTGGAAGAGATCACTTCTAGTGATAGGTCTGCCGTTTATACTCTTAGGTTAAGAAAGGTCTGTGTAATTTCCTTTTTTGTGCACAATAAAGTGTTCTCTAGTCTCTTCTATATAAACTAAGAACTATATTTTTTAGTAGTGCCAACTAGTAATGGCGAGATCTAGAGGGCATTTCCATTTTTTTATTTGCTGCAGCAATACATAAAATGAGTGTTTCGTTTATTGCAATGGTTTCGTCAAATAAGTTTTTGTTAGCACATAAAGCAAGAATTTACTAAATCAACGACAGAAAAATTTTGATATAGGAAAATGCGTGTATGCTACTAATTACGGCTTCAGCGGAAGATAAATTTAAGTTCCAGAAACCCCACATAGCATCTCCTTAAGTTTAAATTCCAGAAACCCCACATACCGCCACTTCTTAAATCAAACATCATGTTATCGGGGTGCCCAAATAGCGCCGTCCTGCTTTATGTGACGAGTGCGAGCAAGATGGCCCGCTTTACCAAAATTAAAGATCACGTTACGCGGTCTGAGCTCATAACGAACTTTTGTATTCTTGTAATTTCACACCAACTCAAACCACCGATGTACCACCTATCACCTAGTGTCAAATAAATACTAATTACCACAGTACTGGCCAGTGTCCACCACTGGCCAGCTTTTTTTTATAACCCACCAAAAAATCCCCAGAGATTGAATCCCACGCGGCTGGCCTATTCCCATTACGCCCGGTCCTTTCTACCCTCGCTCACTGACTCCTGTGGGACTAAGCCCACAGGATGAACTTGAAAAATGTCGGCCAACCGAGCTGCCCTAGTAAAAATGCTTGTGTAGGGGATTTTTATTTTAAGTGCGACGATTTCGTTACTAGGTATGTATTTAGTTTTACTTGTGTAGAGTTTATGTATTCGTATAAAGTCAATCTTTATTTTTGTAAAACAGAGACAACAGACTTATAGTAGGCCAGTATTTTCAGTAGGTAAGTCAATTAATAATTTCATATAATAACAATAGTCGTCATCATCATCATCAGCCATTTGACACCCACTGAAGGACATAGGCCTCCTTCGTGGTTTTCATAACCATGAGGGGTTTACCATAATCGCCACGCTTGGCAGGCGGGTTGGCGATCGCAGTATGCGGTTGGAATCTCAGGAAGACGCTGCAGCCCGTCTCCTGGTAATGGATTTCCTTAGTCGCCTTCTTCGACATCCATGGAAGGAAATGGAGTGACGCTATTCTTAATCGGGCGCCACACGGATACACAATAGTCGTGCGTCACCCGAATTATACTTAAAACAGATTAAAGAGACTGTTATTAGGCAAGTCTTTTCTGTAGGTAAGTCAGTTAATAATCTAATATGATAACAATAGTCATGACCCAAACTATACTTGACTGTACTTTGAGTCAAAACGGCATCCTAGACTTGACAAGTGAATTTTATCATGTTCTTTTTGTTGCACTAACCCGTGCTGAGGACAGTTTCAAAAACCTATTCAGAGGCTGCAAATAATGTAAATCGCTTCGGTTTGATGTCGCTGCCTGTACGTAATACAGAGAAGTTTGTAAAGAGGCTCGAAATTTCATCGATGCTTGCACTTGCCCATTGGCTCAGTTGGGAGAGCGCTGGCCAGGTGAGCCAGAGGTCGCGGGTTCAAGTCCCGGCATGGGTGGAATTTTTAGCCTCTAAATAGGTTTTTAAAGTGAATTTATTACAATAACCCCCTGTTTCTCGTATACTAGCAATATATTATATTATTAACGGTCGTCAATTGACCACTTTGCATACAAAAAAATCAACTGACAGTAGCTGTTAACAGTACATTAACAGACTGTTAGTGTACGAGAAACCGGGGTTAAAGACTTAAAGTTACCTTTCGACTAAACTATGGTCCAATAGAGAAGAAGAATATCAGACCTATTTTTGCACCTAGAATTAAAAACACTCTGTTGAAACGACTTTGAGGGCCCCTCAAATGTAAGCAAAAATCTCCAATTACAAGTAGCGAATCCCACAGAATCCTTCATATAAAAGATGATAATACCCAGCTATTTCATATTCAATTTAACGTTTTGTTAAAGGGAGGGAAACGAATCTAAGTATTGCACGCATTTAAGGGGTGTAAGCAGCTTAGAAATGGTAACACTCATCACTGTGTAAGTAGAATTCAAACCCTAAGTCAAGTCATGCGCCCTTATTTACCGAAATCTATTTTTATTTATATTAGATTAGATTAAAACTCTTTGTTGCACAACATACATAATATTTACTTATTAAGTATTTGAAATATTGAAATATTTATATCATAACATAAAACTCAAACCTGTGTCGGAGGTGTAGGTAGAGACTGTCATATGATAGTAGCAACGTTTTAAATACAGCGGTGGTAGACTAGGGGGTAAAACATTGGAATCGCAAGCGAGAGACCCAGGTTCGATTCCCAGTGCGGGCAGGTACCTATGACTTTGTTTTCTAAATTATGTACATTTGCGAAGTTATAGTAGCAATACCACTCGCTAACTGTGAAGGAAAACATCGTGAGGAAACCTGAGTGTCTGAGCTATTCACATACCTCAGCGCTTGAAATCGCCAGTCCGCGGTGGGCACGCGTGGTGATTAACCCCTTACTCTCTCCCTGAGAGAAGGCTTGTGCCCTACAGTGGGACGTATATAAGCTGCTTATGTTATTGCTACGATAATATTTTATGACTCAAGTAACTATTTAGGCAAGGACATTGAAATGCAAACAAACTGAAGCTATTGGTACAAATCAAGTACAGCGGCATCGATACAACTTATACAACTACTCGTAATAGTTAATGAAATTAGATTCGCGAACTACAGTTGAAGAAGTCCCCTCCATAAAAACAAGCAAAAATATGAAATCAAAACACATCAACCCCATATACTATACCACCCCTTAGATAAAAGATATAATAAGCCAGTGTGCACATTTGTTGGCCTTTTCTGAACTAAGTCCGGGATTTGCGTACCCCAACAACTCTGGCGCATCTACCAGTAATTAGATATTAATAGATAAAGCCAAATCTTTGGGGTTGGGAAAAACATTTCTATAGCGGAAAATAAATCTTGCTTTAGTACTTTCAAAATTATTTCAAAACTAGGTTCGTATATTATTTTCATATGGGGTATACCAAAAACCCCTTATCTGCCCAAAGTCTTGTTAAAACACTCATATTAGATCAACAGAAACGTGGCGCATTATGTTGTTAAGAATATTAAGTGCTGTTTCGATACAATTTCAATACAACAGTAGTATCTATTTATGATTTTATTAAATCGTTCGATGTATATTTTTCCCAAACCACAACAAAAGCAACTTATCTACGATACACTGTAGCGCACAGGTGATTTCTCAGTTTTTTCTCACTGGATGTGCTTAATCACCACACATGTCCAGTGCGGCTAGGCGATTTATAGCGTTGTACGCGAATATCTCAGATGTTCAGCTCATGGTCCCATTTCATTGCACTTCAATGCAATGCATAGCTCACTACGACAATTCCATGAACATTGCAATCCCGCTCATCAACCCACAGATTAACGAGTGGAAAGACGCGGCTACCCACTGCACATCGAATTGTCATAGTAAACTAAATAATTTGCAGTTTTACAACGCGGCCTATGTATCCTTTCGCTGTTTCCTCTGTCCAAACATACAACGTTTAAATGTACGAAACAAAAATTTCGTTACAGAATCAATTATGCAGCAGAAGGGTGCATAATTTAGCAAAAAGTAATTACTAAATGAAAGAGGTATCTTATCTGGAGGACTATAATTTAAAAATAATAATCAGTATCCTGTACTATTTTATGTGTGGTTTTAATGTCGCCACAGATTAATACTAATACACATAAAAGTGTTTTTATCTTACAGTTGACATAGATAAAGCATACACTCAAGGAATATAAAACGTAAAATTCTAATCCAGTTCAAACGTTCTAAAAGTGACAAAGTTTATTTATCATATCTGTTGTTTTATCTATCTGTTGATAAAGCGAAAGTGATATTTCAGGATCGTGGCATGTGGCAGTCCCTGGTATCTGCCTACCCCTCTGGGATATAGGCGTGAATTTATGTAATGTGTTGTTTTCTTTTTAACTATTTAATAGATGAAGTATTAATAACATCCCAAAATAACATACATACAACAACTAATAACATAAATACATACAAAAACTCACG
The DNA here is from genome assembly GCA_947308005.1 of Yponomeuta malinellus. Classification (NCBI taxonomy): domain Eukaryota; kingdom Metazoa; phylum Arthropoda; class Insecta; order Lepidoptera; family Yponomeutidae; genus Yponomeuta; species Yponomeuta malinellus. The sequence goes on along the minus strand of OX371008.1, from coordinate 7,215,159 downwards.
CCTGTATGCCAGAGGGGTAGGCAAAGACCAGAGACTGCCACTTCCCATGAGAACAACTACAACAGCAACTAATAATGTTGATGAAACGAAAGATGTCTCTCAAGATCGTGGCAAACCCTGGTAAAAATATAACAATATATTTTTTTACATCTTTGTATAAAATTCGCTAATAAGAACAACTTGTATACGAAAAAAAATATTATTACAGTAAAGTTGTTGCACACATTTTAATACCGTAGGCTCCATATACTCATACTTTAGCAAGGAACAGCCTAAAATATTTTCGCTTTTTTAAGTTTTCCCCTCAGGAAAAGTCGTTAGTATTTATTTTGTTATATCCCGTATAATAAGTTTCTGATCTTAGTTTCATCTTGAGCAGCTAATAAGTCTATTTTTTTTGTTACAGCCTATAATCTACGAGGGTCAAGACAAAAATCCGGAGATGTGCAGGGTCCTGCTTACCCATGAAGTAATGTGTAGGTGAGTTGTTTTAACCAATATTAGGTATTATATTTTTACACAATTTGGGGCATATACGTTTACACGCATTCTTACGTAAGACCACACGATGCAAATACAGAGAAGCAAGCTACGTTGACAAAAAAAAAAATATTTGTTTTCTCGTATACCTACCATATATCCAAGTAACTAGATTTGTGTAACGCTTGGTCACACCATGCCATTTTATTTTCAACAATTTTATCCATGGGTGTCATGTTTTTGTTGTGATAACTTATATTACAATAACACCCATGCATAGACTCGCACGTTATTTAAAGGCGTGTTGCTTTTTTATAGTAAAACATCGTCAATCAATTTCACAATAAAATCGATACTTTTGGAGAAGAATCCCAAAGCCATCATTTGTCATAAACATTGACCATTGTGAATGTATTTTTCGCTCGTCATCTTTCTTCAAACTTCGACATTATATGAGATGGGATCATGTGTTTTTCAACTTCATACAGTTTTTGGAACTAGCCTACCAGAAGGCAATGCTCCTTTGAAAATGATCTGTCGATCAAACATAATCAAATAAAATAAACAATACCCTTAACGCATTATGACAGTCGGTTTTCCCTTACGGTGTTGTCTCGCCTTCTTCCGTTACTATTAGTTTTTGGCTACAGAAAGGTGCATCTGTGTGAGCAATTAAATTTTTATTTCACCTTAGATACCACCATGCTTAGAAGCTACAGTCTCACAACGCACACAAATCTCTAAGCCTAGAAAAATATTCTTCTGCGTTACAGCGGGTCTTTGTTGGAAACGACTAACGGTACCTTCTACATATTTTCGTCGCAATATTTCCGTCCTGCTCATCTCCATACGCGCGTCCCTATCGTACGTCTTCAGGGGAGGAGTCTCCAGGGAGTCTGTCCTTTCAATGTCTTTGCCCTTCGCATCAAGGGGACGACGATAGGGTGCGTGTAGTGTGCCGTACGCTGTTGTATAAGAAGAGCTTAGTGTGGAATAGGTTTCCGCGCTTTATGACTCCTTTAGTTCCTTGTGAAATAAGTTATCGCTGCAACTTCTTCATGTATGTTTTTTTTGTTTCAGTCGGTGTTGTGACAAGAAGAGTTGCGGTAATAGAAATGAGACTCCCTCAGACCCAGTAATAATTGACAGGTAAGTCCTACAAGAAAATGGGTAAGTATACCATAAAAAGTTAAAATGAGTACGCCATAGAAAGAAAAAAAAAATGACTATACCAAAGGAAAGGTAAGAAAATGCAACAAAAAATATTTTAATGAAACAATAATTGGTTTCCATGTTAGCACGATATTTGGTACCAACGATACTTGATGAAATTCATCAATTGCTAAAATCGAATAATCATACATTATTCTTGCTTAACAAATCAAAACGGACACTGATAGATTTTAGCTAACATATAAGTAAGAGCATGAAACGTCCACAATCAAAAACATTCACACTTCGCAGTCTATTCCGGCATTAAATTTTCCACTTCGGAAGCGGGAAATGTAAAAGGAAAAGCAAAACGCTCTCCTTTTGTGCGAGGGGTCTATTTTGTATTCTTCCATTTTCAACGATTCATCAACATTTGCGGCAATCGCGAAACTTCGCAACAGCAAATGCATTTTCGCCGTCAGATATAGGAAACTTTCTGGAGTCTCGTTTGCATTGTGTGCCGTAATAAAGTTGCGATTTCGAAACGCTCGGTGAAAAAAGCCTAAGTCAAATACGGCCGGTAAAGTTTGACCGCCAATAGCTTTGATAAAAACCGCGAATTTAGAATAATTTTTTTCTCTGCAAATAAAACAATGGCTGGTTTTTAATATCGGGCCCCATGCTGTTCCATTCGAACGCCTTCGGTTTATATTTGAATACGAGAGGAACAATCTATACGGGAGGTGCACAAGCTAATCAGGCTGACAAATACCCAAACTTGAATGGTCTATTGATAGTCCAACGTTCGGGGTATGTCGCATTGCCTTTATTTTTAAGCCCTTTTCGGCGTTTCAATAGATCAGATGGCGTTCCGTTCTCGGCGCGTCGACGTTCGATTTTCGAAATGCTGGGGCAGCACAGCGGTTTTTCTTTTTAGTTTTTTTATGGCGTCTTTTGGATGTTTGCCAGTAAAAAAAAGGGCGGAATGCAAGTCACTACCAGGTCTGTTATAACTTTGTAAGTAATAAAATATGTAACTGTCAACCAAGATAGTACATACATACGTATGTATGCAAATGTATGCACATTATGTAAGCGAAATTACTTTAATTTACGGTATCGTAAACTCTTAATATAGATACCTATATTCTGTTCTTCTATATCCATCATAGTACAAAACTTAAGTAAGTAGGTACCTACCATCTTACCGCCAGGCCATGTATTTGATTTATACATCAGGATAGATACTTTTTGACTTAACAATCTCTAAGTCCTAATATCAATCTATAGGGCTGTTGAACCCATAGGCCGCTAGCCTGAAAAGCATTTCAATAAAAATGACGTCATCGTTTCGCGCGGCTGACAACTGCACATTGCATCACACACGCGTATGTTTTCCACTGTGCAGGTACTGTCAGATACATAAGCGACTATAATCCATCAGACAGGACTTCACCCACCGTAGGTACAGTCGCGAACTAATACGATAATTGAAATTGTGCAATTGCGTGCGAAGCGTTGCGCCCGCCCGCGCTATGAGGGCCTATAACGAACCATCATTCTAAAAGAATAAATAATGGCAACGATAGGGTAATGGATGAAGACACTAAATTATCCCTTATCCGAAGAAATAAGGGATAACTTAGTATCTCTGTCAGTTCCTGTGGTGGTAGCACCCACCATTGCACTGAAACATCTAAAATGTAAGCAAATAGATCTGCCTCTGCCGCACGCAGTGGCTTGCCAAAATTAACTAAAGTTGTATATAAAAGCAACAAAAAATTTATCGATAAACAGAGGTCGTGGGTTCGATTTCCACTGAGGGACGCCGTACATTTGTACAAATAGTCTCAGTCTGGGTGTATTTTCATGTTTGTGTCGGCATTGCCTGGTTACAATAGCACAGGGTATCCTAGTTTGGGACCAGGTCAAGTGATTATATTGTGTGGAACGTATTATTATTATAATACGTTCCACACAATATCGACTGTCTATTACAAATTTATGTATTTGTAAACATAAACATTTACATACAGGCACATACATTGCGTCTGGCCCCACACTAGGATACCCTGTGTTGTGGGAACCAGCAACAACGACATCACAAACACGTAAACATCCAAGACCTGGGGTTTTTTGTCCCCAGCCGGGATTCGAACCCAGGACCTCTCGCACTGTATGCAGATGCACTACCGCTGCGCCACGAGGTCGTTGTAACTTCACTCGATTATATTCCTGACATTCTCAACAGTGAATCGACCACATAACGCCATCGTCACGTTTTATCGATTCGATATTAGTTGCGTGAAATTCGTGATAGGTCCCTTGAATTCATTACCGTCGTGTTTTGCGCAATTTGCTTTTTTACACGCGCGCGTCGAGCGAAGCAATGATACCTTTTTTGATGGTTTAATTATTTTATGCTTGCAGCTTAATAGTTTATTTAGTAAATGGACACTTTCCTTATTAATTTAGCACTTTAATGTATGTTTGACATGGAAAGTTTTATGACTAACTATTTGCATAGTAGGTTCAGAAAAAGTCCAACGCTTGAAATTAACATGCTCTCTCTTATATCCTTTTTGTTGCACTAACCCGTGCTGAGGACAACTTTAAAAACCTATTTAGAGGCTAAATGCTAAGGCTGTGCTCTCTCTTCATTTTCTCTTTCTTGGTAAAAATATAGCTTAACTAATGTACAAAAAATATATTGGCTAATGTTAAAATTAAAGAACAAGCCAATTTTATAAAATGTCGTTCGTAGAACCACAAACGAAAGGCGTTTACAACGTACGCGTATCGATAACACATCGCATAATTGACGCTACAGCGCGGGCAACAATCCAGAACCCTTCGAATCAGCGGCAATTTGCTGAGTGGCGTTTACACCACCTCATCATGCATTACAGCTGGATGTAACTCTTCATATGCTTCCATACATACTCAGATGTGTATCTTGGAGGGCAGGCAGAAACCAGGGTAGCTCAGTTCAGGGTAGGTAAGTCTCAATAAGAATTAGGCTGCTGAGAGTTATGTTACTTAATTCTCGGTTTGCCGCTAAAATTCATCGGTAATTTCTGGATAACGTTGGCTACGCTACTAAAAATGCTGATTTGACTAAATGTAGTGAAACTCGCTGATTTCACTAAAACATGCAGTTCATGCAGTTCATATTTACACAATTTCTCTTTTATTTTTAAATAACAAACTGTTTGTTATCAGTTATTAGTGTACTTGAATAATGCAAAAGCTTAAAAAAAGATGTGGAAAGTATAAACGGTATCACTTTTTTAATGGAAACGGCCTCCCAATCCATCTACAATCGAATGCGTGTGTCCATCACTAAGTTGCATTGTATTTTTATATTATATGAAAATCAGCGCGGTATGTCACCGCGAGGTGAGTGGCAGCAGCACCAGAAGGAACATCGCAAGGGGCAGATCGTAAATGGGGCCTCCGAATCAGCAGCAATTTGTTAAGTGGATTTTTGCCCGAGACACGCGGCCCGTCGCGCTCGTGCACACAATTTCATTATCTCTGCCCGCCCCGCGGCCGACTCCACTTGCGATACTGTGCTATATTTGGAAGAACTTTCAGGGTAGCGTAAACATGTTAGCCATTTTGGCATTGTTTGACGTATTATATTGTTCTGAATCACCAAAAGCAAGTTTTCTGTAACTTTATGATAGTTACAGACAAAACAGCAAAAAAAAAAAAATTCAAATCCGGGATCTCCGCGAGCTTAATCATGGGCAAAGTGATTTCACCGCAAATGATTGTATCAGAGAAAGGAATAAAAACTTAAGTATTGTGAAGAAAAAAGTACAGTAAATCAAATTTTGTAGCATCTCAGCTCTACATAACACGTTCCCTGTCCCCATACAAAGATAACGACGGCTCAGTTTGTCCTAGTTAGGTTATATCGAATTTTATGCACCATGTGATTCAAATGTTGAATCACAAACTTGTCATTTAATTTTGTCGTGACCCAACAGTCAGGTCATGGGACAGGGAAAGTGTTTAGGCTTCTGATATGTCTGACATCCGTCTCGCTTGCACATTCTATATCTAATATATAAAAATCTCGTGTTACAGTGTTTGTTATCTGACTCCTCCGAAACGGCTTCACCGATTTTTGTGATTTTTTTTTGTGTATTTGGTAGGTCTGAGAATAGGTCGTAGGCTAATCAATATGGCAAAGCAACGTTGGTCGACATATACATTGTTGTAAATTAATGAGTACACTTTAGACAAATGTATGTAGTCTAAAGCGATACTACATGGTAAAATTATGGTCATTATATATATATATATATATATATATATATATAATGGTCATTATATATTGTTTTATGTGTACCTTTTATGTGTGCAATAAAGTATATGTTTTAATTTTATTACACTTAGGTTTTTGCTGAGAAATATGGCGTAAAATGTTCATCATTTTAGCAGCCATTTCTCTTCATTAAACACTAAGTGTGGGATAGCAAAAATATGTCTAAAATACCCCTGAGTTTACTTTGTAGGAGACCACATTCGTCAAAAGTATAAACATGTTTTTTGATCATGTTGCAAAAGGTTGCCAGTAAAGGAGCCATAATCATTAGTTTCTCTCAAATTTACTCTCAAACTCTATAATAATAGTTAAGTCGAGTTCGGTTTTGAATTGTTTAAAATACGTTTGGTAAGGTTACTTACCATATTAAAAGATCAATGTTTCATTTTTAAAAATTGAAACGACGCCCAAGATGAGTTTACCTACAAATGCATTGGAAAACAATTCATTCAAATTAAACAGCGCGTATCGTAAAACAATTACCAAAAAATACCCCTAAACTGGAATGCCCCTTTATCATTAATACAAAAAGCGTACTTTCGAAGATGGCCTTTCCAAATCGATTCACAGTCACCACGCAATCGGCCCCCTAAGCAATCACTTAAGAATTTTATGAAGCGAAATGATTAAGATGTTTTGTCGTGCTTGAATCTAAAGCGATAGGTTTGCTTTGGAGCACTACTCATAAATAACAGAAGAACCGTTTCTATACTCACTACGGGTGTAAAACATAAACATTAACATTTACATACAAGCACATACATTGCTTGTGACCCCACACTAGGATACCCTGTGTCGTGGGAACCAGAAACAACGACATCACAAACATGTAAACATCCAAGACCTGGGGGTTTTTTTGTCCCCAATAAAATTAATAAAATAATAAAATTATGCTATGGAATAGAACGCTACGAAAACAATACAATTCCAGTGTAGCAACAGAAAAGAACGCATGTTTACACAAGCAGCCTATATACGTCTCAGCATATCCCTTATCTCAGGGAGAGAGTATGGGCTTAATCACTGAGGTAGGTATATGAATAGCTCAGACACTCAGGTTTTCTCACGATGTTTTCCTTCACAGTTAGCGAGTGGTATTGCTGCTATAACTTCTCAAATGTATTTACGGTTTACATTTTCACTTACATTTATGATAAACGCACGTTTATCTAGATGGAACGTTTCGGAAAAAAATATGATTTCTTACTTTGTTATGACACAAATGCCTATAAATGAGAAGAATTTTAAGTTATTAATTAAAAAAAAGGAGGATTTTTGTAATAAACGTGTTGTTGCCTCGACGCCTCGTTACATAGCTGCCAGTACATACATTTTATTGAAATTACTATCCGACTCAGCAAATGTTTTTTTGCCATATTAATTAACCTACGACCTATTCTCAGACGTACCTAATATACACAAAGAAATTAATAAAAATCTGTGAGCCGTTTCGGAAAAGTTCGACAACAAACACGGTGACACGGGATGTTTATATATTAGATTTCTGAGTTTTTATTGCTATTGTGATTTGAAGTTGGTTTTTTTATCACATCGAATGCAGTACGAGAAAGTATTTTTTCGCTGCGAATTTGTTAGAATAGAAGGAATTCAAAAAAAGTGTTTGAACGTTCTGGTGTTTTGTAGCAACGATGCCTTAGCTTACAAGGGTGCAACTCGCCACACGTATTTAGAAGGGATTGTCATGTTCAGTTTGCTAAGCATATTGTGACCGGAATAACTATAAAAGGATTAAGTTAATTTGTTTTAAATTTTGTTAGTCGTGTAGGCAATGAAACATTTTTCGAATTTCGAATTTAAATAATAGAGAACATAAACATACAAATATAAATGATTTCGAAGGTAAATTCTCCAATATTTGTCTTTTATGAGTAATTCATAGATATATAACATTAATAAAAGAGGTACACAGTGAACGGTTTCACATTGGATGGTAACCGCAACGACACGACATCTGGTTTCATACATTTACTACTGCTTTGGCTGACAGTTGTATGAAAATAAATTACTTTTAGTTATCACTAATGGGTTGCCGACCAGTTAAGCATTCCAACAGTGATCTTCATATTAACAAGCAGTCAGTATAGCAGATGCCTTATAGATAAACTTGTATTTTGACATGGCGCAAGAGACAGACAAAAATATTTTGGTTGAAACCAAAGTGAAATAAAATTTAATTTGACAAATTTAACTTCAAATAGGTAAATAATAGGGTTATGTGATAGTGGAGTGTGTAGTGTGTAGGTTGTGGTATCGTAAGGATTATAAAACATATATTTAGGAAGCTCAGAAAGAGTTCTTAAATCCTACAAATGGTTCAAAATGTAATATAGTTCTTTCCAGCAACTTAACTTATATAAACTATCGATAGTCTTACTCATCAACAGATCTGTTATAGTCAACATTAGCGCTTTTTGACCTTTTTAACCGACTTCAAAAAGGAGGAGGACACGCGTCGAATTGATAACCTCCTCCTTTTTGAAAAATATGTACTTATATATTCTTTTAAATGATTTCTAACTTTTTAGTGCTGTAGTGGTTTGAAGTCGGTTTTTATTATTTATTTAACGTTTTTGATATAAACAATAATTGAACTATTTTACATCCTCGAACTAAAACATTAAAAGGAAGTGAGAAACATGGCCTCACACGACATACGGTCAAAATCTATATGAGAGCTACAATAGGATTTTTACACCCTATTTTGGATGCGACAAAATCAATTTCCAATTCGATATGACCCTCTTGCGCTCGCTGCTTGATAGAGCTGACTCAATATTCTACACGTTCGAATGTAATAAATTGACAAAGAGACACTTTTAAATGGATACTTTGGGCTAGTACCTTTTTCTTTCACTTTATTGTGCTTATGACTGTAAGTCAAAACATTTGCTGGACAGCGTTGTTATCAATAACTTTACAGAAGAGTCGAATGTCAAGTTGTAAATAAATAATGTAACGAGAACTTGCGTCTAACTTAGATTGGAGTGACATTGCTTTTATACCACAGAAGACTATGCGTCTTCTGTGTCTAAAACTCAGAAAAGCATAAAAGATAAAACATATATTAAATATAAGAATATATTTTTTTGGCGTTTTCGGGGTCACAAAAATTGCCAAATATGAAGTTACTGTAATAATAATAAACATATTAGATTTTGTCTTTTCATTGCATTCTAAAGGTTTTCTAATAAGGGTGTAATAAAAACATTGTTTTACGAGATAACTCAAGTATTGATAAACGCCGTCATAAGGCGTCACGTGCAAGTTGTGACGTCATAGTTTGAGCACGATTTGTATGGCGCGTTAATATAGCATGTGGGATATTGACTTTTCGACAGGTCATGTTACGAAAAGTATTAGTCGTAGAGAAAAAAATTAACCACGTTTATTTATCTTTTAACACGGCCTCTCCGATTATACTAAAACATATTTTAGTGGAAGTTCACCCTTACAAGACTTAATATGAGATACAAAGCTCTATTTGTTACTGTCATGTACAAAAAAAAGTAATACCTACTGAGCTATAATCCTGTCCATACAAAAGTTGTCTGGAAGAGATCAGTTTCAGTGATAAGGCCGTGGTCTCTACTCTTAGGTTTAAAATATCTGTTTAATTTATTAACCTTTTTTATGTTCATCATCAACCCATTATGTCCCCACCGAGGGGCACGGGTCTCTTCCCTGAGGAAGGTATAGGCCATACTCCACCACGGGGGCCAAGTCCGGATCGGTGGAGGCTTGTAGACTAGTGGCTCGTCTACTGTCAGAAGTTGTCAAGCCGCCCTAAGGCCTCTGACTTGGCTTAACGAATGCCATCTATCGACGGCAGCCGGCACCAACAGCTTAACGTGCCTTGCGAAGCACGGAACCGCTCGGAAAAATGCCACCAGCGTTAGGCATAGACGGCGACCCATCCATGCACTGAACGCGCCCTGTGTTGCTTAACCTTCGTGATCGTTTAAGATCACTCAGGCAGCCGGGGCTACGAGCGATTCTCTCAGGCAGCCGGGGCTACGAGCGATTCTTTTTTATGTACAATAAATTAATAAATAGTCATTTACTTGCCAATTGTACTGTGTTTTTTATCTTACGAGTATTTTACTTATTCAGTAAATGACTAAAAGTGTAATGATTTCAGAAATATTCACTCACAATTTGCTTTTAAATAAATTAAAATCGATATCATCTCTGAATTTCTACATATCCAAACCAAGAGTTTTTTACCAAAAAACGAACCTCAAAAGTCTACCTTTCGCTCCACACAATTCGTTTTAAAATGAGCCGCTTTCGGGTGCAGTTTTCCCGTAATTTTCGGTCTCGTGAACGGGCGGGTAGAGAATCGCGGCTATTATATTATCTCATTAGATACGCCGCGGCGGAGCTCGCCTTCCCAGTTCGCGTTCTCGCTAAATAAATTCCTTTCTGAGCGGGCCGGTTTTCCTGGCGCAGATCGCGCGCACGGGCAGATTTTCTCGGACGGGCGTGGCGAGAATGTTGCGTGCGACTCGCAAAAAAGAAGCATCATCGTCATCAGCCATTTCATGCCCACTGCAGGACATAGGCCTCCCTCATGGTTTTCCAAGCTTCCCGGTGTCGGGCCGGCTGCATCCAGCGACTCCCTGCCCCCGTAACCAGGTCGTCAGACCATCTGGTGGGGGGCCGGCCCACGCTGCGTCGTCCGGTCCGCGATCGCCAGGTTGGAACTTTTTCGCCCCAACGGCCATCAGTTCTCCGACCTAAGTATATGCTCCGCCCACTGCCGCTACAACTGAGCAGTTCTTCGAGCTATATTAGTAACTTGGGTTATTCTGTGAATAGAATAGAAACTCTTAATTTGGTACTCAAATAATCAAATAGGGAGTGTATTAGCGAAGGGCAAGATAAACAGTACCCGAGACTAGGGTCAGGATCATGGCAGGTGCCACATCCTAGTCTGTGTCCACCCCCTCCGGGATACAGGCGTGTGGTTATGTTATGTTATTATCAAATAAATGCTATAGTGTGTAAATTGACTGTGCTATTATAAATGACTCTTAGTGGCATCAAAATGCCGCAGCCCTGAATTTTTTCGTGGTCGACAACCACTTCGATATAACGACCACGATGGATATGACTGTCTGAGATGCTGCTGCTTCTTTAAACGCAATAGAAAGTAATAATTTCAGATACAAAATACCTACTTTTTAATTGCAATTTGACATTTGAAAACCAATAGGAGGAAAAATCGAGAATTTAAAAGACAACCTGTCGTTTTATTTTCAACGTTATTTCTGGCAGTCTAAGATAAGTTGCATCCAAATAGCATTCTTTGTCTGTGCAGACCTTTACTCACCTCTGTACTCTACTGTACCTTGTTGAGCGTCGGAAATTGAGAGTAAGAAAGCTAAAGTAGCATGTGAAATCCTTGGGTTTTCCTCGTAAAGGCGTCCTCTTTACACGAAAATGTATTTTCCATTTTTCCCTAGCTTATTTTAGCTGGTGCCGATATTAGTTTTGCTCCTTCTGTAGAAACTTTCGAGTCATAACATATTAATACTCAATGTAAGTAGTTGGCTCGTTAAAGTTTGTTGATGCGCAACGACTACGTATTAGTTCACACATTCAACTTTGTTTTAACTTTCTACCGTCTTCTTATTTATTATCACTGCACTTCCAATTGTTGAAAATTATACTAAAGTTAATCCTGAGGAGAGAAATCAGCGCAACCCTTTTCTAGGAAAAACGGAGAGCCGCAACAAAAGAAATCGGAACGATTACCGGTTTAATGTAAGACAAAAAAATACTGGTCCCAAAACCGTGCCCTGGGGAACGCCCGCTCCGCTGGCTCGTCCGATACAGCGACGACGCCGGTGATTAGGCCGCTTATCCACAAGATAGCGACAGAAACTGTGCAAGACTTAACAACTAGGACCTCTCTTATTCCCTCCGACCAGCATTTTCTTACCCGCTCACTTATCTAAGGCTTCCCGACTTAAAATCCCCATGTTATGTAAAAGGGGCTAACTTTTGGGACATTTACGCGCGTTGATAAAATTTCTCTTTGAAATTTCTCACTAGCGTGAAAGAAAACATCGTGAGGAAACCCAAGAGCAAAGGGAAGGTGTTCAGATATCCCGTTTGAAATTGCCTTTCTGCGATGGAAACCTGTGAGTAAGACTGTACTCTCACTCTCTCTCTGAGAGAAGGCCTGTACCCCGGAGTGGCACGTATGTAGGCTGTTCATGAAATTTCTGTAAAAAAGAAATGTAGGCGACAAATTGTAATCGGATGCTATCAATTGGCGCTTAGCTTTTTATCAATATATCATGATAGAAGCAGCCTATAATGAGACGTCCCACATCTGATTTATATGGGGCCCACTCAGCCCCGATTTTTCCGCTCGATAAGTCTGGGTGACGATCGTAAATTGAAATATGATCAAGTCGGAGTAATAAGCCGCGGTAATCATATCGACCCCTCGCCGCTTGCGAGCTCCGGTGACGGCGACTGGAAATGTCATGCTAATTTGGACGACGATGATGGCACATGATCTGGTAAATATCTACGCAATATGAATTTATTAAATAGATGCTTTAGTGTGAACGGATTCAAATAAAATTTTGCGCAAGAGCCTGAAACTAAGATGCATTTCTCAAAACACTTTTATTATCCTGATAAACGTTTTTATGCGTTATTTTTTATAAGCGGGGTTGGGGAGCAACTATTTCAGTATAAAAGATAATTCTGGAAGATAAATAGCGCTTGCTTGATATTATAACGCTTCTGTTTCAACTTAACTGTTATTCTACAATATTTATTATACATTATTAAAATTACATTATACCCCGACCTCGTCAATAAGAGTTCGGCTGTCAATAATCTAGCAATCATAGAAATATGTCGGCAATGTATTAAAATAACTTTCTGGCCTATGTAGGAGCCAAGTTTTCCATATTATCTCCCTGTGGCATGTACGGCTATTCAATCTCAATTCCATTCTCATTCACAATTCCGATACGTGATTCGTCGGCTCGCACATTACACCTTGAAAATTCACCATCTCGTTAGGATGTGCTAGCCGCGCCGGCCAACCGCTTGATAAATTGTCTGGAATAATAATGATGAATTGCAACTAGTCCATGAACTCGTGTGGATTTCTATTCTTTGTTAAATGTGTTCGGATAGTTGCCTTTATTTCCTCTCTCGGAAGTATCTCTGTGTAGACCAAATGTGTAGTGCTTACGAGAATTTATTGTAAAGGATATCCGACGAAAAATGTATGACACGTACATAAACGAAACATTATTATCAGAATAAAATATATAATAATAATAATGGCTGGATCAAGGGGCAGATACAGAAGGCGGTGCTCTTGGACACGGCGCGCATCGGCCGGAGATTTCTCTCTCTGCGGCCCTAACTACCGGTAGCTTGAGCCTAGCTCCGTTACCGGTAGCCAACTAGGATAGGTTTATAAAATATATTTTGTATCTTTTTATATTTTTTTACTTTTATAAACCTATTCTAAGTCATGAAAATAAATAAAGAGAATAATAATAATAACTTTCACATAATACAATCACTTGACCTGGTCCCAAACTAGGATACCCTGTTTTTTTTATTTGTATCACCACTTCTACGGTAACCAGGCAAGGACGCCACAAACATGAAAATACACCCAGACTGAGGCCATTTGTACAAAAGTACGGCAGCCCCCAGTGGGAATCGAACCCACGACCTCTGTAGCAATATTAATTATTACTAGTATTTTGATACTAGAATTGTATATGCAATTATGCAGATTAAGTAGTAAAATCAATAGTTATTTAATACGTAATAATATTAATATGAATTTAGAAAAGTAAAAGTGAATTTTATGCAAAAATCTCTTACTAAATTGAACCAAATTAGCGACAAATCAATTTTTAAGTCCCAGGCCCACTTAATTAGTGACGGGGTTTTATCTGTCCCTCTTTGCTTCTGTTCGTCGAGAATTTCCACTCGAATGCTGCCATATTGGTGGGGGCTTAAATTACATCGGGAGTAATGGCCGAGGGTAATTACTTTTTGTATATTCCGTTTTTCTGAGAAAATGATATTGTTGGTTTTAGCTTCCTTTTGTTCTGGCCAACCATTTATAATGTCCTGGTATATTTTGTTGTAAAACTTAAGTTTTTCTGATCTTGGTTGAAATGTCAGTACAATAATTGAATTTGTCTATACTTAAAATTCAATGGTACAAGAAAAGGTTATGCGGTCTGATAAAATTAAATTGTTGATTGAGCTTTACTTTGCTCTGGATGGAGCTAAAGATTTTTTTTTAAACTTAGGTTTTGCTAATGTAATCAAGGATGAAATGACGGAAATAAAAGGCGAAGCAGTTGCCATATGCTAAGAATAAAGAAAGTTAATCGAAGAAAACTCATAAAACTAACACAAAAAGTAGTGGCTCGTAAAACATTTTTAAATACACCATGTCGTCATGTGTGACATTTTCTTTGAAGACAAACACACCTTTCACGTGGTAGTAAAACAAACTAGCTAATTGTGCCTTTTATGATGGCATCGCGTGCGTCAGACCTTCAGCAAATGGCTGATCTACCCTAAACATTGAGTTACGTGGCGCCACTTTTACTGCATTGTCGGATGTGGTACTTTTATGTATTAAGTTGTTTTGTTTTCTAATTATATGTTCTAACAAGTAAGAGAAGTCCCGCTTTCTACCACTATGAATAAAAACGATTATGATAAAAAATCTTTGTCATAGTAAGAATCATCATCATCAGCCCACTGCTGCTTCACTACTGGTTCTATCCGTTTTCCCCAAATGACAATTCTCACGGCCCCTTGCCATTCGCATCGTAAGAATACTTAAATAAAACAAGAATAGGTAGGTACTTGGCTACCAAAAGTCAATTGCTTCGACTTATCGTCATAGTAAACTTATGTTTAATAGTAAGTCGTAAAAAAACATTTAAAATCATTACCATCGAGGTGTATAAAATTTCGATCAATTACATTCAATTAAAAACGAGTGGCTCATTCAACTAGTAGTCCTGATTTGAGTGTAATCGTGCTCTTTCATTTGATTGATGGCCCCAATCATCAATTTCATGTTTTACTAATTGTAGCATAAGAGTCTAATTGTATTTTACTTCACTGTCCTGATATCCATTAAGTTGATTAACATCGTCTGCATTATTTTAAGCTAAATGCTTCAATCATCACATTTACTCTCTTAATGGTTTTTCCACTTTCACTATGTTGTTTACATATTAATTAATTCAATATTAATTCTCATACATTAAAGGAAAAATTAATACATGACACAGACACAAAAGAATACAAATCAACATTCGATATGTATTATTTTTCTAAATTATGCATCTATGATAATCAAGGTTATAACCTGAGCACTGAGCAACAAACATACAAACTTTTACACGTATAATATTAGAAGGATCAAGATGGTCCTTGCAATACGGGATCTATACCCGCCTCTTCACACACAAACGGAGGCAAATGTAGCTCCACTTACGCGGTATATGCATGGGAGCGGTTAGTACACCCTCGGAGGCAAGACGTCAGCGCATTTAAGGGGCTATTAATTATTAAGGCCTCAGAGAGTCTGGCTTCCTTTAGCTCTTTGACGGTATCTGCACAAACTTCTCTGTATTACGTACAGGCAACGACATCTGGCCGAAGCAATTTTCGCTGCCTGTACATAATACAGAGAAGTTTGTAAAGAGGCTCAAAATTTCGCCGATGCCTGTACTTGCTCATTAGCTCAGTTGGGAGAGCGCTGGCACGGTTAGCCAGAAGTCGCGGGTTCAAGTCTCGGCATGGGTGGAACTTTTAGCCTCTAAATAGGTTTTTAAAAATTGTCCTCAGCACGGGTTAGCGCAACAAAAAGAGTATAACTTTAAAATTATTTATCTTTTTGGAAGTACTTTTACTATCGATACTAAAGAAACGGTTTTTACGGTCCGCACCGATCTCGTTGTATAGATTGCTTGTATTGAATTGATTCAGACAGTTTCTTAGACATGAAGTTAATATTTTAAAATGTTTATGTTCTTTAACAGATATACCAAGTTATATAGCCATATAATTTGGATACCCGGGTGATCGATAAACTACGATGTTCACCATGAATGTATCGAAGGGGTCTCTTTTAATGGAAGAGCCTTTTTCAATTGTCACTTGCAAATCTAATTTTAGCTTCATATCGGTAGTTTCAAGTGTCGCAAAGGGTGAGATGATATTCTACTTATTCTGAAATCGTATTTGTCCTTGCCGTTGTCGGATGACACACAAAGACGGTATATAATTTTGTGGCCGCCTGTGTTACTGTTACCGGATCCAGCAATGCGTATAAATAATTTAAAAAGATTTTAACTTGAATTAGCACTAGTTTTGATGAACAGCCATTTTTTCCCAAGAGGAAACAAAATAAATTACATCGGAATATCACCGCGCTATCTGTTGAAATCGATATATGTAAATCAATGCGTTTAACTTTGACATTGATGGCGCTGTGGGTTAACATATAAGGCCGCTAGATGGTGAGAGCTGTCTTTAGACAATAACTGTTGATTTTTGTTTATGTCACGCTTCGATTTTTCCGCTCAAAAAGATAAAACAAACGCTTTCAACTGGAATGAAACTCTCAATTGGGATATTTATACTCAAAATAAACTTGCTAACTCGGAAAGTGTTAATTTTGAACACAAATGCTTGTGCTCACACGTGAAAAAAGTTTTTGTAACAGAGGAATACAAAAATAGAGGGTGTAGGCTAAATTGCATTGGGTCCCCATTAACGCCTTGTCAGATCGGATTTCGATTTGTGTTATTGATAAATGGATTTTATTGCAGCTAGGAGCGCATTCGCGAATCTAATCACATGGGGTTAAGTAGGCAATACTGATATTATGAAACACGCGATGAGTCACTCCATTTTTCACCATCAGTTTTTTACCGAATCGTTTGTCCATTAAAAGTGGCTTGGTTACCTCAGTAATAGCAATTGTAGGTAGTATACAGTTTATTTTGGATGTTCGCTTTATATTTGTAGTTGCCATTTTGTTAGCTACACAGGAAAAGGGCTGGATAGCTAATCCAACATACGAGCCAAAGCACATTTTTCTCTGACGTGTTTTGGGAAATTGCTACGCAGTGGCTCGCTGCGAGGAAGTGAGTCGTTTCCTAAACATTCTGTTGTAACATTATCAAACGATATTTCGTAGCAATCATGAGATCCTTTCACAGTAATAATTATGTAGTACAACAAATCAATCTTCGCACGCATTCACTCAGTTACTTTACGAGCAGCTTTACAACACACATAGGTAAGGTCGACTGTACCGATGTAGATACTGTAAGAATCTTAGATAGGTACTTATTCGAATAACGTTCCCCGCTCCAACTAGCTACATTATCAAGGCACCCCGACATAAGTTTTCGTTTCCTTACATTTTCCCGTTGTCACGGGCACCTAATGAAAGAATTAGCTTTCATTACAAATGATACGATTCCTTAAAGGGATTCCCGAATGAAGACAAAGTGCTTTCGTAAGCTATCCGATGGTCGAGGATCAATGTAGGGTCGGGATGTTAGAAAAAGGCCACGTGTTTCTACTGGTTAGACACCAACTTTTTGTTGCAGGTTGTATTTTTGCCAACTTGTATTTTTTTTCTTTAATTCCGCTGCAAATTTTAGCAAACAAAATTGTAAAGATTATCGATTCCAAAAAAATCATCATCATCAACCCATTATGTCCCCACCAAGGGGCACGGGTCTCTTCCCTGAGGAAGGTATAGGCCATATTCCACCACGGGGGCCAAGTCCGGATTGGTGGAGGCTTGTAGACTAGTGGCTCGTCTACTGTCAGAAGTTGCCAAGCCGCCCTAAGGCCTCTGACTTGGCTAAACGACTGCCATCTATCGAAGGCAGCCGGCACCAACAGCTTAACGTGCCTCGCGAAGCACGGAACCGCTCGGAAAAATGCCACTAGCGTTAGGCATAGACGGCGACCCATCCATGCACTGAACGCGCCCAGTGTTGCTTAACCTTCGTGATCGTTTAAGATCACTCAGGCAGCCGGGGCTACGAGCGATTCTCGATAGAGCGATATTTTTTAAGGAAATATTTTGAACTATTTGAGATTTTAAGTAACTAGAAAAAATAGGCATATCTTTAAAATGCGCAGTTCTGCGCAGAGCAACTGCCAACAAACTGTTCTACAGTTTGGCAGAAATACAAGTTTGTATTTTTCTGTATTGCTCAGAATAAAAATATTTATTCATTCCTGAAACACGTAAATTAGAGTTTGAGTTTGTTTCTCAGAATGAAGTTTGGAAATCCCTGGTATTTCCTGGTAAGTATTTATAATTTACTTAAGATAAATCGTGCTTAATGCCCTATATCATATAGACTATAGGGCCCTACAATATACCTACATAACATGTGTTAAAAAGAATAGATAAAGAATGTCCATTCTATGATCTTGTTGGTATAATAAATGTCTTTCTTCTTCTTCTTCTTCTTCTTCTTCTATTTACCTCATATTATCTATCATACAGCGCAAATTTATCTATCGAAAAAGGAAACTAAGACAAATCATAGAACAAAAGTTGTTGTAAATAAAAAACTCTAAACTCTTATTGTTTAATTTTCATATGTAATTATTCCATCTATCTAATGGGAAACCTGCCTCAAACTTCAATTGGACATTTCTTTTATAATATCGGAGCCACAGAAAAACTCACAAAACATTGAAAAAAACACATTTAAAATTTTATTTTCGGGGTTTTCGGGTTTCCGAAAAATACAAAAAATAGTTACTCTGATAATAAACAACTTATTAGAATTAGTTTTTTCATTAAATTCTAAATGTTTTTAATAAGGGTGTAAGTGCATAGAAATATTATTTTAGGAGGTAACTCAAATATTGATAAACGCTACATACATTCTAAGGCGTTACATGCATGGTGTGACGTTATAGTTTGAGCCCGTTTTGTATGGCGCGTTTTGTACCAGGCACGTGGTTGATTTGAGTTTGAGTTTTCGACGGGTTATATCATGAAATGTATGGGTTCCGAATAGCGTCACTCCATTTCCTTCCGTGGATGTCGTAGAAGGCGACTAAGGAAATCAATTACTAAGAGACAGGCAGCAGCGTATTCCTGAGATTACAACCGCATACTGCGATCGCTAACCCGCCTGCCAAGCGTGGCGATTATGGCAAAACCCTTCATGATTATGAAAACCACGAAGGAGGCCTATGTCCTGCAGTGAGCGTCAAATGGCTGTTGATGATGATGATGACGATGGAAGTCCATGTTTGTGATGTCCTTGCCTGGTTACCATAGTACAGGGCATCCTAGTTTGGGACTAGGTCAAATGATTGTGATATGTGGAAGTTATTATTTATCATTATATTAGACGTAGAGAAAAACACTTTTATGTATCTTTTAACACGGCCTCTTCGATGATGTTAAAACAATTTCTGTGCATGTTGTTCAGGAATGGTGTATTTTACAGTTAAGCTTGTATTTGATAAATGAAAATCAGATACAGTTAGTAGGGAGATTATATGTATAATATGAGATTATATGTGTTCCTGTTTTGCAGCAACATTTTTCCCTTTTATATAAAAGAAAAGCCCAAACTCTTCAGCTGCAGTTACATTATGTATTCATAAGTTTTAAATGTAACTTTAATCTCGATTCCCTAAAAGCTTCTGTCAAACGTTTGTCTGTTCAAATTAGTGTCGGATTCACCCTTTTTTCCTCTCTTCCATTTTCCAAATTCAAATAAGATTTCTTTTTTTATTACTAAGCCGCATAATAGCTGGGGCCAGTCACTGTTCGACGTCTCTTCACTTTCAAACGCTAATTCCCGCCGTTGCCCCGAGTTACTGATTGGACGATATATTTAACAATGCCACCGACGGGCTTCTCTGCGAGGGAATACATCTTATGTACCCACTTTTTTTCTTGAGCTGGGATTCTTTTATTTTCTTATTTTCCATTCGGTTACGCGGCCGGAAGGTCAGATGTTTGCGGCGGGCTGCACGCGCTAATAACGCTCATAGCAATTAGTAGAAGGTTCGGTTTTGCTTGCGCTGGTTGGGTGTTTAGTTATTCGGGGTCGGAGGTATGCAGGCATATTACGGGGCAGGCTGGCCATGGAGGGTCTTAACGGGAGGTCGTTTGCTGCGCTGCCAGCCGCCTAAGATTAATGATATTACGCCAAGACAGTTTGTCCGGAGACAAACGTGACAAAAAAGTGAGGTACACATTACCGTCATTGTCTTTATTGGCATCAATCACATAAATTTCCAAAAAATGTTTTATTTTTAATTTTAAATAAAAACTCTAAGTTACCTATACAGGGCTACCTCTGAAGTGCGCGAGTCCCTAATGCGTCAGCTAAATAAATGTCAAATATTACAAAAAACCCTACCCTGACAAACCACGTACCTTGACGTATTTCAGAAATTGCATTTTTGGGGACCTGTTTACGGTGGCGGGGAGTCGCTGGGTGCGGGCGGCACAAAACCGGGAAGCTAGGAAAACCGTGAAGGAGGCCTATGTCCTGCAGTGGGCGTCAAATGGCTGATGATAATAATAATGATGATGATGATGATTTTAGGGGTAACCAACCACGTGGGTGTATACGTCCCACTGCAGGCAAAAGTCTGCTTTCAGATTGGATTTCAATCATCTGTAAACCTTCTTATAAGTCCCGTGTAACGTTTGAGAAACCAACCTTATATAGAAAAGGCTAGATTTTAGATCCTGCTTGGGATCGAAATCGTACTGGGCGTATTATGAAGATTGTTTTAACAATAAAGTATATTTCCACAATACTTTGAGAAAACCTACAATAAGTGAGTAAACATCAAATAAAACAGAGTTTTGGTTCCCCTAAGAGCAGAATTTAAAACCACGCTATATTAAACGAAATACTATTAGAATGAACGCCTAGATATACCAATAACAACTGGAGTACTCTTTTTCATTCCCTTATTACCGGAAATGGAGAAAAAATCATCCGTTGAATTGGCTGAGGGCAGAGACAACTTGAAAAACCCAGTTTCATACTTTGGACATCATAAAATATTTAACACTCATATCTCTCTGAAGCGGTCCGAATATTATCGACGTGTCCATAAAAAAGGAAAACTCTTAAGGAAAGGGACAGACACATCCACCCTTGTGGAATAGAAAGGGAGGGTAAATTAGATATTGTACGATCTTTGGAAATTCCTTGGAAACGCTTGCTTTCTTTTCCATCGGTTTTATAGCTGTCGTTATATTTTGATAGAGCCGTTTGGTAGGATCGCCGATATAACGTTTATGTTTTGGTTTTCGGTTGTTGCTTTCTATCGCACAGGCTTTTTGCCACGGCAACACTGTTTACCTTTACGGAAAAGCCTGTTCCTCTGCAGTAAGACTCTTAAAAATTGAACGGTGTATGTTAAACATATTATATTTTACGCTAACCCGCATAGTTTTCAAGTGATAAATATACGGCAGGACACTCCGCATATAAAATACTTGGTACAGTCGCGTACACAAATGGATCCAATGCAATAAATGAAGATGATAATCACGCACGTGTCAGTCCAAGGCCGTCATCGATGGCCCACACTAAAAATATTCGGGCGTTCTAATACTTTTGTAACACGCGATAATGAATGCACACTTTTCTGAACGACTGTATCTATGAGTCCTATAATAACTTAGGGGCTCTCACTCGCAAAAATGATGCAATGCGTGGTGCGGGATGGGCGCGGGGTCCAGCCATATTTCTCGTTCTGTACACCCGAAACACAGTTGGCACGAGGTTATACTTTTGGAGAATTCCTGTAAATACACGGCCTTGATACGGTTGTGTATTGCGTGCGCAAATAGTATAGCTGTGTTAAATGTGTGCCAGATAATCTACGTTACTTACTAGTTTTTCTCGGGTAGGTTTTAAAGCGGAAAAAGAGTAGACATTTTTTAAATCATACTTACAATTATGGGTTACCGCAGGCACTGACTGAAAATCAGCGCTAAGGGATCACTTCCTCAGCACAACGCTGAGGCAGCTGCCTTTTGTGGCAACTTAGATAAACCACAGGCTACATCTATGGTCCTGTTTTATTTACCTATTCGTTTTGTCTGTTGTGTATTTAGTTTTCTTTTTGTTGTTGTGCATATTATGTTACTTATCTGCTTATTTTGTTTCTGTGATGTATCTTGTTGGTATAATAAATGTCTTCTTCTTCTTCTTCTTTTTTTCTTTCTTCTTCTTCTTATGCCTTATGATAGCTCTTAACGCGAGTTGCGTAAGTGCGGGTATTGAACAAAAACAGTAAACCTTTAACACGCCGCTGATTGAGCCTACATATCGCTAGTTAACACTTTACAATATGAGCCCGGCCCGAAAATATATCCGCGAAATTCGCAATAATAAATAACGTGCCTTGTCCCGCTCACCTAGGGTTAACCCGCTTTTATAAACTAGCCTATAATTTATAACTATTACCCGACCGAAAACGATCATGTGATATCACTTTATGGCGTATTCCGCTCCGGCGAATAAAATGTTTGCCAACCGAAATGTGTTGCGCTATTTTGGCTTAGGCCGGTACTGTACATTGCCTTAACCCTCAGGGTTAGTAAATGAAAAGTCTCTTATACCTGTAAAATCGTCTTTTTCCTATTGCCTATCTGGTTAAAATAAAAGGAACTACTGACTATTCTTTTACTTTATTGCGAGAACTAGAATTGGTCTATAGTATAGTGGTTATAAGCGACAATAATTTCACCTACAATTACAATTTTTGCTCGCGTGCTATATTCAGAACTATACAATACATTAGTGAGTAATATTTTTTTGTAAAACTCAACCCTTATCTAGAAACAAAGCGGCCATAACTGACCAACAAACGCTCTTCTCATAAAAATGGTGGATCCTTACCTTAACACCACTGCGTACTTAATGTAATCGCGCTCAATATCCTTTGTTCACTTTCAGACTCATTAAAAAGGCGATGCAATTTAATGAGTTGATAGTGTGCGTTAACCCTCGACTACGTTTGCAAATACCGCCCTTGCTGTCGCTGGATTGCCGACCGTATTACCTAGCGGGTAAAGTGGGGTTTCCGTTGGGTGTGAATCGTGTAGTATCGGTATGTAGGGGTCGAAGATTAGTGGCACACGCCTACGAGCGGGCGCGCTGAGCGGCTGATGTTACCCCAGAGTGTAGTTACAATTAGAGCGATGCCCACAATGGAGTGAGGCCACGTAATGCTACCTCTTGTCTTTGTATGTTGATTGTTCGCGAAAGAGATCGGCCCGGGCCACGGTTATGGCCGCGTTTACCATACGCCCTCGCTTTCCGGGTTATTCCGCCGCACGGGTGGAACTTTGGCTCTTAACACGCTGCTGTATGGTATGTCATTAACTACCTATCCTTTATTAGTATATGCATATAATGCTGCTAGCATATATAGGGTGTTTCATGAATGCCCTGTAAAAGTTAAAGGTCTTTTTGTAGTTATAAAAAAAAACTTTTATTATGAGAGCGACTACAAAACATGGAAAATAATATTTTGTATACATTACCTCTTAAAATTTATTATAAAATATTTTATTGCTAGTCTTAAAACAAAAGTTGTTTTTATTAACGGGTAGAATAACCCCAGTCAGTTTTACCGGACGTTTCTGAAACAACCTGTAGAGATCAGTTTTTGCCGTAATTTTGTAGCAAAATAAAGCAAAATATTCTTAGAGCGTTTGTTGACAGGCAGTTCCAACCAGGTAGGGAGAAACTGAGATAATTGACTGGATCGGTCGTAATTAGACTACTTTTATTCCTTGCTTGAGATATGCCATATTCTTTTACCACTTTCTAGAAAAAAAGTTGAATTATCAATTTATGTTTCACTTGAAGGCAAAGGCCTTATCAAAGTTTTATTCCTAACGGCCTCACGCCCTACCTCCTGTGACTTTTGTACATGATATATAACACTTGTGTTGCCATCTGCGCCTTGTTCTATATACTTATGGAAGAAACGGTTCCATGAAAGTTGTACGTCGAATTTAAATCTAGTCGCGGCTAAACATTTCAGTTGGTCGGAGGTTGTGCAAAGGGGCTTAGAAGCCGCGAGCGATTGCTCCGATGTCAGTTGGTGTATTGTCAATTGGAAACTACTCGGCTCTTGGTACAAGCGCTTTTAGATTCGAAAGAGTTCGTTGCGCAGTATATGTGAGAAAGGAGATTGATCAGCGGCTTAATTTTTCTAAGTAGTTTTGTGCATTTTGTGAAAATTATATTAACATGTGAGTTTGACTTGTTATCGCAATTTTTATTTACATTTAAGATCTGTACGAAGGAGGAATTTTGCGTACTACTTTTGCTCAGTCTTCTAAATAAGCAATTTACTTTTACGGAAGTTGACAAGATTTTTTTTTGGGTTTAGGTTAGATTATTTTAATTAAAACCATGAAATCACGCCTAGGGTGCATACGCCGCGACATGTTGGTGTTTCAATATTCACTTGCAAGAATACGCACTCTCCCCTTTGCACTCGTACCTGATTCTTAAAATTGTTTGTAGACAATTGTATTCAATAAACTATTGCTTAATATTCAACACAGATTAATTTATTAGTAGATAAGATGGAAATTAAAAGTGATTGACAAAAAATGTTCTAAAATGTCATAACTTTACTAATTATATTTTTTGTTGCATTAATCCGTGCACAGTGTTTTATAAACCCCGATTTTGTCTCATCCACTTTTTATTGTTCAAATCGTTAGTACATATCATTCTTAGTACTACAGTGAAACTCCGAAATTTTTGTGCCGTCTAGTTTATTTTTAAAAAAATCGTTAATTTTTACTTTAACGGGGTTCCGAAAATCGCAAAAAAAAATTATAAAAAAATAACCATGCAATAACATTTAATTTTAATAGCTTACATAGAATAATCATATTGAGACGTAAATTCTAGCAAAATCTCGAATATCAAATCTTAATAGATGACGAAATATTAATATTTTTCTCTCTTTTCATTTTTATTTTTTATCTCCCCAATAACCCGATATAAGAACGAGATTTTTATACAGTATATTCGTCACACGTTATTCTACCAATACTATGAAAATCACAATCTAATTCCGCGTTATTCAAAAGTTATTGTTAATTATTTATTTTGGTTAGGGTTGTCACCTGCGAATATCCGGAGTATCCGGACTTATATTTATTTAAATCGGCGGTTAAAATTGTGCGTTGAGTTTATTCGCTTTCATTCGGGACTACCAAATTTTCGTCACCTTCATAATATGACGTACTGTTTACTGTTGTACTTACATCCACAAGTTTCAGTAGACTAACTGTTAATGCTGGCAACGGTTTTTTTTTTGTTTTGAGATTTCGTTTATTTGATGCATAGTCGGAAATGACCGGGTCTGATGATTCTAAAGCTCTGTGAAACAAATCTGACATTGTGGCTTCATGACTGATTTTCCGAGTATGATGCTCTCTATCAAATCGCCAAAATTTGTTTCGTGATTCTGCTGCCTGTTCAGACAACATTCCGACTGGTAGTAATGACGAGTCAATAATTTTAGCACCATGAACTAAAATTTTATGTATTGTGACTGTCATGGGATGCCATGCATATTTTTCTACGTATTTATACGCCAAGTTTTTACAGTACGCTGAGAATTTTTCAGTATCGATCGGTAAGTTAGTGGACAATACTGTTGAAATTATAAATAAGTGGTCCAAAAGCCACTTCTCAAGATTTAAAATTTCGGCAAATGTTCCATGTTACATGTATCGAATTGGGGTTTTAGCTAATGCCTTTCGAGGGTGGACTCCTTCCCAAGTCACATGTAGCATTTCACCGAAAAAAAAGAATCATAAATTAAAACCAGTTAGTATTTGACCATGACTTTAATGTAACATAACAGACAAATCATTCCGTACTTATTATTCTAAACTATTCATCCATTATGAAAAGTTTCAACACTTGAATGATACCAATAAATCAAGAAATATCATTTATGATTGAATTTTGAAACTACTAAACTTAAAATAAATCAAAAGCCCATCCTTTATATTCATCATACTTCAAAACATCAACGACGTTTTCTTAATTACTTAATTAATTAATAATCAAAAATTCTCTTTAGTTCTTTAATGTAACATAACAGACAAATCATTCCGTACTTATTATTCTAAACTATTCATCCATTATGAAAAGTTTCAACACTTGAATGATACCAATAAATCAAGAAATATCCTTTATGATTGAATTTTGAAACTACTAAACTAAAAATAAATCAAAAGCCCATCCTTTATATTCATCATACTTCAAAACATCAACGACGTTTTCTTAATTACTTAATTAATTATTAATCGAAAAGTCTCTTTAGTTCTTCCGGACTGATGAATGTTTAAATTAAATGTTTCCATTTCAGCGGATGCAGCTCTTCGTCGAAATTATCAGCATCTGAAACAAAAAAAAATTGAGATAATCTGCCCTAGGATTCATCCCACAGAAAGCAATGCCACTGTCTGACAAAAATACGTTCAATACTAGTATATAGTTTAAAGTAGCTTACCTTTTTTTGTTGTGCTTTTTTTAGTTTTTATGAACTGTGCCTGTATTTTCGCTCTTCTTTCACGCTCAAAAACTGGTAACATAACATATTGTTTTTCATTACTATGTTAACATGACGTCTATGTTGACATTATAGAAGGTAGACATAAGTAGGATTAACAATTTTCAGAATTTGATCCATGTTAGACTTTTTATTACAGACGGTTATTAAATATGAATTTATGAGAAGTGACAACCCTGGGTCGAGAAAATCCGGATAAAATTAGGTTTGACAATAACTTTTGAATAACGCGGAATTAGATTGTGATTTTCATAGTATTGATAGAATAACGTGTGATGAATATACTGTATAAAAATCTCGTTCTAATATCGGGTTATTGGGGAGATAAAAAATAAAAATGAAAAGAGAGAAAAATATTAATATTTCGGCATCTATTAAGATTTGATATTCGAGATTTTGCTAGAATTTACGTCTCAATATGATTATTCTATGTAAGCTATTAAAATTAAATTATATTGCATGGTTATTTTTTTATAATTTTTTTTGCGATTTTCGGAACCCCGATAAAGTAAAACTTAACGATTTTTTTAAAAATAAACTAGACGGCACAAAAATTTCGGAGCTTCACTGTAGTACTAAGAATGATATGTACTAACGATTTGAACAATAAAAAGTGGATGAGACAAAATCGGGGTTTATAAAACACTGTGCCGTGCTATACGAAACGTTTTAACATGCTTTTTCTGAAAACCTGTCGTGTACTGCGGAAGAGGGCTATGAAAAGGCCAGGTTTTATCGCGTTGCCATAGAGACGGCGGGAAGCTGCGTCGCCTGCGATACCTACCCCCCGCTTTCCGAGGATCCGCACAAAAACTACACTGGGCATATATAGGTATATGCTGTAGACTTCTTATAGATAAGAGACATTTTGTTGCAGAGATGGCCCTTGAAAATAGATAGCAAAAGAAGTTTTAAATAAATCTAGATTGCATTCTCGTTGTATTTTACTGTCTCGTTGGTTGTGCGATATCAGAGCATGTGGGTTCGATTCCTCAGTCTGGATGTCTTTTCCATGTTTGTTTGGTCCTTGACTGATTAGCATAGCACAGGGTATTACATATTATTTTCACATACTACTCCAACTAGGAAGTTAGGATTGTGTACTCTAAGCTACAAAAGTCGAAATACCTAAATGATTGTATTAAGCTGTTATTCACACTAACCCTTATCTTACCTCATCCTAATCCTTTCCATGCGTTTTGGGGAACTTGCGTGAAACTTATATTGAAGTGGCAATACCATAGAAGACACAGAAAAAGTCAAGAAAAAAATAAAAATAAACCATAAAAATATTTTTTTCGGGCCTTTCGAGGTCCCAAAAATGCGAAAAATCAAATTAAAAAAATAATAAAAAACAAATTAGGTTTCATTTTTTATTTGAACTGTAAACATTTTCTAAAAAAGGTGTAGATATATAAAAACATTATTTTACGAAATAACGTCAATATTGATAAATACTTCATAAACATTAGAAGGGGTTACGTGCAAGTTGTAACGTCATAGCTTGAGTCCGATTTGTATGTGGCGTTTTTGTACCACACCACGTGACTAGAATGACTTTTTTGACAGATTACATTATGAGAAATATTAGTCATAGAGAAAAAAATAACTACGTTTATTAACATGGTCTCTCCGATTATTTTTTATGTATAGCCTATATTATACGTTCCACTGCAGGGCACATGCCTTCTCTCAGAGAGAGAGAGAGAGAGTATGGGCTTAATTAGCAGGCGTGCCCACCGCGGATTGGCAATTTCAAGTGCTAAGGTATGTGAAAACCTCTGACATTCAGGTTTTCTCGCGATGTTTTCCTTCACAGTTAGAAAATGGTATTACTACTATAACATGTTTCATTGGTACATGCCGGGATTTGAACCTACGACCTCCCGAATGAGAAGTCGGCGTTCTACCACTCCGTTACCATCGCTATTTTTATTAAAACCCTGATTATATTTCAAAAAAATCGTGCAATTTCTCCATTAATAAAAACAAGTAACTGTGTCGTAAACAAAGTTAAAACTTGAAGTGTAGACAAATAAAGACTAAAATCTTACAGTTGTGTTCTAATGCAAATTGATGGAATGAATGATTCAAGTGGCGAGATTGCAGAGTCTAATTAAAACTGTCTGATGGTTACAGTGATGAATATTGTAATTGCAAACTTTGTTACAAAAATGTAAATGAAACAACATTCTATATTTTTGTAAGAAATTAGAATAGTTAGCTAATTCATTGTTCAAAAGTGTAGATACTAAAAAAATTGCCAGGATTTTAGCTTTAATAAAAAATACATAGCCTTTTTATCTTATTACATCACATCTATACAGCAACAAAAAAAAAAACAAAGATGCAAAAAAAGAACAACACGGAATGCCAGATAATTGACATATATTTTCGAAATTTGAGTCCTAAAATAAAAATTGATACAGGTAGACAGGTTCCGTGTGGCACCGGATTAAGAATAGCGTCACTCCATTTCCTTCCATGGATGTCGTAGAAGGCGACTAAGGAAATCAATTACCAGGAGACGGGCAGCAGCGTCTTTTTGAGATTCCAACCGCATACTGCGATCGCCAACCCGCCTGCCAAGCGTGGCGATTACGGCAAAACCCCACATGGTTATGAAAACCATGAGGGAGGCCTATGTCCTGCAGTGGGCGCCATATGTCTGATGATGATGATGATGATGATGATGACAGGTAGACTGTACTGTCTCTATTTGAGGCCTGAGCCTGGATTAAATGCGTGAAGAATGTGGCGTAGTTTTGTTTGTTTACTTATTTACGCTGACGTCACATGCGGCGGCAAATTAACCCTTGAGCGCAGGTTAACAGTCAGAAATGCCCTGAAATATTAACGCCAGTTGTATGGACGAGTCACGCGGAAAAACAAAGGCGAAAAACTCTACCAGCTATGGCCCCGTCGCGTGTCCCCGTCATAGATTAAGGAGTTTTTCAGTTGCTTACTTCAGAAATGAGTTTGAGTCTCTCAGAGACAAATTGTAGGAGTCTATTCAAGTTACTTCTAGACAGTTTTGGCCTCTAATTTTAAATCAACGTAAGACCCGAATTGAAAAATCAATGTTTGGTTTCTTCAAGATGTTTCCCTTTACAGTTAGAGAAATTAGTGTTGTTTTAAGATATTCACTGAATAAATTCTTTGGAAACTCTGTCAAATGTACGGATTATGTTTCTCTATAAAAAAGACAGATTTAATACCTACTACTAGTGCCTATGGATTTGAGTCCAGTATTTTTAGTGTAGATTAAAGCGGTGCTCTTGAGTTCATTTAAGCAAAGACAAAAATTTTTTATTTACAAACCACAAAATTAATGTCCCTCGTTGCATGATTTATTATATGAGTTCAATAATCTACAAGTTTCTTATGAGTCGTGACTTTTTTATAGAGAAACATAATGTACGGATTATGTTTCTCTATAAAAAAGACAGATTTAATACCTACTACTAGTGCCTATGGATTTGAGTCCAGTATTTTTAGTGTAGATTAAAGCGGTGCTCTTGAGTTCATTTAAGCAAAGACAAAAAATTGTTATTTACAAATCACAAAATTAATGTCCCTCGTTGCATGATTTATTATATGAGTTCAATAATCTACAAGTTTCTTATGAGTCGTGACTGAATTTTGTGAATAGGAGGATATTTCCTCGAACGTTGCAAAGTGTGTGAGCAGCGAAACGATACATTACTGATAGGAAACTTGTAGTAGGTACGGTGGTAGCGCAGTGGTAGATTGGCTTCACATTTGGGAGCTCGTGGGTTAAGATCCCGGCATAGAATCAATGACTTTGTTTTCTAAGGTACATTTGTAATGTTGTAGTAGCAATATCACTCGCTAAAGGTAAAGGAAAACATCGTGAGTACACCCTGCGTGTCTGCGGTGTTCACATACCTGCCACAGTTTGCCAACACCATGGATTGACAATTTCAAGCATGCTTGGTAATTAAGGCCATATTCTTTCTCGGAGAGAAGGCATGTATCCTGCAGTGTGACGTATATAGGATAGATACAAGAAAACTGGTATGTTTCACAGAGTAACAAAGACTTGATAAAAAAAAACAATAGAAAGCTTTATAGAAGATTCCTTATTGTAAACAGAAATTTTATAAATCGAATTATACTACATTACGAGACAATAATATGGAGTTGAGTCACCAAATGTAATATCGGCTTCCTCACAAAGCTTCACAGCTAGTAAGATTGATACGTCTGCAGGAAATATCAAGTAAATCCACAAAAATAGGTGGCTGCACGCAAAAAACCCAAAGTTATATTCTTTGCCGCCGCGCGGCTGTATTGAGTGGTGGCAGTGGGTGGGGCAATACGCGGGAGAGTCAATACCGGCCCTGGGGACCGCCTCCCGAGGGAGCCCGGGGGAGGGGAAGGTTAAAAGGGAAAAGTTATAAGATCGCCCGTTGTCGGATACCGCGTTTTAGTTCGCGACCGTCCAGGAAAAAATCTGGATTTCGTTTTTAGTTTTTTAGTTCTCCTTTTCGTTTGTTGAGCATGAGTGAACTGCGACTGTGTGCAGGTTGAGGTGGATTGGAATTAGATAGACCGATAGAGACCACGTTATTGCACAACCAGTTGAAATAAGATGCTAACTGAGATAATAGCGGCTCTGTAGCTCAATGTTAACAATAAATAAAACAATCCCTCGCGAGTTGCGCCTTTATACCTGTCACACTAGTCGCAATTTACAAATACTGTGATAGAGTTTATACACGTGTAACAAAATCTCCATATCAATTTGAAAAGTGGGGAGAGGTTATATTCTTCAATATATAAGGCTTTTAGGATGGTGATAACTACTCAATAGCAAAAAAAAACATTTATTGCTTACTAACGTTATTTTATTTTAATATAGCCTATTTGCGTTCTACTGCAGGGCACAGGCCTTCTCTCAGAAAGAGAGAGTATGGGCTTAATTACCAAGCATACCCACCGCGGATTGGAAATTTCAAGCCCTGAGGTATGTGAACACCTCAGACACTCAGGTTTCCTCACGATGTTTTCTTTCACAGTTAGTTACTTGATGGCTTTATAAATTGTACGATGTAATAGAATAGAACAGAAAAAGTTTTGATCACAAATTAATTAAACAGCGGAATTTTATTTGCAGTTTTTTTTCTCACAGGTTGACGAGTAGAATAGACATGGAGACCTATTCGGATAGACATGGAGTTTTTTTTACATTTTTTATTTTTACTGTCACTAGGGCCGACTTAAATGTGGCTTACACAGGGTCTGTGGCTTGACTAAAATTCTTCGTACAAAAGTCGACTTAAATGGTGACGTAAGTGACTTTTAAAAAGTGGTGCAAGTCAGCCTTAGAGAGTTATCAAACGACAAATCATAGGAAATAACGAAAGCGAGGT
The DNA here is from genome assembly GCA_947308005.1 of Yponomeuta malinellus. NCBI lineage: Eukaryota > Metazoa > Arthropoda > Insecta > Lepidoptera > Yponomeutidae > Yponomeuta > Yponomeuta malinellus. Next base: position 7,183,104 of record OX371008.1, on the reverse strand, counting down.
TATCGATTGTAAAGTTTTTCTTCGAGTAAACCTGGGAGAGACGTAAATACATAAAGTTTATTATGTCAATAATTTTGGAAACCTTACTTCATATACTTACCATTATCTCGTATCTCTTTGATGAAGGTGATAGTCAAATGGCAAAATTTCTAATTGTAATAAATAATACTCCGATGTCATTTTCAACTTCCGCCTCTACAAAAAAATCCAACTACGAAACATTGTCTGTTTACATAGGCACGCTGCGTAGTTATACCGACTAGTACAGTCGCGGACAGGTCTGATCTACCTGCAGCTGGCGTCAGCGCGAGCTACAAGTTTGAGTTGCGAGCAAAAAGGGCTGTAACGAGTTGTCGCGGACTGTGCCGCGTGTTGCGAGAGGGAAGGGTGTTATTCAAGTGCTACTGAAAGAGGGCGACCGACAGCTATGTAGCGGAACGTCGGCGTACCTTCTCTATGAGTAGATAGACACGCGTAGTGGGGCTTAGGCGCCTTACTTCTTTATGTTTTGGAGCGAGTTCCAGTCGCTCACTCCCAAGTTTCACTACTAGAATTCATTTTAACTAACTTCCACACAACACAAATCGTTTGTCCTGGTCCCAAACTAGGATAACCTGTGCTGTGGTGACCAGACAAGGGTATCACAACTATGGAAATATACCCAGACTGAAGCCATGTGTACAGATTTACGGCGGGCCCCATTCCTTCGGTATGGTAATCGGACGCCATACTGCTAGAACAACGGAGCAGTCAAATTTCTTTTTTATTTCTTGGTAAGTTGAGATTAAAAAGCTTGATAATGCACCGAAGAATGCGCATTAGCTTAGACAAGCTTTTGCTCAAATCTGGGACGCCTTAATGTTCATTTCGAAGTTAGACCGGTCTAAGGGTTTTCTTAAACAATTTTTGGGTATAAAATATTGGGAAGGCGACATCGTTGATTTTTAGTTCATTTATGTCATTCGTTATTCGTGTATTGACGCAGAAGAATGTCTATTGTCAAATTAATTTATTAGTGGACTGATACAATATTGTTGCATTGGTACGTTGGACTTTTATCTTTTTCCAGAATTAGAAAATATAAATATAATAAATTTACTAAGAAAACTAATTAATTCATTTGAAATTGAATAGAGTTCATTCAGATTAGAAAAAAATGCGAACATTCTGTTTGTCATTTTGACTAAGGCATGTGAACAAGGTATGAAAGAAAAAAAAAATCCTACAAATTTTTGTAAGCTATTTAGCTTTAGTTATAGTGAAGGCGTACTCTATAACCATAGAGTGTATACCGAATGTTCGTACAACCGAATGTTCGCGAATTTTTCGAACATTCAAATTTACGAACATTCGGTTTATGTAATTTTGACCGAGCCATGTGAACGAGGTATGAAAGAATAAATAATACGTTCACTGTAGTGAACGTAAATTTAGGTGGATCGTCTAATATCGTCTTAAATACAGTGTGCTTTCGCTATAACAAAGGCTTTTTTTGTAGGATTGTTAAAAGGAACGTGCACTAGGTACAACTCAAAAGACAAACATTCCCTGGCAACTCAAATATTTCCGTTCATAATAGGGTTTTGTTTCTCTGAAAATTCTATTGATTTGCATCGCTTCTGAATAAAACATCCCCTTACTCGACATGGGCTGTCACCTACCGTTCTTTCTTCATACAGTCGCCAAGCCCTCCGTCTATACATACAATGTTCTCCGCCTATATAAAGTTTCGCGTAAGGGATGAAAGCGGGGGTAGTTTTTACGATGGAAATAGTGGGTACCTCGCTACGCCCGTGATGCGATACGTCGATATTACCTTATTCTTTTATTGGCAATGGTTTGATTTTTGTCATTGCGTTTTTTCTACTTTCTTTCTTTGCCTGTGGGGTAGCAATGTTTCTATACCAACTAGATAGTTTTTTTCAACCGCAGGTGATTTTGGAGAGATTAAATAGAAGTGAAGCATATAAAGTAGGTATGTTTGAAATTTTTACGTCTGATTTCTTATGACAGTTAATCCATCATAGGAATAACTAGCTGTGCCTGCGACTTTGTTTGCGTTGGATTAGAATTAAAGAGTAAGATCACTTCATGTTCTAATTCATATTAATAACGAAATTTACCTTTCTTGGACTATCTTCGTTCTGAATTTCGTCCCTTGAGACCTTTTCGCGGTTCTATTAAATTTACTATTCTACCTCACCACGCCGTCTCCCGTCGTCGGCCAAGCTTGCGCTCACTCAAACTCATTCATAGAATACTCACTGTAGGTAATACAGTGATTTGCGATTTAGATCTGTTTGCGAAATGTTGTCAAACGCTGCATAAGAACTGATGCTCCACAGTTCACTGGACCGACGTTCTAAAGCAAATTGCTGGTAGTGGCTGGATGAGGATGACCGAGAATAATAAGATGTGGCGTGCTTTCGGGAGGCTTATGCCCAACATGAATACTCGAACGATAGATTAGATTGGACTGAGCCACCCAAACATGGTTATATTAAAACTTCGTACAAACTTCGTAGAAAAATTCGTGAAGAATATATGCGGCCAAAACGTGCAAATTAAAGTCAATAGGCTAAAGCATAAAACAGAAAGAGATTATGCTTCATTCATTATAGGAGTTCCAGAAAGCATTTATGACAAGTTATGCGAATCTGAAAACTGGCCAATAAATGTAGAATACTGTGAGTGGGTGTGGTTTCGAAAAGAAACAAATACAACACAAGCCCCGGAATGATTACATTTATATGTATTATCAAAATGTCAGAGGCCTACGGACAAAGTTAGACGAGTTATATACAAGTATACCTTCATCGGAAGCAGATCTATTTGTATTTACGGAAACCGGCTGTAACATGTCTATTCAAGACGCGGAGATGGTACCACCAGGATATAATATTATCCGCTGCGACCGAGCGGACGGCCGAAAGCAGGGCGGCGTCTGTATCGTGGCCACACCCCGATTAGAGATAAGACGGGTGACGACACCGGGTAACGTGAGCGTGGACGATCAAACGTTCGAACTGGTTTCTTGTACTGTGTATTTGAAGAATAGATTTTTGTTTTTATTGTGTACTTTATATATACCACCGAACAGTAGGGAGACAGAGTATATGGTAATGTTTAAGATTATAGAACATTTTAGTGATAAATACAGTGATGTCGTGGTCATAGGAGATTTTAATTTATATTCTAGTTGTTTAAAGATACATAATTATTTTGAATATTTTAAGACATACTGTGGGTTCACTCAGAGCAACGCGGTGCCTAATTGCAACGGTAGACAATTGGATTTAGTGTTGAGTACGTTTGCGACGGATTCGGGTGTGAGAGTGCGCGCGGCGGATGCGCCTCTGTTGGCGGTGGACGCATACCATCCGCCGCTAGAGGTGGCGGTTCGCGGGCGCGGTCGTCGGCAGCGCCTGGTCACCGGGACCGACGAGCAGGATACTCAGGTGACAGCTGATAAACACTCGAACACATCACACACTAGTTGGAACTTCAATAAGGCGGACTTTGCGTTACTTTATTCTTCAATTGCGTCTATAGATTGGAGTCAAATGTATGAGTTAGATAACATAGAAGACATTTTAAATTTTTTTTACGACAGATTGAATAATATTTTTCATAGCTGTATTCCTAAGAAACAGCCCCACTATGTAAATTCAAGTTTCACTTACCCGGAGTGGTATACAAAAGAAATAATTAGTAAGATTAAGTTAAAAAGTTCTCTTCATAAACAGTACAAAAATACTGGATGTAGAAAGGATTATGAAAAGTTTGCAAACTGTAGAGCAAGAGTAAAACGTTCAATTGTATTTGCTCAAAAAGAATACAAAAAGCGCGTACAAAACCATTTAGCGGAGGATCCGAAGGCATTCTGGAACTACATTAAATCTACGAGAGGAAATAGGTGTCCACAAAAGATAATGAAGGGAGATAAAGTGTTGAGCCCAAAAGAGTGCGCCGTAGAATACGCGAGGTACTTCCAATCCGTCTACGGTACAGTACCCTCTAAGCTAGACGTAACAGCTGCAGTAAATGAAGCAGGCAATACGAATGCAGCGCGCATACATATAGATAGGCTTCAGCTAGGTGATGTGCAGTCGGCCCTAGCGCGACTCAAACCAAAAAGAGCATCGGGGCCGGATGGCATCCCTCCATATATATTTAAAGATTGTCGTTTTGTACTAGAAGAACCGTTGTTATATATATTTAACAAATGTTTAAAAGCCGCCGTATTTCCAAGTAGGTGGAAAGTAACGCGGGTAGTACCAGTTCCCAAGGGAAGGGCTAGTGCGCAGGTAGACGGATACAGACCTGTAGCGGTGCTCTCGACCCCTGCTAAAGTGTTGGAGTCAGCTGTCCAAAAAGAAGTCCTCAGTCAGATTCAAGCGCAATTGTCAGAAGCTCAACATGGTTTTCGGCCAGCCCGTAGCACCAGTAGTAACTTACTGAACTACATGTCTAACGTGGTTCCGGTAGTAGACAGTGGGGGTCAAGCAGATACGGCTTATTTTGACTACAGGAAAGCGTTTGATTTAGTAGATAATGACATATTACTAAAGAAATTAGCTGGTATTGGATGTACACCGCACTTGCTGAGGTTTTTTGCCAACTATATGCAAGACCGAAGTCAATACGTAGATTACAATGGGAACTTATCAGAACCATACTTCACCAGATCAGGAGTGAGTCAGGGAAGTAATCTGGGGCCGTTGGAGTTTATAATAATGGTTAACGATCTACCAAATGTTGTACAGGATGCAAATTGTTTGTTATTTGCAGATGACCTTAAGTTGAGCCTCACAATAAACGATTATAAGGATTGTGAGAAATTACAGAAAGACATTAATAGAGTAGTAGAATGGAGTACAAATAACCAGCTAGAATTTAATGTATCAAAATGTGCTGTAATTTCTTTTACCCGAAAACACACGTCAATAGCTTTTAATTATAAAATAGGAGATAGTAACATAGAAAGAGTAAACGAAATTAAAGATTTAGGAGTAGTTTTAAAATCTGATCTAAAATATAGTGACCACATAATTAATATATGTAAAAAGGCTTATCGGAATTTAGGGTTCGTTTTACGTGCCGCGCGTAACTTCACGAACGTTAATGCTATTGTTATTTTGTATAATAGTCTAGTGAGAAGCCAATTAGAATTTGGATCAGAAATTTGGGCTCCACATGAAGCTAAGTACAGTGCCATGGTAGAAAGAATACAAAATAAATTCGTACGTTTTTTGTATATGCGGTATTACGGGGTGTATCCTTTTTATCCCCTGATGTACCCCACTCTTTTTATACTAGGAATGGTGGGGTGCAACGAGCTAAGGGTAAGACGTGATCTCGCCTTAGTGTCATATATCTACAAAGTGCTCACTGGGAGGATACATAATCCAGAAATTTTGTGCAAAGTGGCGCTGTGTGTACCGAATGAATACGTGAGGCGCCGGCGGCGGCCGCCGCTGCTGCTGGTGCCGCGCGCGCGGACCAATCTGCTGGCCAAGGCGCCGCTGACGCGCGCTATCCTGACCCTAAACATTATCGCGGAGCGAATGGATATTTTCCGCGGTGCTCTGAGTGAATTCACAAGAATAGCATTACAAGTGCTATCGTACAAAGATTAGAAAGTTAAGTTTATTTTTATTAAGTTTTATTGTAGGTGCGTTGGACGGCGGATCAGCCTTTACATTTCTGTTACAAGGCCACGTTAGGTCACGCAACTGAACAAAACGCACGTATGTGAGAGCTGATGTGCTGTCGACTGTAGGTACACCAGACAGGCAAGCATCACGGGGGTGGACTCGGCTCTTGTCTGACTTTATGGCCTGGTTTATCTTTCTACCCTACCGAAATTTAGCTTACCATCTCGCTTAGAAAGGCAAGGGACTGTGGTCTACCTCTGCCATGTTGTTTTTTACGCTACATTTATGAAAATACTTTTAAATTGTTGTTTTTTTTTCTATCGCATTAGGTTTAAGCCTGTAATGATAGATAAAAAATTGGTGAAATAAATAAATAAATAAATAAATAAATAAATAAAAATAAAACATCATTTGTACGATCAAACATAATTTCGACGCGATATTGCGCCCGGCGCGACGTCGCGCGTCGTCGCAACTATGCATTATTGTCTAACAATGAAAAATAAGGAATTTCACAGGATTTGGTGTGCATTTAAAGAGGGTTTTATGCTTTTTATGAAAAAGACGATGATTCGATCTTTATGATCGCCACTGCGGTAAAGTACTACGTAGTACTTTATTAAATTTACGTTGTATATTTATTTTATTCTGTTTTTAGTATTTGTTGTTATAGCGGCAACAGAAATACATCATCTGTGAAAACTTCAACTGCCTAGCTATCACGGTTCATGAGATACATCCTGGTGACAGACAGACAGACAGACAGACAGACACACAGATAGACAGACAGACGGGCGGACGGACGGACGGACGGACGGATGGACGGACGGACGGACGGACGGACGGACGGAAGAACCGACGGACAGTGAAGTCTTAGTAATAGGGTCCCGTTTGGCACCCTTCGGGTACGGAACCCTAAAAATTAGCCGATCACAATAAATAGATGAGTTGTCGAGTTGAAAGGTATCTATTAGATATCCTTTTTGCACATACGGAGAACAAATAACAGTAAACAGAAAGAATTATTGCGTTTACATTTCAATTCCTGTTTATCTGCTTTTGTAGGACAACTATTGTAAGCTAAAGTTCTTGAACAATTTTCCATTGCCTTGTGAAACGTAGATAATTTTCCTGCTTTTTTCTCAGTTTTTTTTTTAATATTGACCTCTGGTCCAAAATACATGGAGTTGACAACATCACAAACTCCAGGATAAAGGTAAGGTTCTGACCTCACGTGACGTCCAGTATCCCGCCCATACTTCTTTGTAAGCCATCCCGAAGTATTATAGGGGTGCACTAACGGTAACATATGTGTGGTCAAGCTGGGCAGGACACAGAGACTTATTGCTTGTACTATACATGGTACCTTAGTTCTTTGTACTCTCGGTTGACTTTTTGGTGGACTTCGCGGAATGTTCGCTTCTTCGGTTCCAACCAACTTAAGTTAACATTAAATTAACTCACGCCTGTATCCGGAGGGGTAGGAAGAGATCAGGGCTTGCCACAAAAAATATATTTATATTATTATATCTAAAACCAATACTTATTTAAAAATATATTATTGATATCTAAGGCTTATATCAATAAATTAAGTGATTGTTGAAGATTCCTAATTTGTCCTGAGTAAAATATTGAAAAATGGACCAAGTGCATGTCGGGCCAGTGAAGGGTTTTGTAGAAAGAGGGGTTTTTATCTGCTTTACAAAACTATCAACTTCATCAAAGTAATTTTCCATGGATTTTGTACGAAGTTTTCCTTTTATCGCCTATTACTCGTTAACTTTCTAGGTACTAACCAACTAAGCCGTGATAGTTTTCCTTTTAAGTTCATTGTATGTGCTACTGCCCTGATTTTTTTCACGTTTCTACAATCAACCGTTTAGCCAGGAGAGGGGCGAGTGACACCCTACTCTGTTAAAAATTTGCGCTTTAAAGCTTAATATTTTGCACACGAAACCCTACACAATGGTGTAGGCGAGAAAAAAAAATCATCCCTAACTTAGGTATGACGAGGTACCCTAATTTGTCTTTAAAGATTTTATTCTACCATTTTGTCGGTGTAATAAATATGTAAATCTATGCCAAACTTCAACTCTCTAGTACTTCTCGTCTCTGTGCTAAGCCGCGGACAGACAGACAGACCGACGGCTGGACGGACATGGCGCAACTATAAGGGTTCCTTGTTGACTACGGAACCCTAAAAATAGTGGCCTTTAAACTCGTAGCAAAGTCAGTCTATAGCGGATGGCACTTATTACTAATTTAACACCGAACAACAATGCTACTAAAGTTTTCCACTAACACAGTAGATAATTAAGCGTATAGATAGCACATTAGGCCGGGCGCAGACGGTCGTAAATTAAGACTACACTACTTATATAAATTACTGGCTGTCGGTTGGATCGATACGATACCAGTGACAATACGATTTTCATATTAGCTTACCTTCTACAAAGACAAATGGAATTGGAATTCCAAATTAATAAGTTAGCACACCATTGAATTGCTCCAGGTACCAAAAATTTGTCATACCAAATAAGAACAAGAGATTACTCTGTAAGTTCGTGTATGCAAGGTGTTCTTTTGTGCATTTTAAACCAATTGAAGAGTATGTAATTCTTTTTGTGATACTGAACAACTTTTGTGCTAAAATATTTCTCATCTTCTTTTCTTTTGTCATTACTGTTTCTGCAACATATTTTCCGGTATACAATAAATAATATTCTTATCTTATCTCATTTCCCGATAAAGTAATATATGGATAATGTGGTGGGTTATACTCTTACCTATTCTATTTCATACCTACATTTGTAAATCATAATAATGCTGAGCCGGAACTGAACCAGCGACCTTTGCGACAACGTAGGCGTAGCAAATTTAATGTGAATGCTCATTCATAGGTCGCTGGTTCAGATCCGGCTCGAAGGACCATGTTAAAACATGGCTCAGGATCAAGCAAGTGGACTGTAGATTTAAAAGGCGGCACTAGGAACCAGAGAATTTATTATAACTTAACACAACACACGCCCCATGGATTCAGTCACACAGAGATAGCAAAAACTTCAGTATTACCAACTTAAAGCGCTAAAAAAGGAAACATAACAAAATACTTGTATTGCCATAAAAAACTCCAATTGGTACATTACCTTACCGTGTATAGGAAATCTCAGTGCTTTTGCTTTTTATGTATTAATGCTACTGTTTTGTTCGGTTTTATTTGGTTCTTTTACTTGTATGATTATATTACTCTTTATTATCCCTAATCCTTCCTACTATCCTACTAATATTATAAATGTGAAAGTTTGTGAAGATTGTTGGATGTTTGTATGTTTGTTACTCAATCAAGCAATAACGGCTGAACGAATTTACATGAAACTTGGCATACAGATAGACAAAGACCTGAATTGAGACACAGCATACTTGATATCCCCGTAATGCGTTCCCTTGGGATAATATTTATTTTAAGTTTAAAACGGATGGCGTTGTGCGAGCGAACGTTGTGTTTTAAAAATAGATGGCGTTGTGCAAGAATCGTATAAACAGATTCTGTGGCGGTACGAAGTTCGCCGGGACAGCTAGTAAAATGGAATAAAACTAAAACTTTTTGGTTTAATTTTTTTGCTGACATCTGATATTTTGTATTGAAAATGGGTTTTTGCGCAATTGTAGTTTAGAGAAAAAGTTCTTAAGTATGAATAGAATCACCCCTCAATCGGTGTAAATTTATAAAATTTAAACCGATTGAGGGGTGATTCTATACTTTTGCTATGTTTAAAGATAACGTCTTCATAACACTATAATTATGAAAGATACTTACGAAAGTTTTAGTTCGAAAACACAATAATATCGAAAACCCAGGCTTAGGCAATTTTTACAAAATAAAGTACGGTGACCCCAGAGAGAATCGAAACCACACATGTATTGGTCGTCTTCCTGAGATTTTCTTCAACATGGTGACAAGCATTCTATCCTTTATCATCTGTGTACATTAGGGGATGATTGCTTCACGTGTACACTTTTCACGAGAGTTAATTATGCGATATTAAACTTTTCACCGCACAGCCGAAAATAAAGCGATCCATCCACTTAGGGAACTTCTCACTCGTAATATTGTGACATAAGGTGTTTAACATAAATAATGCGGGAACAGATGTGCGTTGCCCGCGGCTTCTCAAACACGTTCACGGCTTTACGTACTCTCTGCCACTTTTGGCTGGAATTGTATAGAGCTGCTGGTGCCGCCTGTTCGAGCCATACAAGGGAGCAGTGAGAAAATCACAGAATATCAGTCTCCCAGTTAGTAGTAGCTTTCTACTAGATCAAATTGTTAAGTTTCTATGTTTAAATTAAACAAGGCCTGTCTTTACTGACTGTATAAAATATAATGGTTTAGTAACCTTGTGATATTAAGAAACATTTTTTTTTAAGAAACATCCTAAAGTTGGTATCGCCTTTTTAAGTACTTCATGTAATTATAAGTAGGGTTACCAAATATACACACCCTTTTCTTATTACAACTTGATGATCGTAAACATAAATGACTGAAGACGATGCTTTCTGACTTTTTCAACGCGTCTGGAAATTTTTCGGTCATACCGTCCGGCGCGAGTCAAATAGTCTAGAATACCTCATTGTCCCTAGCCGCGCAGTCCGGAAGAGAACCAGAGGGTGGGCACTAATGCGTTGGGTGGATAAGTGAAACTACGGGAGATACTCAAAAAGCCATCATACATCTAGTGCATAGTCGGACCGAATGGAGAGCGTTGGTGGCAAAATCTATCCCATAGTCACGTCCCTCAGTCATGAGGCTACGATAAAAAAGAAGAAGAAAGAAACTTTATGTACTAAACCAAAAAGTTCTACCTCAGTTACAAACTACTTACGCTACATCTGCATAGGTAGCATGTCGGTGCGAGACGCGCGTCATGTGGCGCTAAAATGACAGAATTGGACAATTTATGTAGGTACTGACATTTAAAACGCGTGACTCATGTCGTCATACTATGCTACCTGTGCTGCTGACCATCGACCGTCTTCAATGGATAACTTGCACTAAAAAATGTAGTATAATCGGAGAGGCCATGTTAAAAGATTTTTTTTCTCTGCGACTAATACTTTTCATAATATAACCTGTCTAAAAGTCAATATAGTCACGTGGTACAAAAACGCACCATAAAAATCGAGCTCAAACTATGACGTCACAATTTGCACGTAATGTCTTATAATGTATGAAGCGTTTCAATATTTCAGTTATCTCGCAAAATAATGTTTTTATTCATTTATACCCTTTAAGAAAACACTAAGAATTCAATGATACAACTAAATCAAGTAAGTTTTTATTATTATTTTAACTTAATTTTCGGCAGTTTTTGTAATCTCGGATTTTTTTTTCTTAATTTTCATAAAATTTTTATGCATTTTCTATGGTATAAAATCATTGTCAGTCCAATCTAAGTTTGACGCAAGTTCCCCATTTATCGACGCAATGATGTTGTGGGAGTGGTAGCAGCTCTAGACAAATCTATATCAGTTGGCACAACGATATTCTGCCTGGCGGAATCATTGCCTCGGGGCAATGTAAAATATTTCTACTAAACCATTCACAGTGATCGTCCGCCTGATCGTATGGACTCGCCTCTGTATTGTACACGTAAACTATGGCATGTATTGGGGTCGACCTTAAATGTTGATTCAAAATGTAACGGTAGCGCTACGTTGGAATGATTATGCGCTCTGTGTTTGAGAGTATTCTGAAGCCTTCGAAGTATCTGCAAATAATGAAATAAGTGCACGCAAATAACACGTGACTCAATTAACGTTTCAAATTGAACATAGATGTCCATTTCAAGCAAGATTTAGATTGCTATGGCAATTATACTAAGTTCTTAATTTATAAACAGCCTATATACGTCCCACTGTAGGGCACAGGTCTTTTCTGAGAGAGAGAGAGAGAGAGAGAGAGAGAGAGAGAATATGGGCTTAATCACCAAGCGTGCCCACCGAGGATTGGTGATTTCCGGCGCTGAGGTATGTGAATAACTCAGACACTCAGGTTTCCTTCACCATTAGCGAGTGGTATTGCTACTATAACTTCACAAACGTACTCGTACATAACTTAAAAAAAACAAAGTCATAGGTGAATGGCCGCACTGGGAATCGAACCTGGGTCTCTCGCTTCCGGGTCCAATGTACTTCCCACTAGGCTACCACCGCTCTGCGTTCTCAAGTTCTTAATTAACAGAGTTTAAATTGTTATTTTAAAATGTACAACTCGTGCATAGAACTGGCTTACATTACGAAACGTAATCTACCTACCTGGTCTCGCAATTAAGAAGATGAAGAGTAAAGTCAAAATCAACAGCCCTCCTTCGCTTCTTCCTTATAAAAATTGCCAAAAAAAAACCAAACAGCTTAGCACCCTAAACACTTTTAACTACCGCCACATAGAAAAAGTGCAGCAAAAACGGTCGCATCAAGAGCGGAAGCACAAATTTGTGAACACGAAAAACAAATTATTTACTCGCGCAGACCACATTCAAGTGGAAACGTCTGCTTCAAACAAGACCATGGAATAACTAGAACTAGAAGTTCAAGACATTTTCTCTCGCGGTACTTTATAAGGCTAGATATTTATGTTGTGATGGTGTTGTGTAGAAGTTATTATAACATTCTGTGCTTAGGTACTAAATACTTTTTATCTTTTCTTAAACTCTATAAGCTCCGTGTGGCGCCGGATTAAGAATATTTCCTTCCGTGGATGTCGTAGAAGGCGACTAAGAAAATCATTTACCAGGAGACGGGCAGCAGCGTCTTCCTTAGATTCCAACCGCATACTGCGATCGCCAACCCGCCTGCCAAGCGTGGCGATTATGGCAAAACCCTTCATGGTTAGAAAACCATGAGGGAGGCCTATGTCCTGCAGTGGGCGTCAAATGGCTGATGATGACGAAACTCTATAAGAATTCCGTGCTAACCAAGGGATACCTTGAACAGCTATCATGCTGAATACTAGGGCCATCCACTGGGGTTTACGATACACGACCGCATACATCTACTTAGTGAACATAAAAAACGCAACCGTGAATAGTTTAATTCGCGATAATTTATTAGTTAAAATTTAATGCCCTATAATCACAATTAGACCCGTTTAATATACAACTATGCATGGGCATCGCGAGTCATTAAAAATAGTATCGCAACCGTGAAGTCTTCTGTACTATCACGAGATATAAACTGCATGTTTTGCGTTTTTGGGATAAAAAAGTCACCCAATAACCGAGAACTGAAACGATGCTTCTGGATACATTGACGGGGATTTTTCGGAAGGTTTTTTTCAATGTGAAATCGTATAAAAGTAGTACGTTTTCTATGATAATAAAACAGATTTATGTGTCCGCATCATTTGACGTTATCACATTATTCGTTCCCACTCACTTGACGCGCTTTTGTTCGACACTTTCACTGGCGTTGGCGATAAATGTGACAGCGTGTGTATATTTTGATGCACTATAGTTGGTACTGAAAAAGAGTATATCTCGCCACAAAAAAATATAGGTACTTACTTGACCTTACGAAACGTTACGCAATAAATAATAATAATAACGACATCGTTCATAGTTTACTCTGTTATTCCATCCTTACAAGTTTTCCATTTTGTTTCAGATTTTTCCTCAAATTCTTCCTAAAATGCAATCAGAACTGTCTGAAGAACGCTGGCAATCCTCGAGACATGAGGAGGTTTCAGGTAAGATATTAGGTACTCTATTATAGTTTCAAGGTATTTGACCGTTCATGTCCCGGACGACGCAGTGTGGGCAGGCCCCCCACCAGATGACCTCTTTACGGTGGCAGGGAGTCGCTGGATGCAGGCCGTACAAGACCGGGAAGCTTGTGAAACCATGCGGGAGGCCTATGTCCTGCAGTGGATGTTAAATGGTTGATGATGATGATGATGACAATTCCTGACAGAAGAGACATGTGACTGTTAAACTCAAGTAGTTCTCACTTCTCAAGTCGGAAGACAGTCAGGCAACGTTGTCGCGCAATGTGTTGGTACGTTATTGATAGCACAATGATAACTACTAACGCATGGCGGTCTATGCCGCCTATCTTTGGGGGTTTTTCTCATCTCATACGCCATTATCAACTTCCGTTAGAAGGGTCATCGGACTGAGCTCAAGAGCGCCTTAGAGACGATCCACCCCTGGTTCATCGAATGCTGGTAATTACTTGTGCTGTCGACAGGTAAATGGTTGCTTGTTTACAAGGAAGGAGGAAAAATGGGTCGGCGGCGCGCCATGTCTGTCTATGTCGCTCCTACGGGTTGGTGCAATTTGAGAGTTGAAACGACTGAAGATGATTTTTAGATTATTGTACAATCGTATTGTCAAGAACTAAACTTGTCTCTTGTGTGGAAGCTCTATTATTTTACTTTTAAACGTAATGTGCAACCGATTGTTGTCTTCTGTAATCACTGTATGATAATGTAGCTCGGCATCTGGCTAGTTTGTATGAATTTGACTTAAAACACTTCACTACTACTCAAAGGGATAGTTATTTTTCCCAAGATGATTTGTACAAGTACCAGCTGAATTCTATAAAAATATCTAAGAACGAAAAAGAAAACATTTTGGGTTTCTCGCGAAAACGCTTGATCTTAAAGTTCGGACCACACTCGTCTCGGAATCGCCCTACACTGCAAGGAAGGGTTGCGTTCACGACTCTGAATATTTGAAACGCCTCCAATTTAGAGGGTGGAATTAAATTCATTTATTTCAGACCGAGCGCCCTTTACATGGCATTTTTAACTTTTTCCCCGTACTTAACTTTATAATTAAACTCATTCTTGCGCTTTGTTTTTAAATAATCTCAAGTTAAGTTCGTACAGTATGTTAAGGTTAATGTCACTTCACATTTTGGTTACTTTATCTAAGGAAAAACCTACTTCAGGTCTGGGACTTCAGTTTTTAAAGACGATTAATATGTATTTTTATTTTGTTTTCGACAAGTTTTTTTTTTCGAAATATGTGAAAATGTCCAATCCTTTGTTGTTAATTAGGTACCAATGATGGTGCTCATTACCGTAATTAGCTAGTTTCTTCAGATACGTCTTCAGAATATATTTCCATATTATTTGTAAAGATATAAAAAGGTGTGTAATTGAAATTACTTGATCCTAAAGTGTAATTAGTACCAACCCTAAGGACTAACATATGTCAAAGTTGCATAGTCTACTACTCTCGAGAGATATTTATCTTAGACGCCCTTGCGTGGAGTTTGAGCAAATTTTGTTCTTGTTTGAATAGTTATAGTGCTCATTTCCAGTTGGAACTTAGCAGAACTGTGCGTTTATGTCTATATTTGGGTTTTCGGTATGCCATTGAATAATTCAGTGGTAGGTTCCCGATATTTCAAGGGTAAGAATGGAATCTCTGTATAATGTACACGTCACTATAGTTTGTCGTCTGCATCTACTTAAAACAGTCGAATCTAAGAGGCTCTAAGATTAAGAATATTGATAATAATAACTTCCACACAATACATTCACTTGACCTGGTCCCAAACTAGGATACCCTGTGCTATGGTAACCAGGCAAAGACGTTACAAACATGAAAGTACACTCAGACTGAGGCCATTTGTACAAATGTACGGCAGCCCCCAGTGGAATCGAAGCCACGACCTCTGTTTTGGTAGCTAAGCACCTTAACGACTAGACCAAGAGGCAATCAGAATCGGTCGCTGTCTATCCTATGAAAAATTCCAAACTACACTTTTAAAACTAATACTTTTTATGTAGCTTATATGCATCGTACTGCAGGGTATAGGCCTTGTATCAGAGAGAAAGAATGGGCTTAAGGCTGGGTTATCCAAGCGCATGGATTTGTATGGAACATATTATAGTGCTGCGCGAGCGAAAAGGTGGGAGAAAAGTAGGCATTTTTTAAATTACAGAAATACAAACCCTATTAATAGAATGTTGGCAACCGACGTCACTAACACATTCAGTGATAGTGATTTTGATATATTTTTTATTATCCAAAACTCAGTGCAGCTTAAATAAAACCATATCTAGCGATAGTTTAGACTAATTCGCGATTTTTTTTGGTGCTATAAAGTTTAAAAATCATAAAAATAATGACCGACGACCCTAGACAGGACATTGAAAAGTATTATATATTTTTAAGGTTCCGTACCTGAAAAGGAAAAAACGGAACCCCTATAGGATCACTTTGTTGTCCGTCCGTCTGTCCGTCCGTCCGTCCGTCTGCCTGTCAAGACCCTTTATCTAGGGCACCTAAAGAGGTATCGAGTTGAAATTAAAACCATACACTCAAGTCTACAGTCCTTTAAAGCTGTGATAAAGTTACATTTCTAAGTTACCGTAAAAAAAAGTTACGGCCGTTTATACCGCAAAACAACGAATATTTCGATACTCCCACGGGAATCGAAATTTACTATTTCAGCTCAATACCACCGCGCGTTCCCGAGATAAAGGGTATTGACGGACAGACGGACGGACGGACGGACAACAACAAATTCTATAAGGGTTCCTTTTTTCTTTTTGAGGTACGGAACCCTAAAAACACCTATAAATTCACGTTTCCACTTGCTCCCGAAATTTTCAAGACAAGTTAAGTCTAACTTAACAGCCTTAGTCAGAACAAAAATAAGCGACAAAAATATTACATTACATTACTTAAACTCACGACTGTATCCCGAAGGGATAGGCAGAGCCCAGTGTTCGCCACTTACCATGATCCAAACAGATCTCTTTCGCTTCATCAACATTCATTGGTGAATGTACACACGCCGGTTTCGGGTACTTTTTATCTTGCCGTTCGCTAAATAGATATCACCGTGTATAATCCCGCCCGCAGGCCACCCACGCCACTTCCTAGTCTCCTTATACGGCACTGAGTGCATTTCCCTGCACACACGCATGCATATTGCATAACCTTATAGGAAGGCTCGGCCATTTCGGAGCTTTAACTCTGTAACTCCACCTCCCGCGAGACTCTCCCTTTCGACGCCGCGTCTGTGTGCGTGAGCGTTACGTGTGTGAATTATAACCAGGGTGTATTGATAGTGCTCTGTTTATGGACGGGTGCTTGAGTATTTTTGGCTCGGAGCTACCTTGAACTTGGGCCGGGGAACTTGGGAATCTGTTGTGGTTTCGGTTTGGTAAACGTATAAGGAGGATAAAGGCTATAATTAGTCTTACTCTACCATACAAATAGATGGCTTAGTTTTGTTAAGAAATAAGATGTAAGATTTTGGAAGAAGAAATCTTTTGACATTTGTCAATTCATCTCGTAACCTGGTCTTCAAACTTTTACCACTTTACAAATAAACATGGCATAAAATTACATCGAGTTTAACTTAGGAATAAGGTTGAATGTCTTTTGTATGGATACCGTGCTCTCATTTCAAACTTACACTTTGTTTAACTTTACATCACGTTTTTTTTTATCTCGATGCTCATACACGGTAATAAGTAATAAGATAATTAAGTCTACCTAATAAACAATCGTGATTAGACATGTTAAATATCTATATTATAAGATTTCTTGTACAGCGGTCTATGACATTAGCATTGAATTAGCTTTATTTGACTAGATCCGTGATATAGATTCTTTATTTGTACGGTCTAGAGGCTGAAATTACGAATTGTTTCAGGTGGTGATATCAACGCAAGTGATGGTCGACGGGCCACTACTAGCCATATCAGACAACATGTTCGTTCACAACAACAGCAAACATGGCCGACGCGCCAAGCGTCTAGATCCGACTGAAGGTATAGACGCCGCCTCCGAATCACCTTGTACGTTCTTTTGTTTTTTTTCATAACTTTTTTATTTTCTGAATGGCGTTTTCTAATTTATTCTTTTTATGCTGGCCTAGGTAACTCCGAGGAAAGATATAGAAGAGTCTTTCTTTCAATATTGTTTAGCGCATGCATATGGTGACGCTTTATTGAGGCATGTGTTACAAAATGTTTTGATTATTATATTGTTTTTATTGCACTAACTCGTGCTGAAGACGATTTTAAAAACCTATTTAGGGGCTAAAAATTCCACCCATGCCGGGTCATGAACCCGCGACCTCTGGCTCACCGTGCCAGCGCTCTCCCAACTGAGCTAATGAGCAATTGTAAGCATCGATGAAATTTCGAGCCTCTTTACAAACTTCTGTGTATTACGTACAGGCAGCGACATCTGACCGAAGCGATATACACTTGCAGCTCCGAGTAACCCACTTTGCAGTTAGGTTTTTACATCGGAGTGATATCGCTGTACCTAAATGATTATATTCCTTTTGTTCAAGCGGGTTCAAGTCCCGGCATGGGTGGAATTTTTAGCCTCTAAATAGGTTTTTAAAAATGTTTTGATTGGTTAAATAAAAATGACACAAAAAGGTTGCAAATCTAGAAATACATCTATGGTGAAACAAAACCATAAATAAAGTTCTTATTTAGAAGTCCAGAAATATTTCATGACAGCAACATGCATGTCACCTAGATTTGCTTTGCAAATAATGTTCTGCTGGCCAGTCAAAGCAGCTGTAGACACACACAAATGTGCGAAAGTCATAATACACCGTTTGAGAATGTCGTTTGTATGCAAGGAATCACTGTAGACATTTCGCAAAGAAACTTCCTGAGGGTAGGGGGTGGCTAGGGTGCTGAGGCGGGCATGAAACGAATACGGATAATTTAGTGAGGAATTATGACTTGTAAAAGTCGAGACTGTTGCGAGGATCGTGAAAAATATTATACTTTCTTTCTCTCCCACCTTTTTATCGGACATGAATTTGTTATTGGCATTTTACCTCCTTTGTTGATAGGAAAATAAACCGGGAAATCGATGAAGCTAGTAATAATCAGTAGCTGAAAACTATGGATGCGAATTTTAATTTGTGTTGTTGCGTTGATTTTCCAGTATGAGAAACATACTGTAATTAATAAAGAGCCTTCTCCGTACAATGTGAGCGTTAAAAGTTTAGAGGCCAGACGGCGTGAAAACAACTCGAAGGAACGGATTACACGGTGCGAATGAGAAAATTTGCTCAAGTACTTTCAGTTAGTCGGGCGAGCGGAGATAACGTCTTTGGGAATTCCCCGCGCTTTTGTCCTCCTTAATTCTTTAAGCGATTCTGTTTGTTTTACTTACGGTTTCCTGACATGCGACTGGATTTTGATCAACATTGAAGTCCGTGTGACGACGCTTAATTAATTTGCATGGTCAGTTGTTCAAAAAGTTGGTAAGTACAATTGGCAGCACTTCGGCCTTTACATACGTGCTCTCAGTTTCGTTTCATTGCGGGTGACTTTACAGCAACTAAAAGCCCGTCAACTGTACAGTCGACAGCAGGACGTCCTTTAGATTTTAGTTGCAAAGTCACCTTTAGATTAGATACTTATTTGATTAATGCTCTTGATCGTGATTTATCAGAATACACGGATGTAAAGGTCGATTTGCTGTCGACTGTACCTACTAGCCTAGAAGTATCTGATCTTACACACAACAACTCATCTTTATTCATTCCAGACACGCTTTCGCTGGTTTTAAATAAACTATTCTTCGAACAATTTGATTCTGATAAAAAAAAATTAAATCAGGAATTATTCTTTCTTGAATCAGTAAGATTAATGAAGGACCTAGGAGCAGCAAATTATGAACCATTAAATTTCTTCATAGTTTAGGTAATGATTTTTCATCAACTGGTAGTTCAGGGAAGAGTGTCTGGCATGGAATTACATATACATTTACACTGAGAGTGCTAGATCGACTCAATGCCTTTGTGATAAAACGGTCGAATAAAGTATAGAAAAATTAAAAATTAAGGTTGATCAATGCTATGTGTATCCGGGGCTATTTAAACATGCCTTCTTTCTCAATTTAATTTCCGCTCAATTCAACAAATAGAGTAGTTATGTGTTTTTTAAGCTCTTGCAACAAATTGTATCAGAATCGGTCTTTTGAAAAAACTAATTTCGTGCCGCCAAATCGAAAATGAAAGCCCAATCCGCATAGAGCCGAAGGTGGAGCAATATTATTAGACAAATTAAAAAAGAGCCGCGCCGTAATCTCCTTTCGCCCCCTTAAATTCACTTTCTCCTGCCGTCTTTATTACACTGTCGTTTTGTTCGCAAGATTTCGGATTCCCCCTGTTGTCTTTCCACGCGTAGCCCCTTCACTACGACTGTCTTGCATTCGAGCCCTCAGTCCCACAACGCCATATCCACCACCCCCTCATAACACAACTATTCTCTCTAACACAACTCATTAAAATTCACATTCACTTGTCCTCGATGATTCCTTGCAACTTTGTGCGCTGCAAATTGTTTTGCCGTAACTTTTACGACGCGCAATTGTCCTTTTTCGCCGGCTGTCAGGGATAAACGTTCAAGTGGGACGGAATGAGTTTCGGCGGTTTGGCGTTGATTCAACTTTTAAGTTGCTGGGCATATAATTCGGTTACACTCCCGAGTCTGGAGGGGCAACCACAATTTTCCGACACTTTCCATTGAGTTTCGTAACCAAATGCATCGAATAAAAATACAACATGCTGATTCCGGCTCAAAAATGATTATGGAGGACAGGGTGTAAGAAAATCCCCATAAACATCCAAAAATGAATGGTTATAATTGTCAATACAAAGAGCCTTTGCATTGTGGATACTTCGAAATCGCAAACAAAATATCAACTGTTAAATGCGACAGAAAGTTACCTTTTTGCATTAAGTTTTAATTTATTATTTTCAATTGATTTATACGTGAGCGTATATTTATTTTATATAGACGTACTATATCAGATAAATATATTGTAGTGAAACTGACACTAAAACATTTCTAAGCAATGTACTTAGATATGAAATGTCTTATCTTTCAGATTTTGAAGTTTTAACTAATGTGTTTACACGTCCTAAAATTTTACGCGCCGCTTCTTGGGCAAAGTTAGATCGTTTTACTCTTTATTACACGAGCAATGAGGTCTTTTGTCGAGATGTTAGTTTCACACGTAGATGTTAGCTAGTTAATCGGGGTTTGCATAAGAATTGCCTCAATGAAGGAAAAAAGACTAGTCAGGTCGTTGTAAGAAAAGTACTCCATTCGTTTATCCAAGCGAATTCTGTATCTTAGTAATGTCAAAACTATGTAGAATGCCCTTAGGCTTAGAGGGCTCCAGGGAGTAACACGAGTGCCACTGACAAAAAAATTATGTCTTTTTTTAAAGATCGAATCTCTCAATCATGTTAATAGTGATTTTTAGTTGTACCGACACTTTTAGCAACTACGATCTGTAAAAGAAGATATAATTTTCTTTCATTGGTGGCGCTAGGTGGCACTGGAGCCCCTTAAAATCTAAAATTCAACAAAAGTTGTCCCAAGTTGATTGATCTGGTTCCGGACCAGCACTCAAGTAACTGTACCCAAAGTCCGTTGGATGTTTAGTTACTGCGAATTGCGATCAATGCCAAGAAAATGGTTATGGCTATTAATTGAATGACTGAGACGAATAAATCACCTGGACTTAACAGTTCCGTACTTTAATCATCAAAAGTTTATTTACATTATCTAGGTAGTTTAATTTTTATTTAAACCACAGTATGTGCGCCTGCCTAACAAACATTGGGATGGATTTTTTGTAAATAGTGTTTTATTAATAAAAATCGCTCGTAGTACATAACTTCAGTCATTAACATCCCAACAAAGACAGTAACCCTTCATAAAAACTCAACAGACAACTTTATTGAGAGAAGGCTTTATCTATTCACCAGCGGGCCTGTACCCCCCTCTGCCGGTGGCGACACCGTGCATCAAAGCGATCTCTCCCAGCGAGGGTTGGACCTCGGGCGGGTCAACCGTCATTATAGTTGGGGACAACTTCTTCGATGGGCTGCAGGTTGTGTTCGGAACGATGCTGGTTTGGAGCGAGGTGAGGACTGAGGAATACTTTTTAAAGATTGAATTTGATACTATTATCTGCGTATTAATAAGCGTTCTAACCTCAGAACATGAGGTTCTAACCCTTGAAATCGCTCTTGAGTGTCCGCTTCAAGATGCTCTTCGAGACAAAAGTGGAACTTGATAGCGCACTCAAGAGCGATCTGAGAGGCCGGGTTATGACGGTCTTAGTGACGGTCAGTGCGCTCCCACCGAGTGCGTCGTCATAATCAACTAAAACTGTACGCACACGGTCCGAGCGTACTAAGACCGTCAAAAACCGTCGGCTTTACATTTGGTCACCTCTAAAATACGCAATGGGCATTGTCCTACATATTGAAAATAGTTACATACAAATTATACTCCTTTTAAAGGTATAAATAAGGTCCGTAAATGTAATGCTACATTTATAAATTAATAGTATTTACTGATTTCTTGTAATTTTGTGAATAAGTGTGTGACGAAT
The DNA here is from genome assembly GCA_947308005.1 of Yponomeuta malinellus. Classification (NCBI taxonomy): domain Eukaryota; kingdom Metazoa; phylum Arthropoda; class Insecta; order Lepidoptera; family Yponomeutidae; genus Yponomeuta; species Yponomeuta malinellus. The sequence goes on along the minus strand of OX371008.1, from coordinate 7,161,035 downwards.
TCGACCCTCTAACGTTCGTTTCACATGTGAATGAAAGTACGTATAACATTTTAAAATAAAACAAAATCACCAGGGTATTGATATTTCGGTATTCCATAAACACGACAAATATAATATACCTTTTACGTTTGCACATATTATGAGTCTTTTTAGTTTTGTTTATTTAAAGATTTGTTGTATCGAGTCATGATATCACTAGAAACTGATAGCCCGTAGGATCTCAGTTGATGACGTACTTCCGCGCATGACATATACTTCAGGTTTCATAAACTCTGATTTTGTAAGCGTTTTTCTCGCTTCAAAAATTTATTTAAGCAGCTCAAATCGAAATATTCAATGCAGGCTCTCAAAATTACCTATTTTCTCGAAATCAATTTTAAAAACAGAATTTAATTCTTTGAGGACAATGCCCATTCTGTTTTCAGCAATATCTATCAGACAACGCCACTACAATACAGGAAAACTGTAATGTCATATTAGACAAAAAATAATAGAAAGTCATAACAAAACCGGACAAGTGTGAGTCGGGCTCGCCCACCGAGGTTCCGTAGAAATTTGTAGGTAGTTACATATTATAAATAGTTAAGAAATCGAGTTTAGCAGTTTTTCCTGAGCTTTTCCCGAACTTCAAAGACTATTTTTTGTGATTTAATTACAAACATAGTTTTGAGATTATTGTCCAAATATATGTTTTTCTGCGGCATAAACGGCTGTATCTTTTTTTACGTGATTTTTTCACACCTACAAGGGACTGTAGACTTGAGTATATGGTTTTAATTTTAACTCAATACCTCCACGCGTTCAGAAATCAATAATTTATTTCAACGTAAAGATTTTACATTCTGATTTTCTATGCTCCTGAGATAGAGGTTCTTGACAGACAGACGGACAGACGGACAGACGGACAATAAAATTATCCTATAAGGGTTCCGTTTTTTTCCTTTTGAGGTACTTACGGTCTCTGTCTGTTAAGACCCTTTATCTCGGGAACCCTAAAGATCGTAGAACAAAAATTGTCTTAAGTGGCAAATTCGAATTGAGGTATTTCAAGAATTGCGTAATTTAGAGGTAATCCCTGTATGCTTATTACCCCTATTTAAGTTCTACAACCTAGTTAAGTTCTGCGCCATCATTATTAACGTACTAAAGTCGCCTTTTCTTCCACCAGCTCATAACCTCGCACGCAATAAGGGTGCAAACACCTCCGAGACACATACCGGGCGTGGTGGAAGTCACGTTGTCCTACAAGAGCAAACAGTTCTGCAAGGGTGCCCCTGGGAGATTCGTTTACGTTTGTGAGTATGGTTGTATGTTTATTTCATTGGATGTATGACAACTACCGAAATAGATGCAACTCGTCAGAGGCTTAACCACGTCAGATGATTAACAAAAATACACAGCCTAACATTTTATTAAACCACACAATGAAGCATTACTTTCCAGTCTTTCTTATAATTTATGGTAGCTTTTTTTTTATATGGAAATAAATCTAAAAAGATGACGTCAGCAATAGGTTACAGTGTGTCTAAAAGAAGTTACGCTTGCTCGTATCTTTTTCCAAAAAGTATCAAATTTACCTGTAAGTACCCGGAAATGAAATTGAATGGAAGGAAATACGTTTTCGGTATGGCGAGGAAAGAATCGCAGAAATAGCTTTTATTTACATCTCAATTTTGCACGCAACAAATCAGAAACTGAGATAGATCCGTTACTGTAACAAGACAGTTCTTCTTCACGCAGAAACAAAAAACAAAACTCTGATTCGCATTTACGCAATCTCCTTTACGATCAATCAATTAGGATTTCATCACAAAATATTGACCACAGAAGTTTACTTTGTCTCTGTAACATTAGTTCAGTTACGTTCTATTAACTTATATTTTATTTGTGCGTTAAAAAGTTTTATTATAATAGCAACCAACCTCTGTAGAGAAGGCGGCATATCAAATGGAATCTTAGCCCCCGACGATACATCAAAACCCCAAAGCAATAACTTAGGTAATTATAGCTTAACATGAGCTAAACTTCTGTAAGCAATGTCCTGTCCATTCATTTGCTAGTTGAACAGGCTAATGATTGATTCTGTTTTTCTCTTGTTTCGCATAGCAGCACTCAACGAGCCAACGATAGATTACGGCTTCCAGAGATTGCAGAAACTCATACCGAGGCATCCCGGGGACCCAGAAAAACTGCCCAAGGTAAGGGAAATGAAATTTTATTTTTTCATACTTAATTTTCCAACATGAACATTCTCTTCTTAGGTGAGAGGGTTAGCTACCTCCCACCTATGAAGAGAACTTTTTTTCTCTCAAGAAAAATGTTAAGTGAACTTACTTTCTTTTGAAAAATGTGTTAATTTGCACTACAGTGGATAACTTTACCCAAAATTATTCACCTATATTCGACACGCTTTTTTCTCTCTCCGAGAAGACAAATTAGATGTATGGGATATGCGTACCTGGTTTGCTATCTATACGCTAAGATTAATTAATATGTAGGCACCCAAAATACTGATCATGGAAATCCCAACAGGAAATCATCCTCAAGCGAGCGGCGGACCTAGCAGAGGCACTGTACTCGATGCCTCGGAATAACCAACTCGGCTTAGGGGGTCCACGATCACCTCCTTCGAGTATGCCCTTCAATTCATACACTGGCCAGTTGGCAGTCAGTGTTCAGGATGCCGCGGCTAGCCAATGGACTGAAGGTGTGTTTTTTTCATTACCAGCATATTGCTCTTACCGCCAAAAAGTTTTAAAGTGTAACTTTATTTGTTGAGGATTTGGTTTTATTCAGATCTTTCACATCGTAGTTGATTGTGGTTCAGCCTTGAATATTTGTTTTCCAGTAGGTTTTCTACATTTTCTTGTCTTCTTTTACTGTACTATTATTGGATATATAAGATTTTGACTTAACATATTTCATGGGCTTTCAAGTCCATTACCCCTAACAACGTGCGCCAACCGCCATAGGCACCTCAGTCCTAACGCAATTTTTCGTATTCACCCAGGCTTTTTCTTTTAGAGGAGTACGCCAGGAGTGGGGGTTCAGTGTCGCCTAGATACTGCTCCGCGGCGTCCACGCCCCACGCCGCGGCCGCTGCCCCCTCGTACCCCCATCCTCAGCACTACCCCGCGCCGCCTACGTCGCTATTCAACACCACTTCACGTAAGTTTCATTCTTTTTCTCAACACCACTTCACGTAAGTTCTCGGTCTTTTTTTCAACACCACTTTACGTAAGTTTTCGGTCTTTTTCTCAACACAACTTCTCGTAAATTCTTGGTCATTTTCTCAACATCACTTTACGTAAGTTCTCGGTGTTTCTCTCAACACGACTTCATATAAGTTCTTGATCATTTTCTCAATACCAGTTCACGTAAGTTCTCGGTCTTTTTTTCAACTGCACTTCACGTAAGTTCTCGGTCGATTTCTCTGGATGTTGATAAACTGATTCCTTGGAAAATTGCGTCTGACTACCAGGTGGCTGATCTGCTTGCTGACTCCTTTAGGTACCTTCTTCACTTACTGCCTTTCCACCACGCCTATAGGAGTCTGTGGAAGTGAGCATTGACGTTGATTTATTAAAGATGAACAGAGTGGGCAGATCACCAGCTTGATGGTCTGATGACGCGGTCCTGTTAAACAAAATCTGTGTTTGCATCGTATTGTGGCACGGCTATTATTCAACAAGTATTGATGGGCCATGGGCCACTATTTATGAAAAACGCCGCTAAGGGCCATCAGCTAAAACTTACGTCATTCTTAGGGTAAATTCTCTTTTATGCAATGTTCCCCGGTTTCCTTGGTGTTTATATACTGATGGTGGGAATTTCACCTGAAGTTTGTGGAGACCATGCGAAGTGGCAAGACAGAGGATTACCTTGCATTTACGTCTGTTAAGTGGTGTTAAACGTCAGTTAAGCTGACCGCTTAACAGAGCATTACTATCATATCACTATTTGCTATAGCGAAATGGAAAGTCAGATTGAGTTTTGAATCCTGGATCCAGAAAGTACACTATAAAGTAAACTTTCAATAATAAATACTTTCTGTCATATTTGTGACTTCTGAATGAGCAACAGAGTCCAAGATTTAATTTTTAAAGGCCAAAAACTATTAATCTTATGCAAAACCAATCCGTGTGGCGCCAGATTAAGAATAGCGTCACTCCATTTCTTTCCGTGGATGTCGTAGAAGGCGACTAAGGAAATCAATTACCAGGAGACGGGCACCAGCGTCTTCCTGAGATTCCAACCGCATACTGCGATCGCCAACCCGCCTGCCAAGCGTGGCGATTATGGCAAAACCCCTCATGGTTATGCAAACCACGAAGGAGGCCTATGTCCTGCAGTGGGCGTCAAATGGCTGACGATGATGATGAAAACCAATGTGTTTCATGTGATAGCGATAGCAATCATAATGCTCCATTTTTCTTTTTCTGGCTGTCCCTAATTATTTTTGTATATTAATCTTTTATCTGTGTTTCATTACCAAATATACTTTTTCTGAAATGACGTAAATGTTTGCAAGTATCTAACATCTAAATTCCCGTTCGCACCCATTACGCTTTCCATTCCCAACGCCTTTGTGTCGCTTTTGTGTTAACCCCCTCTGTTTCTATACGCAGTGTCTCTAGGCCCGTACCACCCCGCCAACGTGAATGGACACTTATCATCTGACCATCAACACTATAACGCGTATAACACGAAAGATAGCGGGTATTACAGTGAAAGAAACGAGAGCTTTAAAAGCGAGGGCGACTGTCCGGCAAACATTCATCCAAAATGCAATAGAAATGGTATGAAAGGGCCGGAGGGTAAAGAGACTAAGCTAAGGAGCGCCTTCGCAGTTGTCAGACACAGCCAGTCGCCGCCGCGCGTTGCCAATTTCCAACATCACCAGAACTGGCAGCATCTTGCCGTGCAGTGTTAGTACACCTTTTTGTTTCCTTTAGTTTTTTGCCTTTTATTTTTAAGACCGGCGGACGAATTTGTGAAAAAAATTGCATGTTGAGAATTTTTTGTCTATGTTTGTAATATTGCTTACCTTGCCACTTGTAAAGTTTAGACCGAGTGCCCACAGAGTTAAGTTTGTTGGTTGTTTTATTTATCACCGGTCTTGTTATTGTGAATTAATACGGTAACCCAAAGGTGTCTTTTCGACATTGATATCATCAAGTTAAGTATATGCGCCAACAATCTCGTTGGCTACCATCTGGAGGACCCGCATGTGTGCTAATAACAGCACGCAGATACAAAGTATGGCAATCCAAAGATCCTTTACAATGAGAATGAATGATCTAACGTGCAAAATGTAGGCTGACCAGTTATTGCGCGAAATTCGCTGACTTTCCGAAAACATAATATTTGAAATCGTGACAAAACTATTAGCGGTTCTATAGATTTTAGTGTCATAGGTTGGTATATATATATATATATATGGTTAATACCCTGTCCAGTAAAATTTGTTTGTACTAATAAAAAGTACCACCACTTTCCAGAAAACCATTTTATACACCGTAGCAGTCCCACAACTTGTAAGTAAAGTGTGGCTAACCTTGTCCACAGGAATGAGCGGACTAGTCTCCTCGCCGTTCAGCGTTAACCCATTCTCTCTGCCCACGTGTAACGCCCAGCAGTATGCCCAGACCGCGCCTCTGGTCTCCAAGTAACGTTCGTCCTATCACACACACATAGCTGAGAACTAACTGTCATATGAACAGAAGGGGTTGGTTTTGTGAACACTTCTTCGTGGTGATAGGATTGTTGTAATGGAATGCAAAGTTTGGAAATCGCAATACATCGATTCACACAATAATTAGAATGCAGAAGTCATGAACTTTTTTTGTCTGGGTTGCAAGAGACCTTAATTTATTGTTAACTTGTGTCAAATCTGAATAAAGTAACGAATTATTCATATGAAGATTTCAGCAGTTTACATTATCTGATGTGAAGTTGGGGCACTGTAAATATTGTATTGTATTAAAAATGTAAATATTTAAAAACTACCACGATGTTTTGATAGTTATGTCGCTAGTACAGTTAATGGAAACTACGTTCTAGCATCACTAGCATGGTCAATAATAGTATTTGAGGCCAATATATTTCTGTAAGTATGAGGATGGCTCACTGTTTATGTTAGGATTTGATCTTTTACTCAAGCTGTAATTGCATTTATACTAATAAACTATTGGCTATATTTTGACTGAGCTAGGCATGCTAATTTGTAGTCGAGTAGATTTTATATTTTAAATTTACTGATGCATCAAGCTCATGTGTATAGTTAAATTACAGGTAAATTTTTAAATATCTAGCTCAATGTGAATTTGTTTTATAAACCTTTTTACATCCATCACCAAGTTTTGTTTGTGCAATCTGTGATATTATTTATTATTAAGCACAAGTTTTTGAAAACGTTCGTTGAGCGTAAAAATATTCCATTTGTAATAACTAAATAATTAACGGTTGCTTTAGTTTTGTGAATGCTACATCGAAATTATGTATAAAGGGTAATATTTACGATTTGAAAAATATCTACTAAACGGTCATATCATGAGACATATCCAGAAGCAGCTGTATTTTTTCAGAATACAAACAAATATACGAAAGCAATTTTGCGGCAAAAGGAAACTCTGTGTATACGAAAAATAATCAAATAACACACATCCACTAAAACGATTTCTTTATTGTTACGGGAAATATTCTTTAAATAACAACACCATTTTGGGATATGCTTTCTCGACATTTAGTAAACTAATAGTTACGAATATTTATTTTTAAGAAATTGTATGTTTTGGGGGATTAATTCACAAAACTATAGTTTTTATTAGTCTTGTGAATGTGATCTCGTAAAAACTTGTAAATTGTAATCGTTGAACAAATTATGATGAAATATGAGATTAAACTACGTATCTATACCAGTAACTTGTGAGGTTTTATTTTAATAGTCGGTATACTCAATTCTTTTAATCTATAGAATTCTAAATGACCCGATCGGACCACCATAACAATGGTGTAATTGTTCTTTTCAAGGTCATAATTGAACATGTTAGTATCCGATAAACATTCTTATATTTAATAACTGTAGATTTTTAACTCCATTATGATTTCACACATGGTACCATTTCTACCCCACTTGTAACATAAGACTGAGCATTCTGTCCTCCTAGTTAGGGGGTAATATTTTTGTTCCATTGTTATACTTTGACTAGATAATGCAGGGTTTTATTGCTTACCCTAATTGTACTTGTGAGGCAAAAAGTAGGGATCGTATTGCCATACATTAGCATTAAAATGGACAGTAGTAATTTTAGAAGGATCTCTTTTGTATGAAGATAAATTAATTATTATAAATGTTATACTGAAAGTGTAGGGGTTGAACCTGTTTGCAATGCGTGTGTCGCTTGTCGCCGATTTAAATAAAATCGACCTACTAAGTATGTTTTTTTCCCAATTGTTTTAACATCAATAAGTTGAAGTGACATTTCTCGTAGCAATTTATTCGGGAAATCAAAGAAATTAATAACAGTCTATATCTTCTCAGTACCATTAATAAGACCAATCCCCAAAAGTCAACATTTCTGCTCCCACGTTCATAAAATTTATTACCTAAGTAACTCAAATGATCGGACGAATAAAATTGTCTCATACAATACAAAGCAGGTATCGAATGACAAGGAAGGGCGAGATGTCATTTTAATCTCATTACAAACATGTATGTCCGTATCCCGCCTTGATAAACAAGTGGAGTGAACAAATCGCTCTGTGCGTCAATCTGTCGCGCGACCGCCACGCGACAGTCGCGTGGGAGTCGCGTGTCGTTATCGCGCATTACTGGAATTAGCCCCCGGAGCATAACTACAGAGTAAAACAGAAAGTTCAGAAGTTCTGCATTTGATAGTCGGCTCTATATTAAACATACCATTTTGTGACAGAAAGGGACAACTGTCAGAGTCAATCGCAAGCGGAAATAGAAATTTATATGAAATACGGATTTAAAAATAACACTGGTGTTAAACCGCCATTTTATAATCTTAGTATGTTCGGACAGAGTGGGTCATCTAAGTAAATAAAACTGTAGTCCACTCGGATTGTGGTGTGCACACACCTTAGTGAATTCTGGTTTTTGCTTCAGTTTTTAAGAATTTTGTTATGACCGGTGATTCTGACCACAGATTTATTGCAGCAATGAATAGAAATGGTATCAAATATGTTTATCGCAAAGCTTCAACAGTACAAGTATAAAGCAAAAGTGAAGAGAAAGAAAAGTTTAGACATGGAATGGGATATTTCAGAATTCTTCCTCAGCTTCATACAGCTCCAGAAACTGCGACATTTTACTACCACTTAATTTTTTTTAAGCGATGAGGGAAAGAATTTGGTCGTTCGAAACTACGAACATCTTTTACTATTGTAAAACGTCTAAATCTCCAAGAAACAGCTATTCTCTAGTAACATCTCAAATTTATGGAAGCTATGACATTTTTTTCGCGATGTCAACAATTTTCGAATGTTTATGGGGATTTTATTTACCTAACTCTGCATAAAGACGCTACAAATGCTTTTCAAATGTGAAAGTAGGTAGGTATTAAAACTTTCTACAAGTTCCAAATCATTCCTTCGGCCGCTAACATACTAAAGTGTGTTAAAGTTCAAGTCAACTTTCTGCGCTTAACATTCTACGACATCCTTAAGTAATGTTAGGAGAATTGGCGACCTCTCATTCACTACTATTTTTTCGCAAAACAGTAGACCAGTAACATTTTCGATAGGCGTGATTACTCTGTCTTAAATCACGTTAGCACGGGTCATGTTGCTAATAAGAATTGGTTGGCCGCTAAATATTCATGCTGGGGGCGCGACCGGCATTGATCGACATGTTTTTCATTACTGCTGATGTCTTCAACTTCTTAATATTTTTTAAGTTCTGTTTGGCTAATCACCAATTATAGTGCTGCAAGATATTTATAGATATTCAAAAAACTGTGCCAGTTTTCCTCCGCAGCTATTTCTTAAAGCTAAGAAAGCTAAGACCTAAGACTCTGATGTTAGAACTATTCCACCGTTAGAAATATGCATCGGGCTATGCTCAGAGTCTCTTTGATGGATCACATCAGAAATGAGACAATTCGCCAAAGGTGTTTGACATAGCCTATAAGATCAGCAAGTTAAAGCGGCACTGGGCTGGTCACACACATTTAGAATCCGATGGGGTAAAAAAGATCTCGAGTGTAAACTATGAACTGGTAAACATAGCGTAGGACGCCCACCTGTTCGCTGAACCGCTATCCAGCGCTGGCTGGATGAGGACTAAATGATGTAGCGAGCTTTGGAGGAGATCTATATTCAGCAGAGAACTCGATTTATTGATCGATTTACATATTTACACCTACATCAATCGATCGGTTATTTTCGTACCCGAAGAGTGCCAACGGGACGCTATTACCTACGACGTCTTTATTATCTATTCTTTCTTTATCTCTTCAAAGTAGTCCTTATCTCTTTAAAGGGCTTTATTTCTTAAACTGTAATAGGGTAACAAGTAAAAAAAAACAGAATAAGTCTTACTATGGCGGATCGCCAAAAGCGGTTATCTATAAAAGTGTAACTACAGTATTAATATAAACACTCAGGTATAACATACAACTTGAACTGTAAGACAAGATTTCATCAAAATCAGTGGTAGCCATTTCACCGCAAATAAACTCAAAAGCACTAACTTTACCAGACTTACGACACATCAAGAAACCCGTAAACACACTCAACAAGTAAACGCAAAACAAAACAACACCACCGGACCGTCGAAATAACTTTAAAAACACTCGCGTTCACTAAAAATAAAAGCGGGCGTAAAAACGCGCAAGGAAAGTCATCCGGCGAGTGACCGGGCGGTGGGGTGAAGGGGGGACAATAGGTGAAGAGATATAACTTTCCCGGGCCATAGTAGAGTCAATACCGGCCCAAGGGAGTGTTACCCTCGGGGCCCGCTCGCTAGGGAAAACTAGACCCAACAATATAGAAAAGGACAGCCTTACGCAACATCCGTACGACAGAGCGGTGCACTGCATTACTTATGTATTAATAATATATAGAGGAAAAATGCTGTGGACGTGCAGGGGGTGATATGTTGCGACGGTTAGCTGGGAAGGGATGGATGACATCAATTTGTCGAGTCGTGATGGGGTTTTATTTTGTTTCTCCGGCTGCATTTGTTTTTTGGCAACGAAATGGAACGTGAACGGGTTCGATTTTCAAATGTTTATTGGCCGACGTAAGCGAAGGTAAATGGGACATAAAAAATGTGGGAAATGATGATTGAACAAAATCCGCAGGTGAGTTTTCTAGGACTGGGTATCCTAGTGTGGGGCCAGAAGCAATGTATGTGCCTGTATGTAAATGTTTATGTTTATGTTTATGCTACAAAATGCAAAGTACCAACTTTGGTTTTGAGATTTGGCAATGGTCAGTTGGTTGAAATGTCCAAACTTAAAAACTCATCTTTTCTCGGTTAATTCAAGAAAGAGACTAAATAACTATTTGCCTCTCACTCACACAGTGTAGAAAGCAATAAGTATAAGCAATAAGTATATAGTGTATAAGCCAGAGCCAAATATTTGTCCAGTCCCTTTCCTTATCAAAGTTCTATTGCTGGTAAAACTAAACTGTTTAATGTCATCTCAATACGCAAAATGCACAATTTCAAGCAGTGAAACCTTTAAAAGAACAGTAAAACGATTTCCACGACGTCGGAGAGTGTGATCTTCACAAGGGAAGAGAAATCGAGTGAAACTTGAGTCGAGTTAAAGTATTAAAAGTTTTCAGCGGTTGCTAGGCGAGTCGTAACGCCCGGGAGATAACGTCGCACATCCCTATACTAGGGAGGGCAAAGAAGGATTTGTATCGATAAATAACTCACGTAGACCTTTTAATAAAATAATCTTGAAATGTGTAAAGTACACAGAGTTTTAGTTCGTAACCTAAAACTACGAATATATTTATTATGTTTATATATTTAAAATCAGGTGAACCTTCCGAGTAGAATGCACGCATGTACAAGTAGATGTGCTGTCGACTGTGTGCATAGGTAAGTCCTGACTTAGTTATTGTTTTTTCATCGAAAGGTGATATAGTCAGAAGATACAATTTTTTTAAAAATTAAAACAGGAGTATAAAATTGTTTTTTTACGAGAAAAAGAGAGAATTTCCCACGTTTTTTTCGCTTATGTGCAAAACTATGTATATTTAACGCAATATAGAGTTATAATAATAATAATAATTTTCTCAAACTAGTTCTGAGTTAATGTGGGTGGAAGAACCGGTAAGGGAGGTTCCAAGCAGTCATATGTCAAAAAATACCGAAACCGGTGTAGTACGTACATGCGTACTAGAAGAGTTGACAATCGTGACAATTGTGTATCTATATATTTATGTATGATTCTACCAACTTGACAAAAATCAATATTTGGCTCAACAGTACCCAGAAAAAGCGTGGTTCCTCAGTTATTGCACTTAAAAACTCTTTACACTACAAAGCACGTTCTTATTTGAAATGTAAATTCGATAGAATGTTATGCTACGTTAATTTGTAAATGGAAAAAGTATCGAAAAAAATTCCTTCGCAGGTCCCACCTCTAACGTCTTAGCACGATGTAAGTTAATAATGTAATAGAATTACGAGGGAAAAACTGTTGAACTCTACTCGAGCGAGTCGCGAGCTAATTGTACCGCTTTATTCGGTACATATGGCTACGGTATCTGCGAATTTGTTGTAGCACTACCACACGCTAACTGTCAAGGAAAACATCGTGAGGAAACCCGCGGCCTGGTTAGCTCCACACGCATCGACTCGTCTTTCCTGTGGGCTAGGCCGACTAAGTTGTCAGGATGGTATAGGTGCTGGGCAAGCGTACTCCATCTAAAATACAATGTCCCAGGCACTGCAGCGTCCGACTGGTCCTTTCCTCTAGAAGGTGCCTCTAGACGCTGTATAAATCATCTCATTACGTAGATGCAAAAGTCAAAGTATAGTATAAGCTACGGCAAGCTCATGAATGTGTATGTAAGTACGCTACAGCTGGGGCCTATTTCGTAGAACTACAATTCATGGTTTACTATGACAATTCGATGTACATTGCAAAGTCGATTAACCCACAAATTAACAAGTATATTCTTGTTACGTATTGCAGTTTCATGAAACTCAGCCCTGATGTCATCATCATCATCATCATCATCAGCCTATGCTTGTCCACTGCTGGACATAGGCCTCTCCTATAGCACGCCACTGAGCACGGTCCTCGGCTACTCTCATCCAACTCTTGCCAGCCGCCCTGCGAAGATCATCGCTCCACCGAGTCTGAGGACGTCCCACACTACGTTTACCGATCCGCGGTCTCCACTCGAGAACTCGTCTACCCCATCGGTTATCAGTTCTTCGGATAATATGGCCGGCCCACTGCCACTTCAGCATGCTAATTCGGTGGGCTATGTCGGTGACTTTGGTTCTCTGTCGGATCACCTCGTTTCGAATTCGATCTTTCAGAGAAACCCCGAGCATAGCCCTTTCCATAGCACGCTGAGCGACTTTAAATTTGTGGACCAGCCCCACCGTGAGTGTCCACGTTTCGGCACCATATGTCATGACGGGTAGGACGCACTGATTGAAGACTTTCGTCTTGAGACTCTGTGGGATTGGCGATGTGAAGACTCGACGTAGTTTCCCATACGCTGCCCAGCCCAGCTGTATTCTTCTATTGGCCTCTTTCTCGAAGTTGTTTTTACCTAACTGCCCTGATGTCATTCGGTGTTATTTATGAAAACACGATTCCTCTAAAACACTCTTCAAATTCAGTTTAAGAGTCTGTGGTAAAGTCTTTCTCTTTACAACGGAATATTTAAGCTGCATTTTAGGAGTGTTTTAAGGAATCGTTTTTTATGGATAAGGCTGTTTATATTTTTGTTGCAAAGTCGCCCGTGACGTAATTGAGTAGAGGTCATGATTTTGCAGTTTAATTTGCTGTCGCCATTGGGGCAAGGGAGGCGACCGGACTAAGCTTCATTAGTCTTCAGTATCTTCAGCATCTTCAGTATTCATATTGACAATGTAGGGATATTTTACAAGGGATATTTACAAGTGAATATACCTAAAATATATGGGTAAGTAGGTCTACTCTAATCATAATAATATGTAGGTACTGTAATCAGCTTTACATCAGGATTGGAACAATTTGAAACAATAAAAGTTTAAAATCTCTAACCTGACTAGATGGATGGACGGAAGGACTAATAGATGGCGCCGGTACCGAGTCCAGGGTATTTCTTTTCCATCGCTTTCCTAACCACCCCCTCAGTCCTGAGCTTGAAAATAACAATGCTTTTCAACAAACTTGAGACCAACTCAGAATGAAGTGGCATTGCTTTTATATTACAGAAGACACAGAAATACCCAAGAATAATTTTAAAAAAATAAACGGCAAATAAATTACCAGGAGACGGGCAGCAGCGTCTACCTGACATTTCAACCACATACTGCGATCGCTAACCCGCCTGCCAAGCGTGGCGATTATGGCAAAACCTCTCATGGTTATGAAAACCATGCGGGAGGCCTACGTCCTGCAGTGGGCGTCAAGGGGCTGATGATGAAACGGCAAAAATGTTTTTCTCGGGGCTTTCGGGGTCCCAAAACATGCGAAGAATCAAGTTACTTTAATAATGAAAAACTTATTAGATTTCATTTTTTCATTGAATTCTAAACATTTTCTACATAAGGTGTAAATGTACCTATTTAAACAATATTTTGCGAGGTTACTCGAATATTGATAAACACTTCATACATATAACGTAACATACGGTGTTACGTGCAAGTTGTGACGTCATAGTCTGAGTCCAATCGGTATGGCGCGGTTTTGTAACACGTGACTAGAATGACTTTTTTTTTGACAGGTCAAGTATTATTCGTAGGGGAAAAAATGAACAACGTTTATTTATCTTTTAACATGGGCTCTCCGATTATATTGAAAAATTTTTGGTGCCAGTTCTCCATTGTTATTTTCAAGGTCAGGACGGAGGAGGTTAAGCGCACCTAAGCCTGAATGCCCCGTTTTGAATGTGTTACCGTTTAAAAGGGTGTCCTAATGGTTTATTAATACGAATGGCTTGGTATGCAACAGCTGATGATTATTACGGACGGTTTTTTCCATGATAAATTTTCCATACAAAATGTATTGACAAAGACGAACTCTGTCTTGACACATTGTCAGCCGTCGGGCTAAATCCACTAAATAAAGTTAATGTGGGCAATAATTATAAAGCGAGCATTTTATTGTCTTTCCAGTGGAAATGCAAAACGCAGTCGCTCCCCATTTTAAAGAACTGTTAATGTTTCATTACCTCACTGATAAGTAATATTAATATATTACATACCTATTATCTCTGTTGTCCGTTTGCTGGGATATAATACGTGCGTGTTTTATTTACGTTGCAAATATGTATGCATATGCCCTTGTATGATTTATACATACACTCACATACCTACTCTTTTCATACTACGGTCCTAAGGTTGACTGGAAGAGATTTTATCCGGTGTGCAATAAAGAGTTATAATCAAATCTATTTCCCAACATTCATTAGCAGCTACAAATAATGCAGAACTGTAACAAAATTTTACTCTATTTCTGTTACGAGTTCCTAGCGTATGAGTTCCGAAAACCGCATCCTCAACGGAATCCTAACTAGCAGCCAGACGAAAAGTTGGTTTAAAAATACAGTATGCAAAACAATACGAAAGTTAGTTCGAAAATCTAACCAACTCTCTGGCAGGCATGTAATTTTAGCAGGCAATTGTAAAAGGGAACTCGGACATTTGCTGTCAAAAAGTCGTTGAAAAATTCGCGATAGTTTAGCTGGCAGCGTGGCTGGTAGTTTCATGGAAGCGTAGAGTTAGGATGAGCATATTGTTTGAATGTTATACGTATGTCAAAATGCCATTATGCTCGTGACATTCCCTGCCGATAGCGTAGTAAATACAGAAAATACGCACTACCAAATTTTTTTTTTTAGCGATCAAAACAAAGAATATGGGTATACCTAGTATCTGCACCTATAAACTATAAGAGAAGGTACCTATTATTGTTACATTATTTGGTACATTAGTTAGTACACCAGTTGATTTGTTAAAATTTTGTCAAAACATTTGTAGCGTATTCTCCACGGAGCGTAGGAGGAGTTAACACACCCTCCTCACACATTTCCCATACAAGTAGGTAATCGTAATTTTGTGGTATGGGTGCCATCACGATCACCTCTAATCGAGCCGTGTTTTATAAAGCTACAATCAGTAATATACTTACAGTAATTTTCATCAAAGTGACCAATAGATAGATAGATGAATTATATCCATTTTGACGTTCCCATTATGTCAAAAAATTTAGTTCGGAGAAGGCTAAGTCAGACGGACTCGTCTGACTTAGTAAATTGGAGAAAATAAGATGATCTGACAGAGATCGATTTTAGCGTTAAGACCGCCGATTGTACCTACTATTAAGAATTACATATTAATATTAAGTACAGCCTTACAGGATTAAGAACCCGTACTTAATCTTAATATCTAGTTCTCAATAGTGTACAATCGGCGGTGTTATCGCTAAAAGCTTTTATCTCTTCCATACAACCTTGGGAAGGACAGAACCAAAAGCAAACGCTGAAATAGTATCATTGTCACACGCACACTCCTTTATTTTTTAATTATTGTATGTAAGCATGTTTGTTTGTGGCAATAAATCATTCATTCATTCAAAAGAGCTGAAAGAGGGTAGGTAGGTATACGTAGGACAGAACACATCAATTAATTGACTTACGTGTAAATAAATATATAAATAAGTAAATGTGTTCCAATAAAAATAACAATGTTTTCATTGAACACACGTATGTATTTATCGATCGGCGCCAGATTTTGTGGCCATTAATTCTAAACGAATGGTCCGAGCGCCGCTCGATGCCGGTTTTCGCCGGCCCTTATCAAGATCGGAGCAAATTTTATGGCTCTAATCGTGGAAACCGCGAATTGGGCCCGCGCGACTCATTTGCTAAACCTAGCCGATTACCGGATTACCGCTAATTAGCTATTACCTCAGTGTAAGTAAACAGAACAGCCGGAAAGTTAGCCTGAATTTCTGTTCGCCTTTGCACGCACACACATACACAACGCCAGCATGAAAAATAAAAGTCAATGTTGTACATAACAGCGTAAAAAAATCTGTAGGCAAATGAAATTATACCACAGTTAATTAGGTATAAGGTCGTGTATTTTCTGAGTTAGAAATGCTAGACTTTTGACGATCAATGAAACCTACCTCCACCCCTATCTCTTTAAAATTATCGTTTCATGACGGAACTGGTTGGCTGGAAGCAATTTCTATAGAAATAAGCTCGCTTATGTACTCTTTTATGATACGCTCATGGTATAATAAAGTTAAAAGTAAAGTAAAGCCATCATTACAATTACACCTATAGTCTATAAATTTGCATTCGCAGGAAAATTTCAAGAAACGTTCCAATTATGAATGATTGATCTTTAAGCAAAAAAAAAATATATTTATTTTTTAGATAATTATTGGAGGCCAAACCCTGTTGCAAACTCTGGTCTCTGCGTACCCCTTCGGGATAGGCGTGAGTTTATGTATTATGTAACGCACGTTACTTTACGGAAGATGAAAATGGAAATATACCGAATAATTGTTCTGGTACAATAAATGCTAAAAGAATAGGTCGACAATATATTATAAGAAAAGTAACAGTAAAGAATACTCCAAAAGTTTGACACCAAACTTTTAGTATCTATTAATCATTTCAGCTTTACAACGCTACAGGCGGCGCCATCTTGTTTTCAGGGCCCACCACGTAGTTAAGCCTCAACCCAATAGATGGCGTTTTAAGGGTCAGATTCTGCTAGCACCGTCTTCAAGCGCAACGAAATAGTCACAGAAAGGGAGAGATGAATTCTCAAGGCTCCGCCACACTAGGCTCTGAGCGCCGTTTGGGGACAACCTTATTTCGGCCGGCATTCCTTTTTCAAACGCCGAGTGGGTGTGTTTCTAACCGACCAATGGGAGGGCTCGACCACTCCCACTCGGTTTTCAAATGCCTACTGGGATTTGGGCGAAAAAAAATATTGCTGGCTGGTTATTTTTTAAGGCATTTCGCGGTGACATAATGGCGAAACTATGATCGGATGTTCGCTTTTTAAATTTCTCGTAAATCAATGAGCCGGGATGATTGAAGCTGAAAATGGAATTGAAAACAAAAGAAAATGTTACAGGAATCTTTCTGAAAGGTAGCAACTATGCGCGAAAAATAGTGTCACTACAGTAGATCCATGTTTGCACCGACACTTTTAAATCAACTCTATCATAGAGTATGTCCTGCTGATAAGAATACAATTTCTTTCTAATACGAGTAGTAGTACTAATAAATTGATCATGTAAACTGAAAAATGTCACAATTAAATTGACACTGTTGGGGGGTAACAGTTTCAATGACGTAAAAATGTGCGAAATAAAAAAAATATGTATTTGACAGATGCATACAAAAACTCACGACTCTAATCTGGAAGGTGGGAAGAGACGACGGCTTAGCACTTGCCACGATCCCGACAAAACTCTTTCAGCAACATTCATCATTCATCAGAGCTTGCTCGCTCGCCAGTTTCGGGTACCTTATAACTTGCCCTTCGCTAATGCTTATATGCTTTTTGTTGCACTAACCCGTGCTGAGGACAATTTTAAAAACCTATTTAGAGGCTAAAAGTTGCCCATGCCGGGACTTGAACCTGCGACCTCTGGCTAACCGTGCCAGCGCCTTCGCTAATGCATTCTCTATTTGGCTGAAGTATATTTCTTTATCGCTCGATATATTTCTTTCGTAATTTTTTCTTCCTTCATTCTCTCCATTATTTCCAAACCAACGGAACGTTCCTCTTTCAGTCCACAACGTTCTCTAATCACACTATTGCTTATCCTATCATTCAATTTAACACTACACATACTTATCAACGACCTTTCTACTACATTACCTAATCCTTCTATTTGACAGAAATTAAGTACGTCAAATGTTAGATCTACAATGTCTGCATAACAATCCTCGTGTCGACCCTATTTGGAAGTAACGCTATCTTCTTAAACAGTTATAACACACCGCATGGCTACACTCCCCTCGTATGCAAAATATATTGATGGATAAACCTGAGTAGGTATCGCATCTTTGGGAATAACAGCGTCCCCGACACGGCTTAGCACTTTTCCTTGGCATCTCGAACGGACTGAGGGGTAATGCAAAGGAGCGCGGCGTTATAAATGCTGTGGCGGTTTTTAAACGTAGCGTTTTTTTTATGTAACCTATAGGCCTCCTCTCAGAGAGAGAGTATAGGCTTAATTGCCTCGCGTGCCCAGCGCGCATTGGCAATTTCAAGCGCTTAGGTATGTGAAAACCTCAGACACTCAGCTTTCCTTAGGATGTTTTCCTTCACCGTTAGCGAGTGGTATTGTATTCTTTTACATCCGTTTGATTGGTCTGTATATGCTTACCTAGTATTAGTCTCCTTTTCGTTCAATCGTTGCTAGGCACAAATTAAATGCTTTCATAGTTCAAATAAGTGTATTCTTTCAGAGATTGTTAGTGCCCTATCACACTAGCGATTTGCGAGCAATTTGAAAGCGATGCGATTGCGCAGCGAGATCACCTACTTTAAACTCCCCTAGTGTGAACTGGCCTTAAAATTACTGACTTTACCTAGAAAACAAAACAGCCTCGGAAAGTATGCAGGAAACTTCAAAATCGCCATTTTCTGTACGCCCGTAACCAAAACCTCCCCTACTTTAAAATTTTCCTGCATACTTTCCGAGGTAGCCTATAAAGTCCAACGAAGTAGTTTCAAATTTTCGACGGCCATCACGTTGAGACGTCAATAAATGTCAATTACAAAGATGAACTTCGTTAAAGTCACCAGACCGAAGAAAGTGAATGTATTTCGTCACAAGAAGTTGCGAGTTTAAATATCGTAAATAAAAGACGGTGCATTTCTATCTCTTTGTTTACAGCATTTTTTTTTTCATATACCTTAACAAAGTACATGCGATTTTATCTCGATTGTTGATGCATTTTATTGCTAGCATGTAGCGAAGGTATGCTTATCTGAGAATTGCCCGACAACTTATTTGAAGGAAAAAATAGTAAAGAAACCAACGAATCCACTGATCTAATGAAGATGCGACATGCAATTATACGTTTTCAATTTTTATATAGTAAGTATTAGGTAATTTATAATTAGCTTTTCAGCTGTTGCGTCGTTACAATTACATGTTGTAGCCTATCCGTGATGGGCACACATAGGGCCTAAGCCCATACTCTCTTTCTTTCTGAAAAAAAAGAAAAGTTAGGGCTTTATACCATTCAACATTGACGTTTCTAATGTACCACTGTATCAGGGCTAATACTTGAGCAATTTATTTTTCAACCACTAAACTAACAGCATTCGGCCCTAACCTAATATAATAACACAGATGAATATGGTCTAACGACTCGACCATAGCAATTATTCTAGGCACATTTATAATATCTCCGTCTGTCATACCCCTTTCGTCCGAGGCGTCATAATAGCATGTGTTGGCGCAATTATTGACAATGGCAATACCGCGTTCACAATACAAACAATAATGACAAGAGCAGTCTATAAATTCAATTTGCAGTTTTGGTTTTTGTTGCTTTGGTTGTAGAGAGTACAGTAGTTAAATGATAAAGTAAAGAGGAATGACGGGGGAAAGCCCTATAGTTTGCTTTTTCTTTGGAGTCATAAGCAAATAATAATTTTAGCATCGTTTGACAAATTATGTTGACCTAAATCCGCCGGCACGTAAAGCTGTTGGTGCCGGCTGCCGTCGATAGATGGCAGTCGTTAAGCCAAGTCAGAGTCCTTAGGGCGGCTTGACAACTTCTGACAGTAGACGAGCCACTATACGCACTAGACGGCTTGTAGACAAGCCTCCACCAATCCGGACTTGGCCCCCGTGGTGGAGTATGGCCTATACCTTCCTCAGGGAAGAGACCCGTGCCCCTCGGTGGGGACATAATGGGTTGATGATGATGATGAAATCCGCCAATAATTTTTTTGGAGTTTTATAATACAAAAAAAAGCTAACATTTTTTTTATATGTAGAATCTTTCGGGCCTAGGACGGAAAGGTCTGGTCCGAGTTGGGGATGGCTTTTGCCCAGCAGTGGGACGCAAAAGAGGAAACGTAAAAAAACTATCTTCACTGCTCCTAGTCGGCTTAATCCCCAGGAAAGCCATATCGAAAACATGAAGGGGCAGAGCCATCAGCGGGTTTCGTCACGATATATTCCTTCACAGTTAGCTAGGCACAGATGCTGAGCATGCTTCTATCTAAAAATTTGTCCCACATACTAAAGCATAGTCAGTCACTCAACCTATCTGTATGAGTAGCCACTTAACCTATCGAACGTATGCCAATAGACGATGTATTAGGGGTTAAAGTATGAAATTGCCGTTTTATTGCAATAGGTTCTTTGAATTGACATAGAATCTTCATGGTTTGAGGTTTTCGAATGAAACTTTTTTCAAATGGTTTCTATGATGTTCTTTTTTTAAAAAATGTGAAACATTTGAATATCGAATATTGAATATCAACAAGGCAACACAAGTTTCAACACGCGTTTCTTTCTGCAGATTAGTCAAATCATGAGGCACCCATTTTTCGTATTTTTTTTATTTTATTGATTTGACGCAAGTGAGTCAATATTGTGGGTAAGGTAACGTTAAACCATGCCGCTAATTCCTGGGTAGTTTGACTAGGGTCGGCTTCCACTATCTCTCTTAATTCATCGTTGCAATAAAACGGCAATTTCATACTTTAACCCCTATTATTTATAAATCATCTATGATAGAAGTCAAATGCCTAAATACTTGGTGCAACTTGCTAGAAAGGTGATTATCTTCTACCAAGGAAAGTGTTGTAGTCGGCAGCACGTCAACCTTTTTAGTTGGAAAGTCGCCCGTATTGTAACTGAGTAGAGCGCATCGTTGTAAGGGCTGATGTGCCGTTGGCTGTACTCGTCATACTTGCTTAATCAGTAATAGGTACATAATCATAAGGCAGTCTGGGTGCATTTCCATGTTTGATGTCCTTGCCTATAGCGCAGGGTATCCTAGTTTGAGGCCAGGATAGGTTATTGTTATTAACTAACTAGATGACCCCGTGAACTTCGTATCACCGACGTCAACCGTTTTTTTTCTTCTTACCGTTTAAACCTTCCCTGGACTTCCACAAATAGGTATATAAAAACAACAATTAGCCGAATCGGCCCAGCCTTTCTTGAGTTTTAGTGAGACTAACGAACAGCAATTCATTTTTATATATAAGATAAAAAAACTCTATATTTAAAACCCCCATTCAAAATAAATTCTGCCATTTCCAGTTGGTGTTTTCACTCGTCCTCAAGATAATCCTTCCATTATCCTTCCGTTACTCTACATTTACTTAATAATCCTTAACATCGCAAGAAAAAATACCTCCAGGCGTAAGCGCAAAGCCCCTGCGTGAAAATCATTAATATTCCCAAGTACGTAACCAGCCGGGACAGGTAGACGAGCAAGCGCGTTACATTGAATTTTTTTAACGAATCAACACGAGTTATCCGATTTATTTCCCTCCGGATGACGCTGGAGCTGTCGGAGCGCGTGGATTTTCCACCGGCTGCGACCAAACGGTGTTATTTTCTGAGAGATTCATCGATAACAAAACCGGCCAAGTGCAAGTCGGACACGCGCACGAAGGGTTCCGTACCGTTATCTATACAAAATTGAAATATTTCAAGCGTCTTTATTAATATCGAGAAAAAAACGGCAAAAACATCACGTTTCTTGCATAATAAATAATAATAATAATAATTTTACTGTGTTTTTAGTATTTGTTGTTATAGCGGCAACAAAAATACAGCATCTGTGAAAATCAACTGTCTAGCTATCATGGTTCATGAGATACCGCCTGATGACAGACAGACAGACAGTGGAGTCTTAGTAATAGTATACCTTACCCTTTGGGTACGGAACCCTAACAAAACGAAATTTCCGGATGATGTCAAAGGTATGTTACCACTAGAAATATGGTTCCATGACGTGCTAAATGTAGATGAATTAAAAAATTACAGATAGAAACTTACACAAAGTTAAAATGACAATAATGGTAAGAAAAGAAAATAAAGCGAAATTGAAAGGAGTAAAAACCACTTAGCAATGAGCAGTGACCGAAGACGCGTGGAGATAAATTTTCTACGACTTTCGGGTTTTTTTGTTCAATTTCGCACATTTCAAAAAGTACCCTAAAACGTACGACTATTGTTGATTAAAGCGAAAGAGGTTTGCCAGGGTCCTGGCAAATGGTAAACTCTGATCTCTGCCTACCCCTCCAAGATACAGGCGTGAGTTTCTGTAATGTATGTATATACGTATATATTTTTCTCGGCTTGTAGTTTTATGTTTTTTCTGCTTTTTAGTGGCGCTCTATGTGATAAGTAGAATAAACATTATTCTAGAATATTATTCCATGATTCCGTAGGCTCTGAAATGAGTAGAGCAAGTAAAATGTACACCCTATATTATGTATTTCAGAAATTATTAATTTGAGAAAACTCACAGCTAATAAACTACTGATAAATAATAATAAACTACTAAACATTTTTGTGTAATACAAACTCAATTTGACGTGTTTCAGAAATCGAGCATGTATTCTGAAGCCTCCATTACACTAGTCACAAAGTGGATTAAATTAGGCCAAGGCACAGTGTTTAATTTGGCGTTTCTCACCGTCCGAACATCGATAGAGAGACAAAAAATACAATTATTTTCAAGAGCAAAGTGAACCTTGGTCCTACTCCAAAATTGATCAACTTCGCGAGTAGTGTAGCTAGTGTAGACGTACCGCTCCCGGAAACATCAAGAGTACTCTCAATGTTTCCAAAGAGGTTTCATTGTAATTAAATGTTAAAAGTAATTGTAGTGCCGGCCTTACATTCGGGAGGTCGTGCTTTTGAATGCCGGCATGTATCAATGACTTTGTTTGTAGTAGTAATACTCTCGCTAACGGTAAAAACATCGTGAGAAAACCCTCGAGTCTCAGGTATTTACAATGGCTCAATGGCCCAACTATGCGGCTACGTTCGGAAATGTCAGGTTTAACTAGAACTATGACTATTGTAAGTAACTGCGATTGATAAAAATAATAAAAAGTAACTCTACACTGTGTAACAAAACCTCTTTATCTTCTCGAAAACTCGTTAAAGCGTATGGGGACAAGATGAGGAGATTTTGTTACGACCCGTACGTAAGTTAGGCACCTGAGGTCTGATCTAATCGCAGATTTATTGGAATGTTAGAAGAATCTACCCCAAACCTTGGTGCGTTACCTGTGTATTTATACACCCCTCCGCGCGAATTTAATTTATTAGAAAACGTAAATCGAATGAGACAAGCAGAGTGCGGGAATTTGCGCACGAGGCCTTTAAACACACAAGCTTTGCTACCAGCGTAAGTAAATTGAACAGAACGTGATTTAAAATGCTTTCAGTACATTTTACACGATTTGCTATACAAAAAAGCAACGAAATATTTTCAGGATTCTTGTTCACAGGTTTATTTCTAAAATGCACAATTCCTGAATAATGTTGGTAAGTGATGATACAGTGTTTAGATTTTCGATTTTTTATGTTTAACTTTCCTTACGATTTTTACGGTTTCCTGCTTTGTAGTTAGTTTGATTTATAGATAATGCAACCATTGACGAACGACGAAGATTGACCGGACGCAGGCTTCGGTTGTTAGAGCGCGTGACGTGTAAATTAAATAATGTTATGTAAATAATGAGATTTAGAAAAATATTAACCTTAAAAAAACTCATGAAACAACATTTGTCGTAAAACACATCTTTTAGAGCCAAAACACAAGCGATTTGAAAGCGATGCGATTGCGCGACGAACACGCCGCAACTATCGACGTCGACGCCATTTTGTACAATCACGTTCGACAGTCCGTTCGTTCCACTTGAGTCATATCAAAGATACGAGTGTAAGCGGACGTAGCATAGTTTAGAGGTACATTCGTCGCTAATACAATGGATACAAAGTTATTTATAACTAAAATTCAAAATTGTCCCGTTACATACCTAGTAGTCGCTCTCTCCCAGTCGATTTCTTGATAATGAATCCTCCCAGATTAATTGTTAACTTGTATCTGCTTTTTTTTTCTGCGTCTTCGACGTAACAAAGCCAGCAGTAGTGTTTCCTCGGCAGATCAATCTATTTTGCTACTCAGTGTCCGAAACGCGGCGGGCAGCGAGCTCGCTGCGTAATCGAATCGCTTTCAAATCGCTCGCAAATCGCACGTGTGATAAGGGTGTTATTGTAGTGTTTCAGAAATTAGGCATTTTTTGAGTAACCCCGTATATTTTGTCCGTTTTTTTAATTCTTAAATATAGTCGATTTACAATCGACAAATCTAACAATATCACACAATTTTGTATGGTATTGTTAGATTTATGTCATTTCGTGTAACAAAAGGACTTCATCGTTGATTTAGCAGTAAAAAGTTAAACTACCAAGACAGAAGTAGTGGGTTCGATTCTCACAGCAGGCCGCCATACTTAAAACAAATGGCCTTAATCTGGGTATTTTTCCATGTTTGTGACATCGTTGTCTAGTTACGATATCACATAGTATCCTAGTTTGGGACCTTTATAAGTGATTGTGTTATGTTGGTATCTAAACTAGCAGTCGTTTTCTTATCTAAATGATTTTCTGTTTTCATCATAACATACATACATGTATATACTAAAATATTTCTTTTTTCATCATACATTTAAGTACGTCATACTTTATGTCAAACGTTACTAAAACGTTGCTTAGTCTCCTAAAACAAATGGCAGTATGTTTCTAACAATTATCTTTTATTCCTCCCTCTAAAGTACATAACATGACTCGTTAACACATCCTTACCTACTTTCGCGGCCCATTAGCTTTTCAAAACGGCACAATACTGGCCACATTACGCGTTCCAAATTCAAACGATTAGAAACTGCATTCGAATTGGCTGGTAACAATGTATCATGGTGTCAAAGCGGCATTGTAGCAGATGTATTGTATTACAACTTCATTTTGTCACAGAGAAATCGTAACTGGTCGGGGTGAGTTTTTCGGAACGATAGGATGGTGGATATGACACGGAGCTCTATCACACTTCAATTATCACACAATTTTACACTCTTTTGATAGTTGGACGAGTAGTAAAGTTAAGCAAACTAAATTATGAAACGGATACTGAATTGAGACATGAAGTCGAAAATTCACGAAAATTACTTACAATAGAAGCGAATGTCGAAGGAAAGAACTTACCTATATGATTTCCCAAATTTAGATGACAAAGTGAGCCAGGTACCTACGGTTAAGTGGCACCGTGGATTTGTCTAAGGCGGGACGTTTCTTAGTGTAGAAAATGCTGTCTATAGTTGTCGAAATGTAAGAAGCCCGTTTTGACAGCTACACAAAAATGCATTTTACTTTGGATTTACTCGAACAAATACATAAGAAGACACCTACTCTGTCATATTATTTTATGCTCGAAAGAAAAAACAGATTTTGTAGCCCGAAAAGTTACTCATAATTTAGATTTTTAGTGTTTTTGATCTGAAACTAGGTTAGATTCTATAGTTTTTGTAGCTGTCAAAACGGGCTTCTTATATTTTGAAGACTTTAGTACTAAGTTTTTGGCGTTAAGTTTTTCTTGGTCGTGGGTCCTAAAAATCACTATAACATGTTTGAGAGATCTAAAAGCTATTTTTTGCAAAACTGGTCCGTAAAAAAGACATGATTTGGTTTTTCATTAGTGGCGCTAGTGTGCATCAGAAAACTCTTAACATCACTGACTGACTGAAGGCAAATCTATCCAATTGGGTATTTGACTAAAATATCGAATGAGTTACTTTTAAAACGGAATTTTGTATGAAAATACTGGCTTATGACGTCACATTTCAGAGCACTCTTTTCGTGTTTAATCTATTTAAAAATCGTAATAACTAGTAATTGACTAAAAGAGATACATTTTCCGAGATATTTTGTAATTTTTGTTTTAATCGAGCATATCAAGTAATTTATTGTTGATCGTGTCAAATACCGAATTCAGGGACGATAGTTTAGAGAAAGTGAGAGCACTGTTCAGAAAAAGTAGGCTCACTTCTAAATTCACATTTCACACCACAGGATGCACTCTGACGCTCTGACTTTGCCTTGTCCTATCTTGTATTTATGCAACTTATTATTCCTTTGTATTTATGTTACTTGTTCTGCCTTTTCTTTCTTATGATGTGTTAATTTGACCCAATAAATGTCTTTCTTTCTTTCTAAAATAAAACTTTGCCACCTTTTACAAAACATTCTACATCTCCAAAATAAAATCAGCCTCAAGACCCGTTTCCTTGCAGACTGTCATTAACGTATAAAAAGATGACATGAGAAAAATAATAAATTTATGATGTTACAATATTTTTTTTATTTTAATTCCGGATTCACTTACTTGATTTTTGTCCGTAGAGTCCGACCAGCCCCCATATTACGCGCACCAAATCCTGAACGATTCCAATCGTCCAACTGTCAAATTCCATATTAATTGCTGTCGCAAACTTCAGGATTCCGGCAGGATTTGGTGCGCGTAATAAGGCCTCAGGTTGGAGACGAGCAACCGACGACGCGAGCTCTGTCTTTACCTCTCTACTCACCATGATTAAGCTCTGCGCGTCTCCTGTGACAAAAAAATCAAGTAGGTAAGTGAATCCGGAATTAAAATAATAATTTCTAGTGCTTACGAAAGTTTTAGTTCGAAAATAAATGTATTGGCCATACGGTCTATGGTGGATATCCACATCAGTCTTTCCGCTCAAGGCATATGTACCCCAAAACTCAGTAAAGTACAAAATAATTTCACGCATCACATGACCCGCTCCCGAATAATGACCCGAGAATCTCCCGAGCGATTCCCGAATAGGGCCCCAAGCAAACAGCCCTGCCTCTAATAAGGGACTGCAAAGAACAAGGGATTCGTTTCCTTGCAGGAGTTTTATTTGGAAATTAAAAGATAAACGAGTTTGTCGAATAAAATAATAGTTGCTCGTAAGAACGAATAACTACTTTTTTATCAAACCAAAATGTAAAAAATATTTTAGAAGACTACTTACTTAATTTTATTATTATAATTTTGCGAATTCTTGAAAGTCTTTCCTGATTCTAAGACAGTTTTAAGTACGAAAAGTAATGATAAATGTCTATACACTTAAATTTGTAACAACTATTTGCTACAAATTTCTTTCTGCTTGATATCACAAACTTGATATCTAGTATTTCATGTCCAACACCTACATTATGATGAGAAGAAGAAAATCTTGGTCTCTGCCTAACCGTCCGAGTTACTGTATGCGTGAGTACACTATGAAACGTGGTATTAAAATAATGCAAAGCCTGAAGACCTTTAAGACCCTTACTTATGAAAACCACTTCCAATGAACCAAATATTAAAATTCTTATTTTTATTTTTCATTCATAATGACTGCGTCAAGTATCAATACTGGATGAAAAATAAAAAAAATAAACTTTTGGTACTGGTTTTCATTATGGAAACTAACGGCCTTATTTATAAAAATAGGATTCCTCTAAAACCAATCTAAAACTCTGTTTATTTAATCTCTACATCTTTTCCTTGGAAAATCTCCACCACAGATTACTTTAATCGGTGTTTTTGAAGTGTTTTAAGGAATCGAGTTTTTATAAATAAGACCGTTAATATTTTGGCTTATTTTGAAATCACGCTGTGTGTGTTTATTAGCTGAATATTTAACGAACCGACAAACAATAAAGTCGTTCGTAATCAGTCACCGAACTCCTAGCAGATCGTGTTGACAAAACCAATGAAAACTCCTAATTATTTGCTCGGGCTCAACAAACAATGACCTGACTTTAACCCATCGACCACAGGAGCTAGGTCTATCATGCCGCAGCTTAACACTCATGTGGCTGTAGAAATATATCGGGTTGAGACAGGCGGGGGAGGTCCGCATAGGGTGGCGTGTCACAACTATTGTTTGACAGAATACGCGTGGTCTACCTCAATTAAAAATGTTGCAGACACAACAAACAGTTGTTGAATTTCGGGATTTTAATTGGTTGTTTAGATACGACAGATAGATCTTTATTGGTTTGGCGTATGGTGCCAACGTGTTTCTTAGTTGTAGGTAGAAAATCATAAGCCCTAAATTAGTCTGCAAAATATTTGACCTCTTTTGGAGCCGATGCGAAAGGAAGTCGGAAAATATTTGAATACCTAATTAATCATTCCTTAATTGTACGGTATTTTTTTAAAGCTACGGGACCGAATGTTTGAAAAGATTAACTTAGGCTAATTTGCATAACAATGTGTGTTAACGAGCTCTGTATTGCAATATCGGATAATTGGCAGTTCAAGCCTAAGATTTAGTCGAAACTGACCAAAAGAAATACAAGTTTTTTTCTTGTAGCTTCCGTCTGCGTACTTCAAAACAAAGAATAGCTTTACTTTATCTAATTACCGGTCTTAAATGCAAATGTATTCTCTTATAATCCCATGCCTGACATGCCATGATTTTTTTATAGTAAAAGCAGCAATTACCTGGATTTTGCACGGTCTAACGATGGTCATACGGTGTTTTATAAATATAATAGACTCTAATAAAACTAAAATACATTAACAAGAAAACAAATTATATTACTGAAATTGTAGATGACAATTTTATTTTCTTCTTAGAAAGTTATTCATAGTTCATCGTAATATCATCCACCTGTCGGACGCCCGATAAACCATTGGACTGTAGTATAGTTTTCCATTCCTGATTTTGCTAAAGAAAAATGGCAAATCCCGCTGATTTAAAACCCAACCTCCCTATTGCTAGTGCGAGGGCCAGTTGTTTAAAAAGTTTAAATAATAAAGACACGCGCCAAGCTCCCCCTGAGTGGCACTCAATTTGGACAAGAGGATGCTTGGCCACCATGCACCACATGCTTTCAAAAGGGACTTGCTAAATGTAGTGTTGGATGGTGATAGGTATCGATATCGATGAAAATTAAAGTTTAAATGTGTATTATTTTAATGTAATTAATTATAATCGCTAGCACTACCTACGAAGGGTATCTTGCTGTGGATAGTGTTAAAATTCTTCATATTGGTTTTAAATTCTATGAAGTTGTAGGGAAAGGATTGAACTGTATCGAGACTGTGGTGCTGTGGCGAGACTGCAGGCCGAGTACCCCGAAGAGCCAAGCTCCGTACTGTTAGTTGGAGCATAAGCGCGCTGAATTGTGCACTACGGCCAAAACCTTTAGCTTCGTTATCACAAAAATTTGAGATTTATTATTTACTGCTTTTTTCGTTCTTTTTTAAATTTTTCCAAAAGTAAATCTGTGTATTTGTGAGTGAACATCGTTTTTTAGAGCATTTGGATACTCTACCGTGCGTCAATTATTTTATCCACAACAGATATAAAGGTTAGTGGCAGCACTATACAATACCACCCTTTATTTCTAATATGATGCGACATTTAAATATTTAGAGAGCTCTTACACTATAATTACAATGATTTATTGATCTAGTTTTTTTATAACTTCTGACTATTTATTTGTTTTGTTGATCAAAGAAGCTAATAACTTATTGAAGCCCACATGACCACGTAATATGCGCTTTATGCTATAGACTTAAACGAAACTGATTAAACAAAGCACTAAAAAATCATACTTAGAAATATTATTTTAAATTGCCATTCTCTATGTAATTAACGAAAACACGACTGATATGCGTCCCTAAAATTTTAAAGGGGAATTCGTAACATTTGGCCTTTAATGTTTTATCAGTGGAGGTGCAGGACAGTGTGCCGGTATCGATAGCCGCCATCTTTTGGGGTCGTGAATTCGCCGGGCTAAATCTTGGGGTGACCCAAAGTGTCAAGATGTGAAGCTTATTTTATGACCGGGGTCATTTGATAATGAGTTTGTGACACTTTTTGTTATGATTTATATTATTTTGAATGGATACCAAACACTTGCCATAAAGTAAGTATACGGTGCCAATACTACCTACGAGCTCGTACAAACGAATTGTGGTATGTTTTTTTTTTTCCTTTTGTCTACATGCTAGACGAGTAAGGTTTGGTTTGGTAAGGATAGACACCAACAAAAATCATTGAATTGAATGGAAAAGCACTAAAATAATTTTACACAAAGGCGAGTTTAATACTAAGTAATTTCATGTCTAAAAGAAGAGGCAGAAACATAATGGCGTTTTCAGAACTAACTCGTTCCAATAATCGGTAGCCGCGAGAAATACACAGAAATCCCGTTAAAATATTGTTTTTGCACCCCGCCTTTTCAACCGTGACAGGAATGCATAATCAATCAGTAATTCAGCGGCGACGCGCCTCTGTGACGTGCAAAGCAAACCGCTGGGGATTTCATTTTCAAATGCGCTCAAAGATTCGTATCTTTTCGGCATCCATATTGGAGTTTTTA
This sequence comes from Yponomeuta malinellus, assembly GCA_947308005.1. Lineage (NCBI taxonomy): Eukaryota > Metazoa > Arthropoda > Insecta > Lepidoptera > Yponomeutidae > Yponomeuta > Yponomeuta malinellus. The sequence continues at coordinate 7,130,400 of OX371008.1, read as the reverse complement.
AAAATCGAACAGCTTTGCGGTTGACGTTCGCTGTTTACTCGGCGGTTTGACAAAAGGAAACGAAGAATGAATGGTCCATAATTTTAAAAGCTTTCACGGTTGTTCTGAGGAATTTGCCTAGGCTCCCTCGGGAGGCGCGTTGTGATTATTAGGTGTTTTGACCACTTGTTGTCAGACATTGTGGCTGTTTGTTTAATATTTTTTTCTTTCCTCTCATATCTGAGGATCACAGTTCTGCCGTTTCTACCGTGATTAGTGAATCACTCGCTAACACGATTTGGAAGGAATATAAAAAAAAATGTATGCAATTAACGTCTACTGGCGATTATTTATAAGGTAAAGGTAATTTCCGATGTTTCAACGCCGTCGCAGTTACTTATCGTGGTCACGGGTAGACTGAAGTGGCGAGCTTACAGCGTATTTTTTGTAGAGGGCCGAGTCCTTGCACTGATATGTATTTTGATATTTCGGAGTTCCTCTCATAACAAAAATTGTTTTTGTCGATAAGTAGATAATATTATTTATGTACTTATCTACTCTCTTCATGTTTCAGTCTCATCCATCCTAAGGTTGTCTGGAAGAGATTGGTTTTAGTGATACGACCGCCAGTTTTATACTATGTAACTTAGATTTATCATGTATTTTTATAATTTAATCTAGATAAACCACCCTCACCTTCATTGACATAGAAGGTGCTTTTGACAAAACAACTTTCAGTAGCATTAACCAAGCGCTGATGGAACGAAGAGTAGAGCAAACCATCACGGGATGGATAGATAACCTCCTGCGTCAAAGAGCCATAACGCTGGAGGTAAACAAAACTACCAGGGCAATAGTGGCCAAAGGCTGCCCTCAAGGGGGAGTGCTATCGCCACTTCTGTGGAACCTAGTAGTGGACGGACTAATCAGACGCCTAGACGAATGTGGTTTCTGGATAATAGGCTACGCCGATGACATAACAATCCTAACAATAGGTAAATGCGAGGACATTCTATACAGTCTCATGAGAACGGCTTTTGGCATAGTAGAGCGTTGGTGCGATACTCATCAACTATCCGCCAACCCGGATAAGACGGAACTAGTACTCTTTACAAACAAGCGTACCCCAAAAACAAGAAATCTTCCAAAGTTCTTCGGGAAAATGTTAACTCTGTCGCCGACAGTTAAATATCTTGGGGTGACGCTGGACAGCAAACTAAACTGGAGCGCACACCTACAGAACATCATTAACAAGGCCCAAATCACCTTCTGGCAATGCCGGGGCCTCATAGGAAAACAGTGGGGACTACACCCGTCACTTATGATGTGGCTATACACATCTGTAATAAGACCTGCTATAACATATGGCGCTGTTGTATGGTGGACCAGAACAAAACAGAAAACAGCAGCACTCCAACTGCAGAGGTTACAACGACTGGCATGCCTCGCAATAACTGGGTGCATGAAGACAACACCGACTGCCGCTCTGGAGGCCCTGTTGAACCTCAGACCTCTACACTTACATGTTCAACAAGAAGCAGCCAGCGCTGCCCTACGGCTTCGGACAGCTGGACTATGGAAACAGAACAGCTGTTTTGCACACACAAAAATCCTGTCAGCTGCTGTTTCGGACCAGCCCATGATGGAGGCGGCGTGCGACAGGATACCTCACACCTATATCTTCGACAAGAAATACAGGGTACAACTACAACAGGAGCCAGCCGACTACTCGGGTATACACGAAGTCAGAGTGTATACGGACGGCTCCAAAACCGAAACAGGAACGGGCGCAGGAGCTTTCTCCAATGAACTAAATCTAAAAATGTCTACAACCCTTGGCACCCTGAACACAATTTTTCAGGCAGAATGCATAGGTATAACAAGAGCAGTCGCACTGTTGAATACAAGAAATGTGCAAGACTATGCAATACGAATAGTCTCGGACAGTGCCTCAGTCCTACAAGCACTTAACAGCAATCTCACTAACAACAGCCTGATACTAGAGTGTCACCATGAGTTGGAAAAACTGTCAATAAACAACCGAGTCAGCTTACAGTGGATAAAGGGCCATAGCGGCTCCTTGGGCAATGATGCTGCGGATGAACTCGCTAGAAGAGGCTCGGAAACTACAGTGGAAGGACCCGAACCCCTGATCCCACTCCCATACAACCAGCTTAGGAAATGGCTGAGGTCACGAACAGAAAGCCAGCATGCTGAACTTTGGAGAATGGAAACCAAATGCAGACAAGCCAAGGAGGCTCTACCGACGATTTCGAAACGTCTTTCACGTAGCCTGCTGCGTCTGAGAAGGGATAATCTGCGCAAAGTTGTGGCAATCCTAACAGGGCACTGTTCACTAAATAGACATTTCCACAACATGGGACTAACCGACAGCCCGCTTTGCCGGGGATGCTTCAAAGAAGAGGAAACACCCGCCCACGTGACCATTCACTGTGAAGGCGTGGAGGAGCAACGGACCGCCATCATTGGGAAGCTGGGATCCCTTCAGGAGGCCTGTAGTGACATCAGAGCACTGCTGGCCTTCTGGAAAGAGATAGGCTGGCTGGAGTGAGCTCACAGCTATGCTACGTACAATGGCCCAACCATGAGGCTAAGTGCGGAAATCTCAGGTCTAACTAACTAACTAACTAACCACCCTCACGTCCCACAGTAGAGTACATACCATCTCTCAGAGTGACAGTATTAGGTTTCATAACCATGCGTGCCATAGGGAATTAGCTCCATGACGCGCTAAAGTGAGTATGTGCTAAAGTTCCTCGCGATGTTTTTCTTTCCTGGTATGAATTAAAAAATAATAATCATCATCAGCATATGCTTGTCCACTGCTGGACATAGGCCTCTCCTATAGCACGCCACTGAGCACGGTCCTCGGCTACTCTCATCCAGCTCTTGCCAGCCGCCCTGCGAAGATCATCGCTCCACCGAGTCTGAGGACGTCCCACACTACGTTTACCGATCCGAGGTCTCCACTCGAGAACTCGAACTCGTCTACCCTATCGGTTATCAGTTCTTCGGATAATGTGGCCGGCCCACTGCCACTTCAGCATGCTAATTCGGTGAGCTATGTCGGTGACTTTGGTTCATAATAAAATGCTCTGCAAATCAAAGCAAAACCTGTTCGGACTAATCCGACAAAAGCGCTCACGAAAGTCTTACTTCGAAAAAAAGATATATAACATGTTTCTTGGAAGACTTTGTAATGAATCTGTAAGTTGCAGTGAAATAAGAATAAAATCATACGACTGCAATAAAACTACCTTTTCTCTCACGTAAAAGTAAGCGTATTGCTGTTATTGCTACTGAACCCGGAGTAAACTCGCCGAGACGCAGTAATTTCGCCTTTACGACGAGCTACTTAAGGTTTATGATCACTGGCAATCCAGCGAGTACCATAATCTTTGAGCGAAATTGAGGAAAGCTGGCGCGATAAATCTCATTGCGAGAGTTCGCGTTCAAATTAGGAGACTAGACCATGGAATTTTTGGCGAAAGAAATAAAACTCAATTTTAATTTAATTTTCATTTCATTGGTGGACATACTTCGGCCGAATAAGGGATGTATTAGCAAAGGGCAAGATAAAAAGTACCCGAAACCGGCGTGCGTGCCTGCAGCTACTAATGAATGTTGAGGAAGCGAAAATGATCCGCGGCAAGTGGCAGTCCCTGGTCTCTGCCTACCCCTCTGGAATACAGGCGTGAGTTTATGTATGTATGTATGTTTCTTTTCAACGCTGGTGGAGGACATTTCTTTTCACTACTTTAGGTGTTGCACGCTCAGTGAAGAATAACCATTAACTGTAAAGTGGTGACGATTTATGTGTCTAAGGTGTTTACATACCTCAGCGCTTAAAATTGCAAATCCACGGTGCGCACTCTCTCTCTGAGTGAAGGCCTGTGTCCTGAAGTGTGACATACAGGCTGCATTATTCATCATCAGGCCCTTGACGCCCACTGCAGTACATAGGCCTCCCTCATGGTTTTCATAACCATGAGGGGTTTTGCCATAATCGCCACGCTTGGCAGGCGGATTGGCGATCGCAATATGCGGTTGGAATGTCAGGAAGACGCTGCTGCCCGCCTTCTACGACATCCACAGGAGGAAATGGAGTGACGCTATTCTTAATCCAGCGCCACACGATTAGCCTTAGCTGCATTATTAGTGACGATTTAATTTAATTTTAGGATTTATAAAAAAAACCTCCTCCACGGCAGACACTGTACGTTTTCCATGTTGAAAATTATTCATATCCACAATATTTAAAAATTAAGATGAAACTACATTTTTCTGGAACTTTTACGCGACAACCACTCTTAACGAGCATGACAATACGCAACATGAGAATATGATGCTTAATCGAAACACGGCTTATTTTCCCACTTAGGAAAGCATCGCTACCCGCTCACATCCCGTACAATGAGCAATTTCCCGGCGCGTGATTGGCCGATTTCCCCGAGGAGCGTGCACGCACGGCGACATACAATTCTTAATTTCTTCTTTCGGCCCCTTACGGTCATGTAACGGGAAAAGAAGGGGTTTTATTGACTCTTAACTTGGACAAGAGGGCGGGAAGTTTTCAATTGATTCGGTGTACATAATACTTTTTTAAATAAAAGTACCTACCGTCTTCAAAAAAACAGGCTCTTCTGTAAAGATGAGTTTGTTGACTTTTTCAGTGATTTCATCAACTGATCTTGACGAAATTTATATGGGACTACCCTTGGCGCACCCTCTTTTAACCAGGCAACGTCGCTGAACTTACATAAAAATGGTTGGAATTGTCGATTCACGCAGCACGAAATAATTCGTAAACGGGAGTATTCCCATGCTTTCAGTATAAAAAAGTGTCGTGGCGGCAACAGTAATTAGTGGACTAATTACTTAAGTGGTGTACAGCAGTGCTCTAGTTTGTTTGTGACTTAACATAACTTCCAGCCACGCGGCGTCGGTGTGAAGACAAATCTGCACTATTGTACGACGTAGTGAGAATGAGGTATAAACTCCTTGGACAGAGAAAAAGAAAATACTGGCAGGCATAGTATTTTCACCCACTTATTTGTCGACATAATAAAATAAAAAAAGTTTGATGCTCTTTTATTTTTTCAATCAAGGTGTTCTGACTTGCGTTCTGTCTTGTGTTCTGTCGCAACGAGTAATCGAAAATGGAGAAAAATGACAATTGAAGTTCGCGCGGTACGTTTGAAAATTTTTACTACGGAACAAGTACCTAAATCAAGACTTGCAAGATATGGTTGCACGTTGGTGTGCTGAGTTTTAGAGAGGAAGAACATCCACTAACGACGACCCGCGCTCAGGGCGCCCTACGACTGCACTAACGGAAGAAATGATAAAAAATGTTAAAAAAATATTTTGACGGATCTTCTGTTCGTTTTATAGCTGAAGAACTAAAGATTTTAATAGGGAGTGTCCGTAATATAATAGATGACCATTTGGGATTTTAAAAAGTCTCAGCGCGTTGGGTAGCTAGAAAGCTAACGGCCGAATAAAAACGAACCAGGCTGAGAATTTCAAAAAGCTGTTTGGAGCTGTTAGAACAAGAACCTGACCGGTTTTTGGCTCAATTTCTAACTATGGATGAAACATGACTTCACCATTACGACTCTGAAACAAAAAAATAATCCATTACTTGGAAGAGACCATCATCACCGACCCCTAAGAAATTCAAGGCCGTTCAATCCACCGGCGAGATCATAGGTTCTCTTTTTTGGGACAGCCAAGGGGTGGTGATGATTAAATACTTCAGTCATGGAGCCACAGGAAATATCTACGTAGAACAAATCAAAAAGTTGCGTGACGAAATGCACAAAAAACGGCGGGGCAAACTCGCTAAAGTTGTTTTGTTTCATCAGAACGCCCCAACGCACAAGTCCAAAGTTGCGATGGTCATCATGCCATCAATGTTGCTGGTTTCGAATTGGTAGAACATCCTCCATATCTTCCAGACCTTGCTCCTAGTGACTTTTATCTATTTCCGAGATTGAAAGAATATCTAAGAGGCAAGAAATTTGACGACGATGTCGCAGTGATCGCCGCAGTACAAGGTTTTTTAGAGAATCACGATGAAGATTTATTTTTAAAAAAGGAATTTTAGGTTTAGAAAAATGATATGCTAAGTGTATACAACTAAAAGGTGACTATGTTGACGAATAAAATAACATTTGATAAAAGTTAATTGCATCTTATTCATTCTCACTAGGTACTTATTGAACCGCCCTAGTTAGTAGCTTGATGTGCTTGGATGAGCGCTCTTAGGGTAGTCTTCGGGGAAGAATAGGGCTCTCAACTACAAGTGCATGCCTGCTGGAAGGCACCGGCAGCCGCTTTCATCTACTGTCAACTGGACGGATTTCAGCCTGTGGCCTGCAAAAATATAAAAAACTTACTTGTATGTAAGTTTTTTGTATTTTTGTAGCTTTAAGTACTGATTGTTGGGTTTCTCATGTCGGTGCAGTGGGTCCACTCATTCCGTTCGTTTATGGGCCCCGGGCGATGAACCTTGGGCCCCTGTAGCCGTAGCAGAACTGGTATGGACAGCGATACAGATCCAACACGAACTAAGAACTGCTTTTATTGAAGTCGGTGGTGAACGTTATGACTGAAGCAAAACAGTCACACTGAAAACTAGTGCTTTCACAATGTTTACTGAAGTTGGGTTCTTCCGTAGGAATCCTGATGTTTGAGAATATGTTACTCAACCTTTATTTACCTGTTGCTTACCATGTTATATTCTTTTTGTTGCACTAACCCGTGCTGAGGATGGATGGATGTTTCAAAAAGCTCCGGTGGAGCTTAATAGGTTGTCCTTACTCATAACTACAAAAGTTTAACTATGAAAATATTAACCAACTTAGAAATATCGAAGAAAATATCAACTGATCAACATTTTGTAGGTATGGAAAACTTGCAGAATGTAACTAAATCTGTAGTTGGTAACTTTAGTATGGAACAGCTGACAATATTTTTGCGATTTTTAAGTTGTCTCCATAATAAAAGTTGTTCCTATTAGCGGGTAGAAGCCCACCTTTTAGAGAAGCTGGGTGGATTTTGCTACACCCTGTATATTTAGTCATGGGCATAAATACTCATAAAATTCTGCATAAGAGTTAAGACTCTTTATTGATGTATTGAGAATATTGTCGAAAAATTACTTGGTGACGTGGGAATTGACCAAAAACTGTCTCAACCTATTAGAAAGCACAATTATGTAGGTACCTATTAATAATTTAATTATGTAGGGAGCTACAGTTAATAAGACACCCTTAAATAAAATCTCTGCCTTTACTATAAATATCATCAAAAAAATTAAAGCCGTTAAAAGCCAGCCATAGATCTACTTTCATCAAAACACGCGTTATTAGAACACTACTCAGTGAATTCCAATAATTATACGCGGTGGGCGGAGATTTCGAGCAAAAGGTATTGAAAACCACGGGTTCAACAAACCGGAAGACTGAACTACAACATTGAATGAGAATCTCCATTTCCCGGAATGGATCTAATGGTTATTAAAAATGTTGATAGTTTTGAATAATCATGTACACTTTTTAACTTTTCTGTAAATGTTTTGTTTTATTCATGTGATTTTATGTGTGCATTAAGTATAAAGTGAAGTATAAAGAGGTTTTGTTTTGAGTCTGGAACTGTATTTATAAAGTTTGTCTGAAAGCCGTCGCTCTAAGCAAAAAGACCGCCAATTATGTTCTTATAATAATTGTCTTATCTCTGAGATCACTCGGATCTTCAGATTATTTGTTCCGAATAGCATCATGAAATGTGCACTCAAAATCGATCTCAGTGGTGAAAGCGCTCTAATAATACGGCCTTTCTAAGAAAACTAATATGTGTACATTATTTAGCAATGTGTAAGCTAAATAATTTTAATAAGTAGATAATTATTATAGTACATTACTGCAGCGGCCAGTGATAGATGCATTGATGGACGAACGTTTAAATGTGAGCCGAGGCGAAGCCGAGGCACATATACGTAAGTCCATCAATGCCTAGTTGTGACCAAGGCTTGTATAGTACTTTTCTCAAATAATGCGCGGAAATGAAAACTAAGTAGTACCTACCTAGGCACAACTTTTTACTTCTCAAAATCAATGACGAACAACGTACACCAGTAATTTTTCCCGCGTAAATGTGTTCATTGGTTTTTTTTTTTCAATAAACAGATTTCTATTTGCAAGCCACTTCAAAATTTAAATAAAACCTTTGATAAGTTACATCCTTAGTTACCATGTTTCGGAGTAAAAGATAGTTCCATTTATAAATTGCACGACAGTGAGTTTAAATACGTAATCTATTTAGTCGCTAAAAGACGACAGATAATATGGATTTTCATACAACTTTTGCCAGCCGCTGCTCGCGTGAATTTGGCCAGTACAGCAATTTCTCGATTTATCTCGAAGAAAATTTTCAAAATAATGCTCAACTTTTCAAGCATATTTGAAAATTTTTTATTTATTATTCAGTTTTTTTTCTGCTGTTCTGCATATTATGTTACTCATTTGTTTATTTTGTTTCCGTGATGTGTCTTGTTGGTATCATAAACGTCTTTATTTCTTTCTTTATATGGAACTGTCAAATCCCAAAAAGAAATATAGGTATGGTTTAGTTTTCGTTTTTCATGATTTATCTATGCCCAATCAAATTTCGAGGCACGTTCCCCGTTTAGATTTGTTTTAGGAGCCAAAGATAGCAAACACATTTTTTCACGAGTGCGTCAGTGGATATGCAAACGAGTGGCTGTAAGTACGAAATCCACCGAAAATCTCCAGTTGATGTCGGCGAATATCCACGGGCTCCTTGTTAGTGAATATAACAGTAGCCATCGCGACCCATGATGGATTGTATGCGCCAGCCCACTGGGGAATTCCCGTGTAACGCGTCTTGCTAATAGTGGCATCTGTTGGTGGACCAGGGGCATATTTCATAGAACTACAATTCATGGTTTTGTATGACAATTCGTTGTTCATCGCAAAGTTGATTAACCCACAAATTAATAAGTAGAAAGACTCGGCTGCGCGATTTGCATAAAATTTTCCCTATAAATTAAGAATTATAGTTTTATGAAACGCAGCCAAGGAACAAGAATGTCGTTTTTAGAGTTGATGATTAAGGATTCTGGGAGAAATAAAGAAATATGTGAGTTTTTTTTATAATGGGGAACTTGCGTCTAACTTAGATTGGAGTGATATTGCTTTTATACCATAGAAATCGTATAAAAACCTTGCAAAAATTTAAAAATAAAACAATAAAAATATTTTTTAGGGTCTTCGGGGTCACAAAATATGGGAAAAATAAAGTTACTCTAATAACATAAACCTTATTAGATTTCGTTTTGTCATTGAATTCGGAACGTTTTCTTATAAAGGTTAAAAACATTATTTTACGAGATAAATTAAATATTGATAAACGGTTAATACATTAAAGTCGTTACGTTAGGGAGTGACGTCATAGTCTCAGGTAGATTTGTATGGCGCGTTTTAGTACCACGTGACTATATTGGATTTTCGACTGATTATTATTATCATAGTAAATAACACTATAAGTGTGTTTTGAACTACGTATGATTTTGTAAGAAACAATAAAGATCGGGTGACGGTAACTTGTCGGTAAAACGTTTGCTTCACATTCAAGCTGTTGAGGGTACAAACCTCGGTGGGTACCAATGTATTTTTTCTGGAAATTACTTTGCAATTTTACTCGCTATGAAGGAAAATATCGCGGTTTTCTCATACCTTAGCGTTTGAAATGGCTAACCCAAGCAAGTGGGCAAGCATGGTGTTTAAACCTCTCTGTGAGGAAAGGCCAGTCAGTGGGACATATATAAACCTCTCTGTGAGGAAAGGCCAGTCAGTGGGACATATATAGACTGCGTTATTAATATAGGTAACAATAAGAAAGAAGCCGTAGAAAGTATTTTAGTGACTTTGTGACTGCTATTCAAGGAAAACACTTCAATATTCATCATCTACATACAAAGTAACAATTTATTTTTCTTGTGCCCCATTGTGAAAGGTTCTTTTTTCACCGCATTATTATTCGTTACATTTGGTCGGCCTTCTTGCCCCGCAGTGTAAATATTTGACGTTTCTGTGACGACTCGGGAAGAGAGACAACGGTAATAAAATTCAGAAGCACAGTTCTCTTAGCGTTTTCTCGCCATAAAGTTGATGTCGTCGTAGCTTCTCTATGGTCAACTCTACAGACGGGAGATTATTTTCTTGCACGTATAGATTTCCTTATTTATACATTTAAAATTTTAGATGCTTAATACAATAAACCAGTGCACAATGAAATCTTACACTTAGAAGATTTTTACCTATGAAAGACATAATACTTTCTGGAAAGTTACGGCTTTTTTTGAAACTACAGCACGTTACCTTTATTAGGGCTAGAATGTATTTAAAATAAAACGATATCGTTACCTTTACCCGACTGCGGCGGAGCCCAAAAGGAGGGATATGTTTGACTCATATGTATGTAAGTATGTCCGATTCTATGTTCCCTCATAACTCCTTAACCAATGCTCAGATATTGATAATTAAGATCTCAATCGGTTTGACGTGTTTGTGCGAGTGTCATATGTTATATGAAATCACCATAAATCCAAGAAAAATATATAATAAAATCACTAAAAAGACAAAAATAACATAAAATAAATTCACGCCTGTGTCTCGAAGGGGAAGGCAGAGACTAGTGTCTGCCACTTGCCACGAGCCTGACATATCTATTTCACCTCATCCACATTCATTACCCAGTCGTTGCAAGTTCCGAAAATCCACTGAGGCGCAAAAAGACTTCTGATTATATTTTATTCTGTTTGGTGTCCGCTTCCGCCGTAGGCGACTGTTTATGCCTAATTTATTTTGACAAATCATCTTTTCGGTTTTGCCGCTTTTCGCTCCTTTCTAGCGAAAAAATCTGGTTGCATCCCGTATAATCCCATTGATCAGAATGAGTTTTAAAAAGATGGCAGTTAGTTACCTCTTCAAATTAAAAATGACATTGCGTGTCTGATCACAAAACACAAGTAAGACGAATCTTAACATTTATATATATGTATGTATTCTTGTGTGTTGTCATAATAGGTTTCCTGTCCCCATACAAGAGAGATCTGCTTATACACATCTAAGTTAGTACGTACTTATTCCTTTCCAGTGCAAATATTCAAGATAGTTCAGAGTTAAACCAGTTAGCCACGGGCAATTCCCAAAAGGTCCTGACATCCGACGTTTGGCGCGGTTTAACCTTCTCTGCATTCTGTATACAGGGTGACAATGAATGGCGTTACTAATGGCCGAAACGCAAATGCGGTTACATAGAATGCAGTCAAATGCCTGTATTTATAGAATGCGTGAAAATGTACTGATACTAGTGCACTTGAAGTACAATATTTTATTTTCATCAATCAGCCCATACTCGTCCACTGCTGGCCATAGGCCTCCCCAAGGGATGCTACTTTTTGCTATCCTTGGCCATTCTTATCCACCCACGCAGCGTAGAACGCCCACCAGCTCACTGGACCGACGATTTGAGGCAGATTTTTTTATTTAGGTGCCCGCAAGAGTGCCCCATTCAGTCTTTAGAATTATCCACATATTGGAACCAGTAATTATCAAGACTACAGTTTCAGTGCATAATACTTTTTTAAAAGCCTTCGGGGAGGCCTTTTCCAGCAGTGGATGAATTTGGGCTGACGGATCGGCTGGGCATTTTCTTAACCTAATGGCATTTTTGACATTTTGCTAGGCATTTTGATCCACCTGTATAAAACGATAACATTCGACGTAAGTGCATAACATATGAGATCACAAACGAAACTAACAAGCTCGCAGACCCGAATTTGTTTACACAGTTCAACATAATATTGTCTCTACAAACGGCAAATTTCTTTGGTAACAGGTAGGTACTATAATGTTAGAACGTAAAGTTTTTCGACAAATTTCTTTCCTTTTATCTTTCTTTCTAATTTGCAAAAGGATTTCAAAATGTGGGTTCTTTTATCAATAGTTTTATCTGCCTACTATGACACGTATTTGGTACGTAACATTTTTACTAGGTACCGAAACCTTCACTACCTTTAGTCATATAAATTAGATCGGAGGTCCAAAAAAATATTTCCAATTTATGTTCGAGTCCAAATACAGAGCATACATTTTTAAACTTGCCAATCCTATATTCATACGCGTATCCAATTTTAGGAACATCTTTGTAGATAACATCGTGTTTCAACTGTAAAACCGGATATTACAGAGTGTCTACTATAATTTTCTATGGCATACAATATCTTTTGAAAAGAATTAAAATTACATAATCCAGAAATTGTTCATGGTGTAGATATTGAGCTTCGCAGACTTTTAACCCTTTTAGAGTTTAATTCCAGTTATTGCAGGAATTTTAGTTGTCACCCACTTAAGATCCGGATTTCCGGATTTTTTTTAAGTTACAACGAAAAAATGGGTTTGGTTTTCCAAGAAAATGTATGGTGGTATGCTCTATACATCAAATAATATAAGTAAGTACTAACATACATTCTTCAATTCATGTTTGCGCGCGGTGCTTTGTGGGTAGGCTTGTAATATGCATCTTTTATTTTTGTGTGTGTTCGTGTGCATGTGTGTGTGTTTTGTTTATTTGTTCACATTTAAAAACCTTTGCATTTTTTTACAATTGTCTCCAAACTGCGGTGCAGTTGGCGACGTGCAGTGTGTGTTTGTGTGTGTGCATATGTCTATACACTTTTGTTATGTGTGTCTATATATTTAAATAGACATAATAATATGCACAGATGACGATGAGGATATCAGTCGTCATCCGAGTAACAGCGCCGTGCGCAAAGATGAGTTAAAGTACCTACAGCAGACTGTGTATGGAAGCAAGAACTGTATTGAGTAGCAACTCTGTTAGCAGTACACGTTTGTCCCTGACCGTATCTTTAATGTTTAAAGAGGGACATTATCGGAGAGCGGGTTCTCGTGTAATTACTTCAGGGCTCACCGATGTTTGAATATGTCGACTCGCTGGGTTAATATTTAGACGGTCAGGTTGGCGGGGAAAATGGGGTAATAGAGTGCCGTTCGATTTAGTTTTTAGGGATTATCTGAATTTTTCAGAGTTTTTTGGATGGGGATGTGAATATTCATATGTTAATGTTTTTATAACAATATTTTGGTTCGTAATGAACAACCGAAGATAGAATTAAAATAGCTCCTTAACCATGTTGTTCATATCACATTTTATCAGTCATGGACATGTCTGGAGAGTAATATGTCAGTAATATTGCTCTGCAGAAATTTCCCTGTTACGCAGATAATCTGTGGTCTGGTTGATTCCAAAACTTTATTTGCTCGCTTTCTAGGATCAAAACACAGCACAGAATCAAGTCGCAGGCCCAAAGCCTACCTTTCTTAGTACATTAAATAACACGATTATTTATCACCGAAATACCCAGGTAGGGAAATATGAAAACCAATAAACAGGGGCGCTCAGCCACTCAGTAGTGGACGAAACTAATCTGTCTCCCTTAATTGTGTTAGAGACAACTTTGATCCATGTCCCGGGTGCCTCGGGATACCCACCGACGGCTTGGGCTCTGATGTATATAGAATGACACACAAGGACACTTGTAGAGTAAAAATATGATTGCAAGATATAGAAAACAACCGGCGTGTGTGCAGTGACGAATGAATATTGATGAAGCGAAAGAGGTTTATTAGTCGATTCCGTCAATGTTAAACGCTTCTTGTTGGTTTCTATAGATGGCGCTGTTCTCAAATTCGATCTTTATCTAATGTTGTATAGATAATGGTACGGAACCCTTCGTGCGTGAGTCCGACTCGCTTTGGCCGGTTTTTTTAAAGCCATAACACACATCGTCACACCCACTGAATTGTCTTTAGACAAAGTTTGTTTTATGAGAGCCCTCCTTAAATATTTCTTTTATTCTGTTTTTAGTATTTGTTTTTATAGCGACGGTGAAAATTTCAACTGCCTAGCAATCACGGTTCATGAGATACAGCCTGGTGACAGACAGACAGACGGACAGACAGGCAGACGGATAGTGAAGTCTTAGTAATAGGGTCCCGTTTGGCAGCGTTCGGGTATGGAACCCTAAAAAGGAGTCTGAACTCGGCGAAGCAAGCGTACTTTCTGTATTACTATATTACCTATACATGCTTGCCTTTTGGGATATCATCCGTCGGGCGATTTAATTATTATTAGTTGGCTTCCGTAATAGCTAAGAAAAATGTGACGCTGTCGGGAAGTTATGATTACTTGGGACTATGATTGGGGGATATAACTTTTTAATGTAGTTTATGTTACACATGTTTTTAGGGCCCTTTTAAAACTACATGAGCACGTAATGTAGATCAAGGTGCACCCTAAACTTCAGTTTTCAGCCACTTATAAAAGAAAAACGATTTGGGCTTGATTTTAATAGTAGGTATTGATGTGAAAAACTAATTATGTTGGGGAAATACATGTCCCGAGTTAAATTTAAAGAAAAAGGCCAAATTTTCCTCTTATTTATTTCAAATTTTCTTGTCATATAGGGGTCGAAACCTGTGGTTAGCAAAGTTAAGCTAAGGCACTAACTTATTTAACTGTGAAATTTCTAAGCAGCTCTAATCTCGTAACTTCATAAAATAAACCTCCCCAAAATGCATAAGCTATTTACAAGATGGCATTTTTGTGATTTTCTACTTAAACAAAAAGGGGCACAGTTTTTACGTGAACCGTAATGAATTTGGCGGAGGCGAGACACGGCTGTGTTAAAATATTTAGTAGAAGCGGTGGGGGACGGAATTTTGTACACCTCATTGAATAACACGGGCTTCATGCATAATTTTCCTGTTTTAAAAAATATGTCGTAAGTGAAACCTCACCTTACATAGGTCCTTATGTTTAAAATTCGTGTTATTTATTTGAAACCCCGTCAGGGGTAATTTTTTATGTAGCCTATATACGTCTGACTGTAGAGCACAGACCTTCTCTCAGAGAGAGAGAGAGAGTATGGGCTTGATTACCACGCATGCCTATCGTGGATTGGCAATATCAAGTGCTGAGGTGCTCAGACACTCAGGTTTCCTCACGAGAAAAGAAGAGAGTAAAATAATGAAGAGTAAAATAAGAGAGTAGAGTTGCACAATGTGAAGAAATTCAAAGTTTGAAATACCCCATCGTTTGGTATGTTCTCAAGAGTTGGTAGGAATATCTAATGGTATTAAAGTTCCAAATTTGGCCGTATGTTGGAGAAAGCTAACAAATAGACTTTTTAAAATCCTTCGTAAACACCGCACATTTATATGTTATTCCAGATAAGTCCAGCCATTACGTTTACAAGTGAATCCGGATTCCGATTTTAAGCCAATAAAGTTATTCTATGTAAAACTACATTTAGTGACATTTGACACGATATGATAATAATAATATAATTGTATTTTCAATGCAATTGCTCGTAAAGCGTTCTTTTTTGTGTAAACACATTATGCCGTAAGGGACACTTTATAAGTGCCACAGAGTGAAAACACGAGCCTAGCGAACCTACTTTCCGCACGTGTATCATAAGTAACTATTTTTATTTACTGATACTTTTATTGCACTTATATTGCATTACTTTACTTATATTGATAAAGGATTGAAATGGTTCACGTAAAAGAAAAGAGGCGACGCCCCGTGCCAAATAGTGCACTCTGTTTGTGGGCTACCAAAGATCATCTTTTACAAATCCTTGCGGTAATTTGAAAATTGCTACTTCAAAATGGAGGAACCCAATGGAATCTCTTCCTTTCTAAATAGGTAAACTCCCCCTAACTAAGTTGTGGGGGGCTGTGCGGTCACAAAGACACTGGACGGAGACAGTTGGATATTTGAACGGACTCTCCTTAGGGGCCGGCCAGGGCTACTACGCTGTGTCTTCTGCAGCTTGTTGATTTATTTTGCATAGGTAAATTCTAAATTCAATTTCAAATATTTAATTAATTATGAAAACAACATGTTTACTTAATGAACGTCAAAGTTATTGATTAGTTATGTGGAGAAGACTCTAACAATGAAACTCCAAATTTATTATTTTCAAAAAAGTTTTAACTTAATTAACAGAGTTCTCAAGTTAAAAATTACTGCCTATCCATGAATGTGTTGAAACCTAGGCGCAATCTTCCTCTAAATACCCATTAATATTAATTTACTGTCAGACATTTTTTTCTAATAAATAATCCTTATCGTTATAGTAGGCTTTTGCACCGATTTTGTAACAGGCAAATATAAAAATAAAGTGGGGGTCAAAGATTTTCGAGTAAATAATACGAACTAGCAAATACAGCGTTGGACCTCGACCAGCTCGGTAGACCATCGATTTAAGGCAAATTCCTGGCAGAGGCTGGTTGACGATGACCGAGGACAGATAGAAGTGGCATGCCTTGGGCATACAATACGGGCTGATTTATTGATTTTCACTGCCAATCAAAGTGCAAAAGGAAAGAACAATCAAGTTGGTTACATCCTTTTCGGCTTCGTGAATTTACCAAATACCTTCTTCTATAGATAGGCCAGAACAATAAATTAGATCTCCACAGCGACGGATCCCAAATTTCCATCTGGCCTAGATTCTGTTGAGTACAGTGACAATTGTATGAACGCAACGATTTCATAACGTTCAACTCTACGTCAGTCGGCGGCGTCAATGGAATGAAAAAAACGTGTCAAGAAACTTGACCGTGAATCTGACATTACGCCATACATATTTTTTGTATCTTTTGGCAATCTATGATTGTACTAAACTTTTCTCGTTTCCCAGTTCAAAATCATGCTATTGAACACGTTCGAGAGTAGACGTCCGGGTAGCGGATTGACTCCACCGTCTGCTATGAAATGTCTGTTAGTTAATCCGTTTTGCATTGCTTCGCTATCTCGAGGTAGTTATGTGTGTGGAATGTGTCTCGCAATTGCCTTGGGCAACTGGCTTTCGATAAGCTAGGAATGGATGGTACTTACTTTTATTGCTTTGATAGAAATATCGAAGAGAAAAATATTGGAGTAAATACCATATTTACTTTGATAAAATTATAAATGGGTTTAACATCAAATCATCGTTTCTAAAATAAGATCCCTGAGTATATCTCGCCAGAAACGCGGTTCAAAAAATGTGCAAAGCATACTTTGAGCTAAAAGGGCTACTATATAACATTACAGATTATTTAGATGACAGTGATGTCTGGAATCAAAGCCAGTGCAATGCATAAGTTCTAGATTTTAGAATAATTATGTAATCTCTGTTAATTAAGGACTGGAAAGACTAAGTTTGGAGTTTTTTTGTCCATATTTTCTCCAAAATGATCTAGATTTTGAAATGGACAGCTAGTTTAACTTGTAACATTCATTAAGTCGCGGTTTCTGTGCTACTTTGAATAAGACACTTTTGAATTTGAATTGGGATTGAATTTAAATTTAATTTAAAATACAAGTTTATACTTATTTTTTCTATTCAATAAAAATCAATATTATAACAGTCGTGTTACATCTAATTAATTTACCTAGTTAGATGAAACACGACGGTAATAATTGAGAACTAGAACTAGAGAGCAATCAATATGAGTCACTGACGAAATCGTTCATCATCAGGAAGTATGGACTAGCTTAACAAAATAAAAAGTAAGTCAAGTAAGTATGTCACGTATGTAGTAAATATATGAAGTAAATATACTTTTATTTTATTGAGTTACCGTACTTCACTGATGAGATATCAAGGTATTTTTCAGTGACCGATATGCATTGCTCTCGAGGCATCTCGAGTATCTAACTGTCCTAGGGCCGGTTTCTGAATTGAGTATTTCACTAAGTATATACTTAAGTAAGTAACGTTCTGTCACGCTCTTTTCTGAGAAATTCGAAGAGACAGCACTACAGTTAAATATTTACTTAGCGAACTTCTCAATTCAGAAATCGGCCTTTATTCATAAAAAGTAGATTCCACTAAACCACTCTCACAGGAACTCCTCCCATAAACCAGCTTTAACTCCGTCTTAAGATTGTTTTAGTAGTATCGACTTTTTTATAAATAAGACCGTTAGTCTATATTTTTATCTTATTTAGTTACCATACTGTCTCTGTGAGAAAAGGCCTTTGCCCTACAGTGGGACGTATATAGGCTGCTTATGAAGTTACCATACTTCGTTGCTGAGATATCAAGGTTTATTTGTGACATTATTCACTGTTCCCGAGGCTTTGGCATACAATTTCACCATCCTGTAATAGGTATCCTATTCCATAATATCCAATCCTAAAAACCCATTTTTGAAAACGGATTTATGTTTTTAAAACGGCATTTAGATGCTCCCTAGTAGTAAATAGATAGTTTTCCGAAGTAACTGTGTATTTTTCCTTAATAAGTTTTTCCTTCTCCTTAAATAAAAGTAAAAATAGTGGTTATAAAATCCATTAAAACAAAATTAATTCTGATCAAAAACAATTAATTTGAACAGAAATCACAAGAGAATAGTTCGAAATCCTACCTCCGGTTCATAGAAGATAATCAAATATCGCAGGTTCGTTACTACATTAAGCCCGGCTAACGGAGGGACCAACCGGCGAAGCATAAAACACGTCCCAATTTGCCGCATCCATTACCAAATCAAGCGGGACTGGCCAATTTGGCCCCATTATGGACGAAATTCAGGATTACACGGGAATATGCCAAATAGTTTTATTGGGAAAACTCTAGAGGGTTTTAATGAGGGTGCGCAGAGCCTGAGCTAATTTTGAGCCTCGCTATGCTTTTCCGCAATAAATATTCTATTGAAAAATACTGAATGGATGACAGAGTTAAGCGCTTCGAAAATCAAAGTCAAGCAAGGAATTTGTTAACTCTAGACACCTAACCTTCTCACATACCCCATAATACCTAACCATTCGTCAATTCGACGACCATTTTTTAATCAGAATAAAAACTAACTCTCTCACTCTCTTTTTCTGTCTTTTTTAACCCTCTCGCTCTGTCTTACGCTAATCTTGAACAGAGCACGTCCCTATAAATTTAAATGCTTTATGCGGCCTAGTAAATGCCGACCACTGTTTCAGACGAAATAAAACCAATTGGCCGCGACATAATGCCTCAAACAGGCTCATTATATCCTCATAATGAGCCCATAAATAAGCATGATAAAGTTTTGCATGTCGAAATTATTATTAACGGTTTGGGAGCTCAGCGACAAATTGGTCGAGAATTCTCACTGTTTGTCGATGATATTTATTATCGTTATTGTCATGGAGCTGGGAATGAGTGGATCCGCTATTATAAGTGTATAAAGGTTATCAAAATCAACTTAGCTACTTGTGAATGTTGATGAAGTGAAGGAGTTTGGTCAGGATCGTGGTCAGAGACAAACCCTGTTCACTGCCTACCCCTCCGGGGTACAAGGAGTGAGTTTATGTATCATGTTTATGTATTGTGTATGTACACGTATCAAAACTTTCATATACATCCTAAAACAAAGGTTCTGTTCAACTTCTGTGTAAAATTTACAAAATATCAGCGGTTCATGCATTACTTAGAACTTACATCAATCAATCAAGCAGCCCGTACTCGTCCACTGATAGACATACAATAAGCCTCCACTTCCTCACTACCTTCTCTCCTCGGCCACCCTCATCCAGCCACTGCCAGCAATCTGCCTCAGATCATGCGTCAGTCCAGCGAGCTGGTGGGCGTCCTAGCTGCGTTCGTCCTAGTTCGTAGTCTCCACTCGATAACCATTGCACCCCATGGTGAAGCGATGGTTTATTGAGTGCAAAGAACTCAAATCTCGAATTCTCGTGTTCTCGAATCCATAGTAATGTTATGGCAATAAATATCGCTTCCGCCCAGATCCACGGTAAATTGTATATCAGTAAACACTCAATATTGCTCGCAATTTATGCGATGCAATTAAACGCATCATGTTAATGGCGCTCCGGTTTGTATTGTTTCATTTTCTTTCTGTTTATTGTAAATTTGCCATTGACGATAATCAGCTTGCAATATTTAAGTACTATTTATAAGAACACGATTTCTTAAAATACTTTTCAAATTCAGATTATTACAGTTGCTAACTTGTCTTTATTTGGCAACATGGACGCAAACTTAAACAAAAATCTATATATTGAATCTGCCCTTGTGAATAATCTGTAGCTTAGGAGCCTAGCCTCTTGTTTAGACTTAATATCATCATCATCAGCCATTTGACGCCTACTGCAGGACTTAGGCCTCCCTCATGGTTTTCTTAACCATGAAGGGTTTTGCCATAATCGCCACGCTTGGCAGGCGGGTTGTCGATCGCAGTATGCGGTTGGAATCTCAGGAAGACGCTGCTGCCCTTCTCCTGGTAATTGATTTCCTTAGTCGCCTTCTACGACGTCCACGGAAGGAAATGGAGTGACACTATTCTTAACCCGGCGCCACACGGTTGTAACTTAAAAAAAGTTTTTACTACTTTTGTCAAGTTATTTGGTCAGGGTTACAAATTACAAGTAGGGTAAATGCATTCTAGGTAAACAAGCGTAGGGTCAAAGGCTAGATCTGATCTATAATGTATGTACAATGCGGTAATTGTGTCTGTAACCTGTTTTTTTATTCTAAATAAATGAAATTAAAAATCAAAACGTTAGAGAGTGACAGAAAGGAGCTGACTATTATCCAAATTATTCTTGCTTTTTATGACAAACACTAACAGCATAAATATCAAAGCTGTACCTACAGTTTCTCTCTGCAATCGATCGCAAAAGGTCCCGGCAAGAAGAGGGTCCCCTCTTTTACCGCTTTCTAAGCGTCTGAAAAACTCCACGACGGGCCATCCGTAAATCGGATAAACGCTGGTCAAACAAATGTGGGCATAAATTAACTGAACATTGACGAGGGTGGCTGCGACACGTGGACGTTGGGTATTAACGTATGTATTTACCTTTACGATCGTTTGAATGGGAACGGTGGAGTTCTATACGGTTAGAAATGAAGACGCTCTCAGCAAAAATGAGGCTTTTATTCCTTGATTTTCGTCTCACGAGTAGTACCAAAGCTTAGGAAAAATTTTAAGATATTTTGGTCATGACTACGATGCGTATAATCACCAGCCTAGCCAACTCTCAAAGAGCAATAGCCTGTTTAGTACCTTCTTATAAATAAACAACGTATTATTGAAAGAACGCAATATTTGGAAACATTTTTTCAGTATCGATAATAAGCCACTTACAGTGAGAATTACTTAATTAATACCCGTCACGATGGTTTCCTTCACAGTTAGCCAGTCGTTTTATTAACATATTTTTACCCTCTCCAACTTTGAAGCACCCTGTATATCCAGTGCGCTACCGCAGGTTATCTTCAACTATATAATACGTTTATTAAGTAGAAACTTCAGTACCAAGTCACCTACACATCATCATCATCAGCCATTTGACGCCCACTGCAGGACATAGGCCTCCCTCATGGTTTTCCAAGCTTCCCGGTCTTGTGCCGCTCGCATCCAGCGACTCCCCACCACCGTAACCAGGTCGTCAGACCATCTGGTGGGGGGCTTGCCCACGCTGCGTCGTCCGGTCCGCGGTCGCCAGGTCAGAACTTTTTCGACCCAACGGGCATCAGTTCTGCGAGCAATGTGCCCCGCCCACTGCCACTTCAACTGAACAATTAGTAACTCTAGTTCTTCTGCGGATCTCCTCATTCCTGATTCGATCACGCAGTGAAACTCCTAACAGAGCTCTCTCGACCTTGAGCCTTCATATGAGGCCCTTAGTTAGCGACCAGGTCTCACATCCATAAGTCAAACATACGTAAGCTTCTATTTACAACGTCACACCCACTAACATATAATAAATATACATCACGTTGATATGTGGAGTAAGTGACAATGTGTCCTAACATTGCTCTCAGGGGACCGAACCATGACATGCAACAATAAACTGCTGTAACTATCGAATATTACACAGGCAACCATACAAAGGTATTACAGAACTACGATTCGCATCACTGCATAAAAAGTAGGTTTTGATTTTGTTCTTCGGTAAAGGATGAAACACACCAACGCGGTGGCGGTTGGCGGCCCATACTGACATTTACAGCAGTAGTATTTATATGGACGTTTGTATGGAGCGCCACCGCCGCCGCGTTGGTGTGTTTCATCCTTTAAGCCATTAGTTACACAGCTCGTAGGTAAGCCTAGAACTAATGTACCTAAGGCAAGACAATCCAAATTAACAAACGATTCGAACCCGTGACTACCGTGAACCCTATACTAGAGGAGTATACCGTGGCAGCGCTCAACATGGGACTCGTGTGAAAATGAATTTAAAAAAAGTTTCTCCAAAAATGTCATACCACTACAAAATAAATTAAGCAAAATGTTACTTACCTCGTGTTTATTCAAAAAATGTCTGCTTATTTTTATTTTATTTTTTTTATTTTATTAAGGATATCAACAGCGAAAACAAATAATTTGATTACAATAATAAAGAAACAGTTCACAAGGCCAATAACAGACATCCACAAATAGGCAGTTTATAATTACTAGAAATATACCACGATAGCGCTCAGCAATATAAAAATACATGCATTTTTTTATTATTAACATAAATATATCTTATTACAATTTAAAACTAATCAAGATTCAGGATTTGCCCGTTGTGTGTGTGTGTGTGTGTGTGTGTGTGTGTGTGTGTGTGTGACATTAACATATAATAAATGATTAATAATGCAACCTATTAAGTCCTACTATAGGGCACAAGCCTTTTCTCAGAGAGAGAGTATGGGCTAGCCCACCGCGAATTGGCAATCTCAAGCTCTAAGGTATTTAAGCAGCTTAGACACTGAGGTTTCGTCACGATGTTTTCCTATTAGCGAGCGATTTAATACGCAACTGTAAACGCATTAAATATGTAAACGCTTAACATTTTAATTTGTTAAGCGTTTACATATTTACTACCTTTATACAAATATAGAAGGTCACGCCCACCGGAGAAATTATTGTATGTCGTTACCTCGTCAGCCTCAAACCATGTGTACTAAAATAACCTAACTAACTGTCAATCGCCCATAATCCAGTTACGACAAAGCCTCACTGCGTTTAATGTCATTATGACAAACAAGCACGAATTCACGCAATAATCGCATGACATGGCGTGACATGCCTCAGTGAAGACGAGAAATTGGGCAGAATGGGGTGTGTGTGGATTCACGGTCTATTCCTGTTTGGTAATCTATGAAGGAATTTCGTGCTATCGACACATGTTTTGGAGAGTCAATATTAACGTTATTTTTAGGGTTCCGTACCCAAAGGGTAAAAACGGGACCCTATTGCTAAGACTTCGCTGTCTGTCTGTCCGTCCGTTCGTCCATCTGTCACCAGGCTGTATCTCAAGAACCATGATAGATAGAAAGTTGAAATTTTCACAGATTATGTATTTCTGTTGCCGCTATAACAAAAAAATACTAAAATTAAAATAAAATAATTATTTAAGGGGAGCTCCCATACAAGAAACGTGATTTTTTTTGCTGTTTTTTTTATATTTGTGTCTAATGTTGTATAGACAGTATAGTCTATAGTAATGTTGTACGGAACACTTCGTGCGCGAGTCCGACTCGCACTTTTCCGGTATAAACACGATTGCTCTAAAGGATAAAACACACCAACGCGGTGGCGGTACATACAAAATACAATTTCTAAATTATTTATGTATGGCGAAAAAGTGTCACGAGACCCGACCGTGAATCTGTCATTATAGTACCATGCACGCACATAATCTATGTTAGCTATGACACGTATGTGAGAACAGACGCGAGGCAGCAATTGTCAAAGCAATTGACAAAAGTATTTGTCCAAGACAGCAGGCAGTGGCTTGATGCACGCAAGTTCTTTAAGAATCTAGGGCGTTTGATAGTATTAGTTAATAAAGATTATCTTGCATTTTTATGTACAAAGATACACAAGACTATGAACACAGTTCTCTATCGTAAAGTTACTCATAGTACAACATTCAATCAATCAGCCCAAACTCGTCCACTGCTGGACATAGGCCTCCCCCAAGTCACGCCACTTCCTTCTGTCTTTGGTCATTCTCATCCAGCCACTGCCAGCAATCTGCCTCATATTGCTGCTGCTGCTGGCTTTACATTACAAATTGCTGGCATAACATTACCTACCTGTAAATAGAAGTAATATGCGTATAACATAACATTACCTATATGTAAATAGAAGTATTATGCATTCCGGGTGTTTCCAGAAATAGTAACGGAAGGAGCTCCAGTATTGGATTCAATAGGAAATGCTTGTAAATTCGTAACTACAATCGGCGACATTGACATTCTGTGACCGGACAAACGCTACCCCAACACATTTGTTTTGGACGTAGGCAAAGCATAGAGTTTTATTCATCATCACAAGATTAGTCAGATATTTTTTTCTTTCTATGTGAAGTTTTTTTTATCAAATCCAACAAGAGATTCACTTGTCAAGTCTGCTCATGACATAGAGAAAATTTCAGATAGCCTTATATTTACTTATAAGTATACGAGTAAACTTGGCAGCACAGTCATATTTGAATACTACTGTAATCTTTGAATTCAGCTAAAAAAACACTCGCAACTATAAATAAATAAGATAGATAGATAAATCATTTATTACATTGCCACAACACAAAAAGATAACAAATTAACAAGCATAGTATGTATAACTTCCAAACAACACAATCAATTGTGCTGGTTCCAAACTAGGATACCCTGTACACCCAGTAGTAGTAGTATTTACCCAAAATCTATAAAAATACCACTCCGGAGATTTCCCTGTCCGCATACACCATGCATACATCACGGTGGCCGGACCATTATTCTAATTGGTCGCAAATTATGTCTGATCGGGTTAGAGGTTAGGTGTGCCAATGCTGGGAGGGGGTGATGGAAGTCACCACTGACTGACGTTGGTGATGGAGAACAGTAATTCGGTTCCACTGTTTAAATTGACTCAACTGCAGTTTAGATTGGACAGAGTATATCGTACTGGAAAGCCTACCTGAGTCCGTCATTTGCTCTCGATACCGTAGATTGGATAAACTATAGCATAGTTACTTGCATCCATCACACACTCTCGATACTTTAGATTGAATAAACTATAGCATACCGAAGAAGCTACTTGCATCCGTCACACGCTCTCGATACCTTAGATTGAATAAACTATAATATAACGTACCGAAGAAATTACTTGCATCCGTCAGTTGCCCTCGATACCTTAGATTGGATAAAGTATAGCATACTATTTATGTAACCAATTTGTATTGCGAAGGCTTAAGGTCGCCCAACAAGCAATGGCCGGATGACGCAGCGTGGGCAGGCCTCCCACCAGATGGTCTGATGACCTGGATACGGTGGCGGGGAGTCACTGGATGCGGGCGGCACTAGACCGGGAAGCTTGGAAAACCATGAGCGAGGCCTATGTCCTGCAGTGGGCGTCAAATGGCTGATGATGATAGCGTACTGGTAAAGCTATTTGCATCCGTCATTTGTCCTTGATAACTTATATTGAATAAATTATAGCGTACTGGTGTAGTTACTTGCATTCTTCAGTTGCCCTAGATACTTTAGATTGCATAAACTATAGCCAGTCCAGTAGGAGAAGCTACGTGCGTCTGTTGGTGACCCTCTATTCCTTAAATGGGATAAAGTATAGCTTACTGTTGAAGCCACTTGTATCCGTCATTTGCCCTTGATACCTCAGATGACGGCCAACATGTTGAAACTGAAGAAAAAGTATAATTTATGATGATCATACTATTACGGTATTTGACACGATCAAAAATTAATTATTTCATATGCTCAATTAAAACAAAAATTACAAAATATCGCGGAAAATGTATCTCTTTTAGACAATTACTAGTTATTACAATTCTTAAATAGATTAAACATAAAAACAGCGCTCTGAAATGTGACGTCATAAACAAGTATTTTCATACAAAATTCCGTTTTTAAAGTAACTCATTTGATATTTTGTCAAATACCCAATTGAGCAACCAAATAAAAATTATAGACAATAACTCCGTTTACCGGTCGACATGGACGAGCTGTGGATATTTAAACATTTTCACTCAACCATGGAAATTAAGGTAATTAAGTTTATACGGTAAATAATCGCGATTAGACCCGAAAAATGTGTAACTATATATGACCATCGTGAACCATTAAAAATACTATTTTCTCTCAAATAAGCTAATAGAAACTTATCAAGAGGTTGCGAAATAGCCTGTTGGTGAGCTTTAGTTTACACAAGACATAGTTTACGTAACCGCATTTATTGAAAAAAAAAATAAGCCTCTGATATCCTAGCGTTATATCAATATTCAAAATGTATGAGAGTTTTGCAACTTTTGACTTAATCGTTTCGAAAACACAGACAACAAACAAAATCCACTTTTCCCTAATCAAATGTGTCATTGGGAGACGGCACAAGACTCCCGTTTTTAAATGAAATGGGGTAGAGATGGTGGAGACACATGTGAGGATAAAAGGTCTCCTGCATCTAAAGTTAAAAATATTTGTTGAAAACTCTACACAATTTACTGCAATGGTGTAAGCCAAAATAAAGTTAAATATAAAAATCTCATGTCACAGTGTTTGTTATCGAACTCCTCCCAAACGCCTTCACCTTGATTTTTTTTTGTGTATATTTGGTAAGTCTGAGAATAGGTCGTAGGTTAATTAATATGCCAACACAACGTTAGCCGAGTCAGCTAGTAATAAATAAAGTACTTAGTTAAATATATTTATTTCAGACTTATTTTCATAGGCTATACAAAATTAAAATACATTCGACTAATTGAACTACTTTATTATATAGTAAAGTAGGGTCCGATCACAGGTACTGAAGCTATATAATATTTTAATGAAATTAAATAAATTAAAAATACTATTTACGTTGAAGTTCGCATTATTGGACCTACATATTGCACTCCCGATAAGATACAGTTACAAGTACAACTCTAAAAGTACGAGAGACTGAAATATATGTTTATTTTGTAGCTTAAAACTCTTTCATGGGTTATTTTAACAGAAGTTTGCCGAAGGTCCGATATGACCTTAACACTCGAAAATGAACCACAGGAACTTTCAAACGCAGCACAGAGCGCTTACCACCTCGCTGCACCAACGATCTGAGGCAGATTGCTGGCAGTGGCTGGATGAGAATGGTTGAGGATAGTAGGAAGCCGTGTGGCTTGGGGGAGGCCTATGTCTAGCACTGGACGAATTTGGGTTGATTAATTAATGGAACCTGTCCTTTTTGACACTGATTATAAAATATTCAAAAACTTCTGTATTACTCCAGCAGGCTTAGATACGTAAATCCTAAGCGATTCCCCCTCCGATCTATTTAAATTCAAGACTGACACACACACACTTAATCACGGACGAACACAAACGCATTAACATAAACACGGAAATCCCATAAGCATATGACATTTTGTTTTAACACCCTTTTGGGTACGACAGGCGGGCGGGATCTGTAACTTGCTCAAGTTATAAGTGCCTACATAACATAGGTACCTAGTTTTAATAAAACTTTTTACTTGGTTTCGAAACTTTTTGTTTTTTAACTTTTTTATTTTCTATTTTGCACACTAAATAAAGTTGATCAGCCAGTTATAGCTCTCAAAAAACACTGTGACGAAAGGGTGCGTAAGTAAAATGAACTAAAATAGGCCGTCTAAGTAGGTTACTGCTTTAAAGTCGACCACCAAAGAGGTTTGTGTTACTTCTTGATGTCGTAATAGAAATAAAAACATTCAAATTGGTTGTTTGTAGACTATTCGTGCACATTCTGTACAAGTTTATGATCAAATACGTAATGCTGGTTTGTGACTGGCTTTTACCTAGGCATATTTAACTAACTCTTACTTACAAAGTAAGTTTAAAAGTCCACAATACTTAATTTCTGGTAAAAAATTACGTCGATTCTAATTTAAATTATTTCAAGTAAGTAAGTAGATGTTGTCGTGGTGAAGATTGCATCGAACCCTGTTTAACCCTTCCTTGCCATAATTTATTTCACTGTCAACCTTATTCATTCTAATGTAGGATGCATTGTACCGATTGCAACGGCATCGTCTGCCTGTATTTTAATTTCTAGTAAAAGCTGATCTATCACTCAGAAAATATGGAAAAACTATTTATAATACAAGGTATAAAGTGTATTTTGGAGCTAGGGCATAGTAGGTAATTGATCTTTTCATATAGGTATGTTTTTTATTTAACAAGATTTGTCTTAAGGAAGTCAAGAAAGATTGCCTTGAAAATATAAAGAAATACACTTTAAAAGTTCGAAAATTATGAATAAAGGATTTGTTCGATAATGTTTTAATAAATCCATTCGGTACAGTAACCCAATAAATGTAACTGTTTGTGACAACGTTGGAATAAGAGCTATGATTATGAGCCCGAAGTTTCATAGCAAATGCCAATTTCTCATCTTCAGACACCAAAGCAAGAAAAACTTTGGCCATTCATCATTTTGGCTCTCATGTACGTAATGAGATGATTTATACAGCGTCTAGTGGCACCATCGCTCATACTAGATCGGTGAAGGGACCACTCGGACGATGCAGTGCCTGGGACATTATTTTTTTAGATGAAGTAGGCTTGCCCAGCTCTTATACCATCCTGACATCTTAGTGGGCCTAAAAACTTACGGTTACTCCAAAGAAAGTTTTGTTAATTATGTAGGTATGTTTCCAAAATAAATATGTTTTTTTGGTACTGGTTATGTTGTTTTATTTTTAATAAATGGTATATTTTTTATTAATAAATATACACAAATGGTCTAACTTTTCCTCAAACTTGTAGCTCCTCAGATATTTGAACTAAGGCCGGATGTACTTTAGAAAGAACAAAAGATAGCCAAATAAAAATGCACACAATGTGTTCTTTAAGTTATCCTTAGAGTTTGTTCTGGCGAAATACCATTTGAAAATATTTTTGTACTTTTTTAACCAATGAAAAGTCTCGACCTTGACAGCCCAAAAATTTTTGTACTATATGAAGTATATCCGGTTACTATGGAAGTAGCTTAAAATAATACCTCGGTGTCAGGAGGATATAAAGTTGATTAAAGTGTGTCGCACGAAAGAACTGGTTTGCCAACCATACCTCCTTAATAAAAACAAAGTGCGTGATCTCTCTTTATCTGTTAGAGTGACTAATTCAGTTTTTCGTATGTTGTTTGTCACGGATTATAGAGTGCGCTATATAATTCTTAATTACATGCGAAGCCAAAATTAATACGGTAAAGTGATGGAATTGTAGTCACAACTACAACGACATGCGAAGTAAGTTATATATTAATCAGTCTAATCGCAACTATTTGTTAATTAAAATTTAGTTATCTTAATTCCCGGCATCGCGATTCATTAAAAATAAGATAAGAAAATTCTTTATTGTACACTAGAGCAAAAAATACTATTAAATTAACAAATTTTCGACTCAATTGTAATTATATTGGGATAGAGCTGTGGTAGCGGAGCGGTAGAACGCCGGCTTCTCATTCGGGAGGTCGTGGGTTCGAATCCCGGCATGTACCAATGACTTTGTTTTCTAAGTTACGTACATTTGTGAAGTTATAGTAGCAATACCACTCGCTAACTGTGAAGGAAAACATCGTGAGGAAACCCTAGTGTCTGAGGTATTTACATACCTCAGCACTTGCTACGTACAATGGCCCAACTATTAGGCTAAGTGCGGAAATCACCAGTCGAACTAGAACTATTATATTGGGATCTTTTATCGTCAAATCATTGTGATCAAGAATGTAAGATAGATAGATAAACCATTTATTAACACAAATATAACACGTACACAAAACATAAATATAAAAGGATGAAAGTAACAAAACAAACACAGAAAACCAGTCGGAAAGAGTTAGTCGGTATTTTAGTGTATGTACCGGATTGAAGAATATTTCAAAGTTTGGCAATGAGTAGGTACCAATCCATCTTGTAAATACCAATGAGTCTTGCATGACGAAAAACATCGTCGGGCAACTGTATTTTAGGAAGCTGCGTCTACCCACAAACAAATCATCAGACGCACAATATTTTCATTGTTAACATTTAAAATGGATGCTCGTTCAGGACGCACAGTGGTGTAGTTAGACCATTAGCTGAATTGATGGTGGTATATTTAACTTTCTAAACCCGTTGTAAGCCTCTCAAGCCTTGTAATATGATCTACGTGTTTCTAATTTTTTATTTCTTTATGGTTAGAAAAATAATCTTTTGCTTTTGTAACAGTAGCAGACTTGCCTTTTTTCTAGTTCGAAATATAAATAAAAAATGGATTACTCGCAAAATTGCGAACTTAATCTGCCGTACAGCCCGGAAAAATCACAGCCAACACCGTCACAGAGCGTAGCTCATACAATAAATAACGCTGGCTGTCTTATAAATTATGAGCGTGTAGGCTTGCTCATTTGCTGATGAAGTTCGCGTCCCTCGGGGCTGCAGCCAATCACGCCGCGAGTCAGTGTATGATGAGAAAAATCGTTCGAGTTATATTATGACGCGGGGCGTGTGTTATAGGTGCTGGCTGGAAATAATAGGACGAGATTGAAAGGCGCGGCTAAAATTAAATTTTTTTTAGAGATAAAAAACAGACTATACTGGTTATTGGTGAATGCCATAAAGTTATAAAAGAAATGTTGCTTTGAAATTATTTCCAGCCAGCTTCTTACATTTAATTACCTACTCAGACTAAAAAGGTGCATTTACAAAAAAGTGCATTTGATATTGTTTATCATTAAAAAAATTCTATTTATCTTTATTACCAGCCAGTTGTTTAGTAAAAAATAATGCAAAAAGGTAAATAGATGTTACCTAGGCACGCGAACTTTTTATACATAATAATAGTAATAATAACTTCCACACAATACAACCACTTGACCTGGTCCCAAACATTTTCGCACATTTTGTGCATATCTAATTGAATGAGAACTAACATGTAGTTATTATAGAGAACAAGGAAAAACATTGCAAAACATGGAAACATCTCCAAACGTGGTCCGTTTTACATAACCTCCGACCAAACGAGCTGAAAATCCCAACACACACGGCAAAAACCGCGCTTTGCAAAAAAGAAATGCGGAT
The DNA here is from genome assembly GCA_947308005.1 of Yponomeuta malinellus. Classification (NCBI taxonomy): domain Eukaryota; kingdom Metazoa; phylum Arthropoda; class Insecta; order Lepidoptera; family Yponomeutidae; genus Yponomeuta; species Yponomeuta malinellus. Next base: position 7,099,227 of record OX371008.1, on the reverse strand, counting down.
TAAATAAAAACAGCACACGCTTGGCCCGCGGATGCAGGCAACCCCGGAGCTATGTTTTATTCAAATTTACTTACATTTACACTAACGGGAACGACCTCTGAATACACAAACTAACTACGAAGGAAACGCCAAAGAAAGAACACGATTAAAACACATACCAAACATTCGTTGTTGCGCAGTTGGGTTCAATCGGAGCCCCTATTGGCAATGTAATAAGCAATTTAAACACACACACACACACACACACACACACACACACACACACACACACACACGCACACACACACGCACACACACACACACACACACACACTTTTAAAAAACTATATTTTGGTCGTATATTGTTAACTTTTGGTCATCTTTTTGATTAAAATGCATGCCCTCTTTGTTTATTTTCTAGTACGAAAAATCTTATTATTGTTGTAATGGCTATGTACGAACATCCTACACGATTCTCAGACACAATTAAAGGGAAACTTAATGCTGAAACACAGACTACTCGTCTAGTTCTGCAGCAGTCGCTCACTAATTGTTAAAACACAAAAAATATATGTTAGCATAAACCTCCTGTACCTGTTAACCTTTACGAAGAAATTTATTATTATTTATTGTCCTACTAATATTATAAATGTGAAAGTTTGTGAAGATGTTTCAATGTTTTTTTACTCAATCACGCAATAACGGCTGAACGGATTTACATGAAACTTGGCGTACAGATAGACAAAGACCTAAATTGAGACATAGCATACTTGGTAGCATACTATTTATTTTAAGTTTAAAATAGATGGCGTTGTGCGAGCGAACGTTGTGTCTTAAAAATAGATGGCGTTGTGCAAGAATCGTATAAACGGATTCTGTGGCGGCACAAAGTTCGCTGGGACAGCTAGTTATTAATAAATAACACTTGTTTTTGTCAAGTCTAAGTAAGTTCTTCAGTGACTAAAATTTTTGTATGCATTTTGCATTTTGTGCATGCGACAGCAAGTCGGCCTTCGACACTGATATTCCAAATACAACTCTGTGCCTTTACGATAAGGTTGATAATTTCGTATACCTATACCTAAGCGTTTAAAAAATAGGGTTTTTATGAAGCCGTAATTGAATCCCACTACTTAGGCCTTCCTTATAGTACAATACCAAAACAAATAAAAAGAATAATACTACACACACGGCAACAGACGGTTCCATATAATTTTTATCGCGCGCGTACTAAATCTTCGTTATGTACAGTACATTTGTGAAGTTATAGTAGCAATACCACTCGCTAACGTGAAGGAAAACATCGTGAGGAAACCTGAGTGTGTGAGCTATTCACTTACCTCAGTGCTTAAAATCGCCAATCCGCGATGGGCACGCGTGGTTATTAAGCCCATACTCTCTCCCTGAGAGAAGACCTGTGCCCTACAGTGGGAAGTATATAGGCTGCTTATGTATGTACTAAATCTTCCCCTTCGAAATAATGCTACTTAGATACGAAAGGCTTTTAATGTAATTTTTTCTGGTGTGTACAACAATGAGATCTAATCTAATCTACCCAATAGTAGGTCCTAACGTAGGCCTCAATATTACTTAAGAATGAAATTTAGGTATTCTATTACCATCGACTACCAGCATTAGGTCATACTGTACATCTATTGCATCAATTCTGTGCCCGTATACAGAATTGTATTCCCTCGCCACGGCCATATATCTTCTTCACGCGGCCAACTTTGTACGTGTATTTATTTCCTACCAAAATGTTACGGAAGAAGCAGCGTTTGGGTTTTTGCACAAAACCGGTATTGTACCTAGTAGGAAGTTTTTCAGTGATACATTATGTAGGTGTCTGTCTCGGTCCGCCCCTTATCTATTGTGTCAAAAATGGGTGTACAAATAAGTAGTACCTAATTCAAAACTTAATCACGCACGGAACATGTTTTGGTCCTCCATTTTAGTACCTTTTGACAAATTATCCTGTCCTTAAAACCTTAAGCTCTGGTAGCCTAGTGGGTAGAACATTGGACTCGGAAGCGAGAGACCCAGGTTCGATTCCCGTTGCGGGCATGGACCTATGACTTTGTTTTCTAAGTTATGTACGTTTGTAAAATTATAGTAGCATTACCACTCGCTAACCGTGAAGAAAAACATCGTGAGGAAACCTGAGTGTCTGAGCTACTCGCATACCTCAGCTCTTGAAATCGCCCATCCGCGGTGGGCACGCGTGGTGATTAAGCCCACACTCACTCTCTGAGAGAAGGCCTGTGCCCTACAGTGGGACGTAGGTTTATAGGCTGCTTATGATAACAGTCTAGAGCAACGTTTTAAAAACATTTTTGTCAAAATGGCATGCCTTTTAATAGGTCATCATCATCAACCCATTATGTCCCCACCGAGGGGCACGGGTCTCTTCCCTGAGGAAGGTATGGGCCATACTCCACCACGGGGGCCAAGTCCGGATTGGTGGAGGGAGACTTGTAGACTAATGGCTAGTCTACTGTCAGAAGTTGTCAAGCCGCCCTAAGGCCTCTGACTTGGCTTAACGACTGCCATCTATCGACGGCAGCCGGCACCAACAGCTTAACGTGCCTTGCGAAGCACGGAACCGCTCGGAAAAATGCCACTAGCGTTAGGCATAGACGGCGACCCATCCATGCACTGAACGCACCCAGTGTTGCTTAACCTTCGTGATCGTTTAAGATCACTCAGGCAGCCGGGACTACGAGCGAGCCTTTTAATAGGTATGAAGCATAAACTACCCATAATCATTTCAGAAAAACAAACCACAACCTCATCGGTTTATCACAGGCGGTGGCTATGAAAATTGTTGATGGCGACAATTTTTCATCGCAAGCGAGGATGGAACAATTGCTGATTAATCCGGGCGTGAGACGAGGTTGTTGGTACCTTGTCTATACCACGACTTGAGGTTCTTGACACTTTAACTTAAAAGAAAAGAAGGAAATTTGGATCGGGAGAAGAAAAGTATAGGGCAAGTCTTTCAGATCGCTACAAAGTATCTGCGAAGTGAAGTGACAATTCCTCTCTGTCGCACAATTATCTATGTATTGCTACGAATATGCGCAAAGACCCCGAGTTGTGAGTTTTTCGCTTATTTGCAACTGTCTGAAATCTCATGAGTAACTGAACAAACTCTTCATTACTTTGGGTTTTTTAGTCTCTGGAATGTGGATCAAAAGATTTATGAATTTGGGTCTTTTGGTCTTTCGGTGTAAGCCTCATTTTAATCGACTTCATAAAAAATTAGGAGGTTCTGATTTCGACCTCAGAGATTGGTTAAAAGGACTTCACTGGAGCTAGAGGCTCCACATTTATTCAAAAATCATTAGTTTAGATTTTTTGCTAAATAATCAATTAATTTGCTAAAAGCCATACTAATTTATTTATAACTGACACGTTACTTTGACCCATATACGCCTGCCTCTATGCTGCCAATATACGAAAATATTGCGGACACTTCAAAGTATCAAAACCATTACTCGCAACCAGTGTCGAATTGTCGATAGCTCTCGCGCTAAGAGCTAGACGCATTAATATTTCGGTTGAGTTTTTCACCGCCGCCAATTCCCGGGAGCTTGTGCCTGATATAAATAGGGGGGAGGCGTAATAAAGGAGGAAGGAGGAAGCACTCCGTCTCAATAAATTATCGAAGATGAGCGAGAACATTAACTAATTATTAGGATACCGATATTTACCTGCCTGCCTGGGATATTGGCGGTTTGACAGGTAACTTGCCTTTAGTTGGAAAGTTTTGTTGATGCCGAAATTGGTTGATGGATTAGTGTAGTTTGGTTATGCTCGTAGATGTAGTAAATAGTATGAAATACACAGTTTTGAGTATGTAATACACGTTCTGTGTGGCACCGGATTAAGAATAGCGTCACTCCATTTCCTTTCGTGGATTTCGTAGAAGGCGAATAAGGAAATAAATTAACCTATTCAAATCTAACCGCAAGCGTGGCGATTATGGCGAAACCCCTCAAGGTTATGAAAGCCATGAGGGAAGCCTATTACCTGCAGTGGGCTTCAAATGGCTGATGATGATGATGATGACACAGTTTTTACACGTGTGTTTCTCTCTTTCGCACAAAATGTTCAAGATTGTTTTATTATTTCTAATGACGTTCTCAGCTAGTTATGCGTATGCGGAGTCGCGCGCCCGCGATTGCGTTTGAACCTTTTATAAACACGAAAACAGCATTTTCGTGGTTATTTGAATAAATTAAAATAAACACAAAAATGGTGCTTGTTAACTTGAAGCCTGTCTTTACAATCTGACACATGAGGAAAAACTGGAAACAAACAAACCAAAATAAAATTCAAAGAACATACATGAATAAAATCCTCTGTGAAGAGCCGCCTTAACGTGCACTAAATACAGACTAAGTAGGTTTCTATCGCGTCGTTTCGATTTCAGTAGCCTATTTTAATAGTAATAAATGACCAGCCAAACAATTGCAAGAGCAGAGTACGCCAGATGTGTTTGGATATGTCGGTACTATGGTACTCAATCCTATGGTACACAATACTATCATTCAAAATTAACGTAATTTTTGCACTTCTAGAAACAAAAGAGAATCAAATTACAAGCAAACGCGTCTAATAAGCAGCCGAAAAATTCAAACACAGCTCCTCAACTCAATCAAAACTCATTGTTGCTAACAAAACGGGTAAGCTAGACATTTCACCCTTTGCCCGGTCGCGATATTTAATTCAACACTGAGAATGCAGCGAACAATTACAGAATAAATGCAGCAGAAATACCAACAATGTTTTCTCCTGTAAGGAGAAAATTTATCGTTTCTGATAGGGCGGAGAAAATAGGTAAGGGGGCAGGAAAAAGATGCACTGCATAATGTCATCATCATCATCAGCCATTTGAAGCCCACGTCATGGGCCTCCCTCATGGTTTTCCCATCACGTGGTTTTCCGAATGGTTTCCAAGCTTCCCGGTCTTGTGCCGCCTGCATCCAGTGACTCCCTGCCACCGTAACTAGGTCGTCCAGGTCGTCAGACCATCTGGTGGGGGGCCTGCCCACAGTATAATGTAGATAAATAAAAAATGTATACGGTAATCGCGGCAGTGATCGGAAGTGCTTTTTCTATGGAATTTCACGAAACGACAAATTTTGGATACTTTGTCTAATCAGATGAAAATAAACTAATTATCAAGTTTTGTTACAAAGGTTTCTTTAGCTAGGATAGGCAGATAGGTTGAAAATTTGTTCTAAGACAAATATTTTTACATTATAACAGACATTATTATAAAAGAAACACGCTGACGAAAAACAAGGAAAACATCGTGAGGAAACCCGTGGCTCCGCACGTATTGACCTGTATTTCCTGTGGGCTAGGCCAACTAAGCTGTCAAGATGGTGTAGGTGCTGGTCAAGCCTACTCCACCTAAAAACAATGTTCCAGGAACTACAGCGTCCAAGTGGTCCCTTCATCCATCTAGTGTGAGTGAAGGTGACACTGGACGCTGTATAATGTGTATAAATCATCTCATTACGTAGATGCAAAGGCCAAAGTTTACTTTATAAAAGAAATGGGATTTGTTTCATAGCATAAAAATTTTAATGAGATTTATATTTTAATAATTTTGTACAACAATATCATTAATTGATTAAATATCTTCCATACCATTCATGACTGACCACTTCATTTTGGGTAGTCTCCCAGTTATGTAGAATTTCTATTTACACTACCAAAACTGCCCTTCTAGCCGCACTATTTAGTCACACAACCGTACACCGGTAACCATTGTAAGTGTAAACGAAGAGAAAAATTCCGGGCCCGGCTGAGAGCAGAAAAGGAGAAAAAAAAACAACAAAGTGGGAACTCTGCCTTCCTTATTTCCCCTGGCGATGGCCCGGGCGGGGTTTCCCGGAAACGGAAAATATTGCGATAAGGCGCATTATAGATTAAGCGCGTCTCGCGAATTTAATGCTTTGTTCGGTGATCGGGCCTTGCCCCGCACGGTGATTACTTAACTGTTTTACACGATTATTTAGAGGGCAAAAGTGGGTGTTCCACTTGTGATTACTGGTTTATACAATTATTTAGAGGGTAAAGTAGATATCCCACTTGTGAATCCTGTTTTACACAATGGAGAACTTGCACAAAAATGTTTTAATATAATTGGAGGGGCCTTGTTAATCTGTAGAATTTTAAATGACGCGATCGGACTACCATAACAGTGGTTTTTTATTGTTCTTTTCAAGGTCATAATCTAACAGGTTAATAGATAAATAAACGTGGTTAATTTTTTTCTCTATGAATAGTGCTTTTTGTATTTTATACTCATAAAAAGACAAATAAAACACATTTCAAAAAAAAAAAAGTGACATACTGAGTAAGTCGTATGGGAAAAAGCCCACTTCGTATGTAAGATACCGTATTTGTAATGCCTTTAAAAGTTTCAATGGCGCTTAGAAGTAATGGTCGGAAAGATAGGACGATGCGTGTGTGTATTTTTATGCAAACAACAGACGTTTTAGCGATACAGATATCGTAAGCTATAGATTTTATCGACTTTGAGAAATTAAGACATATTAAAGTCAGCGTTTTATTGCGGAAGATATTTGAAAAAGTTTTCTTTCTCCTTCGGCAACCTTTCCGTCAAAAGGTTGTCTAGTAGAAATTGCTGTTGCTAAAGCCGCCCGTTGTACTTTTTCGTAGTAACTTTTATTTATGTCTCTTGCTTCTTGTGTGCAATAAAGAATATTCTTATCTTATCTTATCCTCTTCAGTATCGATAAATTAATGTAAACCATTTCCAATAAGCAAAAAATGTTTATTTTTCGTACAAATTCACCCTGTCATGTTTCATCATCGTATGAAAAAATAAGGCTTTTATTTATAAAGTCGTAGAAGGCGACTAAGGAAATCAATTACCAGGAGACGGGCAGCAGCGTCTTCCTGAGATTCCAACCACATACTGCGATCGCCAACCCGCCTGCCAAGCGTGGCGATTATGGCAATACCCCCTCATGGTTTTGAAAACCACGAAGGAGGCCTATATCCTGCATTGGACTGCAAATAGCTGATGATGATGCTGATTTATAAAAAGAACCTACCAATACACTCTTAAGACGGGGTTGAAGCCGGTTTATGAGAGGAATTCCAGTTATGTAGTTTTAAGAGTGTCTTACTGGGATCGACTTTTTATAAATAAGACTTTAATAATTTAAATGTGTTACTTAAAATATCACGATTCCTTTAAAACACACCTTAGAGGCAGTTTAAATAAATGTGATTACGTCTTTCCCTTTGCCACAGAGTATTTAAACTGGTTCTGAGAAATGTCTTAAGGCGCTGTGTTTTTATAAATATGATCGTAATTTTTTTGCTCACGTGAAGCGGTTTACTTATAGAAAATGATACCATTTTTTTGTGTTTATACCTTTTATATAAACACCACCAATAAAAAGTTTACTAATGAAAAGAGGCCAGGAATGTCAAAAAAATGGATATACACTTACTGGCATAGCTATAACAACTATTATTACTAACGATTTCGGACTTTCTTCAAAAAGTTTCAAGTTATGTTCCATTAATGTGCGACTGTCGAATACCGAAGATTCTTAGGTGGAAACCTGAAGGTGACTTTCGTAATCAGGTCTACCGATGGATCAGTCCAAGCGGAGATCAGCAACTAGCACAGCATGACCGATCTGTACTAGAACAGAAAAGAAAGGAAGAAACATCTCTTTGCCCCAAGTTCCTCTGAAAAGTGATAGAATTTAGGTACCTACGTAGAGCATGCTGTCTCGCTCACACAATTTAACATTTTTAATTATTGTAATAAAATTAGTAAACTCTTGATAAACCTTTGAGGGTTTGATGCATAATTAAATTACAGACATTTTAAATACATTTTTGTTCTCCGATATGTACAGTTTATAATAAAGAAAAGTTATTTCCAAAATTAATAATATTGGAGTCAAATTTTCTCAATGAAACACTTAGGGCCAATTTTTCAATAGTCAGATAAAAGTTAATTGGAGAATAAATTGCATGCTATCACTGTCTAAATCATACGACAAGAGAGTGACAACATCAGTTTTATTCTCCAGTTATGTTTTATCTGACTATTGAAAAATCAGCTCTTAATATAGGATAACAAACATATGCCTTGAATATCCGCAATTTAATTATACATCAAAACCTCAGACCACATTTATCAAAAGATTACTCATCTTATTACAATATTCTTATTTATTAGAATGTTAAATTGCTCTACGTGAGAGCAGCCTTAAGAGAGTGAGAGTCAAATTTTAAAAATCGAATACGCAATAACAAACATCCGAGGCCTTATTATGCACACCAAATCCCGTCGGAATCCTGACGTTTACTATAGCATTTTCGCCCAAGACAAAATTATACAACCATTGTGTGTTACCAGTGATGACCTATGGCACTGAAACGTGGTCTCTCACTATGGGCCTCATAAGAAAGCTCAGGGTCACGCAACGAGCTATGGAAAGGGCTATGCTCGAAATATCTCTACGAGATCGAATCAGAAATGATGAGATCCGTAGACGAACGAAAGTCGTCGACGTAGCCCAGCGGATTAATAAGGAGAAGTGGCAGTGGGCGGGGCACAAAGCACGCAGAACTGATGGCCGATGGGACCGAAAAGTTTTCGAATGGAGACCACATATCGGCAAGCGCAGCGTAGGACGACCAGCCACAAGATGGACAGATGACCGCATCCAAGTGGCAAGCCGCTTCCGACCGGTCTTTTTGGAAATCCATGGAGGAGGCCTATGTTCAGCAGTGGACTTCTTCTAGCTGAATGATGATGATGATGATGATGACTATAGCAAGTATGGATTTTCACAGTGAGACGATTGGAATCGTTCGGGATTTGGTGCGCGTAACACTAAAATCCCCAAATTCGACCAATTTTTCTCCCGCAGTGCGTTGCAATCGAAGCATCGCCGCTGGTGCGTGGCGGTAATCGCTATTAGATCAGAATTTAAAACCGCACGCACATGTCCCATGCTTGGATTAGGTTATGGAATAGTGCAGCGTGCCCCCTGCGTGTGACTTAAGCTAGCGGGTCTGTTTATGATGAAATTTTAAAAGATGAAACGTGCATTTGGGTGAATTGTTAAAGTTCCTAAAGCTTATATAATTGTCACTGAAAAGTGAATTAACTTTCTTGTGTAATTTTGTACTTATTTAAATTTCTATTTTAATATTATTTTAATTTCTCTTCTCAATATGAACCCCAAAAATTGTTATTCTGGTTGCCACTTAAGAAAATGGGAGCGGGTCTATATTATTATTGTAATTATTTTTTAATACCTATTTAATATTGTATTAGAATGAACAGCTGATAAAGCTGTAAATTATCGTTGCAAAGTCTTAAATTTAACAGCTTTGTTAGACTTTAGCATTCGAGTTTTTGTTCATTAACTCCTGAACTGCCCTCGCGGAACGCAACGTATAGGTGGCCCATACTAAGTTGGACACAGATCTGTGTCGCGGCAGACGAGTAGTTAATAAGCTTTTTTTAAAGCCCACATACATCTCCAGTCACTTTGTCATCCTTGTTCCCTCGATCATTTTTGTAACTCGCAAGACAGCCCCGCCACCATGACACACATGAAAATGAACATCAAGCCCAAGTGTAACACAAGTACGCTCGCATATGGTAGGACTAATTCCACACACTGCCCTCGCGAGGAGGGTTGCAAAATAAAGTAAAAACAAAACGAGGGGAGATGACGCAACGTACCACACCCCTTCGATTTTTGATAAATTCCATTATGCGCTTGTATCATGACGCATTAGCTATTAGTGCTGTGCCGGCCTAATCTGATGTGTTTCGTCTATGGAAAAGGAGGCTGGTATTTTTAATGCAATATAGAAATGTGAAAAAGAATGTCTTGCTTACTAGATCAAACGAAGATTTTTTAATGCTTAGCTTAAGGTGTCTTAGGAGAGAAAAGTGTGGCACGTTTTAAGATTGACTCCACGGTCAAACAAAAAAAAAATATATATTTATTCTTAAAAATTGACAGCGTTGAATAAAATAAAACATAAAAATAGTTACATTAAATTCCATTCGAAGAAAATCTGAAACTGTCAAACAGTTTTAATTGCACCGTAGCATCGAAATGTTTTACATAACTACAAAGATAATTTGGCTTTAATTTCCCAAAAATCATTTTCGTTTTTGCGTCTAAACATTATGATTTGCAAAAAGTTCAATTTTTTTTCTTTATACACCATGAATGTTAGGTGGTTTGAAAGCCATAGCAAAACAAACGTGCCTTAACAGTAGATATCAAATGCGCTGTTACTTTATTTAAAAAAAGGCACTTTCCAAAATATCTCGATACAAACATGAATCTATTAGAACAATTAGTAGCCAGCCAGTGCGTGCGCGGCGCTGGTCATTGTTCTGATAGAAGGACAGGCAATACTAAATTGTGCATTTTTTACAAGATTTCTCACCTCGAAAAAAAAAATTCTCAACTAAAATTTTCGTAAGCACTACATATTACAAACTTAATTCCAAGTAAGTGAATCCTGAATTAAGCGAGTAAGAATTCAAAAAACCATCTACGTCCATACAATCTTAAAAGTTATAGTCCAAATAGATGCAATTTTAAATTAATAATTTCATAACCGCGGCTTTCAAACCACCCTGATTTCAACGTGTACGTTCTCAATAATATAAATATGTTTAAAGTTTCATTTCGATCCCATTTGTATTTTGTAAATTAAAACCAAACTACATTTCTATGTAACTTCGACGACACAGTTTAATGTAGTACACTCGTCTAGCATCTGCGATTTGTAACAGTCTTTATTCATACAAAAAAAAATGTAAATATAAAGATAATTTATTTCACAAAAACATTATAATCTGTAATATAGGATAACTAAGAATACTCTCTCCAATAATCTGTGATATGTGCTGATCTGCTCGAAGTATAATTTTTAATAAACATAAATATTAGAAAAAGGAGAGCAAAGGAAAATAATATCATACAATGAAGTTAGAGCGAAAAGAAAAAATAGAAGGAAAACAGTAAGACCTTGTTCCGTATCAATTTCCCGTGATGAGGCACACACATGTTGCAGCAATTTGCACTGAGCAGAGATCGCCCGCTGCGCTGAATAAATTATGAAGTGCAAATATCGCACGCCCCTTTCCTGTCGATATTGTTGCTTCAAACAACAAAAGAGAGCTGATTGTCTAAGTTACGAGTGCTCATAATAATGTTGATGCATGCCGTTATGCTGATGAGTATTTGATGTTGAAGCAAACAGCATTCAACTTAGGATATCTAGCAACTAATTAAATTAATCTTATAGCTTGTACTCAATTAGAATAGAATAGTTTTTTTTTTCATAGTGTCCATAAATATGTTACTAACAATAGTTACTGTTGTACTTATGCTATGTAATAACTTGAAATCTATTTTATTATAAAATTTTAGTATATTATTCAATTATTATATTTTACTTGTAATAATTTACGTGTACGGGTGTAATAATTTGAAAATATTTATGTATAAATAATAATATTGCTTTGGCCAGATGTCGCTGCCTGCACGTAATACAAAGACGTTTGTAAACAGGCTCGAAATTTCACTGATGCCTGCACTTACCCATTAGCTCAGTTGGGAGAGCGTTGGCACGGTTAGCCAGAGGTCGCGGGTTCAAGTCCCGGCATGGGTGGATTTTTTAGCCTCTAAATAGGTTTTTAAAAAATTTATGTAACAAATATAAAAAAGGTTTAGAACTCTTCCGAGCCTCAAAATCACGAGACAAAGTAGCCACAATGATAGCCGACCTCCGATAGGAGATGGCAATAAAAGAAATAAAGAAAGACATTTATTATACCAACAAGACACATCACAGAAACAAAATAAACAGATAAGTAACATAATATGCACAATAACAGAAAGAAAACTAAATACACAACATACAAATGAAATAAATAAAACAGGAACATAGATGTAGCTTGTGGTGTGTCTAAGTTTCCACAAAAGGCAGCTGACTCAGCGTTGTGCTGAGGAAGTGAAAAGAAGAAGATACATCAGCACCGACAACCTGCGTCGTGTATGCTGATATTTAAAATATAGTTTTGGAGAAGTTGATAATAAACATAAAATAGATAAAAAATAAACCAAACAGTAGATAGTTCAACAGTGCTGCGTGTTAAGTGTACTTACAAAGTTAAATAAAATTTGGGCTTTCATGTTCAATTTGTATTTTTCCTTTCAACTTTAAGGTTTCACAAGGGCACCGGCAGAATATCAGCGCTGAAATTCTTCCCGAACTTTCAGCACATGCTGAGTCGGAGCCCATTCACATTTGCCACACATATGTTAGTCAGGCCGCTACCAACCGGTCTTTTTGGAAATCCATGGAGGAGGCCTATGTCCAGCAGTGGACTTCTTGTGGCTGAATGATGATGATGTTAGTCACTCTTGTTATGACACATTGCCGTACCGTGTATGGCTAATTTTCACTGTTTTGGCTTTCTCTATGTATGTTATTGTTTTTTTAAATGCTTTCTTCGTACTGTGACTTTTAATTAGACTTGTATTGCTTTGATTTGTATACGTGTGTGTGGCTAATGTGAATAAATTATTTATCTAACTATCTATCTATCATTGTAAGACGATAATCACTTTCACAATTTATCCTAAAGTAGTAACCGCAGTATGTGTAGAGTTACACAAGTACAGTCTACACGACATCAACCTTTACTTACGTGCACTCTAATCAATAACGTTAAGGGCAGCTTTGCTACATAAATGTAAAGGTTGCCTGCTGTCGAACGTTCGACGGAATAAATCTTCCGGCCATGTACAGCGGAATTCAGCGACGTATTGGGAATTGATCAGCAGTTAAGTCACGATTGTTGCGCGTCCGGGGACGGTCCCAGTGGATTCATTATCCCGTACAACGGGACTGATTGCTCGGACAAGAGCTGGATGGGGCCATGGCGGTTGAAGGTGATGGTGTCTGAAGGAATGCGGAGAAAAGTGGTCTGAAGGCCGGGAGAAATTGCTTCAAGGTTAAATCGGAGCGACATTGTATTTATGCTGAGAAGACATAGAAAACACAAAAATGTTAATTATTATTCTACGACCAAATAGGGAATGAATTAGCAATGCGCAAGATAAAAAGTACCCGAAACCGGCGTGCGTGCATGCAACGACTAATGAATGTTGAGGAAGCGAAAGTGATTTGTCAGAATCGTGGCAAGTGGCAGTCCCTGGTGTCTGCCTACCCCTCTGGGATACAGGCGTTAGTTTATCTATGTATTATTATGTAAATGTGGTAAAAATTTTATTCCAGAACAGAGTCTGCCTGTGCACCGGACATACACATACATAAATTCATGCCTGTATCCCGAAGAGGCAGGCAGAGACCAGGGTTTGCCACGTGCCAGGATCCCGACAAACCTGTTTCGCTTCATCAACAATCATTAGTCGCTTCTTGTGGGCTTGCCGGTTTCGGGTACTTTTTATCTTGCCTTTCGCTAACTAAAACGTATTTGTCCGACATATTTCCCTGTGGGGTGTTCTTTACTGGCCCCCTTACCCATATTAACCCAACACATTTCTTTCGTCCCTCTTTCTTCCTTCATCCTCTCCTTACATACACTCAAAATAACTTTTCTTTTTCATTAAACGGACCGAACCGAACTTTATCCGAATTTGTGACTAACGTATTATTATCAGGACCAACATTTAATTAAAGTTAATACAAACTTATCAAGTAACTATATCTAAATAACTAATTATTTACATATTTACACTAACCGTGTGGCGCGGGATTAAGAATAGCGTCACTCCATTTTCTTCCGTGGATGTCGTAGAAGGCGACTAAGGAAATCAATTACCAGTAGACGGGCAGCAACGTCTTCCCGAGATCGCAACCGCATACTGCGATCGCCAACCCGCCTGCCAAGCGTGGCGATTATGGCAAAACCCCTCATGGTTATGAAAACCACGAAGGAGGCCTATGTCCTGCAGTGGGCGTCAAATGGCTGATGATGATGATTTTCATATTATTATTAAAATATTTTGAGTATTAGTCTTATTAGCCCGAGATTAAGCCCATACTCTCTCTCTCTCTGAGAAGGCCTGGGCCCTACAGTGGGACGTATATAGGCTGCTTATGATGAAACGTTTATTTGGAATATACAATCTTCAACCTAGCAGAATTCATTAACAGCAGTATCGATCGACATTTCTCTCGTGTTCCTTTCTTTTTAGACAAATTTGATCTAAACAACCCTCTGGTGTATAAAGCCAATGTTACAAAAAAGGAGGGCCAGACTTAATGAGCCGTCTCCTGTAACTTGTGAATATTTATGAGAGGCTATCTGGCGGATAATGTAGCTTAGATAAGTAGTTAACGTGGTATCAAGTATTACCTTGCTCTGTGAAGATATCTTAAAAGAAAGAAGCTTGGAAAATCTACTGATAATCTATGATGTTTGGGAGAAACCTGATTAATCTGTTTTGGCTAATTTTGGAAGACTTAATTTAGCAGAATAATGTTATTTAACGTTATCCTTACTTTTTTGGCCTATTGCTGGAAATTCTGAATCCCAAAAAGAAGGAAACGGCAGCAAAAGTTTTGTTAGTATGATTGTTCCACTAGATTATAATTAAAAAACCTACGTGGAACATTTTTTTTTCTACTTATTATGTTTCTCCTAGACATCAAAGAAATATTTCTAAATTATTATAATATAGTGTGAGAAAAATATACAAACTCCGTACGAATTGAGGCGAGGCTTTTTGAAAGAATTTAACTTTGTCAGATTCTGTTGAAGTTTTTAAAACAATTATTGAGATTTCTGATGTTCACTATCCGCAATGAAAGAAGATACGATTTTTTTCCATTTGTGGCGCTAGTTAGTTTCGTGTAGCCCCTGTACGAACCGTTTTCAAAGCAATACCGCCAGCTATAGCCTATCCAATATAGGTGACCATTTCCTACCCCACACCCAATTTTACAAAATCCATGTCACCAGATACACCGCGATTACCATATGGCCAACGAGGCGAGCCCGCCTCGCTCGAAGGACAATAAAGCAATTATAACTGTCATATTTCAGTGCGCCCTCTATTTACATTTATATTGAGAACACCGTGAGGTGGCCCCGCTAGGCTGACGCATTCATTTGCACATACAGTTTGTGGATTTGTTTTGAAGAAAAGTTAACGAGGTGTTTGTGATTTCCTAAAATTCTATTGCTTTAAATACATTTATTGCTATCAACCCAATAAATAGTGTATAATAATGCATCTTTTATGCGTCCCGCTGTAGGACACAATAAAACTTTGAAAAATGGAAAATAGAACAAAACTATGTAATTTTGAATATCGTAGAATAAAAGTATTTATAATGAGAAACTCATGCTTACTCGGGGGTATTTGGGGTAACCCTATGTGGAGGAAGCCCACTTTAGGCCTCTTCACTAACACGCCAAGCTCCGGGCTCCTGTTAGCCTCGTCAACTGTCTTCCTGCTGCCTTCTTAACGTACTATCGTTGGTGGCCCACCCACCGAAGGCATGACGGCTAGACTCGGCTAGTACTCTGTACGTATAAAATTACCGATGGTGTGTCTCTAGAAAAACAGACGGTGCCAACCACTATCTTTCGTATGTTATTCAGTACCAACACACGGTCTTTTCCAATAAGCGAGCCGCGTAAAGCGCGGGATGTACGATTGTGCGCGTATTGGCATTCGGCACACGGCCGCACTCACACTGATTCCGTTTGGGAGTTGCCCTGTCGCCCGGCGGCACAAATCACGCCTTTCATTATAACTTTCTCATACTCGGACTAAAAATAGCTGCTACATATCTAACTAGTTCCCAGTGTTGCTATCCGCAGTCTGAGTTTGCTTCCATGTACTTTTGATTGGCTTGATGGAAATAGAAAAGCGTTTGATACGAATAACTTTGCTCGTTAAGGCTTTGGGGGTTGAAAGGGGCCAGTAGATTTTTATACCAATTTGGTGTAACTGTAACGTTTTCTTAAGTAAGTAATTCTAGTTTAAGTGTGTCATTTTAAATATTTTGGTAATCATAACGACCATCCCATGAAATTTCGAGAACAAATAGAAGTGTAGTTAATGGAACAATAAATTATGTAAACTTTATCATTTGGACTATGAAAATATTATATTTTAATGAAAACATTTTTTCTAGAATAAACAATTTTCTTGAAAAACAAGAATCACGTACCTATACTTAAAATTTTCTTCAAATTCATTCTATTGGGGACGACAGAAAGTTAATACAGTTGCAACAGGATTTCCTCCGCCGCCAATAAAACTTGAAATCCCAGGGCAAAATAAAAATTCCCGACATGACTTGGGCAAAATAAATAACATTGACAGTGGCCATAATAGCTTTTGCCGGCCGCAGACAAGGGCAGGGCACATTCCCTTTTTTCTGTTACTTTATCCCATTATTGTTCCTGAGAAATTGTTACAGTTTTGACGAGTGAGCTGGCCGTTTTTCTTCCGGCCGCCAGTCGACCGGAATGAAAAATTTTCAAGTTGGTCCCCCTGCAGTCCCTGGAGTGCCGTAAAATTCCGCCGGCTACCCGCGGCTTGACCGCCGCCGGACCATTTGTCATATTCATATGTTAACGTGTACGTCTTTTCTTTGCAAAAAGTGGATAACTTAATTCGGGGCCCGCCGGTCGCCGCGTCGGGGTTATTCGATTTGTGGACATTCAAATTTCACGTCTTGTTATGGTAATGCAGGTGTTGTTTCGCCTGAGGTCGGCGTTTGTGGGTTTTTTGCTTGTGAAGGGGTCGCTCGTTTTTGCTACTTCGTTTCGCAATTTGCTTAGCCATGGATTTTATTAATTTACCAGGTATTATTATAGGCAACTAGGCCTATACAATAAAACCCTAACCTAAAATAATAATAAAACAATTAAATACAAAGCCTAGTTTGACTTAAGGGGTTTGGTTGACTGTCTCGCCTTCCTATAGCGATGGAACATAAGCCCCTCTGGCTAGAGGTCTGGACTCAGAAACACTGTCGCATCTGAAGATAGCACCTGGATTCTCTGACGACGTACATCCTACATCCTCATATCAACAATACACAGAAAAAAAACCTTTGATATATAATCAGCCTTATACTACATCAAAGTACAGTAGGGCAACCGCATCGGCACGCATCTCCCGCGCCAATATCAATAACACGATGCAATTGATGACTTGTCCGATTTGCCCCGGCCACTCGTTACTCACCCGTTTTACGAGAATCGTGCCTCGCCACTGACGGCCGCTTGCCTACTGTATAGTTTTGTTTTTGAAATATTCTTCTTAATTGAACTGACGGATGTTCGAAATTCAAAATTTTGGGAAACGAAAACTTTTTTTTATCATTAAAATGTGAAAATTACTTTGTTAAATTTCGCCAATTTTTTTTTTCTAGCTAATCCTGCCAGCATTTTAGATGGTTCATGATGATTTCTTTTCAGATTTACAGAATTCGCCTGCTGTGGTCTAAAGATTTGAAACGAGCATTATACGTAGTGTACTTATAGAGAGCCTCAGTTAATTAATAAGTATGTACTTACGAGTACGTCTTAAATACAACCTAAGAATACGTAATATATAATTTGCTGCATGAGTATGCAACTAATTTAGTCGCTTAATTAAAAGCCAGCGGGAACCGTTCAAAACCCAATTACAAATATTCACTTTCCTCGCTAGGCTCGCGTGAAACATTAACATATTTTGCTATTGTTATTTTCCCTTTAAAACAAACAAGCCCTACGCTTATCATTCCCGTAGCAAAGTCAACAGAATTTTTGTCACTATGTCCAATGACATTAACAACGCTGCCCTGGATGACTCTAACTTATGACGTAAGGACACGCGAGCGTGTGTCTAATGACAGAATAATAAATTAAGTTGTAATAAGTTATTATAATGTGGCATAAGTTTTATGCGATCCCCGAGTGGGCGGCACCTAATGGAATTGAACGTAATGGGGGTTAATTAGGGGTTTTAGGACAGCGAATGTGTTTCGGTGAAGAGACACAGAATATAAGTATATCGACTGCCAATTTTTTACAACGTAACGCACTCTAGTGCGGGCATAAATCTTGATGCGCTGTTGACTGATGAATCGGTTTCGTCGGTTTACAAAGAAACATCGAAATAGACAAAGTACCGTATCTACGACAGTGGTATAAACATCCAGTCCAAATGTTTATAACGCTTGCGGAAACATAATTTTTTTTACTAACGCTATTTTGTAGCGGAAGACGGGACTTACTTATGGTATTTAAACATTATCAAGCAAAGAGAAAATACTTTTTTAGAACTGTTTGGTATTATAATTAATTGTATTGAGTTTTATTTATTTCGGGCGAAAAGACCTAACATTATAATTGTACATTACAAATTGATTATTAATTATAAAAATTACCAACTAAATTAATATTTATTGGCTATGGCCCATTCATGTATTACGTAAGCAGTACAGGGGGGCGAGGGGGTCTTAGAATTGCTTATTTTTGATGACATGGAGGGTGGGGGAGTCTGGATGCTAATTACGTCAGCAGTAGGTTATGATCATCATCAGACATTTGACGCCCACTGCAGGATTTAGGCCTCCCTCATGGTTTTCCAACCTTCCCGGTCTTGTGGCGTCCGCATCCAACGACCCCGCCACCGTAACCAGGTCGTTAGACCATCTGGTGGGGGGCCTTCCCACGCTGCGTCGTCCAGTCCGCGGTCGCCAGGTCAGAACTTTTTCGCCCCAACGGCCGTCAGTTCTTCGAGCTATGTGCCCCGCCCACTGCCACTTCAACTCAGCTTCGAGCTATATCAGTAACTCGGGTTCTTCTGCGGATCTCCTCATTCCTGATTCGATCACGCAGTGAAACTCCTAACATAGCTCTCTCCATTGCTCGTTGGGCGACCTTGAGCCTTCTTATGAGGCCTTTGAAGAGCTTTGCTTACTTTTGCTGACGAGGAGGGAGAGGGGGTAAATAATCGTAATAAATATGCTTACGTAATAGTTGAACGGCCCCTTAGTAACGATCTGACATTCTCACACAGTTGGTGTATGAGTGGTCTGTCAGGGCCCTGTTTCATAGAACTACAACTCATGTTTTATTATGACAATTCGTTGTACATTTCAAAGATGATTAACTCACAAATTAACAAGGGGAAGACTTGGCTACGCAATGTACATCAAATGGTCGTAATAAAGAAAATTGTAGTATTATGAAACGTAACCCTGCTCGATCAACCAACATGTGATCATGTTTTTTTTAGTGATCGTCTAGCTCTCCACGGACATGGATAAGTCCGTGCTCTTTTCAGGTTATGTATGCTTTATTCACAGATCATGTTGAGTTTACAATTCTGAGTACTACAATTCGTAGTTTATGATGAAAATTCGAGGTACATTGCGTAACCGAGTATACTTGTGGTTTAATTGACTTTGCAATGCACATTGAATTGTCACATAAAACCGTGAATTGTAGTTCAATGAAACAAGCCCCTGGATAGTGTTGTAGCTGCGGCGCAGCCTAACGATACCTACTGATAAGTTAAGCATTTAGCAATGTAAGCCGAATTAAAATCCAATTACTTAACAGAACAAAACTGTGTAAAAAGTACCTCCTGCATTATAGCAGGGTTATAAATTCAAATAGTTTAATTTAGTTTAGTAAACAAATGAGCATCGTATTGGCCTATTTAATATGCACCCTTAGGGAGCGCGACCCGTATCAAAATACTTAATTTTTAATTACAATTTTATTACCAGGCACATCCCATCCAATTACCGAAAGAAATATTAGAAGCCACTTCAGAGGCAAATTGTCTTTTAATGGCGGTATATCCTTCAGGAGTTTGTAAATTGATATTGGAATCTCGAAGCCTGTGGACAGATAAGTATTGGGCGTCGTAAAATTGCCATTTGGTAAAGGATCGCCTTGTCTTCAAAATCTTCATAAAATATTCAATTTTTAGAGTTCCGTGGTCAACAAGGAATTCTTATAATTACGCCATGTCGGTCCGTCTGTCAGTCTGTCTGTCCGCGGCTTAGCACAGAGACGAGAAGTACTAGAGAGCTGATTAGGAATGCAATTTTTTTCGCCTACACGCCTATAGTGTGAGGTATTGTTGGATTGGTCGTTGAAAAATATTGTAGTTGTAGAAAGACAATTTTTCGATTTAAGGTTCTGTTTGCGAAATATTAAGCTTTGAATCTATAGTTTTTGTCAGCGTAGGACGTCCCCCCTCTCCCAGCTATACTGAAACTTGAAAAAATTCAGGTCAGTAACACATACAATGAACTTAAAAGGAAAACTATCACGGCTAAGTAGGATTTACTAGTTAAAGAGTAATAGGCGACCAACTTACAAAAGGAAAACTTCGTACAAAATCGATTGAAAATTACTTCGATGAAGTTGTTAGTTCTGTAAAGCAGGTAAAAATCCCTCTTTCTACGAAACCCTACATAGAGCGTGGCCCAACACGCACTTGGCTGGTTTCAATTATTGCCCTACTAATATTGTTATAAATGTTTTGATTACTGACATTCCGTTAGTTTTTACGGCTAAACTGTTTTAGGTGAAATTTGGCACGCAGATTTCACAAATCAAAAGATTAGTTATTTTTTTTATGAAATGATAGTTTGTCCGATCCCAACTACTGCTTATAAGGTGTTAGTGTGTATGTTTAGTTAGTTAGATATTCACGCAATCAAACTTAAACGATTGAAAGGATTTGACTTACTGACAGACCATGTCCTGGTTAGTGACACATAATACTTATTACCGAAATCCTACGCGAATGAAGTGTACAGTAGCATACCTAGTTTATTTATGAGTGAGTTGAGTTAATGACATTTTTTCTTTCCGTACGTTAAAAATCAAATTCGAAACGAGGTGATCCGACAGAGAACCAAAGTCACCGAATTAGCATGCTGAAGTGGCAGTGGGCCGGCCATATCATCTGGCGAACTGATAACCGATGGGGTAGACAAGTTCTTGAGTGGAGACCGCCGATCGGTAAACGTAGTATAGGACGTTCTCAGACTCGGTGGAGCGATAATCTTCGCAGGGCGGCTGGCAAGAGATGGATGAGAGTAGCCGAGGACCGTGCTCAGTGGCGTGCTATGAGAGGCCTATGTCCAGCAGTGGACAAGAGTAGGCCGATGATGATGATGATGACCTTAAAATCAGACAATATAACCCCCCCAACAATCACTGTCAAATAAGTATAGCCATAGGTATCCAAATTTACACCCTTCTGTAAATCTCTGAGAAGCGCAATCCTGTAATCCGGCAGGCGGAACTCGACTGGAATACTGATTGCGATGGAAAAATACATAGAATATTGCTTCTTATAAGTTTGTAGTGCGGTGGTGACCAGAGGGTAGGTAATTATGTATCGATTTTTAACATCCTTTCAGTCGTCGATATTTTTAAATTTAAAATATATATATTTTTATTCATAACACAACAAAAAGAAAACAAATTGAAATAAAAACTGGACTTAACAAATATATAAATGACATAATTTCTATATTTTCAAATAAAACACCTGCCCCAGGTCACTGTCCTTATAATTATTAAATTTATAAATATTATATTATTTTAAATTAAATTTTCGAATGATTTTATTTTTGATATAACTCTTGAGAGACAGATATAGCTTAGCAAAATCATAAATAAAAAAGTGAGATGTCGCTGCTTTTGTGTTATTTTCTTTTACTTACGGGAGTTATAAAAAAACTAAAGCCATATTAAAATTAAGGCAATTTACGATTTACAGTCAATGCTGTAAATATCTATTATAAACAAAACCGGTCAAGTGCGTGTTGGGCCACGTGCAGTGTAAGGTTCCATAGAAATAGGGGGTGTTATCTGCTTTACTGAACTAACAACTTCATCAAGTAATTTTCAATGGATTTTGTACGAAGTTTTCCTTTAATAAGTTGGTCTCCTATTACTCGTTAACTAGTAAACATAAACATTTACATACACACGCCCTACCCGGACAAAAATTTTCACTTTAAAGCTTCATCATCATCATCATCATCATCATCAGCCATTTGACGCCCACTGCAGGACATAGGCCTCCTTCGTGGTTTTCATAACCATGAGGGGTTTTGCCATAATCGCCACGTTTGGCAGGTGGGTTGGCAATCGCAGTATGCGGTTAGAATCTCAGGAAGACGCTGCTGCCCGTCTCCTGGTAATTGATTTCCTTAGTCGCCTTCTACGACATCCACGGAAGGAAATGGAGTGACACTATTCTTAATCCGGCGCCACACGGACTTTTAAGCTTAATATTTTGCAAACGGAACACTAAATCGAAAAATTGTCTTGCTACGCCCATAATATTTTTAAACGAACAATCCAACGACACCCCACCACACTATTTTTTAGAAGAGAAAAAAAATAGCATCTCTAATTTGGGTGTACCCTAAAAAAAATGTTTTTCTAGATTTTATTTTACTGTTTTGCTGGCGAAATAAATATGTATATCTCTGCCAACTTTCAGCTCTCTAATACATAATTATAGTCTCTGTGCTAAGCCACGGATAGACAGACAGATGAACGGACATAGCAAAACTATAAGGGTGCCTTATTGACTACGGAACCCTAAAAATGGTCTTACAGTTTTCATCGATCTTAAGAACTATGTTAAAATGCTGCTTCGTTCCATTTTCTACTAAGTCAAAAGTTATTTTAGGTGTTGTTAAAACATTAGTAGTGCACACAATCATTGGTCAAGATCTTTGATCGATGTTGTGAAAGTGTGAACAAAGGCTGACTATCTCGGTGTTCTGTTTGTTAAAGTTGTTGCTTAGGTTATTTATAGTTCTTGTGGAATATAGGAGATACATAGAGATTGTGGTGAAGGCGAAAGGATTAGAACAGTCAGCAGCCAATCAACCTTTTTAGGCTAAAGAGACCCGTAACTTGACCATGTAAAGTGCAGGCATGTAAAGGTTGACGTTCGTAAAATGTCCATTTTTGCGCAATCTTTCACGTTACCGTTTTCGAATTTCCACCAGAGTTATTTTTACATAGCATAATCCCAATACAGGTCTTTTCTACATAGCATAATCTCACCATAGACTTTCTCTCAAAAGGGAGTAGAGCTTTATTACTACGCGGGCCCACCGTGGATATGTGATTTCAAGCGCTATGTGCTAAGCGCTACGAGTACCTCACGCGCTCGGGTTTCCTTACGATGTTTACCTTTACAGTCAGCGACTTATATCGCTACTATATGAATTATTGGTATATACTGGGACTCGTACTCAGAATATCTTGAATGTGAGGCCAGCGTAGCGCAGCCACCATTTGCTTTTTCCACAAACTTTCACAAACGTCTACGTATTTCAAGTTACTCGCGCACGAATATTCAAAATACACGAAAATAGATTCCTGTTTATTTTATACGCTGAGAGTAAAAAGACAACCCTTTGTGCGCGAAGCACTACTCGCAGATCCCAAGTGGCATTAGCAGATAACAGATACTTTGCTTCCAGTATAGGGGGCTCACTCTGACACTTACGCTGAAGAGAAGTGGATCATATGTTGATTGTAGAGCGGAGTGTAGACTGTATTGAAACTCCATTAAGTGCTGATGACATTGGAAAAGCGGCTGAAAAAATTGGGCGAGACTGGCAAAGGACCATATGGGTTGGCATGAATGAGTAGAGGCCTATGCTCGACAGTGAGCTTTGGGCTCATAGGCTGATTAAATAGATAAACAGAAGGTGGTGGCGGATCGCCGCCAAAGGGTTGTCTTTTTACTCTCAGCGTATAAAATAAAAAGAAACAAACATTTATACTTTTATGTAGCCTATATACGTCCCAGGGCCCATGCCTTCTCTCAGAGAGAGATTATGGGCTTAATTACCACGCGTGTCCACCGCGGATTGGCGCGTTGAGGCATGTGAGCACCTCAGACACTCAGGTTTCCTCACGATGTTTAACTGCACCGTCAGCGAGTGGCAGTGCTACTATAACTTTACAAATGTACGTAACTTAGAAAACCAAGTCTTTGGTACATCCAGGGATTTCAACCCAGAACCAAACATACCTTGAAAATATTACACTCTTTTTTTTGGGTACTCGAACAAAAATGGCGCCATGGCGCTAAAAAATGGACGAACGCAGAGAGAGAAAGACTAAAGCTGTGAGGGAAAGTAGCTTTAATTTTCGTACGTCGTACCTGTATTAAGCACTAGTAAAAATGACCAAGCATACACTGCTAACCCTCATACATATTCTAAGCCTCATATAACCCCAAATTTTTTGTATCTTCAATTATATCTAATTTATAAAATCTTGTGTCACAGTGTTTGTTATCAAACTCCTCCAAAACGTCTTCACCAATTTTTATGAATTTATTTGTGTAAGTTTGTTAGGTCTGCGAATAGGTCGTCGGCTAATTAACATGGCAAAACAACGTTTGCCAGGTTAGCTAGTTTATAATTATATAAAAGAACATGTTACACTCTCGTTACAATAAGGGCCTATAAAACCACAATACAACTATAAAAAATACCTACAAATAGTACAGAACAAAAAAGAATTCACAAAATTTCAAAGAAAATCTACAAATAAAAACTGTATCCAAAATCCTTTTATCTTTATTGGATATTCGAATGTCGTTGTGGTTGACCTTTAGTTTACTTGCAATAGTTTCCTATAAAATTAAATAAATATTTGATCCGCCAATAGATAGTTCATTAGGGTTCCGTACCTCAAAAGGAAAAAACGGAACCCTTATAGGATCACTTTGTTGTCCGTCTGTCCGTCCGTCCGTCCGTCTGTCAAGACCCTTTTTCTCAGGAACGCGTGGAGGTATGAAGCTGAAATTTATATCAATTACTCAAGTCTACTGTCCCTTGAAGCTGTGAAAAAATCAAACTTCTAAGCCAACGCAATCAAAAGATACAGCCGTTTATGCCGCAAATTTTCGACACTTGCAAGGGAATCAAAACCTACAGGGTGCTTCCCGTGAACTCAGAATCTTGAAATTTGGTACGAAGCAACGTCTTATAGCATAGATAAAGGAAAAATTACGAAAACCATAAATTTTTAGTTACATCACATAATATATTTTTTTTTAATAATTTTAAACTTACTACCCATTTCCTCATAAACGCGTAAAGGTATTAAATTGAAATTCATACCAAATACTCAGATCTATAATACCTTTAAGCTGTAACAAAATCTAACTTCTATGTCAACGCAATCAAAAGAAACAGCAATTTAAGCTGCATATTTTGAAACTCGCAAGTACTCGCAAGGGAATCAAAACCTAAAGGGTACTTCCAGTCGACCTAGAATCTTGAAATTTGGCATGAAGCAACGTTTTATAGCACACATAAAGGAAAAATTCCGAAAACCTTAAATTTTTTGTTACATTACAAAATATATATTTTTTAATAAATATAAACTTATTACTTTTTTCCTCATGAACGCGTAGAGCTATCAAGTTGAAATTCATATCAAATACTTAGATCTAATTGCCTTTAACCCGTGAAAAAATGTTGTTGACATTGCAGGTTTGTACGGAACCCTCGGTGCGCGAGTCTGACTCGCACTTGGCCGGTTTTTTTTAACATGATATGAAGTAACTGTCAAACATTAACGGTCAGTATCAAAATTGTTACCAATAAACTATCGGCAGTCTGTTCATAGGAAACGGCAGTTACACGATTCGAAGTAAGGCCCCATATACTCGATACTACGGTATGCGTATCGGGTAAAAGCGTGGGGAATTCAGATTTTCACGTGACGCGTCATCGTGTGACGGGAATTTCAAAGGGCTTTTTTTTTATAGAGTTGCGAAACAAGTGTGGTGATAACTACAGTAAGATGCCGTAAAATAATTTGGTGGGTGAAGGGTTGACGTATTAAAGGCAGTAAAATAAAACATACTGATGAGACGACATCTGAACGTAGATTTAACATTAAATTGATTTATTTGAACGTAGAATTAAAAAAAGCTTCTTCAATAAGCCAAGCCACCTTTGCTATCGGCCATAAAAAGATATAACAAGCCATAAAATAAGAGACTGTGACAATTAGTAATTTTGTAATCGCACCAAACCTACAACCGTGAGCTGCTTTTGTAACTTAGTTCTTACTTAGATTATAACCATAATCTTCTGGTGTTAAATAAATGCTTTTACGTTTATTTATTTTTTTAGTCTCAAGCTCCTCTCTATAGCATATGCAGTCAAAAGATTAATAGAGCTCACTGACGTCGCAACTGCTAGGCTTGTTTCTTCCATAGCATTATGTCCTGCACTATACTACCATGGGGTCCGGCAGCAGACATTGAAACTATGTTAATTTTGCAGGAGAGGACAATTTGCTGAGGACACCCGTGCTGAGTTATTGTTAAATTCTCATATGTAATTCCTGCTGTACATACAATAAAAACACATTCTATCTGTCTATCTACTACATAATCTAAATATAAATCTTTCGAAGTTTCACCTTTTATGGAGCACTATATGTATAAACTCCTACAATAAGATTCTTCAAGGGATTCAATTACAGTTTCATCAATATTGAACAAAATCACGCGCGTATAAACTAAGTTAATTAACATCATTCCAACAGTAGCTATTCGCAACTGCAACAAACTCTAACTCCTAAGCTGAAATAATTATGCAGCTTTTCTTCAAGTTTACGGCCAACTTTCATCACTGCACGTCGCCTGGGGACCGAGTAGCGCAGCTAAATTTGAATTTCACAAACTGCTGCTAATATTTCACAATAAAAGCGGAAACACCATTGCAAAACTGAAAATATTGCTGAGTAATACAAGTAAATGCGTTTAGATGGTACGTTTTTACATTTATCAGTCAATAAATATGATAAAAATGTGTTATCGGGGTGTGAATGACCCTCGTGGGAGGCCCACTGTTGCGTTATTGTTTTTATTCCTACCCTTTTTCCAGTGAAATAAACAAAATATGTTTTACTGAAATGGCTCTTTCATATTAGATACGATTTATTACTTCTATTTTCTGTTCATTAGAAAAGTGATCTAATAAAAATTGAGCTAATTTTTATCGCACTAAAAAAATACTGTCTGTTGTCTTTCTAAAATGCAATTCCTGAAATATGTCGGTTAGAGTTTGTAATTTACAAATTTGGTTCAGCCACTTTTGAACATGTTTTGTTTCATTTACTATTAAAGAAACAAAAAAATATAATGTTTATATTGCCATCTGAATGGGCATTATTTTGTAGAACAATTACTGATATATTTCTTCTTCGGCAAACTCTCCAATATGAGGTTGCTTGGAAGAAATTACTTTGGCAATAAGGCCAATGTACCATTTCTTTTGTAACTGCGTTTTTTGTAGTTATTTTTCCGCTATACAATAATAGTTATTTGTTATGCAAGGCTGCAAAGTTAATTTTTGGCGCGAGTACCTTGTATTGAAACCTGAGCAAGCGAAGGATTCTAGGATTGAGCCACGAGCGAAGCGAGTGGTTCAAATATAGAATCCTGAGCGTAGCAAGGGTTTCAAAGGTTTGAGACGCTAAATAACTTTGCTGCCGAGCGCAACACACAACTTTTCACCTCACTAAAGCGAGGAAAATGTTAGGTGCAAGAAAAACAGTTTTAATAAATATTAAATTACTGTTTACAATTGGTAATATTGAAAGTTAAATGTTTTTTTTAAATCAAATTTTCTTGCCGGCCAGTGCGATTCTTTAAATGAGGCTGGCGCATGACATGAAATAAGTATTTGCATTTCAATCATCAATGGACTGGCTGCAGAGAATATAAACTATTACGAAACCAATGAGGTTCTATATATATATATATATATGTAATTTATTGTACGAAACCTTTATTGAATAAAAATATTCGAATTTTAAAAGCACTTTCCACGCTAGCGGATAAAGTGCGATTTTTCACGCAGATTTCGAATGATAAACAGAGCTTTTACGAGCTAGTGAGGTGAAAAGAATATTCTTATCTTACCGATGGCTGCTATATAAAAAAGCGCGACGAATATGATTTAATAAAATTATGTTAATAAAAGTTTTTGTAAAATAAAAAATCTAATAGGAGTGTGTCAGGAATTGTGCATTTTAGAAATAACCTTGTATACATTGTAAAACACAAATCTAATAGGAGTGTTTCAGGAATTGCGTATTTTACAAATAACCCTGTATGCCCTGTGTATACACCGCCACTAAGTGAAATACAAAACGATGTGACTCCGGTAAGTAATTAGTACCTTCACCCCACCCAATAACGTTGTCAACTAATTCTTTCGGTCTACAATTGCGTCAATAGCGTTGCCAATAAACGCACTAATAGGGTGAACCGCCCAATTGCCGTCACCGTTGTATTTACTTATTGTAAACTCTCATGGCAGGTGACTTAATGGGTGAAATAACATGTCGGGTGCGCCACTACCTTTTGTGGCCATAGAGCTAGGAAAGAAAACTATAGAAAGCAACCTGTCATATTTGTATTCTTGACCATCACCTGCGACGCCTTTGGTTTTCATTACAAACATTTCTACGCAATTTCATTTCAATGCAAACATAATCGCTTGTGAGTATTTTTTTAAACTGTAACTTACTCTTACTCCGTGTTATGTAATATATAATTATAAGTACTTATATTCTTGTAATCTTTAACTACACATATTTGTTACTTCACATACCTACCATTATATTTCAGAATCTGTTATTTATGTACAACCATCTACCAACTATATTCTTCCTGCAATTCACTCCATCCAAAGTTTTCTGAAAGAGATCGCTCTAAGCGATAAGACCGTTAATTGTATACCACTACTTAGATATAAGAAACCATTTGCAGTTCTTTTTCCTGATTGTGCAATAAAGTTTTCTCTATCTCTATCTATCTATACCAAAATATTAGTACAGTAGTATTATTAGTCCTAACGACACAGACACAATCCAACGGACAATGGTTTCTTCTTGGCCTGGTAGCAATGTAACTCATAGCTTGTCACTTCTACAAATGCTTTGTCTATGGCTCCGCTGAACGCGGACCTCATGGGAAATCGAGTGCTGCGCGCTAGTTAGCGAGTCGACGTACGCCATTGGGCGGGGCTACATCATTGTAATTAATTACTTAGTTGATCCATCGATCGACTCGTTATTAGATAGGCATATAGCCAAAAGGATTGGCAAGGATCTGACAGGCGAAAAATTGTGAGATTTTCCATTTGTTTACATAAATACATAGCGCAAAATACGAGCAAACAAAAGATACAATATATTTTCATACTGACTATATTTAGAGACTAGTTTTACTCTATTGTAATGTAAAAGATGCTATGCCTGACATTAACGTGGCTATCTATCACTATACCAGCGAAGTTAAGATTATTTTTTTGTAGTTTGGAGACAAAATGTTTTTTAGGCTTCCGTAACCGAAGGGTGCCAAACGGGGCCCTATTACTAAGACTTCACTGTCCGTCTGTCTGTCTGTCTGTCATCAGGCTGTATCTCATGAACCGTATTTGAAATTTTCACATATGGTGCATTTCTGTTGCCGCTATAACAACAAATACTAAAAACAGAATAAAATAAATATTTAAGGGGGCTCCCATAAAACAAACGTTGTCTAAAGACAGCGCTCGCAATCTAGCGGCTATCTATGTAACCTTCATAGCACCGATATCATGTCTTTAAATGTCAATGTTAAACGGTTCTCGTTGATTTATACATAATTATGGCGCTGTTCTCAAATTAGATCTTTGTCTAATGTTGTATACATAATGGTACGGAACCCTTCGTGCGTGAGTCCTACTCGCACTTGGCCGGTTTTTTTATTAGGACTGGTGAACACTAATGTTGACCTCAGTCACCCCGTGATGGTAACCGAAGACGCAGTCAAAGATGTTACCTGCTAACCCGTTACCCCGGTTAACTCATTTAAAGACATCCATTCTCTAAAAAAACGTAAGCAAAGGAAAGCAACGCTTTTCACATCTTTGCCGTTCATACTATAAAAGAAATTGCGAATCGCTTGGTGCAAATTCGCGGAATTTTCATACATCTCCAGAATAACAACAGTCAGTAACTTTCCACAATAACGTGTGCGTCACTAATTTTAAGATCACCCTTATTACGCGCGCTCTAGGATTTGCATGTGACATCTAACCGCCGCTAATATTCTAGTTGCCAAGAACGAACAAATTCGAGCGCGGCTGAAATTTTAAAATCCTATTTGGCTTTCCACCTCGGCGTAGACTAAAAGCGTGACTACGTGTAACTTAACACTAACTGATACAGCTGGTGGCTGTCGTAAGTGCCAACAACGCAGACAGTTACCCTATCTCCGCAAACCGATAATGGAGCGTGAATTCTCTTGGCACGGTCTGTCTCGAAAATGTCGTCTGGTCCGCTGTTCAATGGGGTCGTTTCTATTGTACATTTGTTGTTTAGTTTACAGACTACTAAAAATGCAGCTATTCCGTGCACTACACTGCTGGGCATCTAGATATTGGGCAGTGCAGACTTTTCTTCCCGATGTGGCTCATCTCTTGCGTCGGCAACTGCTTGGTGATAATTCTTTCAGACTGTTAAACTTTTATAGGTACTAATATTTTATGCAATCAATATTTGCAATTTGAAAGATAAAGGCAGTTGCTAAATTAACAGCGCTTTTTTGAGAGTACTTTAGTTCAGTGTGGTTAGTGCAACATTACCGTGTGGCGCCGGGTTAAGAAAAGTATCACTCCATTTCCTTCCGTGGATGTCGTAGAAGGCGACTAAGGAAATCAATTACCAGGAGACGGGCAGCAGCGTCTTTCTGAGATTCCAAGCGCATACTGCGATCGCCAACCCGCCTGCCAAGCGTGGCGATTATGGCAAAACCTCTCATGGTTAGGAAAACCATAAGGGAGGCCTGTGTCCTGCAGTGGGCGTCGGGTGGCTGATGATGATGATGAGTGCAACATTGCATTCCACTTATTCCGACGTTTTATAAGCGTGTGTGAGTGTAGAAATCGCTAAACATCATATAATCTGACACCTTATAAACGTAAACGTAACATAACCTATCTCAAAAAGAAATGGAAGGGATGTATTAGCAAAGGGCAAAATAAAAAGTACCAGAAACCGGATTAATGAATATTGAAGAAGCGTAAGTGATCTGTCAGTATCGTGGCAAGTGGCAGTCCCTGGTCTCTGCTTACGCCTCTGGAATTCAGGCGTGAGTTTATGTATGTACGCATCTATGTAAATATGCAGATTTATTTTTTTAACACACGATTCAAAGTAGCTCACAAACTACGACAAAAAAAAGTAAATTTGAATTTGGAACATTTCCTGAAGATCAACCGTCCTTCATGCCAGCCAGCAATAAAAGGCCTTCTCAACCTGCGCAATAATATAAACATCAGCTACCTAACGACGCCGCCAAAGTTACCCGACATCCGCGCCATCCGGAGCAAAATTGTAAATAGTTCCGCCCGTTTAGTTTGCAATATTTGTGCGCTCCGTGTAAATGGAAAAAGGTGGTAGGTAGAGTAGGGACGTCGGTAGAGGTGAACATTGTATGGTTTTAATAAATAGCTGCTATGATCAGAGTAGAGTTTGGTTATTTGTTTTCCCGTTGCAGTGAAATATACGTAACGACATAATATTCTAAATGACCCGATCGGACTACTATAACAATGGTTCTTTTTAAGGTCATAATCCAACAGCTTTACAAACATTATTGGCTAGGTATTAAAGCCAATGGTTTACGTATTTTTGAGCTCATGGTATGACATATCTTATTTATCTTATAAATGTGTTTTCTAAAAAAAACTTCATTATCTCCTTTCTTCTTAACTCACTGTTATAGCACAGAAAACAGTTACTTTCATTGTAATTAGTAGTAGGCATTCAACCCTAGTCAAAATAAAATGTTGCTATATTCTAAAAACCGGCCAAGTGCGTGTCGGGCCACGCGCAATGTAGGGTTCCGTAGAAGAGAGTTTTTTATCTGCTTTACAGAAGTAACAACTTCATCGAAGTCATTTTCAATGGACTTTGTACGAAATTTTACTTTTATAAGTTGGTTGCCTATTACTCGTTAACTAGTAAAGTCTACTTAGCCATGATACTTTTCCTTTTACGTTCATTATATGTGCTACTACCTTGAAATTTTTCACGTTTCTATAATGAACCGTTTAGCCAGGAGAGGGGGGAGCGCCCTACTCGGACAAAAATTTGCTCTTTAAAGCTTAATATTTCGCAAAAAGAACAGTAAATCAAAAAATACAATCAAATGATGCCCCACATGATGGGATAGACGAGAAAAAATCCCCACTTTTCGTGTTAGAGGAGGTACAGTAAAAAAATCTAACATTTTATTCTTCAAGTTTGATGGCGTGATAAATATTATTATGTATACACTTACCAAACTACAGCTTTCTAGTACCACCGGACTTTGCGCTAGGCCGCGGACGGACAGACAGACAGACAGACGGACATGGCGGAACTATAAGGGTTCCTTGTCCGAGTACGGAACCCTAAAAACCGTTTTTTATCATAAAAACAAAATTAACAATAATTATTAAATAGTTAAGTCAGATTTGACAGCTTCAGGATTGATTTGTGGAGAAGATAATAATAGAAAACGCCATGCTTATGTATTTATTTAAAAAAAATCATAACTGAAACAAAGACATTCATCGACAAAGATGTTCATCTGTTTCTTACACTTCAGATAAATATTTTTAAAGAAACTTTATGAAAGAGTTTTCTATCACGTCCATCTTCCTTTCTAACTAAATATTGTGGTACATGGACTCAGTAATATTCTAATTATTATCGGTAAACTGATGAATTCACATTGGCGGTATGATGTAAAGGTTAATGTGCCGCAGATGCAAAGTACGCTACCACCTACGTCGCCTCCACTCTTACCTCGCTCTGTGCTCCCAGCAACTACATGTGTCGGAAACGCTGACGTGCGCAAGTCGACGGAAATTAGACGTTACGACTATTGGGAATTGCCCGCCGTACCCTCGCGCGATGCAGGTTGGGAACCAATGGTTACTTAGCGCGCAGAATATTGCTGCTCGAATGGTCTAAGGGAGGCTTTTCGGTACCGATGTTTTCCCGTTCTAATAAAGGTTAACGGTCATCTCGGATGGCGTGACCGAAACTGTGTGTGAAAATTTTACCACTAGGAAATGCTAGCAATCGTCGTAGCCGTTTTGATGTAAGCTCAAATTTTGTAAACATTGATAGAGATTCCCAGTTCCATGCATTCAGCTTATAGTATGCTGTGCATCATGTACCCGTTTTTACCGGGCTGCAAAACCATGTTTTCTTGCGTATGTAGTTTGTAAAAGTGCATAAGTGTGTAATACACGCATAAGTAAGCGTGCCGAAATAATAGACATACATATTTACATACATACTATTGACATACATATTGATACATCCTTTATGGGGCATTGCATACGATTGTACAATAATATCCCTGAAGATAGGTAAATAAGCTTGACGGAAACGCGGTTCAAAAAATGTGTAACGCACACTTTGTGCCAAAATAACAATAAAGATTATTTAGATGACAAACATGTCTGGAATTAAAGCAAGTTCCATGCATGAGTTCCTTCTAGGTTTTAGAATAATATGTAAACTCTGTTAATTAAGGAACATTGAAAAGTCTAAGGCCGACTTCCACCACTTTTAAAATTTCACTTAAGTCGCCATTTAAATCAACTTTTTAATGAAGAATATTAGTTAAATGCTGTTTAAGCCACATTTAAGAAAGCGGTGCTAGTTGGGACAATTTTTTCGCCAAAATGATCTAGATTTTGAAATGGACACTTAGTTTTACTTGTAACGTTAATTAAGCCGAAGTTTCTGTATTATTTTGAATAACAACACTTTAATTTTAAATTCAGACTTTTTTTTCCACCTGAAAACCATTGACTTCCTTATGGCGCAGTCATATAAAAAGTTCGCAGTTGCGTCCTTCAGTTTCGTACTCGTGCTACGACTTGCTACGAAATTTCGTAGCATAGTACTACGTTACAGCTCTAAACAAGCAAGTTGACCATTTGATTACTATTATTTTTCAATTGATTATAATGTGGAAAATCAGCTTCTTATTAACAACTTGCCAATTACAAACAAAGTAATGTTCTAGTAATTATGGTAAAATCATCTAAGTGGCTAATAAAAACTGACCGGAATTAGGTGAATGTAAATATCTGCACCTGGCGAGGAAACTTGACATGTAGCTGTTAAAACGGTAAAATGTTTATGTAATATGTATCGAATTATTCATAAGCAGAGTATATACGTCCCACTGTAGGGCACAGGCCTTCTCTCAGGGGAGAGTATCGGCTTAATCACCACGCGTGCCCACCGCAGATTGGCGATTTCGGGCGCTGAGGTATATGTGAATAGCTCAGACACTCAGGTTTCCTCACGATGTTTTCCATCACCATTAGTGAGTGGTGTTACTACTATAACTTCACAAATGTACACAACTTAGAAGATATAGTCATAGGTACATGCCCGCACTGGGATTCGAACCTGGGTCTCTCGCTTCCGAGTCCAATGTTCTTCCCACTAGGCTACCACCGCGCGAATTAATGCACGCTACCATAGAATTAATGAATGTTTATATTTATTAAATGATGAAATCCCAGAAACTTGCTTAAAGTAGACCAAAAACGCGATTCACTAGAAATCTGAGCGGAATTATGATGGTTTTAGGAGCTCCATGCCTCCGCGCCACCTGCGGATATTTATATTCATGTGATTCTGATCATAGTACCGGCTTTGTCTTTATAGAGTGATTAACACTGCGTTTAGTAATCCTTATATCTGTTGAATAAAACGCCGCTGTTTTCTCTCCTCTACTATTTTATGTCTCTAAAAGAAAATTTAAAGACGAAAAGAAAAAGTTTAAAATTCAGTCATGTACTGGCACTTTTAGAGTTAATTTGTAAAGCTAATTACAGGTTACATCACACATTAACCCTCAACTGCAGGGTCGAGTCACGACGTGCCCCGCCACGTCACGCGCTCACCTAATCACGTCACGCGCGAATAATTCACATTTGACGGGTCTAATTGGCCCGCCCGATCGACTGCGTGATTTGTGTTAACTAGATCACCGGTTAGTAGAACCATTCATTTCGTGTTAACGAGAGTAGAAATAGTGAACGGAGACTAGTTAAAACTTCTTTTGCACTTTTTATGGCTTGGCCTTTGCATCTACGTAATGAGATGATTTATGCAGCATCCAGTGGCACCTTCACTCACACTAGATTGGTGAAAGGACCACTTAGCCGCTGCAGTGCCTAGGACATTGTTTTTTAGATAGACTCGAATGCCCGAAAGCTGCGTCGGCCTGTCCGCGGTCGCCAGGTCAGAACTTTTTCGCCACAACAGCCATCAGTTCTCCGAGCTATGTGATGTGCCCCGCCCGCTGCCACTTCAACTGAGCAATTCTTGGGGCGACATCAGTAACTGAGGTCCTCATTCCTGATTCGATCACGCAGTGAAACTCCTAACATGGCTCTCTAAGACAAGTAGTGAACCGTAGTAGTAATAGTGTTTGTATGTCTGGTGAATTCATAAATTTTCGCAGTAATTAATAAAACGTAATTCTCAATTTTGTTTTTATTGTATCACTATGATAATATGCTTATATCGATCGTGTACATATTATTGAGATAGATAGAATTTCTATCGTAATAAAACTATGTATCGCATGTTAACTAAATTTACTCTGCATTTAGATGAGCCAAGCAAACAGGAAACCACCATCTAACTTCCATTAGAGTTACACCGCAGGTAAAATACGAACTTAAACCGAAGAACAGTTTTTACAAAATGCAGAAATATTATACAAATTAAGTTTCACTTATAAACAACATAAGCAAATAATCGTGAGGATACTTGAGTGCCTGATGTATTTACACACCTCAGCGCTTAAAATCTCCAATTTGGCCGCGTGGTGAGTAAGCCCATACTGTCTCTCTGAGAGAAGGCCTGTGTTATGCAGCGAGTCAACATAGGCTGATTATGCTTACAAACAACATTGTACTGAATTTTATCACAATTGAACTTGAAATAAAACGACCAATGAACTCTCGATATATTCGTGAATCTTTAACTAGAAATTAACCTGGTTAAATATGAAAGATATATTATACAATTCAACTTCGTCGTCTGGTTGAATGACAGTCTTCAGGTAATTTAATATGGATTGTCCTTCCACGGCCCTTCTGTAGATAATTTAGTGGGTATGGACCACTAGCAAAAGCTATTTTGGAGGCCTAGCCCGTCACCCCACTGCGGGACGTCTAGACTTTCACTGAGTGATTTAAATGGATGCCGGTAATTTAGCTAATCCCGTTTTGGACGTGCGTCGTGATCGTCGGCCAGTGGCCGATTTAGTGCACCTAGCTAATGCAGGGTTGAGTTTTATTTAGACGAGTTACGAGTACATTCGTAGCAAATAAATACCGTGAAACGGGTTGATTAGAAACTGGAGAAAGAATAGAAACTTAAAGGCCAAAAAGGCTTTTTTTCACTGCTGTAGTAGTGAGTTCAGTAGGAAATTGATGACAAAAAACCTTTTTATACTTTTTGTTTCGATTCATAATCAGGTTTCTAATCACCCCGGTACAGGGGAATCTGCACCGGCTACTTTTTATGAAATCTCATAAGATAAGAAGCGTGATAAGAACTACGTTAGTGTATGCGATGGGCCTCTTCATATCTTTTTTCTTTTAATTTACCTATGTTTATTTATTTATTTATTGATTCTTTTATTGCACTTATACTTTACTGTGAACTTTACTTTGGTCGGAAATTATTCAATTTCATGGCTAAATATGCTCATTGTACAATATTTAACAATAATTAAATCTTGTATGTGAATTCCACTCTATGCGTTTGCCGACATCGGTTTTAAGTTTTATGCTTTGCTAGCGTGAATGTTATCGACTGTACAGTGGACAGCACATTAACTTCTACACCCGTAAACTCCATTCAGGTAGGCTACGGGTAACTGCAACTAACATATAAATGTTGAAGTGCTGTTGACTGTACCAAAGAGTTGCATCTACTCTGCTTAGTCGCCGTACTCTTAAACCGCAAGATGCAACGCATTATCTTATTCAAAACATTCATAGAGAAGTTTTTGCACGAGTCGCGTAGCAATATTTTGTATCCTTTTACACATAACTCAAGTCACTTTATTAATAACATTCCCATATCTATTCGAATAGGGCGGGTTCTTCGCGTCCATTCAAACAACTTCAATTCAAAACTACTAAAAAAAATCTGCTGTTCTCACTAAAGTGAAAAAAACCTATGAAAGTAAAGTGTGTAAACTGCTAAATATCTATCGCAGATGTGAAGATTTTCCCATAGTAAAAGTTGTTCGTATTTACGACTAGATTATCTTCTGACAGATATA
Organism: Yponomeuta malinellus; assembly: GCA_947308005.1. Classification (NCBI taxonomy): domain Eukaryota; kingdom Metazoa; phylum Arthropoda; class Insecta; order Lepidoptera; family Yponomeutidae; genus Yponomeuta; species Yponomeuta malinellus. The sequence continues at coordinate 7,061,746 of OX371008.1, read as the reverse complement.
GGCATTTTGTTACATCCCGTATAATACTAACAGCAGAAAGAATTTTTTTTTGCTAATTGTGTATGGTAATCGCCGGGGTACCATAAAGCAGGGGTGTGCAATAAAGGAGAAGCGAAATAATTCACGGACCGACAAAACGAGGATTTTAATACGCAAATGAAATAACTCCTCGGATTGATGACGCGCGGATTTTTCGCGCCTCTCTCCCGGCGTGTAACAGAAAGGGACAGAAAAACAGCCCAAGCAAGACCCAATTCACTCAGCATGATATGTATCTATCTATCTTTATCTACCTTTATGACGAAAGTGAAAGTAACTGTCTGTCTATTAAGTTATAAGGCCTAAACACTGAACCAATTTTGATTAATTTTGGGGTGTAGATAGATCCTTATCCTCCTCAGTCCTGACCTTGAAAATTATAATTGATAACCATTGTTATTTTCAAGGTCAGAACTGAGGAGGTATCAGCTAGCCTTATAGTTGGTTAATTTTATAGGTTAATTTAATGGTATTTATTATGATACAGAACTTCTGCGATTTTCTATTGCATGCCTTCATCTGGGAGTATTTTTTTCGCGAGTTTTTTTTTTGTTGTTTTTTTAATTACGTTTTATGGACTCGCGATTCTCAATTAACGGGATTAACTGCCTTTTTTACAGGCGCCAGTAACGAATTGGTGGCCTTTGTGATAGATTGCTTTAGGAATAATTTTTGGTGAAAATATACCTATCGATAGCATGGGAAGGTTGTTATGTAAATACGTTATAAAAATGGAACAAAACAATACATAAAATTAATAATTGAAATGTTTGAGTAAAATTGTATAAATTCTGTTTCCATTTTTATTAAGAAAATGGTGTCAAGGCACCGACCAATTTTCGGTTGCTATGGAAACGGAAAATAAATAACGCATTAAGAAACTTAGGCTGCCAGCACATTAATCAAAACTTTACTAACTACGCGAGTTTTAATGGCGACACACACTATGCGCCCTAATTAAGGGGCAAAACATACTCAAACTTTCTCCAAACTAACGGACACCACTTGTCTCTCATCACAATTATGCGACATATGCATGTGATACTTAGAATATTCACATACATACAAAAGATACCTTACACATGCGAAAAACCGGCTTTCGAGTCCATCCACAGTGTAAAAACGCGAAGGAAAATCAGAGCTCCCGGCTGAGGTTTACAAAAAGCCTATCATTTAGGCATCGTTTCATAATGGCTGAAGAAAGAAGTATTTTTTTAACGCTAGTAAATAGCAAATAATGTATCAGGTAAATTTTATTTATGTATTATCGAGAAAGATACACTTATTATCCACGTTATGAGTATGTTAGCAACTGAGAAATATAAAAAATTATATATACGTCGTTTTCTTAGAAAAAAAAATTGTTGTATTTCTTAAAATTTTGCTCTATTCCCAGTTTGTACTACATTTTTTAAACTCATTACATAATTTTAAAAACCCTCTTTCTTTGCAATCCCATAACCAAATCTAGTTACATTTCAATAACTAGCAATTTATTACATTATTCACGGCCAGCATAACGCTGGCAAGAGTTGGATGAGAGTAGCCGAGGACCGTGCTCAGTGGCGTGCTATAGGAGAGGCCTATGTCCAGCAGTGGACAAGCATAGGCTGATGATGATGATGATGATAACGCTGGTTTAAGACCAAAAGGAAAACAAGTGCTTGCTCTACTATTTTCAGTTTACGAAAATCTACGAAAGTTAAGTCAAGTTGAGATTATTCCCGTGCCGGGCCGAATCCCCGGGAATTCTTCATTCCCCACTCTACACTGTGGCTCTGGTTATTATAACGGCGCTACAGCACGCTGTTTTGGAGGGCTTTCATTTATAAACAGCGAGACAGGCGCGACCCAACAGCCTCCCTCAGGAGGCAAACTTTCCGTCCAGCTAGCGACAATATTCGGAAGTTATTCCTCTGTATACAACCCTCATAGGCGCCATTAAAATTTTCCCTGCCACCTTATTCATAATACACACGCCTCCCCCGTCTCTTTCGCACTCCGTCCGAGCACAAAAACGCGAGGGAGACGGAAATGTTTGCAAAATGACATCTCTGAATTAACGATGGTCGGCCCATGATAATTTACATATTTAGGTGAAATTAACCTCGTTACGTTAAATTGTATTATGAATATTAATAGGCTTGTGCTGGAGTAATATGTTACACCGTATGGTGGAGGGTATGGCGGCTTCAGATTTTCATGGCGAAAGTTATGGAAGATGTGTTTATGGCGGCAAGATCTGTTGTAAATATGTCATGCATTTCCGCTTAGTGATTGACAATAACTTGAACAAAAGTCCTCGCAGTCGGGATGATTTTGCGATGGACACTTGACGCCCTCGGTCCTGACCTTGGCGGGGGGCGTGGGATATGATGAATACTCTGTGGACTTTACCTCAGTAACATTATAAAATAATAATAGAAAATTGCTCTTAACGTCCTCAGTCCTGACCTTAAATTAACAATTGAAACCCATTGTTATTTTAGTCCCCTGCCAATGAGATCCAAAATACATCCATGCGAAGTCAAATTTATTTGTTCCGTATACCGTTCGTTTATCGACCAACACTGTAACATACTTGCATATTAAAGTTTTATAACATCATCAAAATTTTCTTTAATACCTTGACAACACTGTAACGTAGAAACATTTTTTTATTACTCTCGGGGAGAAAAGTAAGTAAATCCAACTCCAAACAAGAAACATTGAAGGTAAAAATGTAAAACTCGGGCTGCTTTATTTGGTTATCTAATAAAATATTACGAGCTTTGACAAGTGCCTCGGAGCTGGCCCCTTGCGACCACCGGGCCTTGAAGTTGTGAATACACCAAGAATGTAGGTTGAAGCTATTTCTGTTAATCCGGGCTTACACGGATGTAACGTGTAATGTAAAGTATTGCTGTGACGCTCGTAGTGCCGTCCACACACAAAACTCGCGTCACATTACATTACACATTACAACCCATCTGGACCCGGCTTTACCCTTAACGTGATCCTCGGCTAATGCCAACCCCGTATCATTATTGGTAGGCCTAGTTGAGGTATGTCTAGTAACCATCCAGCAGAAAGCCAAGCGAATAGTTAATATCCGATACAATGATGGATAACATCAGTCTTACCATAGGGTGACTTTGAATTCGTTCAAAGACACGTTGCCAAGAGATTATTTATATTCCAATGTAATGACGTCATACTTCAGTCTGGTCATCATCCTAACAATGACGATGACGTTTCATTTGACATTTGCATCTAGTGATAGGGGTGTTCGTTGTATGCGCGACGTTAGCGTTAACTAGCCTTAGAACACTTTGAATATCAAATGGCGCTGACATTGCAAAAATATCCACCACATTTATTACAAACAAAATTCGGAACTCAAATATACTGAAAAATTTTCACGAATACACCGTCATTAAAAATTAAGACATAAGCCTGTTACTACAACAGGTACTTACATAAGCGGCCTATATGCGTCCCACTGTAGGGCACAGACCTTCTCTCAAGGAGAGAGTATGGGCTTAATCACCACGCGTGCCCACCGCGGATTGGCGATTAGGTACTTCATGAGGTTGAATTATATCATATTAAAATAGGTACTTCATGAGGTTGAATTATATCATTTAAGATTCCAAAAGATTGGGTATACCCATCTGTTGGTGAAATATAAACGCCACCAAAGCGTTGCATTGACAGCATTAAAATTTACTATGTGTGCCCGCAACTTTATCCTGGTTATGGCCGGTGAGCAGAGAAGGCTTTTATGTAAAGGCACAAAGTAAATATCCGTTAAATAAGATGGTGTGGATGAATATTTCGGGAGGAGAAAAATGCCCGCCTTAAAAATATCCCTAAAGATTTCGTGAAAAATCTCAGTCATATTAAGTAAAGTTGATCTTATAAGTCCCTATTTGTATTAATAGAAGATTTAAGATTTTTATTCTAAATCTAGTTGTCGATATTTCTGTACCCACCTGCACACATAAAAGGGGTATTTGACAAAATATCAAAGGAGTTACTTTTAAAACGGAATTTTGTATGAAAATAGTTGCTTATGACGTCACATTTCAGAGCACTCTTTTTATGTTTAATCTATTTAAAAATTGTGATTGACTAAAAGAGATATATTTTCCGAGATATTTTGTAATTTTTGTTTAAATCGAGCATATGAAATAATTTATTGTTGATCGTGTCAAATACCGTATTGTAAATTATTCAAGGGCTCATTTCTACTGGGCCCTTCATTTGCTTATTTAGTTACAATTTACAATTAAGTGTGTTTATTTTAGGAAGAAGTATCCTGAAATATTCTTCCCATCACAAATTACATTATTCTTTATTATATAAAATGCATTTATTAAAGCAGCCTGGTATTGTTCAGACATTAGAATTTATCGGAAAGGTATGCTTTTCCATTCCGTCTCAATTTATAATAATGGGACAATATTAATAAAGGTAGGGCCCCACAGTGACCCTGGCGAAAATTAAACACAAAACACACGGCGAGCCTTACAGTAATAATTTGAGTAGCTGGCTGGCAGAAAAAATATCACAGGGGAATTTAAATTTAATTTTCTAACTGGAATGACGTGGAGCCCCTGCGGCCGTTCCAAGTTCAAAAGTCGCGACGTCTTGTGAAAGAGGCCGTTAAAATAAAGAAAATAAAATTATAAACGGAACGCAATCACGGACCGAAATTCGGAGTTTTTTTTTTCTATTGTCTCGGGAAATGGGGGCTACTCCGCCATTTTAAAGTGAATTGGTAAAATAAGTAAAGCTAACCAAAAAAGAAGAAAAAGAATAGATACAGTAAGCAGCTGTAATTTAACCTAGCGAAGATTATTTTCACCGAGTATTCCTACTTCCTGATTCTTAAAATCCCTCCACAGTTAGTATCACATTACTTAAATACAAACAGCGGTAAATTGGTATTTTTCCATACCTAATTTTTAAGTGTCCTATTCCACAAATGTGTAAAAAATCTTCTATTCCACAAATGTTTTTTCTCTAAGTATCAAAAGCTGCATACAACAGTGCCACCTCAGCTCCCTAAACAGTCGAAATACTTTAATACAATTTGGCGAAATGATATGAAAAGGTACAGTGACCCGGGTGGGACTTGTACTTGATAATTAACGGGGGATCCCAGAGGAAGGGCCCCGTCCGGCCAACCTAATATATTATATTTCAGATGACAGTGCTAAGGGTTGATTTGAAGGATGATAGCGCAGTGTTTGGATCCTTATTTTATCTCGAGTTTGCATGTGACACAAATAATAAGTTATGTGGAAGAATTTATTGGGGGTGAAAGTGGTCAGATGGTCTGCGAATCTAAGCATCAGTCGTCTACTTTTTGCAGTTGACGACTGAGCATGGCACTGTATGTGTCTTAAATAGTTTGAAATGTGATTATAATATGAATACAAAAAAAACACACAAAAATCAGTTTAGAACACTGTTTTAAGTCTATTAATTAGTATGAGTATTATTTACTCGAAAATAAATAAATGTAATATAGTAAACAGTTAGCACTTTTAATGTTTACACGGAACCATTTTGTTTTAAACACGTCAGCCCTTATTTTGCTTAGTCACTTCTACTATTTAGGATAGGATAATGTGAAATTAATAATGTAGCAAATATGTTAATTTAGCAAAGTAAGTCTTACATACCCGTAAAATTCACTAACCGATATTATGCCTATATTAATAGTAAAAAGTTTATTGGAGCACTTGCCGTTTACATTTTTTATTTTCATGCATTGGATACCAATTGTAAACGGCTCGTGTAAGTTTATATAATTTTGGACACAAAGATACACATCATAACTAGGTACTACCGCTTAAACCAGGCCAGGCCTGTATCTTCAATGCTAGTTTATTCTATTTGCAATTTACTTACTATTAAATAACAACATGTATATTTTTCCATTCGACAATGAAATGTCTAAGTTTTTCATGGGTGTCACTAAAATGGACTGTATGTAAAGATTCTGTGTTACTGCGATCCTATCCGGCAGACAATCTGTGCTAATTTAATTTTCATAGTTGACGGAGCTTTACGGTGCTGCAAAGTTTTTACGATGAGCGATACGGGCGCCTTAAATTCGCCGTTAAGGTGGCAACTCGACTTCGCGATTAATTCTTAAATGTTTGATGAGACGATGATTTCTGACATGCTTGCTTGGGTTTTTGAAAACTATTACTTGGTAATTAGTAAAAAAAACCCGGCCAAGTGCGTGTCGGGCCACGCGCAATGAAGGGTTCCGTTGAAGAAGGATTTTTTTTATCTGCCTTTAGTAATTTTCAATGGATTTTGTTCGACGTTTTCCTTTTATCAGTTTGTCGCCTATTACTCGGTAACTTGTAAATCCTACTTAGCCGTTATAGTTTTTCTTTTAAGATAAACGTGCTATTGTCTTAAATTTTTTCACCTTTCTACAATCAACCGTTTAGCCAGAAGATGGGGGGAACGCCCTACTCTGAAGAAAATTGGCACTTTAATATTTCACTAATGGTACCCTAAATCGAAAAATGGGCTTCCTACACCCACAATATTTTTAAATGAATAATCCAACGATACCTCACACTTAGTATAAGCGAGAAATAGAAATTTCATCTGTAATTTAGATGTAGGCAAGGTAACCTAAAAAATTTTTTTAAAGATTTTATTCTACTATTTTGTCGACGTGATTAATATGTATGTCTATGCTAAATTTCAGCTTCCTAGTACTAATCGTCTCAGAGCTAGGCCGCGGACAGACCGACAGACAGAAGGACGGACATGGCGAAACTATACGCGTTCCTTGTAAAAAAAGTAAAAAAGGAGCGACATAAAAGTGTGTGGTCAGGTTCCGATGAGGATAACTAATGCACAATTTTTGTTCCACTTTAATATCTGGCTTAGCAGTTACATCAATGTTTATTGTTAAATGGGTCATCAATTACATAACTTCATACGTATATTTGAGTGTTTACGTCGATTCGATCTGCTGACGAAGACACAATTGCTGAACGGTCTGAGATTCGTAGAATGGGTATGTACGTAAGTTCTTATTATCTATCTCCAAATCAAGTAGATACATATAACATTTTCTTAAACATACGCGGAAATATTGTCATTACTTTTGAATAAAGAACACGCGAAGTATCATATTTACGTAGACTGAAAAACCAAAATCACTTCCCGGCGCGTTCTTTGAATTTGGAACGAAGAGCGCGCCGGCAATGTTGTATGAAACGGTGTGCTGTTTGAATTTAGAACTCTTTCATCTATCGGCACAAACTGTAAAATAAAAATAAATGGCGGTAAAGCGGAGTTCGTTGTTATTTTGTTAATAAAATAATTAAAATGAGTTTCGATGATTCTGAAAGTGAAAATGAAATGAACATTGACTGCATTCCACCAGATTTAAGATCGGAAGCTAAATTAGCAATGGAAAACTTGCTTCCAGCAAAATCAAAAGAAAAAGGTGTGTAAAAGGCCCCTTTTTACTCCTTGCATTTTTTTAAGAAAAGCACTATATATGCCTCGGCCGAAATGGCAATTGCCTGTCTCGTATCATTGAAGTCCTCGCCTGCGGCTCGGCCCTCAAACTCATACTCGACCTGCAATTGCCTATTTTGCTGCCTTTGCAATAATGTACTATTATTTAATGGCATAACATAAATTCATAGAAACTCAAATAACACAAAAGAAAAGAAAAAGATTCACATTTACATTCATACTTAAGTAGTATCTATTTACTTACGGTATTATAACTTCCACACAACACAATAACTTATCCTGGACCCAAACTAGGATACCCTCTGCTATACTAGCCAGTCAATGACATCACATACACGGAAATTCACCCAGACTGAGCTCATTTGTACGCATGTACAGCGGCCCCCAGTGGGAATCTAACCCACGTCCTCTGGCATGGTAATCAGACGTGATACCGCTAGACAAGCGAGGCAGACATGCAGTTTAAATAGTCTATGGTAGAGCCTTTCTCTAAACCGTCTAAGCCTCAGTTTCTGAAAGAGTGTTCAAATGTAACAAGAGATTAATCTAAGATTCATTCAAAATACCGGCACGTGATTGGCTGAAATTAGCTTGACGTGGGATTAACATGAGATTAACATTTGATCGCTCTTCTAGAAACCGAGCGTAAGACTATTTAAACTGCGTTTAAGAAGTGTATTGAGGAATCGTATTTTAATAACTAAGACTATTAGTATCTGTGTGTGATAAAAAACCCGTTTTCTTTCGTCTCAACCTTCTTCTGCCCACCCTACCGCTCATTCCATGCTACTCTGTAAATACTGTGTTTTTCACGCAACTTTTATGCGCTATTATTTCTCTGCGCGCATAAAACTAAGCCGGGGCGGGTTTATGGCACACAGAGGTGGTCAGGCTAATCCCGGCCACATAAACTAGTCTATCACCCCTTTATATCTTGTTTCACCGTAAAATCCCGACTTTATATACCACTCTTGCCTACCTATGGTGTAGGAGTATTTCAGTTACACAGGGACTTTCTTTTCGCTGTCAAAAAGTAATGAAATGTACTTACCGGAGTACGAAAAGTGCCGTAAACATATGTACAACAAAATTTCGAACAATTACTTATATCCTGTTGTCCCTTATCAGGGGCCCTTTATAAAAAATCTCCACTTGCTGCGGTCTTGAGACTTCGACATCTTCCCATCCCAACCCAAGTGCGTTCGCCTCTGACGTAACTGATCGGCGCCAGGTGGTTTTTGGACGCCCCCTCTTTCTCCTACCTGGAGGATCCCACAAGAGGCTCTGCCTGGTTGGATGTTTGTCTGACCTACGGAAGGTGTGGCCGACCCACCTCCAATTTCGAGCCAGAATTTCCGGGAATAGCCAGGATTGCTGCATTAGTGGGCCTCTGCTTCGTCAGCTTCCACAATTCTGCGTTTGAGGTGGTACGGGTACCCGAAAATTCGCTGAACCGGATGAGTCACTTATATATAAACACATGCAGCTTGCTAGCAAGCACTAGGTCTTATTAATTTAGCAGTGGAAATAACTTATACAAGTAAGTTAATTTTGTCCAGAATTAAATGTGTTGTTCTCACAAAAGTTTACTACCTACTAGATACTCACGCTATCGGCTTCATCCTTTCGTATGAAACTGTGTTTGGAAAAATTTAATGTTTTTTTAATTTTCGTTCAATATTTTCGCTATATCCAGTGAATTTGTATATTATTTTGTTCGTGCTTAGGAAATCTGAATAGACAAATTGATACTTAGTAAATTTCTCAATTTAAAAAACCGACGGCAAGTTTGCCACAAGTTAAAATTAATAAGTCCGTATTAATACAATAAAATACAATACAAACAAACTTTATTTCTCCATCCACAAATTAGGTACAATAAAGGTGATACAATATGGCACAGTAGAAGTTATTTGTGGAAAGACTGAGTCCTAAACTAGATCAGAGATCAGTCTGTATCTTAGGATGCCAGGCCTAATTAATAAAGCGCTTGCCCCTTAGAGCAACTAAAATAAGGAAATGAGTAGATACATTAAAAATGATTAATTAATTTTCGGATCGAAACCACGTAGTTCAAAAATTGGGACTAGAATATGCCCACAACGTTAAAAAATTGTTCCAAAAATAAAACGAATACTAAAAAGTTTCCTAAATGCATACAAAGACTCACGCTTCTACCCGGCACTGTGTGGGCGGCACAATTTATATCTAAAATAATCCTTAAATTCTTATGAACTAAGAGACCAAATTACAAGTGACAAAAACCAACCAAGTGCGTGTCGGGCCACGCGCAGTGTAGGGTTCCGTAGAAGGAGGGGTGTCTTGCTTGCTTTACAACTCCATCAAAGTAATTTTCAATGGAATTTGTACGAAGTTTGCCTAAGTTTGTTGACTATTACTCATTGAAATCTACTTATCCTTGATAGTTTTCCTTTTTACCCCATTATTTGTGCTACTGCTCTGATTTTTGTCACGTTTGACAAACAGCCGTTTAGCCAGAAGAGGCCAGGGACGCTCTATTTTAACAAAAAAAAATGCGTTTTAGAGCTTAATGATTCGCAAACGGATCCCTGAATCGAAAAACAGTTTTTTAACACCCACGATATTCTTGAACGAACAAGGATACCCCACACTATGAGATAGACAAGAAAAAAAAATCACTAAATTAGCTATCCGCTACTACGCCTACACCCACCGTGTGGGTACAATAAGATTTTCTTTAAAGATTTTGTGGTTTGGTCGGCGTAATTGGTATCTATTGGTATGGAAAGGGCTATGCTCGGGGTTTCTCTGAAAGATCGAATTCGAAACGAGGTGATCCGACAGAGAACCAAAGTCACCGACATAGCCCACCGAATTAGCATGCTGAAGTGGCAGTGGGCCGGCCATATTATCCGAAGAACTGATAACCGATGGGGTAGACGAGTTCTCGAGTGGAGACCGCGGATCGGTAAACGTAGTGTGGGACGTCCTCAGACTCGGTGGAGCGATGATCTTCGCAGGGCGGCTGGCAAGAGTTGGATGAGAATAGCCGAGGACCGTGCTCAGTGGCGTGCTATAGGAGAGGCCTATGTCCAGCAGTGGACAAGCATAGGCTGATGATGATGATGATGATGAATTGGTATCTATATCTATGGCAAATTTCAGTTTTCTAGAACTAATTGTCTCAGACCTAGGCCACGGACAAACAGACAGACATGGCGAAACTATATGTTGCTTGTTGACTACGGAACCTTAAAAAGACCGTTCCCGTGACGTGCTTGTTGGGCACACCTGGACTGGCTTTTTTTAGTACTGTAGTCTCTAAGCTTAAAATTATTTAAGGCATATTTTAGTCTGTATCGTTGCGCCCGTTCGTCGCCGGCCTGTCGTAATGTAAATAGCCCGTAGGAGAATAAGTTTCCCTTTATCAATTTCCATTTCCACTTTCCCTTCCACCCTATGCCAGCCAGAAACTTTGCCAATAAACGTTCCAATTCTACTGCCATGTGTGCTAATAAAAGCGAATGTTAACGCGCACCGTTACAATCAAAGTCTCGTGCGAATCGGTTCAGCCGCCCGATTATAACGTTTGATGGGACGGCAGGAAATGACACCCGAGTTAATTTCGGTTTACTGATTGTTCCTGGTTATAGGTTTGGCTTTAGTGCGGGTGTGATTGAAATCAAATCCAGGGTTGTTATTTAAATGCGTAAATCCGGAAACACGTCAATTGTTACACAGCTATTAATTGTGATTTCATTTTTCATCATAAGTTTTCATGTGAAGTTTGTATGTTACAACATTTGTTCTATGAGTGTTTCACACGCTAACGTGAAGGAAAACATCGTGAGGCAACCTGCGGCTTGGTTAGCTCCGCACGTATCTACTTGTCATTCCTGTGAGCTAGGCCGACTAAGCTGTCAGGATGGTATAGGTGCTGGGCATGTCCCAGGCACTGCAGCGTCCGACTGATTCTTTCAACTATCTAGTATGAGTGAAGGTGCCATTGGACGCTGTATAAATCATCTCATTGCGTAAATGCAAAGGCCGAAGTTAGTTATATGGGTATTTCTCAGATTGATATTTTTTAATTTGTGTTACATAATTTGTTATAAGTTGTGTTTGCTGTATTCATGAAATTAACAAATTTTTCAAGATTTGCCCATTTAAAATATAACCCTGTAGAACTCGATCCATTACGATAACAAGTAAATTTTGGTTAAATTTTGGCATCTGCGTCAAAATTGATAAAGATTTCTGAAATCTGATGATCTGTTTTATTATTTTCTTGCTACTTTGCAACATTTTTTTTTATGGTTTTAACGTTGTACGTGAAATTTGAAATAAGATTTTTATATAGGCTCATAAATATTAATACAACTATAACAATACACTTACAAAACACCACAAAATCCTTGCACTAAAATAAAATTAAAACTAGCCGTTTTTTAGTTAATTTCATCCTGCTTCTCTTAGTTGTAAACAATTTTTTTTGTCAAATGCCTGCTACCAAAGTCAAGAAATAGTTAGTAGAACATCGATAAAAAAAACCTTAGATATCCTATCGACGCTCAAAAAGTGTCCCGGGTCAAACTGTGCTTGAATTCATTCTAAGCACAGTTGCACTCGCAGTCACGCGCCGCTAGTTGTCGAGTTAAGATGCCGAAGTGCTCCGTGAAAAAATGCAAAAATAATACTTTATGTACGTTGAAAAAGGATGGAATTTCGTATTTTCGGTAAGGGATAATTAAAACTTTTATAAAGTGAAGCATTTGTAGCTAAATTCACCTCCAAAATCACTAAAAACATTATTTTTAAGAAATTGTTTGAGCAAATGTTTGAACTTGGCCCTACGCAGTTGTTTCTTTCTCTCATATTACGACACGTGCAAGTTAAAAGGCGACGAAAGATTTACAAAGTGGAGCAAAACAGGAATGGAGCAGCTTATTATTTATGAAACCTAATATTTAAAACAATATTGACAAATATTTCTGGTTGTCCTTATTGTCGTTTTTACACTTTCGTTCTAGATTTCCAAAAAATTGAAATCGAAAGAGAAAAATGGCGGCAAAACAGAAAAATGAACTGTTCAAAACGGCCAGTTTATAATAAATTAAATTTATTCCAAGGGACATAAATATATTTAATTTAACAACAAAAAACTATGTCCGTATTGGTCTGTTGTGTATTGCTAATTGAAATCCCATATTTAATTTTATTGCAACGCAAAGTTTAATTAATAACGATCTCTGAAGTTATAGTTAACTTGATTTGACGTCGAAAAGTGACATTATACCTTTTTGTAAGTCTAATAAGATGTTCCTGTGAATAAAAAAAAAATCTATTTTAACCTAAATTGTTTTTATTTACTTAAACCTTTTTAATTTTTAGTGAAAAAACTACTAAATAAAAAAACATCCCAACATTTTAATTTCAAACTAAAAATCTAATGAACAATCTGAAGGAGTCTCCATGTCTTTCACGACACGCTCCTGTTCCAATACGGATAGACTCTTAAGCAGTGTACGAATGATAGCACTGGAAATTCACTGGATATGAAACGTTATCTCTCGTGAAATAAGGTTGTATTTTGTCTGTGCATCTTTTCGTCCGATGCAAATGCGTGTCTAGTTGTAAATGTGTGTGTGCAGCAGAGACACACCTACTATTCGGACACTTTTTCTGTTGGAATTTGTATGCAATGATGTATCTAAGGTTTTTTTTATCGATGTAGTAGAAGTTAAAATTTAAATGAATGATCTAGGATGAGCAAATAACTTTGTAACCACTAATGGTTTCCATATTTTTTAACAATTTTCTAGAGCGATTCGATGACACAAAGCTGAATTCAATTAAATGTGCATTCGATTAAAAATGACTCTGTGTGTGTTCAAGTGTTCTCTAGTCAACAGAAAAAGGTCCGACGCCACAACTTCACCAAAATGCCTTTAATACGATACACATGTAAGTACCTAAATAAAGGTGAAATACTAAACAATACAAAAGCTATCCATAAATAAAGAGGCTCTTTCGGACGTTATACCTTTCAATTTCCAACTGGTAAACGCAACTAAAGGTAAAGTCTCACTGTTATGATCTTTACTGAGCTAGTTACAAGGTCTGTAGTTCAGCAACAAGTTATCTACACATGGTTACAGTGTCATGCCACAGAACAAGAAGAAGATAAGGTCCACTTGTTAAAACTTTTGCAAACGGTTTCAAACCGGGCCTTATTACTATATGCGTCCGACGTCTGTCTGATGATGTATAAAAGGCTATATTATCCTGAACCGTAATATAAAAATCCTAGAATGTATATTATTATGATGAGTTGCTCAACTAACAATAAAAAATACAAAAAAAGGAGTTAGGAAACGTATATTTTTGTTTTTTGATATCACTTTATCGTTAAAATGGTTATACATATAAGTGTCAATCGTATTGTAGCGCAAATAATAGAAACTAGCAAAAAGGGGTGGGTTACGCACAGAAAGTAACAAAACACATTTTTGGCAAGTAAACAGGTAATATTATTTTTTAATACAGTTGCTCAAAAAGTGGCGTATTGCAGGGACGTATAGCGTTCGGGATGTGGGCTATTACACACTCGTGCTTTTTTTTTACCTTTCCCGCACTCGTGCGTTCTCTTTCCCAGCTGTCAAAATAATGTCTATTAAAAATAGTAACCAACCATGAAGTTTTTACTAAAAAAAACATAGAAGTTTTTATGATTCATGAAAATACGTATATTTCTAAAAAGAACCTACTAATTTGTTTCAATATCAGATTTAATTATTTGATTGAATGAGTTTGGTTAGGTTTCATTTCATTTCATCTCATTAAATTTCATTTTCATTTCATATCAATAAAAAACTTCTACTGAAGACTTGGCTGTATGGGCATAGTTTCCTTTGCCTACCAGAATGGGTGAAGAAGAAAAAAAAAACTGCTTATATTCTACGGTTGGTGCCATTTTTCAGAAATTTTCTTTGCGAGTTTAGTTGTTTGTTGCACAAAATGAGCAAGCTCGACCCTAGTTTTTTTGAATTAACACCACCGGAACTCAGTATAATTGCACAAAATGCTTCGGAGAACATTTTACCGGAAAAGTCAAAAAGTCGCTACATATCTACATACGACGAATTCGACGAAGTCAAAAGAAACGATCAATCAGACTCGTCCACTGCAGGACCTAGGCCTCCCCCAAAGCACGCCACTACCTTCCGCCCTCGGCCAACTTCATCTAGCCACTGCCAGTAATCTGCCTCAGATCGTCGGTCCAGCGAGCAGGTGGGCGTCCTACGCTGTTAAAAGAATGAAAGAAGAAAAAAAGTTCTTCACTCGCTACCACTGTCCAAAATCATAAACCTTCTGTGAGTACGCAACCGTTTTCAGTCGCGAGCGGAACTCCCGCGCCTACACTAAACAACTGTCATTTTATTTTATCACCGGCTCCGCGTAAACTCACTCTCTTGTGATAAATTTTAATGCGCGCTACAAAATATTGTCGCGAGAGGGTAGGGGTCGGCAGTCGGTTGATACTTTTAACGGTGTAACGGTGTCCTGAAGGAATTCTAGGAGATATTGCGGTGTAGGCACTAGACGTGTGCGGGAATAACGGAAGTCATATGGGATAACTCCTTTTCTTTTACAATTATGGTCATGTAGTACAAAGAGTTATTTATACAATGCGCAATTTCTGAAACATGTTGGTTAGAGTTTGTTATATGCAACATATTTTGTTCTGTCACTTACACCTCCTTATATTTCAAATAAAATGCAATGATTGTTAATATGTTTTTTTTTTGTCCTATTTAAAAAAAATCAAATATTTCACGATTTTTTTGCGTTGGAGTAGTGCTGTTTGAAAGAAAATGCTTAAAAACATGTGTTTACAGAATGACTTACAAAAGGCTGTGACATTAGTAGAACGCAGAAAGCGCGAACTCAATAAAAAAATCGGAGAAAAATTAGTAGAACAAAAGTTGTTGCCGTGCACAAACTCTAATTGGGGTGTCTCAGTAATTAGGCATATTAAGTAATGTTAAGAAATCTACCCTTATAAGTTTAGTAGTATGTTAGAAACGTCACTCATTGTTTACCCTACGAACGGAACTCTATTTATATCAGTACAGTACAGATATCTTGGTAGGAATATGACATGAACAGAGTCACGTATCAATCAAGGTGTCTTTTGACAAACATTTAACCCGTGTGAGCCCTCACCGGTCTACTGACAAACTATTCATGTTATTTTTTTATGAGAGTCGCCCGTAACATAACTGATTAGAAGGAATACCTTTACTAAGCGTCATGTACAAGACATCACGGAACAATAATATAAACAAACATAATAGAACACAACAACAAATAGTGGATTTATCTATGCGGCGGTAAAACAGCGACATACAGGCTCAGTTATTGCTGCAGAAAGAGCGCAGTAGAGTGCGCACATTTTCTTCAAAGCGTATCGATGGCATTAAAGCGCTGGTAGCCTAGTAGAACATTGAATTAGAAAGCGAGAGACCTAGGTTGGCTTCCCAGTGCGGGCATATACCTATGTTATGTACATTTGTGAAGTTATAGTAGCATACCACTCGCTAACATCGTGAAAAAACCTGAGTGTCTGAGCTTTTCACATATCTCAGCGCTTGAAATCGCCAATCCGCGGTGGGTGATTAAGCCCATTCTCTCTCCCTGAGAGAAGGCCTGTGCTCTACATGGGGACGTATAGGTGTAGGCTGCTATGCTTATGTATCAATGGCAAACGACGTTCGCAAAGTAATCAAAGTATTTGCCAATCAGCGTGAGGATATCACTGATAATAATCAGTAAATAAATTATTGACCAGCGCGCGAAGGCTCAGTAAGCACATCGTTCTGGGAGGCACCTTTCATGAACTATCACGATCTGCTGTAAGTTACGGTGACTTCCTATTAATTATGGTACCCGCGTCATTTTATCAACGACATCAAAGTTGTTTGCATACAATGTAAATATTTCCACTCCCGACTCTAAGGGGCCGTGTTCAGGGGCTGTAAAATTATGCGAGCCGTTCGCAAGCCCGGCGTAACCCATTGTACAAGTGTCTTTTTAACAAACTCTTAAAAGTTTTAAAACTCCGTGTCTCAAATCCTGGATCGGTCCCGTGGGGTTCCCCGCAAAAAAATTAAAGGCACAAAAGAGTCCAAAAAGTAAAAGGAACCGCCCCCCAGCCAGTTAAAGTAAACATTTTACGTTCGTTTAGGTAACTCTGAGGAGGCTGCGCATTAAAAAAACCTTTTTTGTCCTACTGTTTCCGTGTTCGCATTGGGGTACCTTTTTTGTAGGTAGTGGAAAGTACAATAAATATAAGAAGAATTGTAATGGGGATTTTTTTATTTATTTCTAAATAATACATGTGTCTCGAAAACAAATCATTCGCCAAACTGCGTGACAGTTTGTTGGCAAATTGTAGCGCACTTCTTATTTTATCTCTTATTCTAAGGCTGACATGCGCCACTCTCTCAAAGGTGGACATAGAGACATACAAGTAGTTGAGTTTTGTTCAATTCAAATGACATCTGAGAGGCAGCGCAAGTCGGATTAAATCTTAACTTCTACATTTGACTACCCTCCTGCCCGCCCTGCGCCTGCGGCTTGGGATCGGAACAGTACCACAGACAGGGGGGCAGTCTCACAAACACTAAATATGACATGGAAAAAAATTTCGAAGATAATATTTTTATGTTGAAGATGTAAATGAGATGTTTAGTTCGGTTATATTCTATTATGGATCACTTAATTTATTTAACAAAACTTTTTTTATTTCTTCTTGAATATGTTTTACTTTCGCAGTCCTCCTCAGAGAAACCAATATTGTTTAATATTTTTGGTATAAGGAACTTTCTTGTTCTTTCCCCATAGTAACTACAAATTCTCGGTTCATTATGCATGTTTCTGTTTGTTTTTCTAGTATTAATTTTACATGGTTTCTTCATGGTCGAAGGTCATGGACAGCACTACAGTTAACTATTTACTTAGCAAAATTCTCAATTCAGAAACTGGCCCTAGGAATAGCTAATATCTAGGAGGTAGGAAGGTGAGGATATGTGATAACTAAATAACTAAAAGCGTGATAAGTCTTACTCCGCTTCCAATTTGCCTTTTCACAGTAAGAGAGAGACGGTACAAAGTAATGACTAACTTGGCCTGGAGTTCTTAAAAAGTCGTAAGGTTCTATTCAAAAACCGTTCCATTTTATTCAGTATGTCATACCGGTTAAGTTTTTAGTCACCCAATGTAAACGCAACAAACTTGGCGCACGCCTCACTCAAATCCGCGGCTAATTCATGTCGAATTCATTAAGTGGGAGGTGCCTTAACAAGGTGTCTTGATAATTTAATCCGGCCCGGATAGCCCAATTAAAATGTTGCCCGACGAGTTTTTAAATATGCACGATGGAAGGGTTGCCACGAAAAGAGCCTGAAATTTGTCGTGAAATGATGCGACCTGAAGGTCAGATTCAGTTCAGCTCCTATATTACGCACACCAACTCCTGAACGATTCCAATCGTCCAACTGACAAATTTCATACTAATTGCTATCACAAACATCAGGGTTCCGACAGGATTTGGTATGTATAATTAGTAGGCCCCACAATATCGCTCAATCAAAGGTTACTTTGATTAGATTAGGCGCCGGATTAAGAATAGCGTCACTCCATTTCCTTCCGTGGATGTTGTAGAAGGCGACTAAGGAAATAAATTACCAGGAGACGGGCAGCAGCGTCTTCCTGAGATTCCAACCGCATACTGCGATCGCCAACCCGCCTGCCAAGCGTGGCGATTATGGCTAAACCCCTCATGGTTATGAAAACCACGAGAGAGGCTTGTGCCCTGCAGTAGGCGTCGAGTGGCTGATGATGATGATGATGACAGGTTACTTTAAAATGGTTGCCTAGAAATGATAGCTCTAAACGAAAAGTCCACTAATTGGATACTAATTGGATTCTTAATATTCTAAGAAAATATTTGTGAAAATACTATGTATGTGCAAAAAGTGTGCCGACGATCTGAGGCGGATTTCTGGCAGTGGCTGGATGAGGATAGCCGAGGACAGAAAAAAGTGGCGTGCCTATGTAAAGCAGTGGACGAGTATGGAGTAATTGATTGATTGAAAGTGTTCTTTATCTTTATCAACCATTTTGTAATGAATCGAGACAAAAGTGTGTTTTTGGCAATGAATGTAGTTCACTTTCACTTTCACTTTCAAAAGAAAATCAACCGGCAATGAATGTAGTTCACTTTCACTTTCACTTTCAAAAGAAAATCAACCGTATTCAATTTAATTGCTTACGCATATCGGACAACAGTCTATTAAACATTTAAATTTTTCAACATTAGGTATGTCGGAAATTACGTACCTATATTCAGTGGCACACCATTACCGATTTTATTAATTTATTTATATTTATTCTCATCAAAACAAGAAAAACTACAATTTCATTATTATTTTGATAAATCTTTAAACTTTGTCTATGTCTGACATTATGTCTGTCTCACTCTGTTTCTTTGTGCGCGTATCACGCAAAAACCACTGAACGGAATGAAGTAAAACTCACCAGAATTATAGTTTAGGCTCCCGTGTAATGACGGATACATTTAACCAGGTTATGAAGAACCAGTCAGTGTACGCACTACCCGTCGGAAATAACTTTACCTGTCACCGTAGGAATCGCCATATTGCGATGTGCCTAAATAATTCCGGCGTAAAAACTGAATTTGCACGGATATTTAATTTTACAATTTTCCGACGTTTCGGTAGAACTTGAACTTAATCAAAATGAATGAAGTGGTTGGTACCGCTGAGTGTAAGTTCACTGACTGCAGATCTATCAGAGCGCTATGTTTCATGTCCGCGATATGTTCCTTCACCCGTTCAGCTATGGTACGCTTAGTTTGACCAATGTACGAGAAACCACATTCACAGTTAAGCTTGTATGGGAATTCTCTTGTAAAGGAATCCTGTGCTTGACACTTCGCATGAGTTGGTGTATCTTTCTTGGCGGCTTGAGGAAGAGTATTTAACAATACTAATAAAATAAAAAAGTTCCGGTCACAGTTGGCTATGTTAACTTTTTATTTCAGGCATTTAAAAAAGTTTAGGTTGAATGAGACGGAGTCGGTTAGAGCACGCGCCATCACCAAAATATCTTAGCTCAATGGACTTCAAGTGTGGAGCGGACTCTACGTTGAAGATCTTTGCCTACCCTTCACGAGAAACTAACAAAACTGCGTGTGCAAGATGGCGAGCGATCACAAAGATTTTTTTCAAATCATCGTTTTGGTCATAAAAACACAAAACCCTCTTTATAATGCGCACTAAACCCTGTCAAATTCTTCAGATTTGAATGTTAGACACGATCTTGCGACGATGTCGCGCCGGACGCGATACCGCATTAAAACTACTTGGCAGGAAAGATTTATTGCGGAAAATTACATATACCATAATATTAACAATATGATAAAATTCATAGTTATAGTATAGTTATCAATATACCAAATACATAAATACCTGGAATAAACAATATCTAATATATAAAAATCTCGTGTCACAGTGTTTGTTATCGAACTCCACCGAAACAACCACCGATTTGTATGCTTTTTTTTGTGTACCTAAACTTAATTAGTCTGTGTATAGGTCGTAGGCTTATTAATATGGCAAAACAACGTTTGCCGGGTCAGCTAGTTATAAATACCTACGAAAGTTTGGATGGATGTCTATTATTACTCAATAACACCAGAACGGCTAAATGGATCTGGATGCAATTTGGCACAGAAATAGATTTTAGTATGAAATGGCATATTATACGCTACTTATTCCTGGAAAAATACACACGAAAAATTTCTCCGCGAACAAAGTCACGGGCAACAGCTAGTCATTAATATTACTATTTTTCTAAATTACAAGAATATTCCCTCCAAATATTGCTATCGAATTTAAAAATTACCTCTAGGAATCATTGTATCGAGGGTAGGGTATTATCTTCTGTTATCAACCGACCCAAGAAGTGGCTGAAATTTACAACGTCACTCCAGGGAGGATTTATGCGAGAATAATGACAGTTAGCCGTCGATTACCGAAAAAGTCGCGGAACTTTTGAATGCATTAAAGGGTTAAACTTGTCTCGTTAGCGATTTTTCTGGGGAATTGACAGATGAAGGCGGCGTTGGTAGCCTAGTGGGTAGAACATTGGACTCGGAAGCGAGAGACCCAGGTTCGATTCCCAGTGCGGGTATGTACCTATGATTTTTGTTTTTTGTAAGCTATGTACATTTGTAAGTTTATAATAGCAAAACCATTCTCTAACGGTGAAGGAAAAGCATCGTGAGGAAACCTGATTCACATACCTCAACGCTTGAAAACGCCAATTCGCGGTGGGCACGCGTGGTGATTAAGCCCATACCCGCTCCCTGAGAGAAGGTCTGTTCCCTACAGTGGGACAGATGAAGTTAGAGTCGATATTTTTTTATTTCGCAACAAGTCCATGGTGTTAGTTTTACAAAAAAATCTGTAAATAAATCTGTAAATTTTGTCTCTGTCTGTTTTAAATCTGTGTCACTCAGTTTCTATGTGAGCGCTGAAAAAAAAACCTGTGCTCAGCTCGGGAATTGAAAACGGACGTTTTGAAAAATAAAACTAACACTATTTCCATTTAGATATCGGGTCTCTAGTGAGAATTTGTCTTTTTATGTTGGCAATAGCGATGTGACCGATGATTAATGAAAATTACTATGAAAATAATTACTGTAACAAAAAATAACACAAATTAATTATTAACTTCGCAGTGACAAAACATTGTTATTCTGCAATAAAATAAACTTTCTATACTAAAATACATCCGAAGAAAAATAATTTCCGTCACTTTAAATTATTATTTAGCTTTTACAGCTGATTATTATGGTTTCCACTAAAGAATCGGGCATTGTGAATTTCGACAGTCTCCCGTCTTGATAGAGCAATCGAAAACCATTTCTCAGAATCAGATCTATGGGTTGGTACACAAAACTTTTGAAAAACTTCGCGAAACAACGTTTTCTTAGTCGAGGAGGCTTCAAGGTAAGTCCCGAGGTCCCTAGCTTCGAAAGTTGATTACTCGACTCGATTGAGAAACTTGCTCGCGTGGAGGAAATCTATGGCGTTTTATAATACCATTTTCACTATTAACTTAATTCCGGATCCACTCACTAGATTTTAATTTTGTTTTAATTATTTAATTTTTTTTATGAATCCGGAATTAAGTTAATAATGTCTCTGTGATAATGTGTGGTGCTTACCGTTTTCCTTATACGAGCAAGAGTGAAATCGAGGGAAACGTTGAGAAGGAACGTCTTGGAATACGGAATGAATGCTAAAGATGCAAATTTTGTGAGCTTCCAGCAACTATAAGAAAATTTCAATAATTTTGTCATCTGCCTCGGTGGCGCAGTAGGCAGCGCGTAAGTCTCATAATCTTAAGGTCGTGAGTTCGATCCTCACCCGGGGCAACCACTTTTTGTCTAGGTTTTATTTTACTTTGTTGCAGCCTGACAGTGTGATAGATTTATTTATTTATTTATTGGAACTTTTATTGCACTTAAAAAAAATCGCACAATGCGGCGGACTTAATGCCCGTATTTGAGTTTCAAAATTTCACAGCCGATTTTGTCCCGAACCATGCGGAGACGGCTGCCGTTGACGAACCTTTTTTATTTTCGCCATTTTTTGGCAGTGCACGGAAGGAAATGCCAATTTTACTCGGCACGAAAGATCAACATGGTACAACAACTTACTATAAGCTATTCTCTATTCTTTGGGTTATAAGCACGCTAGTTAATGACCTAAAATCACCGACTAGAACTAACGTAATTCCTGATGTAACATAAAGAATATTCCATCGATCCACCTATGGTACCTAAGCTAAATTTAAACCAGACATTTGATTTGATACAACACAATTACAGATTGAACTCCACAAAAGTATCATATTGCCATCTAGTGCTGAGAATAAAAACTAACTACAACAAAGGCCTTAGGTAGTTCACACAATAACGACAAGGGGGCGCTAACCGGGCGCTTCAGCGCCATCTATCGCAAAGTTGCAAAATTATGAGGTATCGGTAGCTTAGCAATATCTAATGTCAAGAAGTTTCATATACATTCATTACATTAAGTTTCTCATAATTTCCATAGATGACGCTAAATAATATTTAAAAAAATAAGTACCAACATTTTTTCATTATTTTTTTTCTACTTCTGAAAAAACAAAACGTTACTAGAATTCTTTTATGATATATCTTATATCACAGAGGAAAAAAATCTCGTATCACAGTGTTTGTTACCGAACTCCTCGAAAACGGCTTCACCGATTTTAATGAAATTTTTTGTGTATTTGCTAGGTGTTGCTAGGTCTAGGTTTGAGTAATTTTTTGCTGTCTGAAAATAGGTCGTAGGCTAATTAATATGGCTATACAACTTTTGCCGAGTCAGCTAGTTTTATTATACATTTTTGTAGGCGTTTATCAAAACGTGTGTCGTATCGGTTGATGAATCGAACTGAGGATGGTCGAGTAAAACCTCTACCTCTGACTATTCTAATCGGCGTTTGTCGAGTGTTTTAAGGAATCACATTTTTATAAATAGGACTGTGAATCTTATAAAAAGAGCAACGAAATAACAAAACATACTTAGAATTTACGTATCTTCTCGGAATTCTTGTTATTATTATTATTATTCATTTATTCTCAGTAACACAAGAAAAACCACAACTTCATTAGCTTGCCAAACTGCATACTTTAGCATTGCATCGGCTAGCTTAACGCTCGGTGTTCCCAGTCGCTAGCTAAACTAGGTATCTGTGCCACAGAGATGGGACGCGGGGCGGGGGCGCGGAAAAGACGCGACGCGATGTGTAGAAATCGCGCCCTCACCTCGTCTCTCCGTGTGGGCTTCGTCCTGTCTCTTGAGTATATTTTGCATGAAAGTGAATTGGATTAACGACGCGTCTTTCTCGCACCCCCACCCCACATCCCTCCTGTGTGGCCGCTGGCTACAACGCGTCGCGTCTTTTCCGCGCCCCCGCCCCACGTCCCTTCTGTGTGGCCGCTGGCTGTGGTCGCAAGTCGCAACGCACTAGTTGCCGCTTGACAGTTATTCAGTAAGCGAACAATAAAAGTCGGGCTTTGATGGAGCATTGTTTCGAATTCCTTCACGCGTTGCCCGGACGCAGGGCGCTTAGGTTAAGGCCGTAGGGACCTAAAGCCGGGTATAGACGGGTAGACTGGTAACTATCGAACTAAACTACTTAGTTTTTTACCTTCCGTGTCGAAATGAAAAAACAACCAACAACCCGATAGGTAAGCACTAACTACTAAGCAGGCGGGACCAACCTCGATACCTCGAAAGGAGTTACAATATTGAATGTTTTTTTTTTCTTGACTTTTGGTGATTTTTAAGTTAGTTTTTTTTTCTTTTGGTGAAGGGCAATAAGTCCCATACAAATCCATGCGCTCGGAGAACCTAGCCTTAAGGAGTCATGAGGGAACGTAGAATCGCACATATTTACTCGCTTACATACATACATACGAACTAAGCAAAATGACCCTCATTTCGGGCTCCACCGCAGTCGGGTAAAAATAGGGTTGGTGCGGCCCACAATTCTCAAAAAAAAATGACCTTTGGTTATTTTTCATTACTATGTCTATATTACTGTTATATTATTTAATAAACAAAAACTCAAACTATTTTTTACATTACTATACAGCCCCCGGTTTTTCACACACAAAAATCTATTAATCTACTATTAACAACTATAAGTTGGTTTTTTTTTGTCAGATTAATATACCTACTGTTAGTGTACGAGAACAAGGGATTAGTACCTACCATAGTTAATAATCAGCTGTGCTAATATACCGTTTACTTTACCCGTGTGCATCAGGTTTAAAGACTAATAAACCAGTCTCTCCACTTTAACAACAATTCAACTACAACAACAAATAGAAACAGGCATAGTTATTTCAGCAAAAAAAAAAAATATATTTGGTTGAATGTCCAATTGTTGTTTCGGAGATATTTCGGCTACTCACAAAAGAGTGATTGTCTGCAAGGGAAGAAGGGAATGTTTCCATCGTCTCCCGCTTTTAATCTTCTTTATACATATCGCCTTCACACTTTATAAGCAGGATCCCCAAATACAGAGCGCAACAAAATCACGATATCAGAACAATCCAAAATCTGTCATTCAGTCATTATAGCAACTATTTCGAAAACCATTACCTTCATTTAAAAATAATCTAAAACCCTACACAACACACCTAACCTTATCACATACCGCATAGTACGTAACCATTCGTCAATTCGACGACCATTTTTGGAAGTATTAAGTTTAAATTTTTTTTTGTCTTAGGTTTGTCTTACCTTTATTGCAGTAACATTCCAGACACATTTATATTTTTAATAAAATAATTTGTTGTTATTTAACACATACTCTTATTTATTTTTATCTCTGTTTAAAATTGCACGAGTCTCTACAGATCAAAACCGACATGCTTATGAAAAATGTAATTAAAACAGAAATTTTAAAAAATTGTTGTTTCTTTTAAGGACAAACTTAAACTGTAGACATTAGAAAAAAAAACCTTTTTTACTTTATGTTCACCACAAATTGCGATGTAGTACCAGTAGTAGTCATCATCATCATCAGCCACTTGACGCCCACTGCAGGACACAGGCCTCCCTCTTGGTTTTCCAACCATGAAGGGCTTTGCCATAATCGCCACGCTTGGCAGGCGGGTTGGCGATCGCAGTATGCGGTTGGAATATCAGGAAGACGCTGCTGCCCGTCTCCTGGCAATTTATTTCCTTAGTCGCCTTGTACGACATCCACGGAAGGAAACGGAGTGACGCTATTCTTAATCCGACGCCACCAGTGATAGCAGTACATTTGTAAAATTTGAAAAAAAAAAATTACTTGGGTGACGGAATGCATTGCCTCCCGCCAAGCCGTGACGAACACCGAGTTGACAAGAGACACCGCGGTTATCCGCAGATGCATCAAAAAGATTGGTCATTATGCGTCGGGAGCGATACAACAATTTTTCTGTCGCGTATTCGTTTGGTGTCTAGGGTTACAAGTTATATATTTATAACGGTGGTAACAACAACTGTATTAGGAGGAATTGACTATGACTCCCGATTAGTTGTATTAATTCTGCTATAATTATAATATAATAAATGTGAAAGTTTGTAAAGATGTTAGGATGTTTGTTAGTCATGCAGTAACGGCTGAACGGATTTAGATGGAATTTGGTATGGAGATAGTTTGAGTCCTGGGGAAGGAAAAAGGATACTTTTGATAACGGAAATTACTCATTCCATGCGGACGAAGTCGCGGGCAAAAGCTAGTAAGAAGTAGCATAAATTAATTAATACGCAGCTAGTTGGAAGTTAGGTAATAAAATTACCTTAATTACAGAGGAAAAACATAAACTTCCTTAACCATTACTCAAATCGCACAAATACATAAATACGTCCTTTCACTTTGTCATCTGTCTCTCTATTTCTTTCGTATTAATAATAAATTAATTATACCTGTGGGTGTGTGTGTGTTTTTTAATAGTTTCAGAACCTAAGCATACTTTTGTTGCTATTATGGTTCACGTAGGTGTTTTACATTATAATTTTCGCATGCTGTGGACACTTATAATTAAGGTAGCACTTAGTTACCTTTATCCTTGGTGTACATATGTTAATAGTAGTATGTATTCATGTATACCTTG
Source organism: Yponomeuta malinellus (assembly GCA_947308005.1). Taxonomy (NCBI): domain Eukaryota; kingdom Metazoa; phylum Arthropoda; class Insecta; order Lepidoptera; family Yponomeutidae; genus Yponomeuta; species Yponomeuta malinellus. The sequence continues at coordinate 7,035,423 of OX371008.1, read as the reverse complement.
TTGGTGACCCTAAATAAATAAATTTAAAAAGTCATTACCTAATCCCAAAGATGAACGGTGAAGCCGTTTCGGAGGAGTTCGATAACAAATACACATGAGATTTTTACATATTAGATATAGCAGGTATTTATAAGTATAAAATAATTCTAGCTGAGCACGCAGATGTTCGCATGTCACTTTTGTACGGACTCGTCGGCGTTCACGTTCTAACAATTATCTTTATATTGTTTACACAATATAGTACATAATGTGATTAAATAGGAATCCGTGATGGACGGACACTAATCGCTCGTAGTCCCGGCTGCCTGAGTGATCTTAAACGGTCACGAGGGTTAAGCAACACTGGGCGCCTTCAGTGCATGGATGGGTCGCCGTCTATGCCTAACGCTAGTGGCATTTTTCCGAGCGGTTCCGTGCTTCGCAAGGCACGTTAAGCTGTTGGTGCCGGCTGCCGTCGATAGATGGCAGTCGTTAAGCCAAGTCAGAGGCCTTAGGGCGGCTTGACAACTTCTGACAGTAGACGAGCCACTAGTCTACAAGCCTCCACCAATCCGGACTTGGCCCCCGTGGTGGAGTATGGCCTATACCTTCCTCAGGGAAGAGACCCGTGCCCCTCGGTGGGGACATAATGGGTTGATGATGATGAATCATACAAAGTCTAGACATTCGATAATTTGTCTAACTAGCATTCTGTAAAGGATAGGTATCAACAGAAGGACGCTTTAGCTTTAGTGAAGGCTTTTAATTACAACTAGGCCTTAGGAGCCGTATTGATAGAGCGCGCTTACCTCTGAGAACGCTCTAAGTTGCTGTTTTCTTTGAACAGAATCTTGAAATGAGTACTTAAGAGCAATCTAGGGTTCTTTTTATGTAGCCACTGCTGACCCAATGCCTCCCCTTTAGACCCCCATTCCTCCTTGTCCTTAGCCTACTTTTACCACCCAGGTAAATATTTGTCGAAGTGATGTCTGAAAGTTTTTTTTTAAGTAGCCTGGCCTATATACGTCCCCTTGCAGGATAGAGGCTCCTCTCAGAGAGAGAGAGAGTAAGCGTGCCCACCGCGGACTATTACAAGCGTTATTATTGCATATAGGCGAGCTTATTGCTACTTAGCATTATCTGCCAGCTAACCTAAGTTATGAAGAAAACATGAACAGGTATTGCAACTTCGAATATTAAATATACAAATTCCTTATTTGGACCTAGGTATATAAAAATATAATAGAGGGGAAATATCATACAAATGGAACATAATAATAAATTAATACGTAATCATCATCATCATCAGCCATTTGACGCCCACTGCAGGACATAGGCCTCCCTCGTGGTTTTCATAACCATGAGGGGTTTTGCCATAATCGCCACGCTTGGCAGGCGGGTTGGCGATGGCAGGATGTGGTTGGTATTTCAGGAAGACGCTGCTGCCCGTCTCCTGGTAATTGATTTCCTTAGTCGTCTTCTACGACATCCACGGAAGGAAATGGAGTGATGCTATTCATAATCCGGCGCCACACGGAATACGTAATACAATAAACAAACACAAAGAATCTTCAAATTTGGTACAGACATAGTGATATTGTGAATGCTACTAAAAAATTTAAAAATCGGTGAAGCCGTTGAGGAGGAGTTCAATAACCAACATTGCGACACGAGATTTTAAAATATTAGATTATCTAATTTGGTTGGTCCATTGCATTTTTCTTTCTTTCTCTTTACTACGCTCAAAACAGTTATAGTCACGTCAGGTACCTACTTAGATAACCATTACTTGCCGGTTTCCGATATTATGTGAATTTCACCGAAGAAATACTTCAGTAGTATATTATCTCCAAGACTATCTGGAAGAGACGCTTTCAGCTCTGATGAGGGACTTCTATATTTTCGTGTTATATGTATATTATTTGCACGGCTATTGAAACGTTCAAAAATTCAGACGCCATATCGAAAACAAAACAGAAGGTGTAAACCTAAAAAAAATCACACGAGACGGCGACAATTGTTTTGCATACTTAACTCGTTCAAGGTGCGTGTAAACCTTACTTAGCTTCAAAAAATCGCAAGTCTACGGGGCATAGGCGTAGAGAAGGGTAAATAGCATGACTAGTGATGGGCGGGGTTGACTTTTCTTCAAGAATGTTCTTGCATGACGAGAACTTATACATTGAAAAAATATTAAATAAAAAATAAAAACCGACTTCAAAACACTACAGCACTAAAAAGTTACAAATAATTAAAAAGAATACCTTTAAATTAAAGTATGTATGCAAATGTACTACTGAAGTGTGTTACCAGTGATGACTTATGGCACTGAAACGTGGTCTCTCACTATGGGCCTCATAAGAAAGCAAGGGGTCACGCAACGGGCTATGGAAAGGGCTATGGTCGGAATTTCTCTACGAGATCGAATCAGAAATGATGAGATCCGTAGACGAACGAAAGTCGTCGACGTAGCCCAGCGGATTAGTAAGTTAAAGTGGCAGTGGGCGGGGCACATAGCACGCAGAACTGATGGCCGATGGGGCCGAAAAGTTGTCGAATGGAGACCACATATCGGCAAGCGCAGCGTAGGACGACCAGCCACAAGATGGACAGATGACCTCATCCAAGTGGCAGGAAGACACTGTATGCAAGCCGCTTCCAACCGGTCTTTTTGGAAATCCATGGAGGAGGCCTATGTTCAGCAGTGGACTTCTTGTGGCTGAACGGTATTCTAGTAGTAGAATTTGTAGTCAATGCCCAAAATATATGTTCTGGTCATGAAACTGGGCACCGACTAGAATTTATACTTCTACAGTACCTACATGTATACATATTTCTAACTTAAAGGTATTCTTTTAAATTATTTCTAACTTTTTAGTGCTGTAGGGTTTTGAAGTCTGTTTTTAGTTTTATTGATTTTTTTAAAAAAAAATTATTTCTAGAGGGAGCGTGAGAAAAATAAACAAGTCCCTTATAACCATAATTTACCCTACATAATTCGTTGCATTAAAATTTGAAGTTCTCAGTTTCCATCTCCGAAATTCTTCACCAGAACATCACCAAATTACCTTGGGACTACGTTTACGCTATTTTATTAAACATACGGATATTCTTTTGTCTGCTACTTCTCTGTTCCACCCCATCCCACCCCCTTTGAGACAAAGGGCGGTATGTTGTAAATTAATCAAAGAATTAAAAATAATGTTCTAGCTTCAGCATTTTTTTGTCCTGACAACCGTGTGGATGTTAGGGACCTCTTAAGGGGAAGCTTAGGAATACGCGGCAAAACCACGCAATATTAAAACAAACTCTTCGTGGCTCTCAAACTCTTGAAGACTTGTTTGATGGTATAATATAATTTATAATCGTGATGGTTCTTTTCACATGGTGAATTTGTTGTGTAAAGCCAGTGGCTCGAGCCGATGATATAATAATCATACCTACTTGCCGCGTAAACTTGCATTGCTTAGGGATTAGCAACACAGCGACCTAAAACCTATGTAGCTTGTACATAACTGTCAACTTTACTCTGATTACCTGTCTACGATGAGGATTCCTCATTTTACTGCAAAATCTTACTCAAATAGATAGATAGAGAACACTTTATATAGTGCAAAAAGAAAAAAAGACAAAACTGTCTGTGTGACATTACAATACTGACAACCCATAAGTTCTAAATCGGTATGTAGCATGTGTGATGCAATAATGAAACTCTGAAAATATTACTTTTTTAGGCTGGGAAGTCTAAAGCATAAAGCATTTTTCTTACACATAAGTGGGCTTTAGTGAACCCTTTGCTAGAACCAGAAATTAAAGCAAAAAAACTTGACTTAAGATAAGATAAGAATAATCCTTTTTGTACCAGGAAAAACACAAACTTAAAATATTAACAAAAATACACTACAATTCGCGGCCTTAGATTATCGGTCAGCAACAAATTTAAGCACTTCGCCTTAAAGATGACGGTGCACCCCCGAAATTACCCAATTATACCCCTTTTAACCGTACCGCTCTAAAGGGCTATTAACTAAAAGATTTATCAGTAGTTCGGTTATGTCAGGGCGCTGTTGATTAGCTACGGATGTCGGACATGGCTGGTTCAATGGGCTTCGAAAATATTATCTAGAGGTTGATAGATAAATGGCAAATAAATGTAAATACGTATACAAAGAATTAAATGCCACAGTGTACAGGATGTCCGTATAATAGTTTATACTGACTATGGAAAATAGTTATACTGGCTGTATCGCAGTGTCCTAACACAGGCATCATTTTGCTTAAATGGAGGCTCCACATACTGTTAAGAACAACATATATTACATTATATAAACTCACGCCTATATCCCGAAGGGATTCTGAAAAATCTCTTTCCGATTCTGAAAAACCTCTTCCGCTCCATCAACATTAATTATATTCAAAGTACCCGAAACCAGCGTGTGTGCAATTGTGCATGCAATGAATGCACGCACGCCGGTCTCGGGTACTTTTTATCTTGACTTTTGCTTATACATTTTCTCATTCTCAAGTCAAAATGAAAATTATTGATGACAGTGACAATTAACCTTACATTTTCGTTTCGAATTCGCTCGGATGGTAACTGCTTCGAACGCATGCATGCATTGACTGTAACTTGAACTGAAAATGTAAAAGATAAATATGATGCTAAAAATATTGTGACCAAACAGATATAATTCAGCCTTTTAAGGGTCATTATCCGAAACAATTTTGTTTGGATATTGCATAATGCAAAAATGTAGAGAATGTGGTGCAATAAATCGTACAAAAACCGCTTACGATCTAAATGAATCGACCACGGGCAGGGAGGTAGTGCTCGATATTTATGTATTAATATTGTTATTCAGAGTGCATCTCTTTCACAAACGATGCCGACAAAGATCGCTCACATACGAGAACAGAAAAATGGGTGGAGATGACACAAACCTCTAATACTTTAATTACGCATTACGTAAACTCAAGCTTGTATCCCGGAGGGGTAGGCAGAGACCAGGGCTTGCCACTTGCCATGATCCTGACAAACCGTGAATATTCATTTTCATGCTATAAGCATGAATGTTCATAAGCTCTTAAAGAGCAAAACATGGACTGAACTAATGTTCAACTTTAAAAATGTTATGTATTTATCTATGTTGATGAATAAATTATTCTTAATGAATACCTACAATATTCGTATTTTTACATAGCATAGCATAACTTTTAAAGAAATAAATACTTTTAAACGAAACAGCTGTACTAAAAAAAGTACTATCGCCTCAATATTTATAACTTTTTCGAAAAGTTATTAGGAACTACGTAGCGAAAATATTGCACATAATTAAATTCCAAATATGGAAGACACGTTCGTTGGTAAGTTAACCACTCCACGGTTTTCCAAATCCGCCATCAAAGTCTGCCAACTAAATTGAGTTATCAACTTTCGTGAAATTCATTGTTTTACACTTAAGTGACTTTTTGTGCCGATACCTCCCGTCTTTAATAGTCAATTAATGAACGCACGGAGGCTACCTGCGGCCCCTTTCAACCCAAATTGTAAAACTAAGGGTGGCTCTTAGTGACCAGTCATTTAGTGAGTGAGAGAGTGAGTAATTTTAATACATCGATCTTATCGCAGGGAATATCACACCGAGCTTGTTAACTGTGGAATTGCGGAAGATATTAAGCGTACCTACAATGTGTTTTCGTGAACCACAAAAAAAAAAAATGTGAAAAACACGTTCTATTTTTTGCAGAGAACTCTATATTTTCGACATAGATAGGGTCGTATTTTAGTAGGTTTCGAATCACAAAGCATAAACCTGCTAGAGATAGTTTTGAACTTATAAAATCTGCTTAAAATGGCAATAGTGCATTACATCTCAACGAACAGGGCCTGTTTCATTCAACTACAATTCATAGTTTATTATGACAATTCAATACTTATTGCAAGATTTATAAGTAGAAAGACTCTGCTACGAGTTGAACGAAAACGAATTGTAATCAATTGTTCTTTTGTGAAACTCGGTCCAGGATATAAAATGTCACGTATCAGCCCTTCCGAGAGTTCCAATTAAATAAATTATAGAAATCAGAAATCGATCATTTGTTTCAACGTAAAGAATTATATTATGTTTGCTGAATTTCAATGTACTATGTTACTATGTTAGCCGCTGCCTTCGAGCCGTATTTTTAGTATTGAAATTAAACAACTATTTAGAGACCTGGGTAACCGTGCCAGCGCTCTCCAAACTAATGGGCAAGTGCAGGCATCAGTGAAATTTCGAGCCTCTTCACAAATTTCTCTGTATTACCGTATTACGTACAGACAGCGACATCTGACCGAAGCAATTGACATCACTTGCAGCCCCGAGTAAACCACTTTGCAGTTAGGTTTTTACATCGGAATGATATCGCTGTACCTACATGATTATATTCTTAATAGGTTTTTAAAAATAGTCCTCAGCACGGGGTAGTGCAACAAAAAGAATATAATCATTGTAGAAATTGTTAAGAAAATAAATGTACTAAATTGGACCAATCCATTTAAACCCATGCATATACATCCTAAGATGGCGGGCGTTACTACTCGTTAATGCGTTACAGTCGACAGCAGATCAACCTTTACATATGTGCACCCTAATCAGGACGATTTTTCAACAAAAAATTAAAGATGGACCTGCTGACGACTTCTGTAGGAAACACTTCGAAATCGCGTAATCGAAAAAATATATCTGCAGTTCCTTTCTAAATTACCACCTCCAGAATTTACATTTATGGAACTGCTAATATTTTTCGGCATTTGGTTACTCCCTGTATAATAAAGTAGCGGGAGGAGATCCTAATAGGAAGTTAGCTAACTCAGTCCTTGATCACACAGAAGGGACGCGGGGCGAGGGCGCGAAAAAGACGCGACGCGTTGCATGGAAATCGCGTCCTCGCCCCGTCTCTTCTGTGCGGGCTTCGTCCCGTACATTTTGTATGTAAATAAATTGGATTAACGACGCGTCTTTTCCGCGCTCTCGCCCGCGACCCTTCTGTGTGGCCAGGGGCTAAGTTAACAAAAATTAGGCGAAACAACTCAATATCGCAGGCGCCTCTAAATGATAGGTTTATCCGCGTTAGCGCGGTAATAGGGGTCGATCACCCGTTCGGAATCAATACGGGTAAGTACGATAATCAAGGGAGTCTCGAAAAACTGTTATTAACTCCTTCCTTTCGGTAATAACAGGCTCGGGTCCCTGGTTGATGGCTTGGAACTTTTAAGGCAAATAAACTTGCAGAACATTTGTCAGGTTAAACTCTTTCAGGCAGCAGCGCTGCGTTCAAAGCCGCGTTTCATAAAACTGCAATTAGATAGATAGGTGAATTATTTATTTGCATTTACACACACACATGCAATAAAAACAATAATACAGTAAGTAGTAAGAGCACATACGAAGCACAATGAAACATTATTACAAAAACATTTACAAATAAGACACACAGCAATGTTTTATTTATTCATTTTGTCTGTTGTGTATTTAGTTTTCTTTCTGTTGTTGTGCATATTATGTTACTTATCTGCTTATTTTGTTTCTGTGATGTATCGTGTTGGTATAATAAATGTCTTTCTTCTTCTTCTTCTTCTTCAATGCCTTCCAGTATGTGTACTGTGGGTGCGGCAAATGCAAAAGGGCTCTGACTCAGCATAAGCTGGAGAGATGATGGTACCCCAGCGGGTCTTTCGTCAGTACCCGTAACGCGGCGCGCAGGGCTTGGAGAGATGGTACGAACCAGTTCAAAAACGTAACATAACATAAAGATAACGTCTAAGATAAGCTCACGCCTGTATTCCGGAGCGGTAGGCAGACACTAGGGTCTGCCACTTACCACGATCCTGACAGATCTCTTTCGTTTTATCAATATTCATTAGTCGTTGCATGCAATTCATAGTTTATTATTGCTATTTAATGTACATTCATTCGTAGCAGTCTTCCTACTGGCAATATGTGGGTTAATCGACTTTGCAATGTACAACGAATTGTCATTGTAAACCATGAATGAAACAGGCCCCTGGTCGTTTCAGGCGGGTAGATTACGTACCCACTGTTTACTTTTCATGAATTAGTTGTGGGCTGACTACTTTAAATTATTATTATTTTATTAAACGCTTCGTACGGACGAGAATGAGAAGTGAAAATGTGGCCATCAGCGCCACCTAGCACTCGTTTTCTAAAATCAGAAAAGTATCTATTCAGTATTGTAGCATTCAAATTTTAAGATATTCAGAGCCACCATCTAAGTACAATTAAAGGTGCTAAATTTATTTTTAAATAATTATTTTTAAAAAAGGTTGAAAACTTGGATTTTTGTTTCCGGAATATGTCAAAACCGTTTATTTTCCACCTATTGTAGAGCAAAACCCCCACTGAAAGCACAGGGGAAAATCAATTAAAATTATTTTGTGTTAAATTTTAATGTTAAACATATAATATTATGTTGTTTGTTACAAGAATATTAATGGTTAAAAACAGAAACAATATTTTTTGGCACAGGTTTTAAGGCAAAAATACGGAAAACTTAACAAAGTTATGTTCTACAGAGTGTTTGGCATTCTTCTGGTGATTTTGATAAAACCTAGCAACGCTAGGTGGCGAGTTATGACCTCCCTGTGTGTTCCGGACAGTTTTGCGTGCGCCGGCGCCGCCCTATTTTTTTTTACCTTTTTCGAAGAAATCGAAATGGAACATTAGGAGGACCACCACACTACAGGGTAACATCGAATTCGTTAGCGAAACTTTAAGGTGGCATTGTGACCATAATTTCGAACCATATGGCACAAGTTTTTAAGAAAATAACGAGAATTTATTTTTGTACCAACTCTGTTTGTAACTCATAGTTATTTCACTTGCTTACTCATCTCGGACGAAAGATTCTTTAATGTTTAAGGTAAAAAAATAAATCACTTTTCAATGCCACGATATATCGTACCTACCTACTAAGTCCTTTGATTTGTGATTACAGTTTCGAACCAAACGTTTATCAGCAAATATGTCGTGCCATTACTTTTAAATTATTGATTAATTTTATCACTGTTTATCAAGATGAAAAGTACATTCCTTTAAAATATTACTCGGTCATCCTCGGGCCGTTTAGTTCAGTAATAGTGCGAGTGTCGTTCGTATAAAATTGATCACCTAGGTACCTATTTTCCTGTCTTTACCATTAACTGTATTGAAGATACAGTCGACAACATATCCAACTTTATAAGTTGGAACTCTACTATTGCAACAAAAGTGTAAATGTTGACTAGCTGTTGACCTTCTCGGTACATTATGAGATATGACGTTGTTTTAGAGAGATTACTCCGTAAAATGTTAATAATGTGACAGTAACACATGTAGTGCAGTCGACATGTCGACATTGACCTTCATACTTAGGTACATACTTTAAACCCTACAAAATAAATGTGGCACGAAGTTACATGGTCGTATGGAACCTGATGTGTAATTTCGCAATTGTTGCTACTAGCCGAAATAGCTCAGTTGGGAGAGCGTTAGACTGAAGATCTAAAGGTCCCCGGTTCAATCCCGGGTTTCGGCAGTCTCTTTTTGTTTTTACAATTTTTCCTCTACATTTTGATTTTCTTCCTTTATTTGGTTTCGCAAACTGCTCGAGATTCCGCGAGCAATATTGTGAAAACTAAAAAGGTTTCGAACATTAGCTAAATATACTTAAAAATTGTATTTAAATAGACGCTCGATGGTGGTGCACTTTTATTTATTTTATTTACATAAATATAGCAACATAACAGTGAAATTAAAACCAAAGCGTTGTATATCACATATTCTATGCATTCATGCATTCATGGTTGGCACATGGGCACCAAGAACTTAAAATAAACGACGGCGCTGCTAAATAATTACATACTAATTGCGGCATCTTTTCTCGATCATTACAAGCGAACGGTATCGATTTAAAACACTTAGCGGGCGTGGATTACTGTAATTTGGTATTGCTTTTCGCGGTAGAGTCTGGCTGGATTAAACACAGCTGAATTCACATCCAGTAAGGGCCTAGTTTCAAAAAACTACAATTCACAGTTTGTTACGACAATTCGATGTACATTGCGCAGCCAATTAGTACAATTAGTCGTACTACTCGTTAATCTGCGGGCTAAGCAGCTATGCAATGTGCATCGAATTGTCACAGGAAGTCTTGAATAGTAATTACGTATATATATGAAATGGGGCCCAGGAAACAAAGAATAAGTACTTATTTTTATTGGACTGTCTGTTTTTATCCGACTGCAGCGGAGCACAAAGTGAGGGTAATGTGTTTGGCTCGTATGTATGTATGTATGTCCGATTCTGTGTTCCCTCATAACTCCTTAACCAATGGTCAGATTTTGACGAATAAGATCTCAATCGGTTCGTTATGTTTGCGCGAGTGTCATAGGCTATATGAAGTTAGCATAAATTAAACAAAAAAATAAAAACCACTAAAAAGACAAAAATCAAAAACTAAATTTATTTATTTATTTTATTAGAAGGTGAAGAAACAGATACAAGTACAATGAAACATTTGAAAACAAACAGATACAAATAAAACGTAAAGTAGGTACTGCATCCTTAGACCTTCACACTGAGAAGTATATAATATAAACATTGAAAAGATGACGCTAAAACTGCTGCTTAAAATAATAATAATTAGCTAATGCTATACTTAAATTAATAATAATTAGCAAAAGGTTGCCCTACAACTTAACTTAAGAGATAATTGAACTTGAGTGAGCCTACAATTTCTTTATACATTTTTTATACACAATCAACGAGAAAAAAAGAAAATACACAAAAAATTACGTATGCGTAAGATAACACTAAAAAAACTAAATTAAAAAATAACTAACAGTCCGACTGTTAAGCATTAACTACTAAGCAGGCGGGACCTAAATTCAACATTGTAAATCCTTGCGAGGTATCTAGGTTGGGCACCGCCTGCTTAGTAGTTAGTGCTTAACAGTCGGGTCGTTGGTTATTTTTTAATTTAGTCTTTTTACTGTTCTTTACTACTGGCAGCCTTCTCGTCGCACTTTCTAATACTTTTAATGGGTTTGTATAATCTGATCACGCGATCCGTTGAGGGAGGAAACTGATATCGCACGCAAGGTGTGTTCTGATCTCGATATCAGTTACACCTACAAAAAAAAAAGGATAAGTAGAATCTGATCATGTGATCCGATTTAACCGTAACAATATATTGAAAATGTCGACACTGATCATGCAATGTTTACAGGGTAGAAAGACAATAAATGGGATGATATTTATTGTTTGTTTTCTAAGAATTTTTACCAGCATATTAGTTATTCGTTTGGGAATTTTTATTTTGTTAAACTAAATGTTATGTGTTTGCTTGACTGTTAGTTATAGTTATATGTTTTAATCAAAAACAGTAGCAAATAACGAATATGCTGTATAAATTATTTGAAAACAAACAATAGATCACACGATGAGATTCTAATTTTCATTCTTTTTATGTAGGTGAAATCGAGATCAGAACACACCTTGAGTGCGATATCAGTTTCCACCGACAACGGATCGCGTGATCAGATTATACGTTGTGAAATAATATGTATATTTTATTTAAACAAAATGTGGCCTGAGACGGTGTTAGAGAGGAAAATCAGGGGGTTTACTAATGTATTGCCAAAAATCGTTTCCCAAAGTATTACTTCCCAAACTATTTTCCGCAAATTATCACTTGGCAAAAAAACATTTCTCAAAACAACTTAAAGCAAATAAACAGTTAGCAAAAGTTATTATGGCAAGTTATTGTTTACCAAATAAATACTTGGTCAAAATTCATTTTTGTGGGGTCGCAGTTCTAATCTAACTTAACCCACTTTTCTGGTAACAGTTGGTGTCTGTGGGGGGTCACAGTTCTAACCTAACCTAACCCACTTTTCTGGTAACAGTAGGTGTTTGTGGGGGTCGCAGTTCTAACCTAACCTAACCCACTTTTCTGGTAACAGTTCGTGTCTGTAGGGGTCGCAGTTCTAACCTAACACACAGCATAATAAACGTTTGTCTTAATAAAACTTGACGCAGTAAAATTATGCGAAATGATAATTTGACCAAATGAATAAAATGCGAAATGAAAACTTGCTAAAGTTTCATTTGGGAAATGAAACTGATGCCATAAGTTTATTGGAAAGTAAAATTTGGCGAAAAATACTTTGGCTAAACGGCGGTATCCCAAATCAGGGACTTTCAAAAGTATGCATTTTTTGTTTTAAATCATTAATTATGTTAAAATCGTCAAAATATAAAAAGCCCGTTTTGACAGCTAGGTAGGTAGGTGTAGGTACTATCGAGCCATCAATTAGCAACTAATATCTAGTGCTCTTAAAGGTGAAATAGATTTTTCTGAACATTTCATTCTAAAGCGGTTTTTTGCCTCCGTATAATTCCCGACAAATGACTTGACCAATTGCTTTGAGTTCGCATGGACTTATTTTGGCTCTCATTGGCCCAAAATACGCGGGTAATTCTAAGAACGCGGGATGTGACGTACAATTCTTCAGACTTTTAAATTAATTAAAATACTTTAAATATCAAACTCATCCTGACTGCACGCATTTTTGTTTAAGTTATCTCTCGGGCATTATACCTAGATATTTTTTATTTCTCAGAGTTGTCTTCAAAATTGGTACAGCAACGTTCGTATGAAAACCGAAGGGGTGACGTTTAACTTTAAGTTTAATATTATCAAAAAAGAAAACTTAAAAATAATTACTCACGACGCCGGCCATTACGGCCCGTAAATTACGCATAACGCAATGCCCACTAATTGTTGCCGCCGACTTTGTAACGAAGCCGTGTATTACGTGTATATTGTAATTTGGGTCCCTACCTACCTACTTGGACCGATGACCACGGGGTGCCGGAGGTGGTACGCTGCTCGCAGAAATGTCTTGCCGTACATATCTTGAAAGATCATTTTCGCTTCCTCAACATTAATTAGTCGTTGCATGCACGCACGCCGGTTTCGGGTACTTTTTATCTTGCCCTCTGCTAATAAATACATCCCCTATTTGGTCGATGTATGTCCGTCGAAGAATTTATTATTGTCAGGATTTTTTTTTACCAGTAAAGAAACAATGATTTTACTTTGAATTTACAATTTTACAGATTTTAAAACGTGAATGTGTTATCGCAATATAAATGATAAAAAACTAAGAATTGAAAAAGAAAATAACTAATAATTTTAATAGAAAATCGAAGCCAAGTCGCCGCCGTCGGCCGTTAAGGTCCCTAGAAGGCTGGCAGCATTACCTCGCTGAAAACGAGACTCAGCCGCTGCCCGAAGTAGGCACAGGCATTTAGAAAATATTATTATGGGTATCGATAATTAATTATTATTTGTCAAACGTTCGATAAAAAGAACACGAGTGGAGACTAGTGAGGAATCCATCTTAAAGAATAACGTGAAGTGATTTTTAACCCTATCTAATTAAAACTCATTTTCTGAGACTGTCCAATCGGACTCATTTGTGGTAATCGGACCACGATCTCTGTGTTGGTAGATACCGCTAAACCAACGAAGGAGTCTTAAGCCTGTGGAGAATCAACTGTTCATTTAGTCCATAACATAATGGGGAGCTGTCATGAAACAATGAATTGAACATACACGTGTTTGGACAAAACCTAAGTAAACTGCTATTTTTATTACTTACGTTGTAGGTACAGAACAATAGTTTAATGGAGGTTTAATGAAAAAAAATTGAAAATTTGAAATTGAAAATGAGAAAATTTAACTTGTGTGCTTTGTCCACCCGCTATAAAATTAATGCAGTAGAAATGAGGTCCTTGTGAAGTGTGGTGTTACTTTCAATGACAGGATACGCAAAAGGATACGTAATTTAGAACGTTGTGGACTTAAAGAGGATGTAGTGGCTAGAATTGGAAAAGGAAATTGCGTTTATTCGGACTTATGGAGAGGATGAAGGAAGAAAGACCTAGGATATATATAAAGATTGTCTGGAAGAGATCAATTTTAGTAATAAGACCGCTATCTGTACTCTTAGATTAAATGTCTGTGCAATTTCCATTTTTATGAACAATAGTGTTGTCTATCTATCTGTCTTTATATTGCCCAAAGGAATATATTGAACGGACATAAGTCGACCAAATAGGAGATATTATATTAGCGAAGGGCAGGAAAAAAAGTATAAGAAAACTGGTGCGCAGTGATGAAGCGTAATGAAGCGTAAGAGATTTGTCAGGTTTGTCAGTCGTGGTAAGTGGCAAACCCTGGTCTCTGCCTACCCCTCCAGGATACAGGCGTGAGTTTATGTATGTAGACGTTACGCTAGTAGGCTAACCTCTGCTCCCCACTTTTACCTCGTTAGTAGTTTTTTCGCTTTCTTTATATCATCTTGCACTTTCCCAAAGATCTTAAAAATATTAAATGTCTGTACCAATTTCCTAGACTGCGTGACTTTTCGGGTTAAGTGTCAATTGAGCTTCAGTGTCAGTCTAAGAGTAGAATACTCAGAGCGTCTAAACCATATCGCCTCTGATCAATTATAAGGCTAAAGAGGGGTCTTTACAGTGTTATATGACTGTTCTTTTTAACCATACTTTTCACTCCCATAAATCAGTCTGGTAAACGAGAAACCCACCGTTCCTCACGTAAAATCCCTAATAGGTCCCAGCGCATCAGAATCGGATACAAAGGTAGCTCGATTTTAATTCACAAACGACATGGTAGGCAATCGAAATTTGTCACTATGACAAACATCGAGGCTTAACGTTTTACTAAAGATACCTAAAAAGAAATATTAAAATGTTAAAACTGAAAAAGAGTCCCAATATACAGGCTCAGTTGAATTTGGGGGCTGTCGTTGAACTCTAGATTTTAATTAAGTAATTTCTTAAAGTTTTCTTTTATGACTGTGTAACTTTAAATAAATATATTTTTTACACTTTTTTACTTTTTCTTACATGAAAGAAGAAAGATTTGGCTCAATGAGCCTTTCAACTGGAACGACATCCACCCCCCACCCCCCCCCCCCCCCCTCAGAGCCCTTACAAGCAGAGCCTTTAAGATAAAACTTAAAGGGTTATTTGTTATGTATCCAAGAACCCTAAACCTTTCTTTCTTTTCCAGCATAAGATGCTATTCCTTCTGTCTACTTGAGCTACTTGAGTAAGTATTGTATTGTATTGTATTGTCATAAGCAGCCTATATACGTCCCACTGTAGGGCACAGGCCTTCTCTCAGAGAGAGAGTATGGGCTTAATCACCACGCGTGCCCACCGCGGATTGGAGATTTCAAGCGCTGAGGTATGTGAATAGCTCAGACACCCAGGTCTCCTCACGATGTTTTCTTTCACGGTTAGCGAGTGGTATTGCTACTATAACTTCACTAATCTACATAACTTAGAAAGGAAAGTCATAGGTACATGCCCGCACTGGGAATCGAACCTGGGTCCCCCGCTTCCGAGTCCATTGTTCTACCCTCAAGGCTACCAGCGCTTCCTGGTATTGGCGTATTGTATTGTATTGTATTGTGTTGTGTTGTGTTGTGTTGTGTTGTGTTGTGTTGTGTTGTGTTGTGTTGTGTTGTGTTGTGTTGTGTTGTGTTGTGTTGTGTTGTGTTGTGTTGTGTTGTGTTGTGTTGTGTTGTGTTGTGTTGTGTTGTGTTGTGTTGTGTTGTGTTGTGTTGTGTTGTGTTGTGTTGTGTTGTGTTGTGTTGTGTTGTGTTGTATTGTATTGTATTGTATTGTATTGTATTGTATTGTATTGTATTGTATTGTATTGTATTGTATTGTATTGTATTGTATTGTATTGTATTGTATTGTATTGTATTGTATTGTATTGTATTGTATTGTATTGTATTGTATTGTATTGTATTGTATTGTATTGTATTGTATTGTATTGTATTGTATTGTATTGTATTGTATTGTATTGTATTGTATTGTATTGTATTGTATTGTATTGTATTGTATTGTATTGTATTGTATTGTATTGTGTTGTATATAATACGGACGGATAGATGCACTGTATAGCTTAGTACAATAAACACTCTTCCAGTATGGATCCTAATCCGAAAGAAAAAAGTCTTTGCAAATGATCGAGAAAATTGTTGCATGAAAAACGCTACGGTTGCCCAATACATTCGTGGCATGATGTTTTTATTGTTACCATTTGGGCTTACTGTATTTTAAAAGGTCCATTATGACTGCGTCTATTTAGACCAAACTAGTTTTCGAGATAATTAATAATGTTCTGTTAACTCTTCAATGCATTTTAGAACTATGTCACAGTTATCTATCCCATCTAATCTCCGGCATTTTTTTATGGAGAAGGTTGGTTAGTCAATTCGTAAAGGTTCCACGTGGACCCCCGATTTGGAGTTCGCGTAGGCGTCCCATGGCGCCATCTCAGTGGGTACAAGATGTATAATTGTATGCAAATTTCCAACGACTTGGAATAATAATTACAAGAAAAGCGATTCTTCTATACTCACCGAAACTGGTTTATCTAGACTGAAGAGAATAAAGGCATAATTTATGTTCGAGTTTGGCATTTCGTCGTTTGTATCGAAACAATTAACCCAATTAGCGTGGACAGATTGTGATCGAAATCCCGTAACTACCTTATAAAAGTTTTTGGTGTAAAAGAAAAGTGTGCAACGTCACAATTGTGATAATCTCATCATCGTCATCATCATTAGCCATTTCGCGCCCACTGCAGGACATAGGCCTCCCTTCTTGGTTTTCATAACCATGATAAACTCCCTCAACTATATTATTTACATAACATAAGCAGCCTATATACGTCCCACTGTAGGGCACAGGCCTTCTCTCGGGGAGAGAGTATGGGCAATCACCACGCGTGCCCACCGCGGATTGGCGATTTCAAGCGCTGAGGTATGTGAATAGCTCAGATACTCAGGTTTCCTCACGATGTTTTCCTTCACCGTTAGCGAGTGGTATTGCTACTATAACTTCACAAATATACATAACTTAGAAAGAAAAGTCATAGGTACATGCCCGCACTGGGGATCGAACCTGGGTCTCCCACTTCCGAGTCCGAGGTTCTACCCACTAGGCTACCACCGCTGTATTATTATTACTGTGCTATATTATTTATTTTATAATCATCATCAGCCATTTGGCGCCCACTGCAGGACATAAGCCTCCTTCGTGGTTTTCATAACCATGAAGGGCTTTGCCATAATCGCCACACTTGGCAGGAGGGTTGGCGATCGCAGTATGCGGTTGGATTCTCAGGGAGACGCTGCTGCCCGTCTCCTGGTATTTGATTTCATTAGTCGCCTACTACGACATCCACGGAAGGAAATGGAGTGACGCTATTCTTAATCCGGCGCCACACGATTTTATAATAATAACGTTAGAATGACAGTGTATGCTATGATTCATTCATTCATTCATTCTGGATCAGGGACCCAAAATCGATCTAGGCCTCCGCAACCAAAAGACGCCATTTTTCCTTATCCTGCGCTGCCTCCCTCCAATCATCCACCTGGAGCTCGCGCAGGTCTCTTTCCACCGCGTCTTTCCAGCGATACTTGGGGCGTCCGACCGGCCGACGCCCAATGATAACAAGTAATAATAGTATTAACTTACCTCAATGGAGTGCAATAAGGCGTTATCTATAAATCTATCTATGTTAATATTACCTACCGATTAAAAACATATAGTGGTGCAATGTCTGATATCTCTAAAACGACCAGTTACAAAAAATGTTTCAGCACGTAATTTTGACTACGTCACATTTCTTTTAGTACTTTTATTTAAAACAAACTTTATTCATTGTTGAGTGCCGATCGACAAACAGAAATGATTCAACGTATTATTCACATTTCATCTTTAATTTGATACAGATAACTATAACATGTTTGTAGGATGACCACACAGTAGGTATGAAATAAATAAAGACGTAAAAAAGAAACAGACTTCACAAAACTTCGGCACTAAATACACCCAAATCATTTTAAAGGAATCCAATCGGAAAGTATACCATCTCAAAAAATAAAATAAAAATCGATCAACGGAGGACTGACGGAACAAACATAAAAACTATACGCATCAGATGAGACGTCCTCTTTTATGAAGTCGGTTAAAAACTAAAGACATACGCGTCCAAATGAGAACCTCCTCCTTTTTTACCACGATTAAAAAAGGTATAATACCCGACAGATAACTTGAACAAAAATCCGCGCTGTCGGGATGAATTTCGATGAGAAAGTAAGAGCAATCATTTTTTTTATTATTAAATCGACTTTAAATTTTATTTGACATTAAATTCCCAAGAATTATACTTAATCAGATCCCGCGTCCTCCGCCAACGAGACCCAAAATACGTCTATGCGAAGTCAAAGTATTATGTTCAAATTATTAGTCGGGCATTATAGCTAGCAGCTCTGTGCTAGCGGTGAGGTCCGCTGAAAATCAAGTTTTTTCAGGTCTTAAGTACATATTTATTTCTCATAAGAACGAATTTACATTTCATTCGCTTAAAATGTAAAAAACTGACCAAGTGCCAGTCGGACTCGCGCACGAAGGGTTCTGTAATATTAGACAAAGATCGAGACAAGATAGATTAGGTACATTGAGAACACCGCCATCTGTAGAAACCAACAAGAAGCGTTTAACATTGACATTTAACGACTTGACATTGGCGCTGTGAAAGTTACGTAGATGGCCGCTAGATGGCGAGCGCTGTCTTAAGACAACGTTTGTTGTATAGGAGCCCCCCTTAAATATATATTTTATTCTGTTTTTAGTATTTGTTGTTGTAGTGGCAACAGAAATACATCATCTGTGAACTGTCTAGCTATAACGGTTTATGAGATACAGCCTGGTGACAGACAGCCAGACAGACAAACAGACAGTGGAGTCTTAGTAATAGGGTCCCTTACCTCTTTGGGTACGAAAGCCTAAAAACAGGACTATAAGTACTTTAATGTGATCTATTAAGCGGAACAATACATCCAAAGAAAATATTTCAGCAGTCTTATTCCTGAACAAACCGCTGCTCGATATTGACCCTGAGAAAAGAACAGCACCCACATAATAATAAATGGTAGAATGTTCACATTACCTATTACACTAGACGTTTCCAATTAACTCCAGATCGCTGGTATACCAAACTGGACATTTTCACTGGGTACAGCTTATTCTAGTCCAATCTAACTTGATCATCAATGAATAGTAGCAATAAATTAACTACAACATACCAGGCCTAGTTTTACTGTATGAGAGTAACTAGATAAATATTTGATATTATGAAGATACTAGCTGACCGGGCAAGCGTAGTTCTGGCATATTAATTAGCCTACAACCTATTCTCAGACTTACCAAATGTACACAAAAAAATCGTAAAAATCGATGAAGCTGCTTAGGAGTTCAATAAAATACACACGAGATTTGAGGGTTCCGTACCAGAAGGGTGCCAAACGGGACCCTATTACTAAGACTTTACTGTATGTCTGTCTGACTGTCCGTCTGTCTATCTGTCTGTCTGTTTGTCACCAACCAGGATGTATCTCATGAACCGTGATAGCTGGGCAGTTGAATAATTGATGTATTGCCGCTATAACAAAATAAAATAAATATTTAAGGGGGCTCCCATACAACAAACGTTGTCTATGTTAAACGCTTCTAGTTGGTTTCTATAGATGGCGCTGTTCTCAAATTCGATCTTTGTCTAATGTTGTATACGGAACCCTTCGTGCGTGAGTCCGACTCGCACTTGGCAGGTTTTTATATCGGATTAGTCTAATCCGACACCAACCTAATCCAGTCTGGATTAGGCTGATTTTACGTGAGATTTTACATGACAGATTTTACGTGAGTGACTTTTTGGCCTGTATATGTGCCGCTGCAGCACCCAGGCCTCTTCAGAGAATATAGGCTAAATTGACTGCCTCCTTGGACTAGCCGTTGAGGCGCTTAACTACCAAGACAGCGATCGTGGGTTCGATTCCCAGTGGCGGCCGCAGTACATTTGTACAATTGGCTTCAGTCTGAGTGTATTTCCGTGTCTGTAATGTCCTTGCCTGGTTACCATAGCACAGGGTATCCTAGTTTGGGACCAAGTCAAGTGATTGTGTTGCGTGGAAGATATTTATATTTATTTATTTAAAATGCCACGCGTGCATTCCGCGGATTGGCAATTTCAAGCGTTGAAATATGTGAACACATCAGGCACTAAGATTTTCTCTACGGTCACGCTACTACTACACTAGCTTTGTGCCGTACAACTAAGTTCTAAGTTCAATGAGTTTCTTTTACACAAATTTCAATGAGAGAAGTCTACTGAAATTTAGAGGAATCACCCTTGAGGTTGGATATTATATACCTAATTTCATAAATCCCCCTTCCTAACACATAATATAATTATTTGAAAAGGGTGACGTTTCATCCGAGGAAAAAATATTTTGCGGATGAATTGTCACCTAAGCCTTGTTTATCGATACCTAAGGAACGGTTTTTTTAAGGGTTCTTGAGGTAGATTAATAAAAATGTATAAGACTTCCAAAGAAACTGTGTTTATTTTAGAACTATAGATTGTAAGTGATGACAACTGTGTTGTTCCAAAGATAGAGTAGTATTCCAAAATTCAAAAGAAATCTAGAGTGGGTGACGAAATTTTATGTTAAAATTTTATGTAGAAATAACAAAAATAAATAAAAAGGCTTACACCGTTACAGTTTAAGAATTTTACGTTATTTTAATAACATATTGTATGAACCCCCGGTTTCTCGTACACTAAAAAGCTGTTAATCTACTGTTAACTGCTGTCAGTTGTTTTTTTTTGTATGCACTTTGGTCAATTGACAGCTGTTAACAGAACATTAACATCGTGTTAGTGTACGAGAAACTGGGGGTAAGCGGGATAGGATAACGGGATTGTTGTTGAAAATAAAACAATAACCTTTTTTTCATTTTCTACGGAAAGTTGCTTGAACTCACCTATTGTAAGACTAGACATCATACAAATTTCGTAACATGATAATTGACTACTGTTTCTAAGTAACAAATTAGGACCTTGGCTAATTTGAACGGTATGAATTATTCAACTCTATTGTTTTGGATAAGTAGTACTGACATGTTATTACGCATCAAGGTTGGTATTAGGTTTTTTCTGAATAAATGTTCTATTGATAATTCCACGAGCACGATCTATTTGTAAGCAATCAACCACGAATAGAAATAAAATATTGTAAACATTTTTTTCTTCAATACACAAACAGTAACTGTTTATACTTTTAGTACCGACGCTTATTTTAGGTTTTACTAGTTTATTACATAATGACATTACATTGAAAATAAATGAAACAATATCTGCACAAAAAGCAATATAATCACACGCCTTCTCTGAAAGAGAGAGCATGGCCTTAACAGCCACGCGTACCCACCGCGCATTGGTGATTTTAAGAGTTGAGTAATGTAAATATCTCCAACACTAAGACTTCCTCGCGAGTCTACTTCCACAGTCGCTCGAGAGACTTCTAAGTGATACAATTTCACAAACGTCGAGTAGTGACAGTAAATAAAAAATTGTAACTTCCACACAACACTATCAATTCTCATGGTCCCAAACTAGGATACCCTGTGCTATGGTAACCAGGCAAGGACATCACAAACAGTAATACACCCAGACTGACGCCATTTTTACAAATGTACGGGGCCCCCAGTGGGAACGAACTCACGACCTCCGGCATGGTAATAAAACGTGATACCGCTAGACTAACGAGATAATAAGCTAGGTAGGTACATAAAAAGTACCCGACACCGGCGTGCGTGCATGTAACGACTAATGAATGTTGATGAACGTTTGACAGGATCGTGGCAAGTGGCAAACCCTGGTCTCTGCCTACCCCTCCGAAATACAGGCTTGAATGTATGTAATATAATGCAGAGTAGTATATTATAACACCTTCACCTTCAAAATGCGTAATTCCTAATACATGTCTGTTATAGAGTTCGTCTTAAGCAACTACTTTTTTTCTACGAATTCTGTAACATTTTTATTCAATATTCTATTTTCCAAAAAATCGAATCCATGTCTAAAGAAGTCAGTCGAGCACCGCCTTCATCAATTTAACATTTAAATATTTTCTGTTGTCTTCACTTTCATTTTCGTTCATTATTTCTGTGACGACAGCATTGAATTTTTCATGGCTATTAAAGCGAGTGATTTTTTCAATAAACCATACCCCGTTTACCCTTGGGGCATTCTTGTACTACTTTATGTACAATCAAGTAGAACACTTGTTCAATAAGCTTGGCCCCAGCCATTGTAATTGTTTAAAAATTATTGAGCCTATTATAATCATTTGACGTTGTTTATTTATATGCAAATTTAACGGGTGTTATCGTTTGAGCGAGGATTGTTTGAGCTATGTGTAAGCATCGCGGGTCATTAAAAATACTACAGGGTGATTTTGAAATCGTTAGCCATATTTTGAGAAAATGTTCTCGCAATGTTCATTGTGAGAAACAGTATTATTAACATAAATATCGGTAATAGTATATATATTTGTAAATATTTGTGATTTTCGACCTTTTGCTCGAAACTGTGAATCTAAACTCAAATTGGTAGGAAGTACCATGAGGTTGAAAAATGTTTTTCAATATGTTAAATGTATAAGAGTCTATCCTCCAATATACATAAACAATTAAAAAAAGAATTGAGTTGGCAAGCGCCGACTACAAGACGCTCGACCCATGTTTTTTTTTTATTTTATAACATTTCATCCTGATATTATTTTATCTATGCTTAAGTGAAGTAATTTTGGTAACTAAAGAAAAATATTTGTAACGCCTCATTTTTTTTAAAACTAGCGCCATGTGTTTCTAAATAATGGTTAGAATGTCCTCTTAAAATTTGTCAATCGAATTCAAAGTCACCCTGTAGTGTCAATCAAATTCAAAGTCACCTGTAGTATGGTGTTGGCGAACCAACACGGAGATGGTCTGTACGATTTCAGAGGGTCGTTTTACTTTGATTTTACAATACGTAAAATGTAATTGCGAGAAAAATACTTTTTTATATATTAGATTGTTTTGTTTCATGTTTTTGTTCAGACGTTTTTTATTTATTATCACTATGACATTATACACGTTAAAGCATAAAAAAGAACAATCTAATACACAAACAAGCTCTTGTCTCGGAAATTACATACTGTGGGATGGAATGTTTCTGCATAACACGGTCCAACTATGGGATCAGATTTGATGATTTCTATATGTTTCCATGTATGTGTTAGGCTGTTCTGGTTACCATAGAACCTAGTTTGGGACAGGACGAGTGGTTATTAGAAGTGGGTGTTATTTTTTATTTTTTTTTGGATTCTGTATTCTAATATATGTATTACGCGTTATAGTATTTATTTTTATACCAGATTGATTAAATGTTGAGTTAAGCAGCTATGGTCATACAAAACACAAATACAATTATTTATTTTCAACGAAATAAACAAAGGCACCAACACATCAACAAAAAAGCTGCAGCTAGCTTTAAACAAGATTTTATCGAAATAATACAAAACTTGAAAATAATAAACAGTGTGAGTACAGATGTTGATGACTGTACCGTATTGATCTACGCACCATAACAAATGTTGCATCTCAAATCGATGATGCTCTTTTACGCGATGGTACAAAATATGATGCTGATTTTGTTCTCCGCATATATCTGGATATTGTAAAAAGAAAAACAAAATAGAAGTAGCCAACGGAGTAAACCTACATAGAGCGCTATCTTTTTTTATTCTGGGACAAAAGTGTATCAATGATTTCCAACACTTAACGCATATACGGTCCGAATAGATATTACAAAAAATCCAACATATCAGAAGGAGTTACATGTGACAAATTGCTTAATTACGTCTTCATTTTGGGTAAGATTACGCCAAACATAGCGTTCGTGCATTTTTTACCTTTGGCGTTTTAAATACAGCGTTTAAAGGAAGATTTATTGCGTAATACGGCGTAGCTGCATTCAAAAGTCTTGGATAAGTGATTTTTGACAATTTTTATGTAATTTTTTTATGCTTTTGGTATTTTGAGTTGGTTGTGTTGAGTTAAGTATGCAGAATTATTAACAAATTTTCTTAATCACTTATGATGATACAAGTCAAAGTTAATTGTAACTATTATAAAACGGCTTCAATCAGTAAAGAAATAATGATGATAGTATGAACTTAAAAATTTTACATATATTTGAACGTCAATTACTCAAAACAAAGTATATTTTGAAATGTTCCAATAATGATTACGACCGAAGATATTTAGTGTAAGAATATAACAGCGATCTTAAATTCCAAAAGGTTGAAAGATTAGTCGTTACTACAAATATCTAAGTTCAAATAAAAGTTTCTCTTTTTAGAGTTCCATAGACCGATAAGGAACCCTTATAGTTTTGCCATATCCGTCTGTGTGTCTGTCTGATTATCTGTTCCGTTTGCGAAATATTAAGCTTTAAATCGCAAATTTTTGTCCGAGTAGGGCGTCCCCCCCTCTCCTGGCGCAAACGGTTGATTGTAGAAACGTGAAACAATTCAGAGTAGTAGCACATATAATGAACTTAAATGGAAAATTATCACGGCTAATTAGGCTTTATTAGTTAACTAATAATAGGCAACCAGCTTATAAAAGTAAAATTTCGTACAAAATCCATTGAAAATGACTTCGATGAATTTGTTAGTTCCGTAAAGCGGATAAAAACCACTCTTTCTACAGAACCCTAGATTGCGCGTGGACCTACAAGCACTTGGCCGGCTTTTTATACATGTTATCGTCCACTTATACCTTCTCCGCTGTTAAACTTTACAGTTAGCAAAAGTTACTTCTTACTTACAACTTCATGAAGTCGCTCGAATTTTTTTCAGTAATAAAAGGACTCAGTGTCCTCCATTAGTGACTCAAATCGTATGCAAATTGTCGGTGAGTTTCATGTCGACAATTACCACGATACAACGGCGATTTCTCTTAATATACACTTTATCATTGCTCTTACCAAATTTCCCTTTGCTTATCTTTGTTTTTTTACGATCGCTTAAATGTATTATGAAGGTGATGATTTTGGGTGGTCTACTCAGGCCGCTTTACTGTTACATGCGACAGTGACCCCGCCGACCAATTTTGTATCTTAAACTATAACCTAATACAGGCCAATATTGAAATCACTTGCTAGACAGACAATATGTACTATCAAATGGTTATTTGGACAGTATTATTAATGGATAACAAAATGTAAATGTCTCATCAAGATCGGGTCAGTTTTTATCGAATAGCCATTAGTATTAAGGTACTTGCGGTATCGGTTGAACGATTGAATACCGATTGAGTTTTCATCTTTTATCGTGTTTGGAGTATGACTGGTGATTCTTTCAAGATAGTGTCGAGTGTCGAGCGAGGTGGCTTCCGATGAAATTCCAGCGCCTGTTCGAATGTTGCTTCGAAATTCAAATAGAAATTTCGTCTACTGTTTTAACTGCATATATACTTTTGTTGGGAGCGGTGGTAGTGGGTAGAACATTGGACTCGGAAGCGAGAGACCCAGGTTCGATTCCCAGTGCGGGCATGTTCCTATGACTTTGTTTTCTAAGTTATGTACACTTGTGAAGTTACAGTAGCAATACCACTCGCTAACGGCGAAGGAAAACATGTTGTGAGGAAACCTGAGTGTCTGAGCTATTTAGCGCTTGAATCGCCAATCCGCGGTAGGCACGCGTGGCGATAAGCCCATACTCTCACCCTGAGAGATGGCCTGTGCCTTACAGTGAGAAGTATATAGGCTGCTAATGTATACTTTTGTCTGTATACGTCCCTTAGAATGCCATTCGCCAACCAAAATCCTCCCACCTTTTTAAATTTCGAACATCATAAAGTTTCCTTAAGATTTGGAAAGTTGGAAATCCTTGATCGTGCGCAACTCAAGCTTGCCAGTACAAATTATTCAGCTTGTCCTTTGGCTAGTTAGAAGATATCAAAGTTCAAATCGGTCACATACAAAAGAGAACTGGCTATACACACCTATAACTTTCGTGGGAACTCCCCTATTTGCCCCGTACATTTGTTGTGCTCTCCAGAACGTGGATCCTCAAACACTCGACGTCTTTTGTCCGAAAAATGTAATGGGAATAGATAAATAAAAATAAGACGAGACGTGAGTGGCGCTGACAATACCAATTTGGATAAGTTTCATGATTACTTTAACCAGTTAGATTGAGGCCTTGAAAAGAACAATTTTATTAAAACAGTTGTTATGGTTGTCCGATCGGGCCATTTAGAATTCTACAGGTTAAAGGAACATAAAAAAGTCGATATTGTAGTCGTAATATGGAATTAAACAAATTAATGAATTTGAAATTGAAAGTAAAAAACTAAAGAATGATAAAATTTAGGCTATACATACTAAATGACTACTTTGACGTTTGATACAAACCAACATTCTAATAAAAATCTAAAAGTCAAATCACATCACGTCAAATCATTGTGAGAGAAGGCCTGTGCCCCGCATTGGAAATTATAAAACGTGTAACCGAATAACTATGCAATCACAAAAAAATATTAGCTGTTCCATACCTTACCCATTCCATGTGGTAGGTAGTCACTTTAGTATGGAACACTACAACTATGCACATATAATCTAAGCAGATCTTTTTCTTGCTAGATAGTGTAAATGTGCTTGTTGGTGATGGAGTTTGCGTAAGAGGAAAATGTGAATAATACAGTCGTCTCTATCACACTCTTGTGCGTCAGTGTGAAACCAGGACATATCAGCGAGGCGCACCTAATGGACGTGTAATACCTGATGAGCCCAAACACGAGAGTGGCGTTAAAAGGACGAAGGACCAACACGGCAGACTGACTGGTGCACAGCCCAAGTCAGGAACTGAAAGCGAAGAAGTGGTAATATTTCAAAAAACAGTCACAGGGAGTCGTGGTGACGGGATCGATTGGGAAGAGATGAAAAATGAACTGTGAACTAAAACTTTCGTTTCGTTAATCCGAATTTACTTACTGGCATTAACGTTAGATGATCGAACAGCTGGCCCAACATAGCAGGCGTGTTGTCTTCGTTTGCTGCAGAGATACTACTTTTTGTACAGTTCTCTTGGGCGAGCGGGCAGGAACTCTCCTCAACTCTCCGTTGGGGAGAGTTCCCAAGATACTGGCAGAATTCCTCTCTGAATGGCCAGGCTGATGCTCAGCCCAAGACTGACCGAGGTAGCCACCAGCTCTAGGGTCGCCTGACGAGTCGATGAGATGCATCGATATTTTTTTGTGAAATTTCAGGGCCCCACGGACCTATCGTCTCGACCCTAAATGGCGCAAATAAGAAGCTGTCCCCAAGGACAGAAAGCCTGTGTTGTGTCAAAGTTTGCTACAAAAGGTATCTGACATAGCATTGTGGTGAGGGATCTGGTTCTGTCTTGGGCTATGCTTTTCGATGTAGACGTTTGGTAAACTACAAAGTGATCAAGCACTAGTAGGTTTGACAGTCCTCCCAAATTTTGTTCAATTCATGAAACAAAGAGCAAACTCTCATGCCTTGTACCACCCACGGGACACTGGATGCCTAATATTGACAGAGACGAGTATTTTTTTGTCAAGCCCAAGTGGAAGGGTTGAATGGTGGGGGTGTTCGAGGAGGCGCTCTCTCAGCCGCAGGATTTTGGTAACTTCTGCGAGCGTATGGCGATAGGAGTCTCTACTTATCTTCTTGTTTTAATACCATCTCTATTTTTAGTTAAAACTAACCTTCCTTTGCACGAATATTATGTTTAGAATTTATTAGTGACTTGTAATTGATTTTATCTGTAGTGTGTCTGTAATTTATATTATCTTCTCTTTTTTTCTTAGGCAGCCTCCATTACATTATTGTATTTATGTACCCGCCCATATTTTGTACTGTTTGTATCTTTTTTCCGTTGTTGGTCGAGAAAAAAAGCTCTGCATAGCTCAGGCAGACACACAGACGTTGTAAGATTTATTATATAATAGTATTAATAGGGTTCCATTGGCACCCCCTCTAAAGAACGTTGAACCATTTAAAAACTCTGTCAGCGACCGAAATCTTCTTGAAGTTGTCAGTACAACTTGTACAAGTTGTGGTATACATAGTATTTATTAACCAACTCAAATTCTCAAGTATCTAAATATAACTTTGACCCTTAATTACACATAACACCATAATATAAGTTTATAATATAACTTACCGACGAAACCTGTCAGCCAAACCTTAATACCAAACTAAACAACCTTTATTTTCATTCAACCCTAAATCTCATTATTGTTCATCAAGTGTTTGCAGACCACTCCACTTCTATTGTAATCGAAAGGATTATTAAAAGGAATCAAAAGACCTCTCTTTTCAAATTCAAACACTCTTTTGTCTGAAGTACCGATGGGTTGAAATTTTGGACAGCACTTGTGCATCTTTGGTGCAAGGATAATGGTAACGTATTGCGATTGCATATTATCTCTGATTTCCCATCTTCCATTTTTTTACTTTCCTCCGGGATGTTCTCATTTTCTGCCACCAAAGAGAGAATATTAGATACTATCTGTAGATAAATTGGTAGATCTCTGAGTGCTGTTTATATGTTTGGCCACAGCATTAATATTTTCCTGCTTTTGTAAGAATAGTGACCAATGTGTTTGCATTGAAAGTTGTTGATGGCACTCATGGAATGTGTTAGTTAGGTACCATCTAATGTACGCTTTGGAAAAAGATGGTCCTCGTGGAGGTTTTTCGCTAAATTTTTCTTTACTATAATCTCGACCCGAAGGCTAACATTGTAGGTACATAGAAATTCAACATGTTGTGGATTGAACAAACGTAGTGAAACGGGTTTAGTTTAGTTTTAGTTTCTTTGGGTGAGTTTTAGTTTAGTTTTAGGTATTTATTTATTTACATTTAGTTTTCTGGCAGAAGTACTTACAACATGACATACTTCAATATGTAAAAAACTAAAGCTAATATCCCGGAATTCATTTCTCAAGACAACAAACAGAACGTATTCTTTGACCTTGAAACAAATTTCTGATCACTTCCGGGTCTATGATGTTTTATCTACAATGAAGGCCTTTCAAAGCGTCGTTAAAAAAATACAGTATCGCAAGTTACTGATAGATGGTGCTGACGTCACATCATATGTCAAAATTGACATGATATCACTGTACCTTCTCTGTGGTTTCTGTCACGTTGCTCGCTTGTTTCGTTGACGAGAGCAGAGATTTATATTATCACCTGGTTGTGCAATAAAATGCTCTGTATCTATCTATCACAGATTAATAACGACGTCCAACATTTAAACGTATTTGTTCTCCTTTAGTTTTTTTTTAATGAAACTCAACTAACAACTGTCATTGAAAAGCCCTCATTCATTTAAAAATGTCTCTTCACAAACAACATTTATTTGTCAATGTTGTATTTTACAAACTATTGTTTCGACCTCAGAACTTGTGTTCTGAGGTTTCGACAATGACATCTAAATACAAAGATTCATTTGATATGCAGTAATTTTGAAAATGCTAACATTTTACAGAATAACAAATAATCCATTTTGCTATATCGATTTGACTTCGTTCGTTCCTCGTAGCGATATCACAAGCCTAACCCAACCTAACCTACTTACTGTTCCCGGGCGAGCATGATTTTTTTAATGCTGAGGCTTCGCCCCCCTCGCAAGGGGGCTCCATCCCCCTTCATCCCTCTTGCCCTGTTTTCCAACTCTCGTGAACTGTATATCTTAAATCATATTAGTGGAACTTTGTTGATTTAATGCATTTGTGTTAAGAAAACTTAGCTAATGTTCTGTTGCCAAATGACATTGTAAGAAAGAATTACTTTAAGAGATGTAAGGTTTGTGAAAAAATCTTATATGGAATGTCGAGTTATCTAATGGTACCTTTGCATTAAGTTGCTTGTTATCGGAAAATTTGTTTAATGACTGTCGGACATTCGAAGTGGACCCCACTTCCATCACATCATTCATTGAAACGTGGACGCACAATATTGATTCATAAAAACGTCCTCCGAAGTGCATTGCCTATCCGACGTTGTCAGTAGGTAGACGAAACCTGCCCAGTCGGTTCCAAATGTTTGCCCAAAGAGTTAGTAGAGCCCTTAACCAGTTGCTGCTTGTGATGGAGGTCGATTAGTATTCATTTTGTTCGTGTTCTATCATTTGTGGCTTTATTCATATGTTTGTTAATGTAGCGTTAGCGCTGCCTTCTGTTTTTATTTTTCTTCTACACAGCACAATCTCTTGTCCTAGTCCCTAACTTGTGGAAAACAATTATTCATAATCATCAGCCGTTTAACACTCACTGCAGGACATAGGCCTCCTTCGTGGTTTTTATAACCATGACAGGTTTTGCCATAATCGCCACGCTTGGCAGGCGGGTTGGGGATTCGCTGTATGTGGTTGGAATCTCAGAAAGACGCTGCTGCCAGTCTCCAGGTAATTGATTTCTTTCTACGACATCCACGGAAGGAAATGGAGTGACGCTATTCTTAATCCGGTGCCACACGGAATAAACAATATTATTACTATTAATGATTTATCCGTAATTGTATAACATATTTGTAAACATTTGTAGTTTCCGACCTTTTGCTCGAAACTGTGAATCCAAATTCAAGGAGGTAGGAAGTACCATGACGCTGAAAAATGTTTTCTAATATGTTAAATGTAAAGAGTCTCGGCTTTGCTTAAAACCCTGTTTATTTAATCTGTGGCTACATCTTTTCCGTGTAAAATCCCCACCATATACCTTATTGGTGATTTTAAATAAATAAATAAATCATAAATAAATAAAATACTAACAAACACATGTACATTACAACCTACTACACATTTTTATATTGCACAACTTAAATGTAATAACTTACATCCCCAAAGAGATAACCAGCTGTAACTCGGTACTCATTAAACTGGACCCCATTATTACGTAACTTCTCCACTGTATCGACTCATCAGATTCAACCTACTCAAAACTGTCAAATGCATATATATTTTGACACTTCGCGAACGTCAAAATGAATAACCCAATACAGTGGAAAGTTACGAGATAGGAGAGCAGATTTAAGCACCTGTTGATGTTTTTATTCAATCGACCAGTGTAATTTCCTACCATTATGTTTAGACTTTTATTAGCCGCTAGATTACTCGTATACTGGGGGCATTAGAGAATCTGTTACCAGCGTGCGCCGGCGTAATATTGTATTAGAAGGTAATCTATTACCCGACCGGCCGAGGCGGGTGACATTTTGCGGCACAAATTGATTTTGCGGCGAGCATTATTATTGATGATAGGCGCTAGAGGCTGGACAAGTGTACCGTCGATGTCATATCCACCGTGCCATTCATGCACTCTACTTAGTTACATTACGGGCGTGTTTTCAACTAAAATAAAACAAACTTTCAGCTAGAGTAAAAGTTTATGTGCTGTCGACTGTAAAGACATCAGCTGGCTACCTGTTTGTTCAAAAGTCGTCAGACAGAATCCCTACTACAGTATAATAATAAAAATATATAAAATTTACATTCTGTCGTGCATATAATTGTGCCAATATAAAATGCTTAAGGCTGGGGGTTACTCCTAAATCATACATTTCCCTCTGTAATGGTTACGATTTAAAATCACAAAAAACAAATATTACTTTTCAATGTTCTATCTAGTGCTGTTAATTTGATAATTTTTTATGAGTTTTAAACTTCATAGCATCAAAAAAAATCGCTAACATGAGTCTAAATTATCACTAGATATAGTTTAATTTCTGCACTAAGTTTTGGATAATAAAAAATAAAATATACCAACATTACTATCACTGAATGTGTCAGTGAAGTCGTCGTCGAAAGTACGTCGTCGTAGAAACTACAAATGCGGCCCGAAGGCAGCGGCTAACATAGTAACATAGTACATTGACATTCAGCAAACAGAATGTAAATTCTTGACGTTGAAATAAATTATTGATTTCTGAAAAAAGTATATTAATAGGATTTGTATTTATTTACTTTCAAAAATGCGTACTTTTCCCCCAACGTTTCGCTCGCGGGCGCAATAAGTCCTGTGCAAATCCGTGAGCTCGGAGAACCCAAACTTAAGGCTGCTTGCTCTCTTTTTGTACATCTGGCATCCGTCTCGTTAGTACATTTTCAAATGATTGTAAAATAATGAGCATTAACCATACATAAGCAGCCTATATACGTCCCACTGTAGGGCATAGGCCTTCTCTCAGGGAGAGAAGTGCCCACCGCGGATTGGCGATTTCAAGCGCTGAGGTATGTGAATAGCTCAGACACTCAAGTTCCTCACGATGTTTTCCTTCACCGTTAGCGAGTGGTATTGCTACTATAACTTCACAAATGTACATAACTTAGTAAACAAAGTCATAGGTACATGCCCGCACTGGGATTCGAACTTGGGTCTCTCGCTTCCGAGTCCGATGTTTTACCCCCTAGGCTACCACCGTAGTATATTACGCTGTATATGACAAGTTAAGTCTGGCGGCATTAGAAAATAAAACCATGGACATTTCACGTAAATGTAAAATAATTACTTAGGCGGTTTAACTCTTCCTATTCCGATAAATGATCATTACTATTTGTAAGTGGCTAAATACTTTATTTTATTTTACTAGGGAAAATAGACAGTCACATGTTTTTCCTTAAATAATAATGTTGTTAAATAATAATGCTAACTTACCTCCGTAGATGCACCTGTATTTGAAGCACAGTCTGGTATGCGCGCTCTTTACGTCCGACTGGTTAGCACTTACATCAGTGCCTTTAAGTGAATATTCTCAAACACAACAGCTGCGTTTACACTAGGCACGCTATCTTCCAGGCCCTACACTCTAATACACAGACAGTTTTTCAATAGAATGTTATAAGCACGATAATAAATGTTATTGGCGTCTAATTGGTAGTATATTAAGGAATAGCAGTACAATGTAATTCCAATGGTATAAAAAAACTTTGGCTTTTGCATCTACGCAATGAGATGATTTATATAGTATCTAGTCGCACCTTCACTCACACTAGATGGGTGAAGGGACCATTCGGACGCTACAGTTCCTGGGGCATTGTTTTAGATGGAGTAGGCTTCCCAGCACCTATACCATCCTGACAGGTTAGTCGGCCTAGCCCACAGGAATGACAAGTCAATAGGTGCGGAGCCAGCCAAACCAGGGGTTTCGTCACGATGTTTTTCTTCACAACAAGCGTGTTGTATTGCTATTACAATTTTGCAGGTGTACGTAACTTTGAAAATAAACAAAGTCATAGTTACATGCCCGCACTGGGAATCGAACTTGGGTCGCTCGCTTCCGAGTCCATTATTCTACCCATTGGGCTACCACCGCGGTATAATTCACGCAAAATAAAAAGGGATCTCACGCGAAAAAGATCGAACAGCGCGAGACGCTGAGTTAAGTTGCACGGGTTATACCACTGGAATGCGGTTGGTTACTAAATTACCAATAGTGTCTATGAAACAAAGATCACCGTACTGATATGTTACTGATATAGCTCGAAGAATTGCTCAGTTGAAGTGGCAGTGGGCGGGAGACATAGTTCGGTGAACTGGCCGTTGGGGCGAAAAAGTTCTGACCTGGCGACCGCGGACCGGACGACGCAGCGTGGGGAGGCCCCCCACCAGATGGTCTGACGGCCTGTTTGCGGTGGCGGGGGACTCCCCGGCCTATGTCGTGCAGCGGGTGTCTGTCGTAAGACGAAATAAGCCTTAATAATGTTTAAGGGAATCTAGTGGGCTAACTAACGCCACCAATGACAAAAAAATCATATCTTCTTTTACAAATCGTATTTGCAAAAATTGCACAATCTCTCAATCATGTTAACAGTGATAAAGAAACCATGACAAAGAAAATAAGATCACGCACCTCGGACTAGATAGTATTTATGCCCAAAATGGCCGTGTTGGCGTTCGGGTAGTCTTGTCTTGTCTTAGTTTCACGGCACCGGTCCTAAAAATCGGTATTGGGAGATTGTACAGATACTTTTTGCAAGAACAATCTGTAAAAAAGATGCTTTTTTTTCTTCGATGGCGCTAGTGTTACACCTTGGAGCCCCTTAATGACTCGCTATGCTCCTTGTACTCATACATAGAGGTTATATTAGGGGTTAAAGTATGAAATTGCCGTTTTATTGCAATAGGTTCTTTGAATTGACATAGAATCTTCATGGTTTGAGGTTTTCGAATGAAACTTTTTTCAAATGGTTTCTATGATGTTCTTTTTTAAAAAAATGTGAAACATTTGAATATCGACTTTCAATTGTTTTTGTTATTCAATTTA
Organism: Yponomeuta malinellus; assembly: GCA_947308005.1. Classification (NCBI taxonomy): domain Eukaryota; kingdom Metazoa; phylum Arthropoda; class Insecta; order Lepidoptera; family Yponomeutidae; genus Yponomeuta; species Yponomeuta malinellus. The sequence continues at coordinate 7,001,100 of OX371008.1, read as the reverse complement.
GACAAGAACGGCAATTTCATACTTTAACCCCTATTACATTGGCTAGTTTAGTTTACCTTGTGAACCATTAAGTGAACAGCAATTAATGAATGAAAGTTAAGACCAAAATAAGCCTTATTTCGACCCTATGTGAGCCAAAGTCAAACTACTTTTTGTTGTCCAGATCACACACTTGTTATAAGCCATTATTTATGTAAGTACGTGTAGTTATGTATAGTATTCAAGTATGATATATGTAAGTTTATTATTATTATTACGTATATGTATGTGTATTAATATTCATCTTTGCACCGACTACCCGTGTCTATTTCTCCTTCGGCAAATCTCCAATATGAGGTTGCCTGCAAGAAATTGCTATTAGCAATAAGGCCGCCAATTGTATCTTTTCTTTTGTCATTGCTGTTTCTGTAACATTTTTCTCCGGTATACAATAAAGAATATTCTTATCTTAGATCGGACAAATTGATCTAATATAATAAAGGAACAACGTCCAGCAGGTAGAAAAAAATTATATCAAGATGGTAAGCACGCCAGTGTAAACGCACCTAATAGTCGCTGCGGCAAAGGATGCTTACCAAAGTAACCAATAATGCGAGCTAGTGTAGGAAAAACTTTAGAGGTTTTATAATAACCGCTCAATGTATGGAGCCCATCGCAGACAGCGGTGTCGCAAGTCGGCTTTAAATTTTCAAATTATTCATAAAGTCAAAAAAATCCCATTACAGCAAATCGTTATTTTGCTCACTGAACCCTCCTAAACTTAAAAACCAGCCAAGTGCGTGTCGGACCACACGTAATGTAGGGTTCCGTAGAAAGAGGGTTATTTTATCTGCTTTATCTGAAGTAACAACTTCATCGAAGTCATTTTCAATGGATTTTGTACGAAATTTTACTTTTATAAGTTGGTTGCCTATTACTCGTTAACTAGTAAAGCCTACCAAGCCGTGATACTTTTCCTTTTAAATTCATTATATGTGGTACTACCCTACATTTTTTCACGTTTCTACAATCAACCATCTAGCCAGGAGAGGGGGGGACGCCCTACTCGGACAAAAATTTGCACTTTAAAGCTTAATATTTCGCAAACGGAACCCTAAATCAAAAAATGATATTCGTACACCCGCAATATTTTTCAACGACTAATCCAACGATATCCCACATGTTGAGGTAGACAAGAAAAGAAAATCATCCCCATTTTTCATGTTAGGGGATGTACCTACAGTAAAAGATTTTTTTTTTCCAAAATTTTATTCTTTAACTTTGTCGGCATAGTAAATATGTATACATACACCAAATTACAGCTTTCTAGTACCACTGGTCTTTGCTAGCGGCCGCGGACGGACAGACAGACAGACGGACATGGCGAAAGTATAAGGGTTCCTTGTCGTAACCCTAAAAATACACTAATTCTTCTAAAAGTACAAAAATATGAAAAAATATTGGACCTATAAAAGTAAATTTTCCAGTTTTACTATGACTTTCAAAAGTTGATGTCCTATATATAGAACGTCACGGCTTAGCGTCGTTTATGTACATAAATAATGTCAAGCATTTGAAATTCGTGATATTTTTTTTGCGTCAACTTGTTCTACCGCAGGGTTAGTTTCTTACTTCCTAGGATAGAAATCATGTTACGAGGAAAGAGACTTTATACCCTCTAATGAGTTTGAATAACCCGATGATGATATTGGTTAATGACTTGTTATGTTAAACCTAACTGCGAATGTGAATATTATGTAAAGGCGACACAGTTATAAGGTGCCACATTGCGATGCATCTATGCAGGAATTCCAGGAAGATAGAAGGTATTGTTTCGAGACAGTAATTCTTGGCGCCGACTCTTATACAGGGTGGAAAATTCAGATAGGACAGTGAAAACAATACCCTAAACTGACCCAATGTAGCTACTCAATGATTGTATCTATATCTATAACTATAATTTTCTGATGTTTCTAGGCTTTAGCAGACTTAGGTAGTTATTTTCTAGCACCTCAATTGATTAGGATTTTCCTCGTTGATCCTTATTACCAAAAGAACTAATTGACATCGTATAAAACAAACAATAAAATGGCTCCTTAAGCTATTCAAAAACGGACGATTTACTAAAACCCGTACGGTAAAGGCCTGCCCCACAAACGAAATTATCTTACTCTACCCTGTAGGGTTTAGCCTAGTGCGATCCTATCGCCTAGCACCTAATATTTCTATCAATGTAGAAACTTACCTTTTTGTCGAGGTTGGATCATTGAAATCCAAATATGAGTTCTCAGCACCTTTCACGTTTTCACGAACAGATAAATCACCTTAATTCACGACTCTGCTCTCTTTCAACTATCAGTCAGTTGTTTATTTTTGGTTGAATATTATTCTTTATTTTTCGAAATTTTTGTCAAATAACCATCATACTAATGAGGTCGAATAAGAAAACTTCAAGCCTATGGAAACTTTCAGAATAGTGTTCCCATTCGTTCGAGAAAGATAAAGAAGATCTGGAATCTTCTAGTAAAACATCCGCGTTCCAAAATATGAATTTTTAATTTTAATTTAAAAATAGAAGGAGAATCGAGAAACTTCCAGAAGATTATTGACTCAGATCAAAGGAGGAATCATATGGTCCCAACTGAAAATCAGTTTTGCTGGTGTTATGCTATCTATAGCATACACCGGCAAAGTATGCTGAGTTGGAGTCCCTTTTTTGTTGTGACGGAGGCACCTGAGGCATTTGGGGTCCGAGGTGGCTGGGTGCCATACATTACTGTATGGTACCCGGCTGCCTTTGACTCTATATGCCTCACATGTTCTCTTCACGATTGTTTTGTTTTATTTCTGTTTTGTTGACGTTCGTGTCTTTTGTTTGTTTGTGTTTACTTTGTGTTTCTGTGACAATTTAAATAAATAATAATATCCTCATTCTTTCTTATTTCGATCGAATTTGAAAAATAGAATCAATCCACTTTTTTAAGGTATGAAATGCGCGCACAAATGGCCTTTGAATCAGTCTACACCAAATTTTTAACCCAGAGTCTACTCGGAACCTCCTCGTCTCTACGTCCTGCCTATTCGTATCTACGGCCTGACTACTCGTCTTACCTACCTACTTGCCTCCACGGCGTGTCTCCGAGACGTCCTGCCTCCTTAGCTCAAACCCAGAGATGTTTTTATTAGTTTTAGGTTAATACAGAGAAGTTTGTAACGAGGCTCCGAATTTCGCCGATGCTTGCACTTGCCCATTAGCTCAGTTGGGAAAGCGCTGGCACGGTTAGCCAGAGCCAGAGGTCGCGGGTTCAACTCCCGGCATGGGTGGAAATTTTGCCTCTAAATATGTTTTTAAAATTGTCCACAGCACGGGTTAGTGCAATAAAAAGAATATAAGATTATGATAGTTTCCTTTGCTGACCCATCTCAAATGATCACCCTGTATAATTTCACGAGAATGCTTTGATTACTTTACCGGCTTGGCTTAAGAACATTGTTACGACAACTAAAGGGGAATTTCCCATATACTTGTAAAGAAGCCATACCACGTTACCCATACGTGGTACAATTAAATCAGCGTTAGACTAAGTGATCAGCCGAGATATAGTGTAAACTGACCATAAAATAGCACACTAGACCATGTAAGGGACATCTTTATAGTACTATTAAACAATTTACGATACGCCGTGTGGGTACTTATTTACGCCGCGTGTTCCACAATGTAGGCACAAAATTACTTTACAATATAGTTAAGGCTGTTTCACGTGAGGGGAGTTTAAAAATATTGGAAATAATCGTAAACCTACTGGTAACTCTTCTTCTTCAGTCCTTTAACCCCTAGGGGACCACTTCTGACGGTGGTTGGCGGCAGCTTCCAAATGAGGCCAGGGCGAAGTTTCATGAAACTAAAACTCGTACTTTATTATGATAATTCGATATACATTGCGTAATAGAGTCTTCCTTCTTGTTAATCTGTTCGTTAATCGGCTTTATAATGTAGGTCGAAATGCCATAATAAACTAGGAATTGTAGTTATGTAAACAGGCCCGAGCTAGTTCCGATTGACTTCACAGCGTAACCTGCTCTTGTACTTTGCGGACTGAAAATTTAGTAAAAATTTGGTAAATTCAATTCGCACGGACAACTCACTTATAGCGCGAATTAAATAAAATTATATAAGCGTCTTCCTGAGATTCCAACTGCATACTGCGATCGCCAACCCGCCTGCCAAGCGTGGCGATTATGGCAAAACCCCTCATGTCATGAAAACCACGAAGGAGGCGTATGCCCTGCAGTGGGCGTCAAATGGCTGATGATGATGAGTTTCGGAAACATAAATCTGAGTAAAAACTAATGGAACAAAAATTAATGTAACTCAACCTCTAATTCCCCAATTAGAGTTTGAGTTTCTTCAGGGATTTTGCTATTTAAAAATAACCCTGTATAAAGTTCGACAGTTAAGATCTTTCCTCGCCTATTAAAGCCTTTACGGTCTTCTTCTAACTAGACATTGTGTTGATACCTAACTCCTAACAATACCTGTTGTTAAATAGCCATCTTGGAATATTCAGGTCGTAAATATTCTCCACACTCTCACGGCCATAATCGTCTTTACAGGCATTACCTAATCCTTTCGTCGGTTTATCATTACGACCAGTACAAAGCTACTAATATGAAATGTAGAGTTAGGAAATCCTGGAAATAAAAATGTGCAGTATTCGCATAAGCGATTATGAATTATGAATTTCTAACACAATAAGAGCTGTTTTTTACCTTTCTGTAGGCTTGCATTGCAGACATTTGTCGCCGTAAAGCCTCTGTATTGAAGCTTTTGTAGCCATTCCTTACTGTTTAGAAAAACATTGTGAGGAAACCTAAATATATATATATATATATACATACATACATATATGTGTATATATATATATATATATATATATACACACAAAATAAAACATAAATATCGGTGAAGCCGTTACGGTGGAGTTCGATAACAAACACTGTGACACGAGATTTTTATACATTAGATTATGCATATTATTATACATTTTTTTTCTTTTTTGTGCAATAAACCGTAACCAGCGAACAAGCGAAACCCCCTCTCTCTCTCTGAGAGAAAGCCTGTGCTCTACACAGCGACACGTTTGTCCAGGTTGTATTGACGACTTTGATGCCTCTGAATCCTTAACTACACTACCCACGATGTCTTTGTACTGGGAGGCGTTAATAACAGTGCGCACGCGTCGATTTACGCGGACATAAACCGACCAGACCGAGGCCTTATGCTCAGGACCGAGATACTACACATGTGTGTTTGGGACCCAATTTCTATTTCCAATATTATTATTATTATTTCCAAAGATGGAGTCGGAGACGAACCAGAAGAAGAAGAGGGTAAGTACTCTAATATAGAGCCACCTTAATGAGTGTTACCTCTGAAATGTGCAATACTTGAAACACCCCAATGAAGAGCTTGCCTTAAAGTGAAAGATTGAAATGACAACATTTTTATGTAGGAGAAACCCCGTATAGAGCTTTAAACATAGCTCTATATTTAAACGGAATTGGTAGGTGCCTGGTGAGACTATAACATCAGGTATTTGTAAGATTTGAAACGGATTGAAATTGACACAAAAGTGTGAATTTAATGAATGCAAAATAATTTAAGAATCCTCCTTCGTCTGCCAAAAAAGAAATTAAATTCCTTGAGATAAATTCTCAAGTACTTACCTACTTTACTTTCTCTTTAGATAGACACCTATAATCTTTGACGAACTGATAGAGTTTTTACCAAAAAAAGTTTAAAACCTCCTTTTTACCCAATTTTGTGATGGCTCCAAACAGCAGTTTTAAGCAAGCACAACTACGGTTTCGTTTTTTTTTCCAGACGTTGATTCTAAATTCAAAAACGCCTCGAGAGTGTTTGCCGTAGATGTTACGTTAAACCCGCAAACTGCTTCTTTCCGGCGTTCATTGGAACCACGACCACTGCTTTTTGTAGCCGCAGCGCATGCGCTTTGTCAATATTGACATTTTATAAGTAGTCTATGGTGAACTGTTCATACTTACTTAATCATTGATTAAACAGTTGTTTTGGGAATAGAACAGGTGAGGGCAGGTGTAGCGAGTTTGTGGTCACGGTCAAAGTCATTATAAAGCATGAATACTGTGACTGCAACCCAAGCTACGTTCTTCATTATTTTGAAGCACTTAAAATTCTGTGTTTCGGAAAATTTTTGTTAGTAAAAATACTATTTCCGTAAAACAGATTGATTTTTTAAAGGTTTCAAATCAACAACTGGTTGATTCAGAAAAGAGACAACAATGTGCGAGTTAAATATGATTTAATTTCATAATTTTTCTTAGCAATTATATGATTTCGTTCTCAGCATCTGAATACTTATAATTAGACACAGTAATACATACAATAGACATTGTCGACACAATATTTAACAAATGTATTTTTATGTTTTACTAAGCGCATATTTTGGAAATTGATAAGTATTATGGCATTTTATTGGAATGTTTATATTATTATGTATTGTATTGTCCTCTAGGAAAGGTAACAAAAATACACTCATTGAATGTGAACATAAACAAAGTTTTAGGCAACATTTATTTGAATATATTAATTTGAATATAGGTACACTGGGAGTATGGGGGTACACTAATTTAAAATTCATTTATTTTCCATAATGTTAAACGTTTTAGGCTACTCAAGTATACAGACATACACTTATCATACTAGTTTATACTGCGAACACAAAGTTTAACACTGCCACCTCATGATGGCACAGATCTCGTGGTTATAACAGCGAGGTATTATGTACACCGTACTAGAGGAGACACTCCATACCACATTTGTGTCGCAAAATCAAAATTTTGCAGTATTTAATGGTAAAAAGTATGTAAAAGATGGAGTCGCCATTGGATTTTTCATATAATACTTTCTACAATATTATTTAATATTACCAAGACACAGGATGGTAATTTTACATTCAAATTTAGACGTGAAACATATACTCGTACCATCAAGGCAAGCGCCCGTTATAGACTAAATGACTTGCAGTCAATTTGCTACAACTTTTGCGACATAAAACTTATTTTGGGGTCTTCTCTACTGGATACCTCATTGGGTTACAAGAAAATAGTATGATTTCTCAGAATTTTCTTTAATTGTTCAAATTAAATTGCAAGGAAAACAACTAAACAAGCAATGCTACTATTGTAATGGAATGTAAAAGGGAAAATTAACATCTGGATGTATGTTTCGGGTGTACCAGCTCAACTTTACAGTTGATTTCTCTGTGACTACATTATGAAGGCACCAACTTTACATTTATTGAGAAATCAGTAACATTAAATAAAAAAGAGATTCAATTCAACCTGACACTCTCAAAATTAACCCTTAAAATTATATGTACAAATTATCAAAATCATACGATCGCATGGAGAACTTAACTGTGTCGTGTGTGTAATTGTTACGGTATTTAACTACACGAAAGGAAATCTAGGTCATACAGTTTGTAAGTAGCTATTCAGAAGAGAGCGGTTGCTAGTTAGATAAATACCCATAATTAAATACAAAAAAAAAACATTTTTAATACAACTTTACAGCTAACGTCTACGTTTACAAATTTTGATTAACTTTTGTCGATAAATAAGTAAACACATTATTTCATATTAATTTTAATATTATATTTACAAGCAACTAACACGAATCGTACTTAACGTTTAAGCGTTTAAATAATAACACACTGAGAATTGACATGAAGGCGCTTTGCTACACTTACCGGCAAGTAAGCCGGGGCAATGGGTTAGAAAAACTCAGAAATGTCTTCTTAAAGCATTGTAATAATGACACTTGTAAGCGCGAAGCGTCGGCTGGAGCAGCGGCGCAGCACCAAATTTCCGCGGTGGCCTGCCGGACACTCGTGCCCGCCGGACTGTTTGCTCGTTCCACAGAAAACCTTTTTTCCTTTTGGAGCACGAGCCCGGCCGAGAGCAAACGACTCCGATGTAGCACCACCTTAAGGAATTTCACAGCTAGCCAGTCCAGGGGTCTCCAGTCTGTTTGCCCGCTCGCTACCAGGGCTTTGGCTCGCCGCGGCCGCGCTCGCCCCTGTAATAATACTGCGATTGACTAATATCCCTCCACTCACAAGGTTCGGCGAGAAGCGACTAGCTCGAGGGAAGCGTCTACGTCCCGTCGCAGTTTCTCCGCCGCGGATTTCGGCCGTGATTGTGGCGGACGCCATGGCAGGGCTGCTTGATGGCGTTCGGTGGGGGCGGCCGCAGTTTACGCTGGGGACGCCACTTGGGGATGTCGCCGGCCAGCTTGGTATTGTGCCGGTTGATGTCGAAGTCGTGGGCCTCCTTCATGAAGGAGAGACACTTGTGGAAGCGGTCCTGGAGCCGACTGCGTGGCCTCCGCAGCTGCAGCCCGCGCGGGTTGAACCCCATGAACCGGTCCCCGTTCCGCACTAAGTGGTACTGGTTGTAGCCGTCGACAAACTCTTCTTTGAACAAGCAGTTGGTCTGTCGCTCTGCTTGGGTTCTTGTCTGTGAATGAATTGAGGCAATTGTAAAGAACTTATACTTTGTGGTATTCGAAACAGTTTTAGAGAGTAGTTTACTGGGACAATCATTACAGTGTACACAAGCTATATGTAGCCACTAGTCATAGTTGAAATTCAAAGTGATTGCGCTACTCTCACGCCCGTATCGCAATTAAAACAATTAAGGTTCTTATGTCTCCACAGAATATAAACGTCACAAAAGTGGTATGTCGGTCAAGATATTTTTTAATAAGAGTTGTACTCTTAATTTCTAGGGCAGAATCGACATATACTCACCATCCGCCTTCCGACCAGCCGCCCGCCCTTGAAGCAGAGGTACATGTCCTGTATGGGCGAGTGGATCAGGAGCTCCAGGCTGCGGCCGCGCGTGCTCAACGTAAGGTTCGCTGTAACAATAAGACAGACATGATGTTAATGTACTGTTTCACTTTTTATACTAGAAAACGTCCACAGCGAATACACTGTTTAGCTTTTTGCATTTGTCTAAGAGCTCTGGAAAAGTATACGTAACAACAACTGAAAGCCTGAATGCCGATATTTTTTCGTTGTTGGCTCTAAATGCGATGTCTGTGTGTCCATCCCTTGGAATTTACTTTCAATTTCTTTTGCAGTCGCCAATTGTACTGCATTTTTGTAAACATTTCATGTCTGTGTTTTTCCTGGTACAATAAAGAATATTCTTATCTTATCTTATCTTATCTTATCTTATTCTGACGATTAGAATTAATTGAACTCTATAATGAAAATTATTCTAACTGTCGAATGTCACTTTTATATCAATATAGTGACAGAGAGTTACATCGATTGTTTCTTTTAAAACCACTTGCGGCGTCAGTCGTAACAATTAATTTCGAATTCAACGAATGCCCATATCTCCCGCCTCTACGCCAGTAAAAATAACTTGACTCAATAACTATTACCTCACATTAGCCTCAAATGATATGGAGTATTCGAGGAATTCTCGTTTAAAATACTAATACTGTCTCCTAGCCGATTGTTTTACTACCTTGAGCAACAGTTCACCATCGATTCAAGTCGAAAGTTTGTTCGAGTTTATTTAATCGAACTCTAAAGGTTGGGCAGACGATCGCGCTACGTTAAGCGTAACATAGAAACATTTCAATAATCGGTTTTTTATGCGCAAAAGATTGTCATTGCTAGAGTAAGGAAATAAAGATAATGTTTTGCGCATCGAAAACGAATTGTTTTATGTGATTTTTCATGAAAAATACGAGCAGAAGAACCGGCTCAAAACAAACAAATTTCGGAGCATTTTTGGTAGATCATGTAAGACCTTTTTAAACCTAACTTTATATTTGGGTAGAATTTTTTATTAATACGCACAAAAAAACACACACACAAAACACATTTTTCAAATTCTCAAAATTTGCCAAGCGTGGTCTGTACTTTATGAAGTCTCACACTATTTTTTTTAGCTTCGTTTTGCAAAGTACTTGGCATAGTTTTATGTGTCGCGCTCATTTGTTTGAACCTTTATTTTAATTAAATCACGGGACGAACGCAGTGTCAATGCAACAGGCTCAAAGTTTATGATGTTTGAACATTATAAAGAATAGAAATAAAACGTCTAATAAAATATTAATCTATTGCTTAACGCTCGATAGATGATGGCTTACCATTTAAAGAAAGGTTCACATGGGTTCGATTAATAGGTAGATAAGATAAGATAAGATGAGATTATTTTTTATTTTACATACCAGATTACAGTGACAACGAGTAATTCGTTTTGTATATCCTTTGACAAGGTAGGTATTTTAAATAAAAAGCCCTTCATAGACTGGTTAATTTCACAGCCATTGACATGAAATTTCCTATTTTATTTGATAGCCACATTTACACCTACTACCACAGATTTTAATCTAATTGTCTCAAATAAATCGAGATTTTATGAGCCCAAAATTTGGATAAGGATTAAATATCAATACCTAGCGTGTTCCATGTAAGCCAAGCTCTCCTATCGATTGATAACTTATAGATGAAAGTGTACGGAATCCGATGTCCAGCTAAGTGCGCCTCATTTTATACAAGTCACCAGAAGGCTCATCCGCACTTTCTGATTTGAAAATATCTACAGGATTTTTTCTAAAATATGCAATTCCTAACCCTATTTCGGCTAAAATGTGCCATTTATAAAAACTATGAACGTTTTTATTTTTTATTTAAGAAAAAACAATATGAGTTTTCGCGAGCGCCAACAGCGCAAATTAAAATCTGCGAAGAAACTCATACAACAAAAGTTGTTGCAAGACACAGAATCTCTGATGAATAGATCTCTGTGTATGTTTCTCAGAAATCTGTTTAAGGTTAACGTAAGTATAACAGTTTCCGTGTGGCGCCGGATTAAGAATAGCTTCACTCCATTTCCTTCCGTGGATGGGGTAGAAGGCGACTAAGGACCAGGAGACGGGCAGCAGCGTCTTCCTGAGATTCCAACTGCATACTGCGATCGCCAACCCGCCTGCCAAGCGTGGCGATTATGGCAAAACCCCTCATGGTTATGAAAACCATGAAGGAGGCCTATGTCATGCAGTGGGCGTCAAATGGCTGTTGATGATGATCATAGTTAAAAATATTGTTATAAACCAAGAGTAAATCAAGTTCATGTAAGCCTTCAACCCTTTTTAGGTCTGTCAGAATCGTAGCCAGTGGAAAACCCTGGTCTCTGCCTACCCTGCCGGGTTACAGGCGTGGGTTTATGTAATGTAAAGGATGAGTTGAACTAGGTGTATCTAAAAGTTCTGCACATAAAGTTATTCCACACGCAACATTTAACAGGACATTACATAAGAAATAATATGTACAAAGGCGAGCTTATCTCTGTTAGAGATTTCTTCCAGCAAACCTTGGAGGGTCGGAGAAACAGTAAAAAAACGGGTCTATATACGTGTACAAGATAAAGTATGTAATCTACAAAATCCTAAATAACCTACATACAGAAAAAACAAAAAAAATTGCGTAACCTAGATACCTGAAAAAATTTGTCTCGCGACTAATATACGTGCAGTCTTACGAGGATGTGTGTATGTCAAAAAGTACAAATAAATCTATCTTATTCATAAAAACAGGATTCCTTAAAATACTATTCAGGGGCAGTTTAAATACTCTGTGGTAAAGGGAAAGACGTAACTACAGATTATTGAAACTGAAACTTTAGAGGAATCGCATTTTCATAAATAGCACCGTTACTTTGAGACCCAATTACAGTTATAGTAGTAATTTTCTGGCATACTCTGAAATAACCTTCTGGTCATTTTCAAACCTATATGCCACAAAGTTCAAAGCGCGCCCAATAAAAAGAAGGTTTAATAAAATAAAAAGCTCGTGGCGTAAAAATGATTACAAATGATAGTGACAGCGGCCGCGCCGTCATTTCAATTAACATTTTGAGAAACGCATTTGGTTAGGGCCGTGCCGGGATTATTGTGTAATATTTTATAGGTATTTTACATAGAATTTGTGTAATTGTCAAAAAATCTTGAATGAGGATTGTGTGTACTTTGACGATATCTTTGTATGAGCATGAATGTTTAATTTTAGTTCTTCATAATATGTCACCATGGTACGAGTATTAAAGAGTTTATAGAAAGTTGCTCTTTACTCTTTTGTGAAGGGTCAACAGTAAAATTCTAGACGTACTCCCAAAAGTAAACTGTCTACGCGCAACGCGTGACAGCACTATAAAGCGCAAGGCGCCATCTTGTTCTACCCTTTTTTCTGTAACAAATTACACAGGCTGCCACGCGGCATAAAACGATTACCTATCTATTTCTTTTTTTTTACCTATCTACCTATCGTAAACGTGTGGATTAAAGCTTCATCCCCGACATAAACTATTTTATCCGTCTTTAGTCTTTCATGAAGCCAAGGTATCGCTTATGATATTGAAAGAGTTCACAGCTTCCTTAAACAGGAAACCCAAACAAGAATATCTTATGCTGCTTTAACTCCCTCGGGTACGACGACTAAAAGTTCAATGAAGTTTTGACGAAAACTCGAAGTTATTACATCATAGTTAAATTTACTTTCATGTACAGAGTGGGAATTGCACCTACATGTACTTACGTGTACATGTACATACTTTCACTTTATTTTATCTCCGTTGTAAATTTCAAACATAAATTTCATAAATTAAATTTCACAAACAATCATTAACAAATGTAAAAAAACGCTAACATACATATAATATTCTTTATTCTACAGAAAAATTCAATCAATCGAAATACAGTACAATGGACGGGCTCGTTAAAGACAATTTAATTTTAATTTAAAAGCTTCATTTTCTTAGTACACTAATGCCCTATTTACAATTTTGCCAAATTATCTGTAAATTGTTAACGAATCCTTTAAAAACTCTTAAAGTACAAAGGAAATCTGGCTTTTTTTCGTTGATAATTTTTCGATTTATCGCAATAGTTCACTAAAATACTCGCCGGTCTCGAAACTGAAAGAAAAAATATCGCTTCCCTATGTTCAGTAAAGTTTTAACTACTAAGGATGAAATAGAACCCCTATGCCATTTAGGTCGAGTGAAAAATGTTCCCGTACCGGGCCAGCAAACATCATGCAAGCCTGACATGGTGCAACGGCGACAAAGGCCTATTTCCGAAAGACAACTCTATAATATGACATCGCTTACCCAAACAGCCTCTTTGAGCGTGCCGCCACGTGAAATCTCTCGTGTTTGCATAGCCGACGCGTTTATTAGAAAGACTTATTAAGATGGCCGACTCAAGAGAGCCATGTGCGGTGCAAAAAGTTGGCTTTTTGTTGTGGCCATAACATTACAAACTAGCTTTTTGTTTGAAAACATGGCCCAACATGTTAGGTGCTTCACCATACATCAAGCCGTGACGTGTCTTTCCCACGGTTTTTCTCACGTAAACAATCTGTTAATAAATCAAATCAGTATGTTTTTATTCAACATAGCACTTAAAACTGCGACTTAATAAACGTTACAAGTTAAAATAGGTATCCGTTTCAAAATCTAGATCATTAGGAATAGACTGTTGTTTTTTTTTTGTATGCACTTTTGTCAATTGACAGCTGTTAATGGTAGACTCCGATTTTTTTTTTTCCGTGTGGCGTCGGATTAAGAATAGCGTCACTCCATTTCCTTCCGTGGGTGTCGTAGAAGGCGACTGGGGGAATCAATTACCAGGAGACGGGCAGCAGCGTCTTCCTGAGATTCCAACCGCATACTGCGATCGCCAACCCGCCTGCCAAGCGTGGCGATTATGGCAAAACCCTTCATGGTTAGAAATCCATGAGGGAGGCCTATGTCTTGCAGTCGGCGTCAAACAGCTGATGATGATGATGATGATGATGATGATGATGAGTGGTAGACTAAAATTTTTAGTGTACGAGAAACTGGAGTTAGTATAGTGGGTGGTTACGGCGGCGTATATCTACTAGCAGTAACAATAACGCTACTGTTTTGGCACCGCCCGGTGCTCTATACGATTCAAAAAATACTTCATAAAAAGTTACATGATGGGAAAGCATACCAACTGTCCCATCATGTAAGGATGCTCCCGCGGATATTCCAATTTGGATTTGCAATTTTTACGTCAATAGTGTAAAATATAGATTAGTAATTTTTTCAATTGATTCAATTTGGATTAGTAATTTTTACGTCAATAGTAGCAAATTTAGATTAGTATTTTGGTTAACATTATAATTTTACAGGTAAAAATTAATAATCGAGATTTTATACTATTCCAAATAATTATCATCAGACAAACCTTCAGACATACAGCTATTATTAATTTTTCAAGTTGCTACGTTCAATGAACATCTCATTCGATGGTTACTGTTTTTGTAAATGAATAAAAACAGATTATTAAGTATAGAACCTGTTTGAAGAACTTCGTAGATACTAAAAAGTAGTATTTGGCCTTTTTTCAGACCTTTCATTTTCATTTGTAGATTTACTTTAATAATTATCTTTATGTATTCTCAAAATAACTATATACGAGACGTTTTTTGTTAATCAAGTCTACGTTTAAAGCAGTGTAAAACAAGGCCTAGTGATTTCACCGGTTTTGTTCATAATTAGCGACGTTTGAGGCACCATTTGTGCACCTAATTATCGCCTATCTATGCAATTTGCTAATCAAGAAACTAAGAAATTTACTACTTTGCAAACACAAAAACGTGATATTTTATTTAAGCTTTTGTTTGATTATGACTTGCGAATACTTACAACTAACATTACGTATTATTTTGGAGTGAGCAGGTCAGTGGAGTCACAAGATGATTGTGAGTCTCAACGTTTTCTTTTTGGCTTTGACGTAGTGAAAGAAAGAAAGAAAGAAAGGAAGAAGAAGTTTATTCATTAGCAAACGTGATAATATCGAGTATTTTGAAAGCAGGTTGTAGTAGTACACGTCTACATCTTCTGCACTAATTTTATAAAGAAGAAAAGTTTGTGAGTTTATGTGTTTAAGTTTGTATGTAGGGGGTAATCTCGGAAAGTACAATACAAATGCCTATGTTTATTTTCTCAATCCACAAATCTAGTTTAGTTCATATAGAGACAAATGATAGATGCGATAGTAGAATTTGTGGAAAGACTGGAGCCTAAACTAGATCAGAGATCTGTATTTTTTTTTTTGTTAAGGTTTCCAGGCCTATTTCTCTCGAAATATTTGATAAAAAAAAATTGTATTTATTCGTAAGTACTTAACCGATTTCGAAAATTCTATTTATGCTCAGTGCTAATTAAGCCTTGATGTGTGTAAATACCTCAGGCAGGTTTCCTCACCATGTATTCCTGCCCCGTTAGCCTATGGTGTTGCTACAATAGATTCGTACGAGAGATACTCGTATTGCACGTAGAGGAATGTACGTACGTTCAATTTCATTTTGTCCACATGTAAAGAAACCGTCGATAGAATTTAATAACCTCATAAGCCCTTACTTTAAAAATAGTAATAAGTTCTGACTTAGGAGGTTAAAATACGGACTGCACTAATGTCCATCGAGTTGTTTGCTCTTCTTAGGTCATTCGTTAATCTCTTTAATTCAATAAATATGAATCGCGACAACTTTTTTGACTCAGCCTTAGATTAAGATAACAATATTCTTTATTGTGCACCGGAAAAAACAACAAACACAAAATATTTACAAAGGTACATCGTTCAATTGGCGGCCTTATTGCTAAAAGCAATTTCTTCCAGACAACCTTACGATTCTTTCTTACAGCATTAAAACAAAAAAACACTATTGCTGGACAAAATCTGAATGAAATGCGATATACTTAGATAATACTTTTCTACAACTAATTAATTATGTTCGTACCTATTAACTCTGAGATGATAACACTTGTGTTCTACGTCTTTTGCAAATAGTATGTAGGTAGCTTGGAAAATCCAAGTGAAAGTTTCATGCGCCTCATGTGAGGAAACCTGAGTGTCTGAGGTGTTCACATACCTCAGCACCTGAAATTGCCAATTCCCGGTGGGCCGCGTGGTAATTAAGCTCATTCTCTGTCCCTGAGGGAAGGCCTGCGCCCTACAGTGGGACGTATACAGGCTGCTTATGTAATGAGACAGACTTAGACACGGTATGCAAAAACAAAGATTACTCACAAACATCAATATTGTACGTGAAGTATCTTATTTCACTACTAATTTAAAAAAAATCCCCTTACTAATCATTCACAACCAATAAAAGGCAATACGCAGGCCAGCGAAGGTCGACGACCGGCTATCTGATATCAATAAACTGATTAGACCAATCTTATGGCGCTTGTGGCTAGAACAAATAATGGCACGCGCAAACACGATGCGTGTGCGTTCAATCATTGTTCATAAAGAACAAAATTTCTTTTAATATTAAAGAGATATTGCCACAGAAATTATACATCGGTCGTACGAATTGATGAGGTATGTGTGTTTATTGCTCAATATTGTATTTATGAGTGTCATCGTGAAAATCGGTAGCCACTCTACGTCGACAATTGATATTTTGGCGCATTGTTATATAATTGGCGCTGTGATAACTGAAACCATTTCGTAATTAATGATAAACTAAATCTATGTAGGTATCTAAAATGTCAGTAAGTAATTTAATAATTTTGCGACGTCACATGTATAAATCTCATGTTTAACAACCAAAAACTTTGAGTCTAGCGAAATATAAGGAACTGAGGTATCATACAAATATACGTCCATATACATCCAGAACCGAGAATGATATATTTTTTGCGATTTTTAACTTTACCCCGTAGTAAAAATTACTTGTATTAACGAGTAGTGCCGCTCATTTTGGATGCATTAGGGATTATATTACACCCTGTATATTATTCCACAGTATTGCAAGTAGGTCAAGCGGGGAACGATCTCGTATCTAATGTGGGAAAGTTATAGCATCATCAAATTGTTTTACTAAAGTTTTAATTCATACATGTCTCTGTATTCATAAGCAGCCTATATACGTCCCACTGTCGGGCACAGGCCTTCTCTAATGGAGAGAGTACAATACTCTAAATAAAGACATAAATACAATATATAAAGAGAATATGTAGGGATTATATTTTACATATTCACCGAGAAACTAAACCCGTACGTAAAACAAAGCGTCCTTTGATGTGAGCCTTCAAAAATGCGGTTCAAAAGAACTTAGAACTACACTCTTAGCTAATCTTAATCCTCTACTAATTTTCCAAAACTAACCTGAGCAAACTAAAGCATATCACCTTCAATATAAAGTTTACGCTAGGTTAAGGCAACGGGGAGATGTTTAGTAAATCTGACTAATCCTGAGGATATGATGCCTGCGGTAGGTAAGCTGTATTTACACATATTAACCTAAGCTTCCTAAGCTATGTTTCCACGTTAATTTGGATAACGAGAATAAAGTGATTAAATAACTACGTTTTAACTGAATTATAAAAAATGAGGAGGTTTTAACTCCTTTGTGAAAGTCGGTTGAAAGCCTTTGGCTCTAGTCAAGTTCTACATTTCAGTAAGTAAAAATTATTTGCTACGCGTCCCTTTGAAATTGTATGAAACATTTTCAGTTATCACTTTTAATTCCATTGTGGCTGCAACGCTGCCGATATCTCGGGAATAAAAAGACATGTAAAAGTAGCCGCGATTAGATTCGTTAAGGGGATCCAGTGGGTTAACTAGCGCCACGAATGAAAAAAAATCCCCTCCGGCCGTTTTCGCAACTACTTTTCGTAACTGGCTGCGAAACAAGAATGTTTATTCCTTGTTCGCAACCAGTTGCGAATCAAGAAAACTTTTTCCTTAGCCGCAACTAGACATCCTAATATCGTATCTTCTTTTACAGATCGTATTTGCAAAAAGTGTCTGCACAATCTCTTAATCATGTCAACTGTGATTTTTAAGACCCACGACAAAAAAGTTCACGAATCTGGGACTAGATAGCATTAAGTCCAAAAACGGCGGTTTTTAGCGTTAATGCTATCTAGTCCTAGGTTTTATGCCTTGCGTTCACGGCATTGGGTCCTAAAAATCACTGTTAACATGATTGAGATGGCACAGACACTTTTTGCAAATTCGATCTGCAAAAAAGATATGTTTTTTTTTTCCTTAGTGGCGCTAGTGTTACTCCCTGGAGCCCCTTAAATAAAGAGGCAAAACAACCATTTCTCTAGATACTGATAGACGTTGCAGCGTAAAAATTATATACAAAGGTAGTTTGATTTTAGTTCCCACTCTGACTGGAATGAAACTTCATAAATATATTATGATGATACATCGCTGTAACCTCCATAGGTTTTGGCAAAAGATTTAAAAAAATTAAAAAAAAATGAAAATGAATTCCTTTCATAAAAGTGAAAATTGTCTCCAATTTTGCCTGAGTTCCAATTGGTTCATTTTTTTTACCGTTACAAGCATTTTTAAGCGGTATGTGTCATTTTAACATAGGTACAATTTTTACTTCATTAATGTCGATGAATTAGTTTTTTATGAAATTCAAACCAAACTACCTACGTCTGTATGGAATTTTGACGCCACAGTAAGCTCATAAGTATTTTTGAATGATTCTATGGAAACATGCACTTAAACGGTTGGGAGTTAGCGCCGCTCAGACTACAGGAAATCCCAGCATTAATCTCAGCAAACACGGATTTAACTAGTTAATTGAGGCGGTGTGGCGGTATAGTACCTCCTCATACTAAGGGTACAGTTTAGCACTTTCGCAAAAAGTGAACATGGTAAATTTGATGAAGATGATGATGATCATAATGATCATATTTGTAGAACATTCACCCTATGATTTGTTCACTTGTTGCACTCTTTAGTTCTGGGCAGCCCCTTAAGGATAACTTTGTGATTAAGTGATAATACAACCAAAGTTGGGGGCATGAGACGCAGCAGAATCTTGCCGCCGCCTTAAAAGTACAGAAACTAATAAAATGCTTGTTATATAACTATGCGATATGTATGAACTTTACCACGAAAATGTAAGCCCCTGACTACAAAGAAAGGACGTGGGGTAGGGGCGCGGAAAAACGCGACGCGTTATGTGGAAATCGCGCCCTCGCCCCACGTTCCTCCTGTGTGGCCAGGGCCTAAGGGTCTACTTATTCTACATAACTGCTTTATGACAATCATAATTTCAGCGTCTTACATGTTCGAATATCTACCACATCCAAGTCGAACCTTTGAGTACCTACGTGTCGCGTAGTATATCGCAAAATTGGTATCGGAATACTCGTAATAAAAATGTAATCAGTGCATTGGTACTTGCTATAATGTACAGCACATAAGTTAATCAAATGACTTTGACTGATCGTGGACATAATTGGGGTCTTAATTAGCTGAGGATTCGATTTAGAATTTTTTGGACTTTAGTAGAGTGAAATTAACAAATAATTAAAATTAATTTGCTACTAAGTGTCGATCGCAAACGCAGATCTTTGCACATTTTTTCCGGTATGCAATAAAGAATATTCTTATGTTATCTTATCTTTCTTCAAGTTATGTAAAGAACAGCTAGCGTACGTAGCTACGTACATCGTATAAAAATACTCTATTGTGTCTCAAATAAAGTTCTAAGTGGGAAATCCTAAGCGATACTAACTACAAGTGTGATTATAAAAAAAAACATATGTCTAACTACTAATCTCAAGACCGAAGCATTAGTAAAGTTATGATAGAACTTCACGTACAGGCAAGTTCGTTTGATCATAATACCTAGGTACGATCCGTACCTAAGTAACAAACAATTGTTCAAGTTACTTTTCTTAATTAAGTTGAAACTATAAAGTAATTTAGTGAATCGTTTTACTTTACCAGCATAATTAACTTTGCATAATTAGTTTGAGCTAATGACTAGGGCGGTACAATACTTGTTAACAATAGAGTCATTAACCGTTGAAAGTTATAAAAATGCAAATTTAATGACCGCCTCATTGGTCTAGCGTTAACATGCTTTATTACCAACACAAGGTCGTGGGTTCGATTCCCGCTGGGGGTCTCGGGTGTTTTCCGAGTGTGCGATGCCCTTGAGTTGTTACCATAGCTAAGCCGTTTATTTCAGCATCGTTTGACAGATTTAGGCTAACAAAAAAACTGTTTGCTTTGCTATATTTGAATCTCTAGCGATGTAGGGAATAATGTTTCTGGGATGCAAGTTATCCGTTTGGAACCAGAACAAGTCAATTTATACCGTGGATACTTATCACTATAGAATAATAAACGAGACGCCAAATATATTAAAAGCTAATATGAATACGAGTATATATTAGCTAATATGTATTACCTAGAGAATATATATAACTGTAAAAAAGACACAAAATCACGAATTACCATTTGGCGCCAAAATGAAGATAACTAGACTTAGAATTTGATTGTAATCAATAATGACAATAATATGTACTTTTTTCCTTTTTCATTAAACATACAACAATAAATGAAATAAATAACTACGCCGATAGAAAAATCGTTCGTTCATAGGTGAGTTGGATAGCTAAAGTTGAGAACATAATTTATAGTGTTATCAGTACAATAATTTCTGCGATATATTTGTAGCTAAGCATTGTTTAATTAATAGGTCAAATACGTCACGTCGACTTCCAAACAGGTGAACACAGACCAAACGTTATACATCACATTCTTACTAATTCAAAATTAATTTAAATAGCGTAACATTGATTGAAATCTATTTTTGAAAAAAGAACATCCCCAAAAAGTGTTTTAAAAGTGAAAGGTGGTGGATTTTGTTTATTTTTTCGTTAAGAATTATGAAATTATGTTTTTATTGGTCCACAGCAATCATTACAGATAACGATCAAATCAGGTCCTCTTCTGGTAAACTCTCGTACAGTCGACAGCAGGTCAATCTTTACATGTTTGTAGCGAAGTTCAACCGCGGATTGGCGATTTCAAGCGCTGAGGTATGTGAATAACTCAGACAGACACCCAGGTTTCCTCACGATGTTTTCCTTTTCCGATTAGCGAGTGGTATTGTTACTATAACTTTACAAAGTACATAACTTAGAAAACAAAGTCATAGTTACATGCCTGCACTGGGAATCGAACCTAGGTCTCCCGCTTCGGAGTCCAATGTTCTACCCACTAGGCTACCACCGCTTCTGTGCGTACCCAACAGACTTATAAAAGTTTTCAATGGCACAATAAGAGTTCAATGATGGCCAGTATCGCATGGAATTTTTAATTAATTAAAACTAGACATTTTCGCTTACAGACGGCTAATTTATCTCAACCAATGAGTTGACTGAGCGACAAGATAACAAGGGCTGAGGTCGGAGATCGAAGAAGGGTTAAAAAAATAAAAGTACGATAATATTTTCCGTACAAATCCCCGTTAGTCATGTCGAATCTAGTAATAACAATAATTGAGCGCGGGGTAGGCAACTCATACGTTACTAATCAGAAGTAACAAGCTAAGATCAATTTAGGGTTGCGTAACTGAAAAAAACAATGTGTCTAAGGTTCCAACTAAAACTACAGCGTTTTGGATACATACATACATAAGCAGCTTATATACGTCCCACTGTAGGGCACAGGCCTTCTCTCAGTGAGAGAGTATTGGCTAAATCACTACGCGTGCCCACCGCGGATTGGCGATTTCAAGCGCTGAGGTATGTGAATAGCTCAGACGCTCGGGTTTCCTCACGATTTTTACCTTCACGGTTAGCGAGTGGTATTGCTACTATAACTTAAGAAATGTGCATTACTTAAAAAACAAAGTCATAGGTACTTGCCCGCGCTGGGAATCGAACCTGAGTCTCTCGCTTCCAAGTCCAATGTTCTACCCACTAGGCTACCACCCCTTTTTTCCTGTGTCACTGCGACATTTCGCAATGTCAAAGGCTTTTAGGATGTCGTTGTTACTGTCCCGAATTCAGTACTGTAACAAGAACGAAGCTAAACGCTTGCGTATGATAGCATAGACGTCATCTACGAGTGTGATATAAAGGTATATTACACGCCCTATCAATGTGCAGCCTTCGGTAAATCATAGTCCTACTGATTAACGGAAAATAAAAATTCTATGTAACACATATATACTTTAAATTTTTATGTAACACATACTTATTTTTTTAATTATTGTATGTAAGCATGTTTGTTCGTGGTAATAAATCATTCATTAAAAAGTATAAAACACAGAAATTGAAAAAAAACTCTCATTGACGTTTTTCAGGAATGTTTGAGGTAACCCTTTGAACTTTGAACCATGTTCATCCTAAGGACACCTACGTGCAATGGCCCAAATAAGAGGCCAGGTGCGAAAATTACAGGACGAACGAAACTACGAAGGCGACTAAGGAAATAAATTACCAGGAAGTGGGCAGCAGCGTCTTCCTGAGATTCCAACCGCATACTGCGATCGCCAACCCGCCTGCCCAGCGTGGCGATTATGGAAAAATCCTTCAGGGTTAGAAAACCATGAGGGAGGCCTATGTCCTGCAGTGGGCGTCAAATGGCTGATGATGATGATGATGATGAACGAAACTAATCCTAAAGACATTCAAATTGGCTCATTTAAATTGTCAGTGTTATAGTCGGTGTGCTGTCAGCAAAATACGTAATCCCATCGTGCCATTAACATATGTTGCATCATTTCAGCTGAATGTACAAAATGTACATTATTGGTACCTTAGTACTGCCAGCGAAACGTGAGACTAATCCTTAACGATGATACATTCACACGACAGTTTTTCACGAAAAACATATTTGCTTACAAACACGCCTAGATCATATTTGCATATGATCATATGAACATAGCCTTCGATGCTCATGTTATTGCTTTTTACACATGTTGACACAAATATTTTTCGCGGGAAACTCGGATCGCGTCCCAAAACATTTCCACTGGAGGATGGCCGGGGCAAACCACACGTTAATATGTTAAAATGCAGTCTGTTTGACCTTAGTCACAAAATAGAGAGACAGACAGATGTTTCACTCTTCGCATTAAGATCTGAGCACTCACCTGTAACCGAACATCGACCATTCGCCGTTTCTAAATTTGTCGAACTGAGCAACGAACAGAGCCAAGCATAGAGACAAACATTGCTACGAATAATTTCACGATCATTCTAGCGAACGCTCTAGTAAATGCTCGTCATGAATGCATTAGATGTCAGACGGCGGAACAATGACAAAATTGCTTGGCTCGACAAAAACTCGAAAATAACACTAGACTTAGTGTTGTTTTGTAAGAATGCTCGCTAGAACGCTCGCTAGTACGTTCCCGTTTATTTTGTGAGCGGAAACCTGTAATAAACATTAGCCAGAATGCTCACTACACGTGAATGCTCAAGTCTATGAGCAGCTTAAAAGCTGCATTTTACATCTTACAACCCTCTCTTAATTTTATATTTATTACAGAAAAAATACATGCTTTTAACAAATGTGGTCAATGGCGGCACAAACAAAAAAAAATTATTTAGACTTTATTGCAAAACTTTAATTTTCACTGGCAAGAAAAACTATGAAATTCTAACGCCATGTTCTTCTATCCGATAGACTGATACACGAGTTAATAATGATAAAGGGATTCTTCTACGATATAAAGGGATTTTCACACCACAAAACAACTGTCTCCTGCCTGCCAAAAACAGTGGTCGTGGGTTCGATACCCACTGAGGCCGCCGAGCTTGATTCCTTCAAATGACCTCAGTCTGGATGTATTTCCATGTTTGTGATATTCTTGCCTGGTTACCATATCCTAGTTTGATACCAGGACTAGTGATTGTGTTGTATAAAATTATCAGTTATGGTTGTTTGTAACTTCTGACCGTTTTAGTGTAGTTGTCAATACCAATAGCATCGGATCACGTTACTGTCCAGTCTAGTCAGTCTGGATTATAACTTGACGTGTTATACGCCCGCGGCATTGGCACACTGACTTGCTGTGATTCACCCGTAGGTATTTGGAGTTTGTACCTTTGATTGGAGATTGTAATCTGAGGCGTAGGCTGTAGGTCAAATATTTATTTATTACTACTGTTTACTTCAACGGACGCTTAGTTTTATGAAAAGTTTAAATCTTCAAGTATTTTTTAGGGTTCCGTACCCGAAGGGTGCCAAACGGGTCCCTGTTACTAAGACTTCACTGTCCGTCTGTCTGTCTGTCTGTTACCAGGCTGTATCTCATGAGCCGTGATAGCCAGGCAGTTGAAATTTTCACAGAAACAGAATAAAATAAATACCAATGGTTGATCTTGCAGCAACATGAAAATATTCTCAGCAAAATTCACGCCGCAACTCTCACATTTTACCAGCGACGTCGGGTGCGGAAAACGAATTGAATTTTCATTTCCTGTGTAACGATTGGGGCAGGTAAACGGAAATTAACACAATGGGGAATTCGCCCCAATATGCTAGATATGAAGTGAAGTATGCTAAGATGTAAAATTCCACCCATGCCGGGACTTGAACCCGCGACCTATGGCTGATCGTGCCAGCGCTCTCCCAACTGAGCTAATGGGCAAGTGCAGGCATCGGCGAAATTTCGAACCTCTTTACAGACTTCTCTGTATTACGTACGTATCATGCTAAGATGTGATTCGAGAATAAATGCTAATGAAATTATACGTCGTGTATTTAAAGGTAAAGAAAATGCACAATGCACACAATTAGTATTTTAAGCGTAAATAGGAAAACTCAAAACAATATTCTGGCAAAACCACTTTGACGTTAGGGCCGCGTTTCATAAAACTACAATTCAAAGTTTATTATGATTATTCAATGTACATTGCGTAGCTGAGTTTTCCTACTTGCTTGTTAATCTGTGTGTTAATCAACCTTGCAATGTACATCGAATTGACATAGTAAACCATGAATTGTAGTTCTATGAAATAACACCCTGCTATCAGAAGTGTTAGAAGTTTCACTGCGTGATCGAATCAGGAATGAGGAGATCCGCAGAAGAACCCGAGTTAATGATATAGCTCGAAGAATTGCTCAGTTGAAGTGACAGTGGGCGGAGCATATAGCTCGTAGAACTGATGGCCGTTAGGGCGAAAAAGTTCTGACCTGGTGACCGCGGACCGGACGACGCAGCGTGTGCAGGTCCCCCACCAGATGGTCTGACGACCTAATTACGGTGTCGGGGAGTCGCTGGATGCGGGCGGCACAAGACACCGGGAAGCTTGGAAAACAATGAGGGAGGCCTATGTCCTGCAGTGGGCATCGAATGGCTGATGATGATGATGATTAGTAGTTTCCTCCTGTCACCATCAGAAAACTGATCGCAGATGAATGGCAATGAAGTCGGAATGTAAAGTGAAGGCATAGTAAACTTCTTTTAAAAACGTGAGGTTGCCATACCGAACTCTCACGTAATTTTTGTAAACATGGCATGCCATGTGACCACGCAAATTAACAACATATTATAAACAATACGTTGGGACCACCCAACTCACAATTAAACAGTACAAAAGCAGAGTAAACAGATGTTCTGATAGTCAATAAAGTCGATGATAAAATGATTATAGCACTAGCTGTCCTCCGCGACTTCGTTCGCGTGGAAATTTTGAATTGTTTGTTTCCGATATAAAAAGTAGCCTATGTGCTATTCCAGACCATAATACATTTCTTTGCCAAACTTCATCCAGATCTGTTTAGCCGTCTTGGCCTGATTGAGTAACGAACAACCCCCATGCAAATTTTCGCATTTACAATAGTAGTAAAATAACATTGCGCTTGAAATTGCCAATCCACGGTGGGCACGCGTGGTGATTAAGCCCATCCTCTCTCTCTGAGAGAAGGCCTGTGCCCTACAGTGGGACGTACATTATTAAGATAACATTATTACTATAGGTAGGAGACCGGTCCAATATGTCCCACTTTGGTGTAATTTGTTTATATTCCACAAAACTGTTAGCATTATTCAAATCTTGTTGACACGACATTATCTACAATTAATTAGAGATTGCAGATTCTAATCTAAGAGACAAGTATGTCACTTTGAACGTGGTTGTTATTTCTCTTACTCATAAGCGTTTCTGTCACTTGTGAAGAAGACGGAGAAGTTACAATTACAAATTAAGTATGTCTAAGATTGTAACCAGAGCACATAATATTCTTCCGGCTATTGGCCTCAACGTAACTAGCAAAGGGCAATCCAATATCCTGTTATTAACTACTAAACTAATTAATTAATGTAGGTAATAGCAAATAAGTCAAAAAATAACATTTCTCAAGTATATTTTATCTTCAGACCAAAGGACCTCCGACGCGACGGCATCCAATTGGACCCTTCTCTTTTCGTTACGTCACGGAACCATCGAATATATTTATCAAAAATCAAAACATTGTAAAAACCCCGCTATGAAATAGTTTTCCCTTAATAGAAATCGCCTTCAAATTATGCTATTCTCGTCTTCGAATTAAGTTAACAAGGAAACGTGTGTGGCATCGAAACTATAAGGTTTCTGCCAGCAAAACGGAGGGCTTCACAGTGTTTTTTATTGTTATATTTCGTTATTAGACATAACAACTTAATTTGGGAAGGCCGTTCCGCCTTCAATCATTGATTTCATATAATCTTCGGCCGGCGCCGCTGGCTATAGCTTGAAGTGGCAACGCAAAAAAAGGCAAAAGCCGTAACCAAATATAAAATAAAATAAAATTAAAAAGTGGTAACAGCTTATGCCCACCCATTTGTATTGTATCCTTCATTTAAAGGTGGTGAAAGCAGAGGCTAAGAGAAGAAACTATGTGTAATTCTTTCACCTGGTTGTGCAATAAAGTGTTCTCTATCTATCTAACCTATGGGTTTCTTACACATTTTGCAAATACCGGTGCTCGAAACACAATGATTCGTTAATAGTATCGAGATTCGATGTTTCTCAGGTGACACTATTTCGTTTCGTAGATAATGACATAAATAGTCGAAATTTCACATGTCCTAATTTCAATGTCATATTAACGTAATGCCATGAATTAAGTTGACGTAGGATGAGGTACTTGCTTACTTACAACCAATTAATGCTATAGATACAACTTTTAAAAAACCGTTTCGTTTCTTTCATGAGTAACTTTTCTAAGGCGTTGATAATTAAACTTCGTTATCGACGCTTAAAGATCTAATTTTAATTAAAAAACGTCACATAATTCACGCTTTATTCGGCAGTAGGCGATGCCTGTGTCCGACGATCGACCAGATATGTAGACCGTTCGCTTGGTGTATCACTGTAGGGTTGAAAAGATCACGAATGACTGGCGATGCAATATTAAATCGTTAAATTTAATATTGGCCTGTGTTATATCTTTTATTGCCTTACAACTAACGCGTATGCTAACACGGGTCAAGTGATTAAAATTATTTTTTGTGGCAACAAATAAATGTTTGTTCTCACGCGCGTATTGTCCGATTTGATAAGATTATTTATTCCTTGGTGTCGCACGTCTTTAACTCGCTAACTTTGTGGGGAAACCCGCTAAGACCATAGATACTTTGTTTATTCTCTGTAACGCGCATAGACGCCGCAGTTATTTTATAAGTGGGTAAAATACAAGTTTTTTTTTCGAGTCCATAAAATAATAATGAAAAACAACTCAATAAATGTTCTAAATACATACCCACGTCACATATTTGCCCGGTAATACAGTGATGTTCGCACCGGGATGCCCAAATTATTTAACTACATCAGAAAACAATGGCTCTATATTCATAATCATTTCTTAACACAACACAAATACACACATACAATGCTTGACGCAACTATAAGTAGAAAAGAAGTAATAAAATTATTATGGATACAAATCACGTAAATCTTTATCGCAGATAGGCAGGGTACTTGTAATACTACAATAGTGTAACAATTAACGACTTGAAAAATTGTACCTGCTACGCTATTGCGTATAGGTTAATAATTCACGCTAACTGTGAAGGGACACATCGTGAGCAGACCCGCAGTTGGTAAGCTCCGCACCTACATAAGCAGCCTATATACGTCTTAGGGCACAGGCCTTCTCTCATGGAGAGAGTATGGGCTTAATCACCACGGGTGCCCACCGCGGATTAGCGATTTCAAGCGCTGTTTTCCTTCACCGTTGGCGAGTGGTATTGCTACTATTACTTCACAAATGTACATAACTTAGAAAACAAAGTCATAGGTACATGCCCGCACTGGGAATCAAACCTGGGTCTCTCGCTTCTACCCACCGCTTATCCACTAGGCTACCACCGATTGACTTATAATTTATAAAAAGCTGCTTATGTGTTGTACAACTGCACAATCCTGCGTTTGTTTACAATGCTTACTATCACCGTCTGTGTAAGCTATAAGTGCGTACTTATCAAGGAAATTCTAGCGAACGGCTGTGTACTGCTGAGCTTAGCGATTGTCGCGGGCATAATTAGGCCACCAGACCTACTAGAGGTAGAGTGTCAGGTGATAAATCGAACCGTCATAAGTCTACGTTGCTATTTGCACGTAGACTAAAGACCACACAAGTTAGGGTATCTGCTGGTGTCATCATTTCGGAGGAACGTGCGAGACTTTAAACACGCAATAGCATTTAGATTTAGACCAATAATGAGCTTTAATGGGGATTAGACCTCTGTGGCATATCCACCCGCCGCCATTTTGAATTTTTTTCAAAGTTTCCGTGCACTATGTAAGTGGTAAATATGGATCATCATAAGCAGCCTATATACGTCCCACTGTAGGGCACATACCTTCTCTCAGAGAGAGAGTATGGGCTTAATCACCACGCGCGCCCACCGCGGATTGGCGATTTCAAGCGCTGAGGTATGTGAATAGCTCAGACACCCAGGTTTACTCACGATGTTTTCCTTCACCGTTAGCGAGTGGTATTGCTACTATAACTGCACAAATGTACATAACTTAGAAAGAAAAGTCATAGGTACATGCCCGCACTGGAAAACGAACCTGGGTCTCCCGCTTCCGAGTCCAATGTTCTACCCACTAGGCTACCGCCGCATTGGATGGAGGATACTAATACAAACAAAACACTTCTGGTCATATGGTGCCGTAAAGTGTCACGTTTCCGAGATATTTGGGGGTAAAGATCGTCATATGAGATCAATGACAATCGTTGAGAATGCAGTAATTACGTGTGTATACGCATTTCATTGCAGCGGTTTGATTGTATGCAGGGAAAGCGTCTCTGGAAATTCACTTATTAAATGCTTGAAGGATGTCACAGTTTGGCAACAAGAGCGTTTACTTTGCGCAACAAATTCGCAGTGCCCATAGACGCAAGGAAGAAAGGCGAAAGTGAAGTGTCTGTTCAAACAAATGACTCGTGCTAAAAGTTACGCACTTTTACAAAGCAAATATTAAATAAAATGTGTTATGCAAGTGAGATATTACATAGTCTTTATTACGAGCTGACATGAAATTCGTTTAGAAAATTTTAACGGGACATTCTTTTCGTAGTTTTGATTCTATTTAAAAAAAATTGCGAGTGAAAACAATTTATTTTTTTACTTCTACACTTCATACCGCTTTGGGTTTTCTATAAACAAAAGTTAAATATGACGCTTGTTTAAAAAAATACTTTGAAATCAACATCAATCTAGATACTCTTAAATTAACAATTTTTTTTTTTACATCGTAAATAATATTCTTTTAGAATATAAGTCGATACAAAACTACTATCTCTGATCAATATGATATTCACTCCGTGATATTAGCGTAGCGTTACATCTCAATGCATTTTCTTATCTTTTCCTGTTAAATCTTTTCTTATGACACTTTGCAGCTTAAGAAAATGAAAAAAATGACACGGATCGATTTCAAATGAGGCGTTAATTTTCCTCAGGTTAAAGGTCTATTCACATTATTACGAGCTGAATGTGCGAACGCAATGATAAAAACCAAAATAATCCTTAAATACTTACACAAGGTTAGATACCACGAGCACGGGCCCCGTGACGGCCGACGTGCCATCAGCCGCTGCCTGACTTCAACGGGTAGTCTCTAATCTTATAGGCTTAAGGATTATTTTAGATTGAAACCCTAATGCCCGCACGTCACGCCGCCGGTACGTTGTAATGTGGATAGAACTTAATACTCACTGTTGTTTATGTATTGTTTACAACAATAAAGATTGCAATATGACAGTAAAATTAATTACTCGAGGATCTAGTGTTATTAGAAGATTATATTATATTGTATTAATTACAAGGATAATGTTGTCGGTGGTCTTCCAACGATGAGTGAAATCTTACAAGCGCAACAACTATGTAGATAATGAAATCAATTTCTCACAGACAAAGATAGAAAAAAAAACCGGCCAGGTTCGTGACGTGTCGGGCCACGCGCAGTGTAGGTTCAGTAGAAGGACGGGCTTTGTACCTGCTTTACAGAACTAACAACTTCAGCAAAGATTTTGTACGATGTTTTCCTTTTATAAGTTCGTCGCCTATCACTCTTCAACTTCCAAAGCCTACTTACTCGTAGCTGTGATAGTTTTCCTTTTAAGTTCATTACCTGAATTTTTTCACGTTTCTAAAATCACCAGTTTAGCCGGGAGAGTGAGTAGGACGCCCTACTCTAACAAAAAAAAATGTTAATAAAGCTTAATATATCGCAAACGGATCCCTAAATAAAAAAAATGGTTTGCCTATGTACCTTAGAATATTTTTAAACGACCAATCCAACTATACCCCACACTATGGTGTAGACGAGAAAAAAAAATTCCATCCCTAATGTAGGTAGGTTCAAAATTTTATACTACCGTTGTGTCGGCGTGATTTCCTAGTAACTACTCGTCGTCTCTGTGCTAAGCCGCCGACAGACAGACAAGACAGACGGACGGACATGGCGAAACCATGACGGTTCCTTGTTGACTACGGAACCCTAAAAAGAGAGAGAAATGCATGTCTACGACGGATCGAATTGGCGATTTCTGACGGTTGTTTTTTATACCGAGAAAAGGAAATTTGGTAACTTTTGGGTTTAATTTAAATTTATATATTTGTTGCAAACTTACCCGTAAACTGACTAATTGGAGAGCTCAGTAGTGAAGGTTGAATGGCTCTGGATTGTGCAACGTTTTTCTAATACTTCTCAAAATTTGTAAGAACAGGAAAAACATTTGCCTCGACAAAAAAAATGATTTTTTAATATTTTGTTCGTCACTACAAATACGATTACCACGCATCCGGATTTGTCAAGATATATCCTAACTTTCATCTAGCTTCCGTCGAAAAATGCCAGGAAGCTGATATCGGGCTCCGTACTCTGCACGCACCCCTCCCCGCGCCCGCTGTACCTAAGACGTGCGTTAAGCGTGGAATTTACTATTTTATTTATTTTTATTATTTAGATACAAATGCGTCTGGATTTTTTTATGTCCGGCATTTTTTTCAGGTCTATTAAACAGAATGGTAACCCTACTCACAGTCACTCAGTCAAGCTCAACGACTG
Organism: Yponomeuta malinellus; assembly: GCA_947308005.1. NCBI lineage: Eukaryota > Metazoa > Arthropoda > Insecta > Lepidoptera > Yponomeutidae > Yponomeuta > Yponomeuta malinellus. Next base: position 6,969,669 of record OX371008.1, on the reverse strand, counting down.
TCAACTTCACAACTCAACTTTCAACTCTGATTAGACTTAACAAATACTTCAGTGGTGGCAGCAAATTATAAATTGATTACAACAACACTACACAGTTTAACCTCCATGGAACAAGAATTTTGCATAAACACTCGAACAAGAAAAAGTCAGTATTCACTTGACATGTCTGAGAATGGATTTTGTTCTGAGTACAGAGTATTAGGCATACAGTATTATTACGAAGAAATGTCAAAAACTGAGGGATTATACATGGTGCCAAATATTGTAGGAAACACTTTAAAGTGTACAATTCCGTGCGGCGCCGGATTAAGAATAGCGTCACTCCATTTCCTCTCGTGGATGTCGTAGAAGGCGACTAAGGAAATAAATTACCAGGAGACGGGCAGCAGCGTCTTCCTGAGATTCCAACCGCATACTGCGATCGCCAACCCGCCTGCCAAGCGTGGCGATTATGGCAAACCCCTCATGGTTATGAAAACCATGAAGGAGGCCTATGCCCTGCAGTGGGCGTCAAAGCGCTGATGATGAATAGAAAACATTCAATGGCCATACGAACATGGGGTCGACAAAAATAGATATCCTAAAAATAACGTTTTGATTGTAACTTATCCGCAGTGATACTCATTACTTGGTTCGGCTTCTGAGTAAAAATTAAGGGCTTGTGGATGTAATCTATCTGTAATCTTTAGCTATCTTTAACGAAAATACGTTTCAAAAACCAATATTCGCTACGTCTCGAACTTTGCTTCTCAACTTAAATACATTTCTGCCGCATCACTGATTACAAAAGCCGCAGGAGGTAACAATCACGATGAGGTTTCTCATAAGTCCTCAGCAATATATCTAAGCCTTTTTTACTTTCTGTCAAAAGTTACAGAAACCTTTGAAGATCAACCAGTTGTATCCAATACGGGCTCTTCGTAAATAACATTTTATCATCATCATTATCATCAGCCATTTCACCCCCACTGGATAGGACTCCCTCGTGATTTGCCAAGCTTCCCGGTCTTGTGCCGCCCGCATCCAGCGACTCCCCGCCATCGTAACCAGGAGCTCTATTTTTGAATCACTCGTATCGCGTCGAGCGCTCGATTTCTACTGATTTTCGTTCGACATCTGAAATTCCGTATTTTTTAATCACTCGACTGCAACGAATGGTCCTTACCACTCGTCTCGCATGGCGATCGGTAGATTAATTGTCAAAAAACGATAAATGTGTGTTGGTACTGTTTGTCATTCTGAGTGTCAACAATCAAAAAGAGTCAAAGCAAATCCAGCAGTTTGTGTTTTTGTGCGGAATTAATTTTTTGTTTCAACATTTTTAGAACAAACACAAACCAAACTGACAGTATGTAGTGTTTTGTTTGTAACAAAAGACAAAGATTTTTTATTTAAACAGCCAATAAAACAAAGTGTTTTACGTTCCGTTTCTGTTACGGTAGTTTCCGGTTTTTTAATTTCTGCGTGGAATGGATAAAATACAATACTTCAAATTGTACTGGCAAAACTTCAGGCGAACGATTCAAAAATACGGAAAAACTACATCATGCGACTTAGAAGACGAGTGTGACTTAAGTCGCATTCGACGATACAATTTCATACGAGTGATTCAAAAATAGGTCTCCAGGTCGTCAGACCATCTGGTGGGAAGCCTATCCACGCTGCGTCGTCCGGTCCGCGGTCGCCAGGTCAGAACTATTTCGCCCCAAGAGCCATCAGTTTAATAAATAACATTTAATTCGTTGAAATGGCGTTTCCGATGCAGCGACCGTTCATTACATCTTGCCCATTGGTGAGATTTATGTTCCAAAACCAGTACATACCAGCAGAGAACGCTGGTCTTCGACGATAAGTATATGGCTAACGATTCTAAGAGCACAACTACGGTAACCCGCTCATGAAAAGTATCACATTTTTACAATAATTACAAACTTATCTTTGCAGTTGGGTTTGGCGAGTTACATCACTAACCAACATTTTCAAATCTAAGCAGTGACAGTGTAAAAGTAACAGTTCATTCAAAGTAACCATTTTAATTTTAATCCCCAAGTGCAATCTAGCGCAGCTCCTTGGCTGTAATTCACAATAGCAGAAACAAAGTTATTGTAACAAATACTGAGCTTTAAAGTGCACAAACGCCACACACGGGCATTGATTTTCGTCGTACGTATGAAACTAGCTGGTTCACGGGTGAAAGAATTAGGCCGCGGTCACGTTGGGCGAGGATAGCGATTAGCGATTTGTGTATCTTCGGTGTCTTGCTTTACTGTCCATGATGGAACTTTACAAACTAAGTAGATGTGTAATATAGCTTGATCTCAAATTGACTTAAGGTAGATAGGTAGATAGATAGATAATAATTTTATATGTAATTTTTGACACACACACACACACACACACACACACACACACACATCTTGAACATTATTAAATCAATTTCTTAAAATCAGATAAAACAAAAACCAAATCTTAATATAATACAAAAAAACCATACAAAGTAAAGGCTTGGCATGCATGACAAATTTAATTGTAACAAAACACCACAAAGATGAGAGCAAATAAAATCTCATGTATGGCGTAAAGCAGCAGTACAAAATGGCCGCAGTTTAAAAAACAAATTAACACTTTAACGCCGGAAAAATTATTGTTGTTCATTGTTTGCCATGGATTTCGAAAAGTAAAAAGTTCTGCTAGGTACTACTTAGTTTTAAGTGCCGCGCACTATTTGAGAAAAGTACTATACAAGCCTAGGCTACAACTAGGCATTCATGGACTTACGTATGTGTGCCTCGGCTTCTTTTGCTGGCCGCTGTAGTTATGTACTATACCATTCTTTAACGAATAAAATGTTTTATCTATCTTTTAAATAAATCGCTCCCGCTCCCATCCATCCCTGTGCGCGTGGTCGATTACTGTATCGCACAGTGAAGTCTACCTGTTGCACAGCGCCGACTGGACGTTGACCCGTCATATATTGACATATTTCTATAGCCTGCTTTACATTCCGTCCACTGCCAGTCAAGTGAGCAGGGAAGTGAGAGAAATGCGTACACACCACATTGTGCTTAGCAAGGATGATAGATTAAATTATATCCGTTTATTCTTATTCTTCTTCTTCTTATCTGAACTTAGATTTTTCAAAGTGTAATGTTATGACATTGGAGGTTTCAAGTACCTAATGAACTCAGATAGGTCTATGAGCACCACTTGAGGGTGGTGAGGTGCCTCACCAGACTTTTAACTTGACGCTGATTGGTAAATCTTATCACCGCGATGGAGAACCTCGTTTGCCATCGTTAAGAGGATAAAATCTAATTTCTCCAATCTGTCAGCTCTGCATTGGATATTACGACATGGCTCATACTAATAAGCGCAGATGAAACTATTTCGTGTATGGATGGTGGGTGAAGTGCAAATACCCACCAAAAAGGCACAAGTATACACTGTCGTCGTTTAAAAAAACTTGTAGATTTCTCGTGGTGTAGTGGCTAAGCAGATTAATGTAAATGGGGCCTAAGTACTGTGGGTCCCCCGCATTGGCCTCCACATACTATTGCTACCAACGGTGCCACTTTCCACTCGCAATAGGCTCTGCACTGAAGGGTTAGCTCGTGTTCGTTTTGTTGCCGGACTGGCCAGTTGGAAGCAATTTGAAAATAGAACAACCGGTTTTATTTTCGAAAAAAAAAAACAAACTGTTTACAAGTATTATGTCCAATATGCAACAGCAATGTTCATGTACAGATTTGACAAGAGACAATGAATTTCGAATTTTTATTTATGTGTGAAACAGAGAGTGAAATAAAGTCTACGAATGAAAAAACCGTAGGAGTATTTCTTCCTACAAAATTCACTCTCAAAAACGGCCCTTATCCTCTCGATTAGTAGGTATCATCATCAACCCATTATGTCCCCACCGAGGGGCACGGGTCTCTTCCCTGAGGAAGGTATAGGCCATAGGTAGACCATTAGTAGGTATGTACCAATTAAATGAGCGCAAGATGTGCTGTAGAGTAAATCACTCTGCCATTGGTTCATTCTGTGCGGCATGCGTGAAGACGTGAACGTTGATTGGGTGATAGTAAATGACGGCGTAACTTATGATTGGCTTTATACAAAAACGTCAAACCCTTGACTTAATGATGTATAACCCGTCGAAATATCTAGGTACCTCAAAAGATGGCGGTCTGACGGTCGGTGCATAGATATTTAGACGGGTAATACTAAACTTGCTCCGATTGGTAACACAATTAACAAGCCCCGCCTGCCTTCCCACAATTGAAGGTGGGGTAATTTTTTAGCGCTAGTTAGACATCTATGATTTTAACTATTACTCAGAGCAGATCTTCTCCCAGAGAGAGAGAGAGGGCTGGATTCAAGCGCTCAGCGCTATATAAATACCTTAGCCATTCAGGAGCTCTATTTTTGAATCACTCGTATCGCATCGAGCGCTCGATTTCTACTGATTTTCGTTCGACATCTGAAATTCCGTATTTTTTAATCACTCGACTGCAACGAATGGTCCTTACCACTCGTCTCGCATGGCGATCGGTAGATTAATTGTCAAAAAACGATTTCGACATTTCGTTAGAACAAACACAAACCAAAATGACAGTAGTGTTTTGTTTGTAACAAAAGACAAAGATATTTTTTTTAAACAGCCAATAAAACAGTGTTTTACGTTCCGTTTTTGTTACGGTAGTTTCCAGTTTTTTTAATTTCTGCGTGGAATGGATAAAATACAATACTTCAAATTGTACTGGCAACACTTCAGGCGAACGATTCAAAAATACGGAAAAACGACATCATGCGACTTAGAAGACGAGTGTGACTTAAGTCGCATTCGACGATACAATTTCATACGAGTGATTCAAAAATAGAGCTCCCGGTCTCGACGTGATATTTTGCTTCATGTTAGCGTGTGGTATTCTTACTACAAAAACACTTAAAAACAAAGTGATTGCCACATGCTGGAATCGTACCCACTACCTCTCGTGTGAGGCAAGCGGTTCACCAATGCGCCACCACTGCAGTGCTTCCAAATGCCGAAGTACAATGTTTCGGTTATCATAACTTTTCTTGATTAAGACATTGAGCAAATCCTGCAAGGTAACTAGCAAACTAGCATAAGAATGTTAATGTTTAGTTAAGCTAGATACAAATATTTGGCCGACACTATTACGTCTCGTGAGACGAAACATTCTTATACTCACGATTGTACAAAAAACATTGTAGTTCTTACCTAGTAGGCAAGGCCATAATATTTACTTAAACTTCGTAATGTCAAGATTTCAGCAAGGGTAAACAAACTTGTCTAGATTACAAAAACGTTCGAAACGAATGTTCCTGACTGTTTTACTTGAGTTTTTATAACTAAGCGCAACAACGTTCAAGTAAATCTTAAGGTTTTACTTGAGTTTTTAGCTGTCCTCCATAAGTAGACGTAACAAAACATTCAAATATACTCACTTCGAGGACAGTTTGAAAGACATAGCAAGATGAACGTGCCTGACAACAGCTATCGAATTAGCTAGTAATATTTTTTTTAAAACGCACTTTTCAAATATATCTCGGCTCAAACTCATTAGAATCATTAGCAGCCATCCAGAGCGGTGCGTGCGTGCCGTGCCGCGGGTCCGCGGGTCATCGTTCTGTTAGACGTAGTACTAATTGTTCGCGCATTTTTTTAAACAAGATTTCTCAACTCGAAACAAGATTTCTCAACTGTATTTTTTTAATTTACGTTTATACTTAAAAGTAATAGTCTAAATAGATGCAATTAATTAGGAATTACATAACCGCGGCTGTCAAACCATCCAGAAATCAGCGTGTATAGGGTGTATTGCAGGAAAGTCCGGAAAACCACAGAAGGCTGTTCTGCTCATTAATGCAAGCAACTTTTAATACGCGAATAACTCTTCGCGAAAATATTTGATAATTGCCCTAAGGAATGTATGAAACGGAAAGATAAAATACCCCTAATAAACCCCGCACGTTCCACCGGACTTTTACAACACTCTGTACAGACGTACTTACTTCAAAGTGACTCAGGTTTCCTCACGATGTTTTCCTTCATTAGGTTAGCGAATGGTTTTGCTACTACAACTTCACAAATGTACGTAACTTAGAACACAAAGTCATTGGTACATGCCGGGATTCGAACCCAGGACCTCCCGAATAAGAGGGCTGCGTTTTATCGCTGCGCTACTACCGCTTCAACGCCATTATTTAGTTAAAGAATAAAGAAGAGGGCTGCGTATTTCTTGAATCAATAAAATTAATTTATGACCCAGGCCTAGCACAATAATTAAACATAAACGTAAGCATTTACGTACAGGCACATACATTGCTTTTGGCCCCACACTATGATACCCTGTGTCGTGGGAAGCAGAAACAATTCGACATCACAAAAACGTAAACATCCAAGACCTGGAGAGTTTTTTTTTCTCCCTAGGCGGGATTCGAACCCGGGACTTCTCGCATGGTAGGCAGATGCGCTACCGGAGCGCCACGGAGGTCGTCGAATTAGATAGACACTTTATCTCCCTATTTTAACAATCTTTATCAACGGTGAGTATAGATTCAGGGAAAGCGTATCTTCAGCCGTTGTATCGGGCCCGATGGCGGATGATATAGTATCGCGCCATCTTGCTTTATGTAGCGACTAAGAGCGAGATGGCCCGACGTTTGATCGCGTTGTTGCACTTAAAACCACAAAGCCCGAAAGCTTCCTGTGAAGCTTCTTCTTCACATAATGTAGGTATTTATTCACAGCTTTGACGTTTATTAAGTAAACCTTTTCAGCCTTATAAAAAATAGATTCCACTAAAACTGTCTTTAGAAAATCCTGCCATAAACCGACTTTAACTCCGTCCGTTAAGAGTGTTTAAGCGGAATCGACTGTTTTTAAAATAATACCGTTTGTTTTTATAACGAATGAAATTTTTGATTTTGAAAAAAGAAGGTCACTCACGTTGGTCGTTTCCATCGGAGCGGGCCATCACAGTGCCGTTTGGGTACACGTTGACGTAGAGATGGGAGCACTGGCTGTAGAGGCGCACCGACCGGACCATCGACGGCACCGCACCGCAGATCACCACCTGGAAATGTTGCGATTGCGCCGTTAACCTACGAACACAAACTCGCGTCTGTATCCCGGAGGAGTAGAGGCAGAGACCAGGGGCCTAATTGTCTATCTTTTGAATCTATCGCGATCCCTTTCAAACGTCAAACTGAAAGGGTGCTGACGAACTTTAGACGAACCTATCCCTTTTATGACTTTCACTGTGTTCAATCGTGTCAAATAAATGCAGTGTGAATTTCGTCAGCACCTTTCAAACGTGAAATTGAAAGGGATCGCGATAAATTCAAAAGATAGACAATTAGGCCCCAGGCTTTGCCAATTGCCACGATCCTGACAGACCTCAGTTCTATCCATCCTAAGGTTGTCTGGAAGAGATCGCTTTTAGCGATAAGACCGCCAATTGTATACGGCAAAACTTAGACATGTAAGCCTTTTAATGTATTTCGTTTTTTGGTGTGTAAAATAAAGTGTTCTAATCTAATCAAATCTAACCTCTTTCGCTTCATCAACATTAATTTTGGTCTCTTACCGGCCCCTATTTGGTCTCTTACCGGCCCTTCCAGCCACATTCGCTCGAAATATATGTGTCCAAATAAATGCAACATTCCTTAACATTCACAAGCACCCTTAGCCACTATCCTTAAAGGCCATACAGACCGCGCTCATTTTCGCACTCGGATACCGTTTGACTCTGACTTGACAAATAATGGAAGTAGAGTAACTGACTCTGTCAATAAAAATTCACACAATACAGGGCGTAACAAAATCACCATAATATACATGCCAAACATGAGAGTTTAGACTCGTTGATAAGAACAACTTTTACTATGGGGAAAGCATTTTAATGCCCTTATGAAAAAGCTATCATTTTAGCACTCGCAAACGGTATAGGAAAACATCGTAAGGAAACCTGAGTGTCTGAGCTGTTCACTCACCGTAATCCCCGCTGGGCACGCGTGGTGATTAAGTCCGTACTCTCTATCTCTCTCTCTCTCTCTCTGAGAGAAGGCCTGTGCCCTGCAGTGGGACGTATATAGGCTGCATAAAAAAAATCTAAAACGCTGATCTTTTTCGCGACTTGGAAGTTTCGAATTTATTACACCCTGTGTAGCTCTAAACTTACAAACGACTCATTTATAGTTGAACTCAGATCATTATGTTGCAGTTTCTGCGCTGCATGAAATAACAAAAAAAAAACGCGCACGATGGGTTCCGTACCATTATCTATACATTATTTGAATATTTCAAGCATCTACCTTTTGCCGTTATTAGTGTCAAGCAAAAAACGGCAAAAACATCATGTTTGTTGTGTGGGGGCCCCTTAAATATTTATGTTATTGTGTTTTCAGTATTTGTTTTTATAGCGGAAACAGAAATACATCATCTGTGAAAATTTTAACTGTCTAACTATCACGGTTTATGAGATACAGCCTGGTGACCGATGGACGGACGGACGGACGGTCGGACAGCGGAGCCTTAGTAATAAGGTCCCTTACGGAACCCCAAAAAGTAACATTTGTATTGACTAGCGATGCTCATAAATAGTTTTACATTTAACGAATAACGATTGGGAAACGACTTCACGTCGAGAATAATTCGAGAATTACCTAACAAACAATTAACGCTAAGGGTTGCCTGTTCATACGAGGCAGTAACGCTCGCCCGCAAAAGATTTTTGGAGTAGAGCGGATCTGAACACAAAACTAAAGTAGTTTGTTTCAAATCTTTAGATTCTCTATTGCACTATATGATGTTTAGCAGTATTTAGCAGTAGCTGTTCAGAAACTTTGTGGTCGGTTTTGTTATTAGAGTTCGATTTGATATGATTCGTTTTAACACGACTTCGAAGGCTATGTTTTTCATAGATTTTTTAAGCGTATATAATATTTACGATGTTTCTTTTCGACCAGGCTGTACCGATTTTGACAAATGAGATGTGAAGTGAAAGCTATTGACGATGCCAGTTTCACTGGTTAAATTATGACGCAAAAAAATAAAATTGCGAATGTTAACTGCAAAAAGTCACTATAAAAAACGTGGCTGAAAAGTATTCTCAAAACTTTTCATTTATAGTGCAGCATTTGGTTATTTGCATCACTGTTATAAAAGGATTGACAGTGTAAAGGTTGATACGCTGAAGAAAGTACAGTCGACAGTATATTGCTATTTACTGGCGTTCACTCTAAGGCTTATTTTTTGCCAATAAAGACAATCTGACTTTCTCTATCATGTTATGTTACAGGTAACTTTGAAACTACAATAAAAAAAAATATATGCTGTCGACTACACTGCCATTTGACGCCCACTGCAGGACATAGGCCTCCTTCGTGGTTTTCATAACCATGAGGAGTTTTGCCATAATCGGCACGCTTGGCAGGCGGGTTGGCGATCGCCGTATGCGGTTGGAATCTCAGGAAGACGCTGCTGCCCGTCTCCTGGTAATTGATACTGAGAGACACCACCAAAATTGTTCCCTTGTACTCTATGTTGATTTGCGTGTGCATACTTTTGATGTTATTTTTGTTTGTCACATTGCTGTAAAATTTTGCTTCAAACAAAGCCATTTTTTTCTATTGTCAAATCGTGTGTATATGCAGATGTAAATAAATTGTTTATCTATGCACTTATAAAAATAAAAGTAAAAAGGCGAACTAAATGCTAAAATGCTAATCTATCTACTGTACAAGAAATAGCACATAGCCATGGTAGTCTATGATCGTGCTTTCTCCTAGTGCCGGCGCCAGCTCATATGTCGCAGGCGCCTCATTACCACCCCGACCGATATCGATCAACCGTCTATCTCTGGTGACCTTTCGATCCTCACGAGCTAACTGTCCGCTATCGTTAACCTTCCTGTTGCCGTTTCAAATTCGAATTGGTCTAAGCTATCGAATGGTTTGATTTTTTTTAAGTAGGACATTTTGTAACTTATTGGTTGAATACAAATATTTTGGGCTCGGAGCACTCTTTAAGATTATTATCGCTATAGAAACATTCATAAAAAGTTTTTTTTCTTGTTGCATACTTGAAACCAATCTTATAGTCTTTTTTTTCTCATGGTATTTTTTATTACGACGTGTCATTTAAACATTCTTGGTGCATTACAATAATAATTATTATATAATATTATCCTGAGACAAACATTACATTACATAGGCTCACTCCCGTATGCCGGAGGGGCACTTCGACCAAATGTACTCAAAACCGGCGTGCGTGCTGGCACTATCAATGAATGTTGACGAAGCTGAAGAAGTTTTTTCAGAATCGCGGCAAGTGCCAAACCCTGGCTATCCTCAGACTAAAAAAAAAACCTTTTGCACTCGCAAAAACAGGTAGAGATCCTGTGCAAAATCATCTTCAGTAAAGGCTCTACGATTCATCGAATCACAAATCATTACGCGAAGCCCCAGGCTCTACAATGAGGAAATAATCGATCGATTTAATGGGTCAGCCGTGTTCAGCTAATCCCTCCTCGGCTCTCTCGAAAGGATTTTCAACCTTATTTATATTGAGAAGCAGAGTTAGAATGGTTTTTAATATAATTGCGTTTGTATGCTCTTTCGGGTTCGTGTCGCCGGTGTCATATTCAGGTGGGAAAGCATAGGCGGCAGTAGCGGTCACAGCCCGCCATATCGCGTTCCACATGAGCTTAATGTAAACAATCGACAATTTTACTTTCTTATACCAATGTTTCATTATTGTATAAATTGTGCGATTGTAAATACCAGGTACAATGTTGTAACATAACGTGTGTAAAATTGACTTTTGAAAGTTTCACTGTTTTAAGAGCCGTCACATATTCGTGTTTTAAGTAGGCAATAATAATCATAACATTTTATAATTTACTCGCCACATAAATTACAATTTAACTAACGGACGGGTTTCCAAATAAGACTATATGATTATGAATGTAAAATGAATATATTACGATGATTCCATTTTCACGCCTAGAAAGTGTTGTTTAATGTCAAAAATGAGTTAATGTAGTTGTATCATGCAGATTAGATTGTGTATCATGACAAGCTTGTTATATTTTAATTAACATTTATATCTAAGTAGGTATGATGTTGACCAAATAGCAGACGCGACATAACACCCTAATCTTACCTTGCATTAGAATTATCAGGGCCACGTTTCATAAAACTATAATTCGTAGTTTACTTTGACGGTTCCTTGTATATTTCGTAGACGAGTGTTCCTACCTGTTAATCTGTGGGTTTATCGACTGTGCAATGTACATCGAATTGTCATAGTAAACCATTAATTTCAGTTCTATGAAACAGTTCCAAGTAAAAAGATTTACCGTCTTATTTATAACAACGCGATTCTTGCACTAGTAAAGCACTTCTGAAATGCAGTTTAATTAATATCTGGTGAAGGGACAACCTTTACTATAGACTACTTAAACTGCATTTCGGGAGTGTTTTAAAGGAATCGTGTTTTTATTAATAATACTCGTACCATGAACCTATAATCGTAATTTAATCCCGAATTGATAGAGCTAATTTTAACATTATTATTTCTGAATCCAAAGTGATGATCATGTATTTATCGATTATAAACATTCTCATAATCTCTTGACAAATATAATCATCCATCACAAAAGCTGTGATTTGCTTTACATCATTATATTACGATCATAATATTGTTATGGTTGCGTGGAAGAAATTGCTTTTAGTAGTAAGGCCGCCAATTGTACTTCGATTTTTAATCTTCTGTTAATGTTGCTTACATGTGACGTAGTTCGGATCGTAAAAGATTTATCACTATGTCGTCTACTTTTCTGAATACGTGAAGACATAAAAATGAAATAAGATTTTCATTCATAGTTACTTCAAATGTAATCTTTTGTACGTTATGCTTACAATACTGTAAAAAATAAAAATATTCCTATCATAAAATCTTGACGCCAATCTTGAATCTCAGACGTGAGCTTATAAATGTGTGTATGTAAAATCTTGGACTTGAACTTGGTATATCCAATACCTTACTGTACGTACAGTTCTATGCAACTTCTAATTAAGTAAGTTAATAAAATAGTAGGCGTATAGTCAGCAATAAATCATTTGATTTAAACAAAAAAAAAAACTGCTGAACTGCATCTAAAAAACCATAAAATATTTTGTCTCGTTACGCATTAAAATCCTTATCCTTACTAATATTATAAACGTGAAATAATTTCTACATTAAGAAATAATAAATTTAAAATTAATTGGAATGTTTAAACGCGAAAGTTTGTACCTATATAAGGATGGATGTTTGTTACTCTTTCACGCAAAAACGTCTGAACGGATCCGGATGAAGTTTTGCACAGAGATAGATTATAGTCTGGATCAGCACATAGGTTATTTTTTATCCCGGAAAAATACACATCAAAATTACCTCGCGAACGAAGTCGCGGGCAACAGCTAGTGTAATACATAAAAATCTCGTGTCACAGTGTTTGTTATCGAACTCCTTCGAGGAGGCTTCGCCGAATTTTATGTTTTTTTCTGTATAATTGGTAGGTCTCAGAATAGGTCGTAGGCTAATTAATATGGCAAAAAAAACGTTTGCCAACTCAGCTAGTATGTGTATAATTTATTTAACTTTAGAACCCATTCGCGCAAGACCTGTCGTAAGAACTCTTTTTATCACTTGACCCTATTGTGTTTTAATCAGGTATGGATATTTCAGAATGGAGCCTGACGAAAGTTTTTTTTGCACACACTTAGAATACACGGAGAAAATGGTATTGAAATTCAGTAAGTTCTATTTTTTTACCCTTCAGCCTATAGACGTTTCACGTTAAATCAACGGCCGTATACGCCGACACAGTCCCACCTGCTTTTTATTGACTGCAGATGCATATACCCAGCTATATCATATAGTGAGGTCAGTGATTGTCGCACATTGGGTTTATCGCGTTCGACCCGAGTGAACGCATTATTGCCGGTTCACTAAGTATTATCAAATATAATATAATCTACTAGCCGCTACTATCATAATCTGCCGATAGATTTTCACGCCCCTTGGCCACAAACTCAATACGTTACACTTTATCTCTACGATAATGTGTGTATGCAAATCCCTCGCACGCAAAATTTGCAATTTGTTTTGTTCGGAAAATTACAGACAAAATTACAAATGGTGCCAATTGAAAAATAACTTTTGAATATTATTATTTATTATTAGAAGTTATAGTAGCAATACCACTCGCAAACGGTGAAGCAAAACATCGTGAGGAAACCTGAGTGTCTTAGCTATTCACATAACTCAGCGCTTTAAATCTTCAATCCGCGGTGGGCACGCGTGGTGATTAAGCCCATACTCTCTCCCTGAGAGAAGGCCTATTCCCTACAGTGGGAAGTACATAGGCTGCTTATTTTATGTTATGTATTATTATTTTTATGTAATCTATCGTAGGCTCTCTCCAGAGGCTCTCAGAAAAGCCTGTGCCCTAGAAAGAGAGTACTCTCCGAGTCGTACAGAGAGTATGGGCTTAATTATCACGCGTGCCCATCGCGGATTGGTAACTTCAAGCGCTGATGTATGTGGACAACTCAGACACTCAGGTTTCCTCACGATGGTTTCTTTCGCGGTTTGAATAATTATATACCGGGAAAAAGAACTATTTACATCACGCATAAATCATCGATACACTAAAAAGATATTGCTCGAAAGTTTTTATAAAACAACTACAAATGCCTGAGGGTCAACGCGCTATTATGAAAAGTGCGAGTTGGACTCGCCCACCGAGAGTTCCGTACAAATTTGTAGGTACTTACATAATAAAAAAAATTGTTCAGTAATCGAGTCTCGCAGGTCTTTTCGAGCTTTTCCCGAATTTCAAAGACAATTTTTTTAAGATTTCATTACAAAGGTATAACTTTCAGATTTTTCCCTGTACTTGTAGTTCTGTGTCAACGAAAAGTACTCTATAAATGTTGATTCCCTTGAGTGTCAAAATATAAGTATCTTTTTATACGTCAACTTAAGTTTGATTCAAGGGACTGTAGACCTGAATATTTGGTTTTAATTTCAAGTCGATACCTATACGCGTTTCCGAGGTATATGGGTCTTGACAGACAGATGGACGGACAGACGGACAACAAAGTGATCGTATAAGGGTTCTGTTTTTTCCTTTTGAGGTACGAAACCCTAAAAATGTGGATATTATTGAATAAACAGTATTTAATGTAGTGTAATAAATCGTGCACAATCAACAACTGCATTAACAAACATCGACACGACACGAGTTTGAATAAATTATTGAAAAAAAAAAACACATGTATTAGTAATTTGTCACGTCCATTTGAATTGTACGAACCGGATTTGCGTAAAAATTGTGAGTTTTTAGGTAAAAAAAATACCGCAAAAATGTCGTAAAACGAGTCTACTTGCTGACGCATTTAACGGATCTCTACTTGTTACAAACTATACACAAGTTTTGTCAATTAACACCTTCTGCTGTGTGATATTACTTAGCAATGTAAATTGTACCTCCGGCATCATCTTACACAGGTTGGGTGAGGTTGCTAGATACCAATATTGTGGTAGGCTTGGTATTAAATTTAATAGTTAACTACATACGAGAGGTCAAAAGTCAAATACAATTGAACCTTTTGGACTTAGTTCGAGATAAACACAAAGTCTAACTCACAGTTAGGACGACGTCATTTTGGTTCGATAATAATTCAATTTGTTTATTGGCCACTCTGGCCAAAAGTGTTACTATTACAGCTGATAAGAATATATATTAAGAATTAATATGTAAATATAATTATTATTAATAAATAAGAATAATATTAATATATTAAATATTCAACCACGAACCTATGAAAATGTCAGAAAGACAATAACTTTCGGAACAGAATATACATAACATAAGCAGCCTATATACGTCCCGCTGTAATGCACGGGCCTTCACGGCCAGAGTATGGGATTAATCACCACGCGTGCCCACCGCGGATTGACCATTTCAAGCCCTGAGGTATGTGAATAGCTCGGACACTCAGGTTTCCTCACGATGTTTACCTTCACAGTTAGCGAGTGTTATTGCTACTATAACTTTACAAATGTGCATAACTTAGAAAACAAAGTCATAGGTACATGCCCGCGCTGGATATCGAACCTGGGTCTCTTGCTTCCGAGTCCAATGTTCTACCCACTACGCTACCACCGCTTTTTTCCCTGTGTCACTGCCAATTCTGCGACATTTCGAAATGTCGCAGAATTGGCCTGTCATATTTTTTCAAAGGCTTTCAGGGTGTCGCTGTTACTGTCCCGAATTCAGTACTGCAATACGAACGAGGCTAAACGTCATCATAGACGTCATCTACGAATGTGATATAAAGCTATACTATAGATGATTTTTTTTCCATAAACACGTGCAATAAATATTGCTGAAGCATTACATAACGTTCTGAACCAACGTTATCTTGGCTGTATCGCGTGTTATCACGCGTAGTGTGTGGCCGTCTTAAGGCCCTTACGACATGTTACATTATGATAACATTTTGCTTCTTAAAACAAGCGGTCAAAAGGACAACCGAAACTGTCCCTTTTTATCTTTCGATTAGGTCTCATATTTCCACTTCCACTTCGGCGGCGCAGACAAATCCAACCAGGTACTTTAACTACGTTATTACGTGTTATCAAATCGATTTGTGCCAGTTACGCAATTGTCAAAGGAAAATTGCCTTTAACATTTTCAGTGGCTGTTTGTGTATGGATGAAGACCAACATAATTCATAACAAGTTATTCT
The DNA here is from genome assembly GCA_947308005.1 of Yponomeuta malinellus. Classification (NCBI taxonomy): domain Eukaryota; kingdom Metazoa; phylum Arthropoda; class Insecta; order Lepidoptera; family Yponomeutidae; genus Yponomeuta; species Yponomeuta malinellus. Next base: position 6,953,838 of record OX371008.1, on the reverse strand, counting down.
TAACATGAAAATGTAATTTGTTACTTATGTTGTTACTTATTGATAATAAAAAAAAATTATACTTTTACAATTTTTACGCTATGTTGTTTAAAATGAGCACCTTGCCATCACGGTAAATTAATTAATAATGTATTAAGAATAATGTCATGTAAAGAATAATGTCATTAAGCTTCTCTCTCACTCAGACAAGGCCTGTGCTCTAAGTGTATACAACGCACTGCATAAGCTGCGAATATTTGTGCTGAATAAAAAATTACGTATGTACTAATATCAAATAAAGTAAGAGTAAGTAACTTATAGAAGTGAAGTGAAGTTATAGTAGCAATACCAATCGCTAACTGTGAAGGAAAACATCGTGAGAAAACCTGAGTGTCTGAGCTATTCATATACCTCAGCGTTTGAATTCGCCAATCCGCGGTGATTAAGCCCATACTCTCTCCCTGAGAGAAGGCCTGTACCCTACAGTGGGGCGTAGTTATCATCATCATCAACCCATTATTCCCCACCGAGGGGCACGGGTCTCTTCCCTGAGGAAGGTATAGGCCATACTCCACCACGGGGGCCAAGTCCGGATTGGGGCGTAGTTATATAGGCTGCTTATGCTAAGTAACCTATAGAAGACCAGTGCACAGAACCGGAGCCGTTCAATAAGGCAATCTATTACGTTGCGAGCAAATTTCTTCATCTACCGTGGAAGTGTTTGCCTACGCGCATATAATCACGGCAAATGATACCTCAGTGAGAGCACTATGGACCTAGGCAACATATTCTAACATAACATCCTAGAACAACAATTTCTTCTCAGATTGTAAATTTTCGTAAAGTAATTTTCGGTTTTAGTAAAGTAAGTAAAAAAGTAAAAAAAATATTTATTTCCAAAAAGATATACAAATGAAGGTCGCTTATAAATATAGTAATTGAAGGGTATTACATAAAATGTATTTGCATTTACCGGCAGTCCCCAAACTAGGCTAGGCCTGTATCTTGGGGACTTTATTAGGAATTGCGCATTTTAGTTTGGAGGAAACCCTGTAGTATTTTGTATATTTTTATGGTTTTACCGCAAAACTACGGGAGGAATCTTACGAATTTTACGGCCTTATTAATAAAAACGTGATTCCTCTAAAGCCCTCCTAACAAGCAGTTTGTTTAATCTGTGGTTACGACTTTTCCCTGTAAAATCTCCGCCACCGACTATTTTAATCGGCGTTTTAAGGAATCATATTTTTTTATCAATTTTGCTTCTTGAAGGTGGTTTCACGTCATTTTGTACACGTCTTCTCTATGTGTTTCTCGGAATAATTATTTTATTTTATTTTATAAAGGAGGAAAAACCTTATCAACAAAAATTTCTTAAATAGAGTAAATGAGTTAGCTTATTACATTTTGTTAACTCCTCACCGATAGATAAGAATGTAACCACCCTGACTCATTTGGGTGTCGTAAGAACCGACTGAAGGAAATCTAGAAGATTGGCAGCTCTTGTACACTAGAATAAACCTTTACTGCAATCAACAACCCGCTTGTCCAGCGAGTCGGAGCTACTGGCAAATCTACTATATTGGCTCGACTTTGTGGCTTATCCTAGAGATGGTCTATGGGCCTGCGCCGGCCAGCGCGGTTGGTAAGCGGCGCGGGCACGAGCTTCGAGTGTCTTGGATGACGGTAAGCTTGTGGTAATCGTCAATGTAAAACCACACTATGTCCAGCAGTGGACGAATGTTGGCTGACGGTGTATGGGGATTTTGTTACATTCGGTATATATTTATGTTAAGTGTCACCATAGTAACCAGCCTGAGTACGACTACACTTTGATCATGAGAGATATTATAGCACAAAACTTATTTGCTCGACCGGATCCTAAGACAGTTCGTCCACTCATTTAAGGAGAAGGAGTTAGTTGGCTACACTTTATATCTTCAAAAAAATGTGTACCTCGTTGAATGTTGCAGTTTAATTTTAATTAACAAAATACTTATATTCATAGTTTTTTTGTTTGTTATTTTCCTCTAAAGAAAACTGAAAATTATTGGTGCAATATAGTACAATCTTTTGTCATTAGCATTATATAGCAAGAGAGGAAATATCAGTTAATCGAAATCGTATATTGCATGTACATATATTTAATTTTGTAAATAGTCATTGAGACTATCAGAAGGCGAATGCAATATTAATTTAGGTAAGATTTCGGTGGCAATTTCTGATAAGTCTTACATATCGACATGATAAATCTAATCTCGCCAAATCTTTAAGCGTCAAATAGTTGCTAATGACTGATTATGAAATCTTAAATCGATTATTTTGACGCACGACATTTGGTCGCCCCAGACTTTAAAGCAAACAGTGTCCAGTCAATGTGTGTTAATGAAAATAAAATTGCACTAGACTCAATTGAATCCAATAATCCATTTATTATTTACTTGATTTTTTTATTGAAATATACGGTTACTTTTAAAATGTATTTAAAACAGCTTTTTATATGTCCAGATAAGTAATTACAGTACATTAGAATACTTTACATAAACTCACGCCTGTTTCCTGGAGGGTTGAGCAGAAATCAGGGTTGCCACTTACCAAGATCTAGATAAATCTTTTTCGCTTTCTTCAAGTAACTCTTAAATTTGAAAATTAAATTAAATTTTAAACCAAGAAGTAAATGTTCCGCGTCTTGATTTTGATAAAACTTAATCAAAAACTCATACATATTAGTATTTCTAAAAGTAATGTGCAATATTTTATCTTCAACGTGAAATTCGCTAGGTATATGAATCATCATCATCAACCCATTATGTCCCCACCGAGGGGCACGGGTCTCTTCCTGAGGAAGGTATAGGCCATACTCCACCACGGGGGCTAAGTCCGGATTGGTGGAGGCTTGTAGACTAGTGGCTCGTCTACTGTCAGAAGTTGTCAAGCCGCCCTAAGGCCTCTGACTTGGCTTAACGACTGCCATCTATCGACGGCAGCCGGCACCAACAGCTTAACGTGCCTTGCGAAGCACGGAACCACTCGGAAAAATGCCACTAGCGTTAGGCATAGACGGCGACCCATCCATGCACTGAACGCGCCCAGTGTTGCTTAACCTTCGTGATCGTTTAAGATCACTCAGGCAGCCGGGGCTACGAGCGATGCGATGAGTATATGAATACGCCACTCGTTTTTAGTTTTTTATTGCACAGTAGCCAAAACTTTTTTTATATCAATGTGGTCGTCCTTTAAATTTTATGTGCATACCATACTTAATGTTCGCACGATTGTTCATAAGAAAATTTATACGATTTATTACTTAAAATCACTGAATTTAAAGATCATTTTCGGCGTTAGTATTTTATGTGTAATAAAATAGTTTTTAATTTAATGACTAACCTTTGACATATTTGGATAGGCATTACAATAATCGATTTTTAAGTTGTATGAATACGTAATTGGCTATAAAATTTGTAGTTTCATGTTACTATTTATAATTTAGTTGCTCTCCTGCAGTTGTTGTAATTAAAATAAATTATTAGCTCACCATCAGGAGGCACAATATCTTTGCAGAGACGGCAAGCTGTGGTAACCTGAAATAAGAGAAAAACTATGATAAGTAAACACACATCTACCTATCTATCTATACAGCCCATGAAAGACGCCCACTGTTGAGCATAGGCCTCTTCGCCATCACGCCAACATCACCGGTCCCCTGTTAATCTTGTCCATTGTCCTCCAAAAAACACATCATCATCATCATCATAATCATCAGCCATTTGACGCCCACTGCAGGACATAGGCCTCCTTCGTGGTTTTCATAACCATGAGGGGTTTTGGCATAATCACCACGCTTGGCGGGCGGGTCGGCGATCGCAGTATGCGGTTAGAATCTCAGGAAGACGCTGCTGCCCGTCTCCTGGTAATTGATTTCCTTGGTCACCTTCTACGACATCCGCGGAAGGAAATGGAGTGACGCTATTCTTAATCCGGCGCCACACGGTGGAAAAAGCACATAGACAGATATAAATCATGGTCGCTGACTGTTGTACATAGTCGCGACAAACAACGACAGCACTTTGATGTCGCTAATAGCTACAAAACTTTGTAGGCCAGGAAACAAACCATCAGGGTCTCTCAACAGTATACTAATCGTACGTTCTAGTGACGCATCACCACAGACGAAACTATGTGCAGTCATAAGTAGAATCATCGCCATAACATGTCGTCGCTATTTTGAAGCTTTGCTCCTTTAATCAGTCGAAATAACGTGTTCAATTGAGTTTTTGTTACAGCGGGTCCGATATTATTATGTAGTGCTGTCGCTACTTCGATTGTCGCAACGTTGTCTGTCGAGACTACGAAGCGCAGTCATACCCCTAGGGGTAGATGCCGAATAACCCATGACAGTTCTTAGCACCGCAGCTTAAGACTCAAAAATAGGCTGTCTGTCCACTGTACTTCCTACTTCATTTTAAATATTTACCTACAAGGCATTTTACATTTGCCGACAAACGGCGGCACACAGAAACCATGTAAAAACGTGGCGCGGATGTGTTACCATTCGAATGTACCTTGGCCACTCACAAAATGGAAAGTGCACACATTCTGAGTACTGCCTACTGTTTGCTGTGGTACTAAAATAGACACGTGTCCGTTTTACTGACAATCCACGAGTCACTTCAACCTTCGGTACTTCTTATCGCATCTGACATGGATGCGAGTATCGCACTAAAACTAAATTCGCAGGCGCAATGATACATACTATATTCCTTAATAAAATAAAAACAAGTTTGCACTGCAAAGTATTCATTTAAAACTAAAAAAAAAAGTACAATCTTGACGAAAATTGATTAATTGTCGCAATAAAAACTCATACTTAGACGGCTACCATGAGTTACATTGATGTAAACTACGACATTAAAAAAACCAAGACAGAGATCTTCAAAGCTTAATGATTTTATAATATTTATATACGAAGCACCTAATAAAAACTTAATTGATTGCACTATAAATTCTGCATGTTTTATTTACATTATTAGTTGCATTCTTGAACTATTGGCGGATAGACGCCACGTGAATTCCACGGGTGAATCCAAATGCATTTAATGAAGTGGACACTCAAAAACTTGATTGAAATATCAATCTTATTCAGGCAATGCAAAGGTGATGTTGGTATCGAGTAAGTAATTATGTTGTGAATATTGTACTATATACTGCTATAGCAGTTGTATAAATAAAGCGGTATACATTAAAAGTTTTTCACCTATAGGAACAGAGTGCTAGCTTTCTGCTAGCATAAATAAAAATAAGGCATGAAGCTTGCATAGTATACTGAAGTAATGCATACAACCTTTAACTAACAAGTTTTTAAGTTTCATATATCGTTTATCGCCCGCAGGACGCCCACCAGCTCGCTGGGCCGAGGATCTGAGCCAGATTATTGGCAGAAACTGGATGAGGATGGACGAAGACAGAAAGAAGTAGCGCCTTGCGGGAGGCCTATGTTTAGCAATGGACGAGTAGGGGCTGATTGATATCGTTCATCAGTTGTTTCTTTTCCATTAATAAAAAAATAAATTCAAATCAGTATTTTTTTTTGTTTAAAAATAAAAAATACGTGTATAAATGGAACATACGTAACAACACTTAAGTACAAGGTTAAATACTAGAAACACTTAAGATATACTTAATACTAATTAGCATTATCTTCCATAGAATACTTAACAGATTTGTAATTAGTTCCAACCTGCGCTCTCATCGATAAGTTTTCCTATTCTAAACATGTACCTACCCAAAAGACATATTGTCACTTTTTGATAAGCTGCGTATCCTCTTTTATGCTCCAGGAACATGGAACATAACAATAAGAGCGTGCAAAAGTGGCAACCACTGGAAATGACACTACTGGTGATAGAAAATGAGGTATTTCTTTCGCATTTACTGCACTGGTCGTAAAACGAAAAGAGCTACGCTCTGAGTAAGTGAAATATTTTTATATTTTCACAAATTGTGATATCTACATTGATTAAATTTTATGTTCTGTTTTTTTGTTGCAGCAGCATCTCAGACAAGTATTTATGGTCAGACTGGAAGTGCCCGGACTCTTTTAATGACCAACGATGCTTCCTCATGCAAAGTTGCTTACCTTTCTTGAATCAGATAGATTAGATATGCCGGAATCATCTTAGGACCCAATTTCAACAACATGACTAAACTTCATAGTATATCTAAATAGTTAAGGCTCTTGACAATATAAAAAACGTATAAAAAACAATTTTTTGCTTCATTACATGGGTTTTAAAAATTTTACATCGACTTACATGGTATATCAGTCTGATCTGGTAAGTGATTTTGGTGTGTAGAAAGTTTATTACTAAATGTGAATGGCGTCAATTATAAAATAAAAAATCGCTAGCAAAATGCTCGGCTGGTTGCTAAAATGTGACAAAATATATCTCGAACCTTAAAGACGCTCGGCTTTATCAAACAAGTTTATACAAATCGTCGCATAGGTTTGCCCTTTTTGCATCTCAAGTGACAATTTGGCAGACATTTAGGCACCAAATTTTTATGGGCCTGATTTTTTTCTGTGTCAAATTGATAACTACGAATGCCTACCTAATTCGGACAAATCGTAAATTTTACTTCCCCTTATCGACCGCTAGGCTTGAACTAAATAGATATCTTACCGTATTAGACATGTCAGATATGACACTATCAGAGGTGTCAAACATACACCTATGCGTAGACAGCATTATTTAAAATGTTAACTTCATTACAAGGGTACAAGAGTTGAAGACAATAATAAAATTCTTATCTATATTAAACGTTGCGCGAATTATTAAATAAAATATTTCCGTAAGTTTATTGTCTCTAACCCTCTAAAACACTCCTCAAGGTAGTTTAAATAGTATGTGGAAAAAGGAAAGACTTACTTACTTAAACTACCTCTGAGGAGTGTTTTAGAGGAATCGTGTTTTTATAAATAAGATGGTCATATTCCAGACCGGTATTATCAAATTATATAACTATTATCAGAAAAAAATCAAAATATAACGAGACAAAAGGGGATTATCGAATCGACGGATTACACTTATAATGCAAATAAAATCCCACGACACAGGGTATCCTAGTGTGGGGCCAGAAGCAATGTATGTGCCTGAATGTAAATGTTTATTATGTTTTATGTAAAATGTCATTTTATCGCGCACTAGGACTTTAGGACGTTGAATTTGTTGAAATAGAAACATTTTTACATTCCATCAATATTTCGGTTGTCAAACGTCAAAATATCAAAAGTTTCGTACAAACATAAATTGTAGATACCTAATTAAGTCATCTGGTTATCTACGAGCACTTATCAAAGTGATCTATAAAATACTTAACAGAAATATCGATGCTGATTACGAATTAAATATTCCATTCATAACACAATATATATTAAGTTCATTATTTGTACTTATACGTAGTGTTGATATCGGGGCTTAAACAAAACGTTTATCGCAATGAAAATATTGCGTTCAAAAGTAAATGGCATGCTTTTAAATTATTATCAGAAACAACCACTTCCATTTAGTTTTTAGGTTAATATAGGTTAATTAAAGAGCACTAACCCGAACAGTTATTTTTTTGTAAATAGTAATTTATAAAACTTACATAGCCAAACTTTGCCGTCATGTTGCGTCCCGTTGTATATTATGTTGAACACACATCTAACTGAATTACTCTGCAGCCTTCCTTTTAGAAAAACTAAACATCCCACTTTTGCACAATGCATTCAAAAACGCAACACTCAAAACATGTGCCTACGAGTAGCGTAATTAATCGTAAACAATAGCTTTTTACAGCTTCTCACTGAGGGAAAGGCAATTTTCTAAGTTTCACATCACTTCAGCATTTTCACGAACGTCAAGCGCGCGCGTTTTTAAAAATAGAACACTTTCGTTCAGAAACCTCTTTGGAGGCGGCGTTCTTTGAAACTGGCTGGCAACTTCTTTTTTTTCGAGTTTTCACTGTACGTTTACTTATTCCCGCGCGTGTTTTGTTCGTGCATACGGCGCGTCGTGCGGCAAGCGCTCGGCTTGACGGTCGTCCAAAGACTGCGAGATAAAAACCTCGCTTGATTATAAACTTATAAGCTGAACTTTTTTGTTGTGTGCGTGCCAGTATGTTAGTGTGCGCGCTTTTGTCGCTTCAAAGTTTTCACTGCCGTTTTCACGGGCACCGCGTGGCGTGTTCAAAGAAAGGTTTGAATACTTTTCTTGTTGAATTTGAAGTGTTTTTCACAGATGTGGAATAAACCTTGCACCTGTGCTGCTATCGGGCACTTTCTTTATCGAAATAGGTTAAAGCGCGTGCCTCGTTCGTTTTTGTTGTAGTCCTTGTTATTGTTACAACATTATTTAGAACACCACTTATCGCCCTTATGATTTCAAGACCATTCCTGTGTTATCCCATACCCACGTTCTTTAATAGGCATTATTTTTATTTTCATTTTAACGTGACTTAATCACTCTGACTTTTCAAGTGTTTTGTGTAAGATTTTACTGTTATACTTCATCATCATCATTAGCCATTTGAAGCCCACTGCAGGACATGGGCCTCCCTCATGGTTTTCCTAACCATGAAGGGTTTTGCCATAATCGCCACGCTTGGCAGGCGGGTTGGCGATCGCAGTATGCTTTTGGAATCTCAGGAAAACGCTACTGCCCGTCTCCTGGTAATATTATTTCCTTAGTCGCCTTCTACGACATCCATGGAAGGAAATGGAGTGACGCTATACTCAGTCCGGCGCCACACGGAGTGTTATACATTCTATACTGTTATACTTACCAGTAATAAAATAACACTCCTTCTGGCGCAATCGGGTAAAAAATGCAATCGTGTTTCATTACTTTGTAAATATATTTATTTATCTAAACATTTACTTTTCCTACATTTACTTTGTCAACATCACGTCATTGTCAAAAAGTCATAAAACTACCAACTTCCTCAAATAACATATGTCGCTGGTGCCTACCATAGAAGTGTTTACTAAGTATCCTTTCCATGGTCAAAGTAATACTGCCCAAGATCGCATTGATATTTCAAAGCATTCGAGTGTGTTTCCTCGTTTCCTTATTGGAATATCCCTAATTTTAAATCAATCAATTTCCTCAACACGGTAATGACGCTTGTTATTGCCCTCAAATTCCTCTTAGTTTCATCGAATTCAGAGGTCTCCAATTCCCGATCATAAAATTCGACATTGTTGACAAGTAGGTGCCTTGCCTACAATGACTATTATCGTGTCAACGGCATCGAATCCAAATAAAATGCCAAACGAGGTCTATCCCATTTCAAACAATGATTGAGTTCGAGTTGATAATCCAAACTACCAAATTTCTTCAGGTAGGTACTGTCTCCAATGTATTTAAGGCTAAAGAATAATGTGAAACTATATTTGTTTAACTTTTTAAGGACTCCGTTTTTTAAATTAAAGTGAAGCGATGGTAGTGTGACGAGAAATTCATCATGAAATCAACATACTCGAAGAAATTAGAAGAAGAAGAAGAAAGACATTTATTATACCAACAAGATACATCACAGAAACAAAATAAGCAGATAAGTAACATAATATGCACAACAACAATAAGAAAACTAAATACACAACTTTACTGTTTCATAGTCGGTAATAGTTTAAAGTTAAGGAGTAATATCCTAAACAAGCTAGAAAATTTATAAAACCGTGTAAGATTTGAATTTTCCGACACACTATTGAGCGTCAGATTTAAGATTATTAATTCATCCTTAAAAATGCCAAAAGAACTGAAAGGTTCAACGCGCCACCTAAGCTTTCTTACTGCAGTTGTAAATTAGAACTCAGTATTCCTGAGCTGGTCATCATCCAATCTTCGGAATTAGAAAATGATAATAACCGATCGTCATCATCGTCATCGTTCAGCCCCGAGCAGTCAACTGCTGGACATAGGCCGCCTCCATGGATTTCCAAAAAGACCGGTTGGAAGCGGCTTGCATCCAGCGTCTTCCTGCCACTTGGATGAGGTCATCTGTCCATAACCCATACCAAAATTTAATTATGTACTTAAGTTTTAACCATTAAACTCAAATTCTAGCAGTAACAGTGCGTTATTCAAGTCCTTTATTGACAATAAGTCGAAAGTCGTCGACATAGCCCAGCGGATTAGTAAGTTGAAATGGCAGTGGGCGGGGCACATAGCACGCAGAACTCATGGCCAATGAGGCTGAAAAGTTCTCGAATGGAGACCACATATCGGCAAGCACAGCGTAGGACGACCAGCCACAAGATGGACAGATGACCTCATCCAAGTGCCAGGAAGACGCTGAATGCAAGCCGCTTGAACCGGTCTTTTTGGAAATCAATGGAGGAGGCCTATGTTCAGCAGTGGACTTCTTGTGGCTAAATGATGATGATGATTTTCTTTTAAATATTACATTAATAAATTAATATAATTTGGTTTTAGTAACAAAAATTAATTTATGGTCTGTAGGCTGTAGCCACGAATAACAAGAGTCACTGGCTGAAAAAAAAGTACTTTGACCCAGTGACGCAGAAACGGGCTGTCACATTTTTCGGTTAGCGTCCTCAGGTTACTGCTGTTTTTAGCCCGATTTATGGACAGCAGCGACTCTGTCAGCGAGGTGATCACTTGCGGGTGATGGCATAGAAATCATCCACGTGTGCCTGCGCAAACACCTTAGAGGCACTACAGAGTCTCGACCTCAGATCCCGGTTGTTTTAGTTGGTCATCATCAGACGCTCGTGTCTTTGGATGCAAAATTTAACTAAATATGTTTCTAGCTGCAGCGGCACTTCAAATTACCACCAGATTTTTTTCCGCCGTTGTCCTAAATTTACTATTAACCCTATTTGAAAACACCGTGAATGACAACACCTATTGCTTCCTGTTTCCGGAGTTATCGGACGCTTTGTTCGATTCTTAAAGTGAATTGAATTAATTGAAAAACACAAGATATTCTCTTCCAAAATATTCTGAACTGACACTTCGCAATATAATAAATCACATATAACCGGTTCGGCTACCGATCGAAGCTATTGTTCTGCGTATTATTAAAAAAATCCATTGCCTGGGCGGTAAAACCCTAGTTAAGTTAGCTATAGAACATTTATTAGTATTTTTCGAGTTTGAGTTGTTTGTATGTTACACAAGTAAGTAAAGTAAATTAAGGTACATAACATTTTGGTACAAAATACACAATTTAAAGACAAATAAGCATTTTATATTTCTATTCTATTTATATTTCTAAGTGCAAAGGAGAACTTACTTCAGTTCTCAGGCAGTTGTTACACGAGGATACGTGTATAGGTACAATTAACTTTCTTGATTAACTATTAATTCATCGACCGATCGCCTACCTGAGGTTCGATTCTAGTATAATGAAAGTGTACCCGCGTAGACTTGCAATGTTGCTATGAAATGAAATAAACGCGTTCATGAATGCAATTGTCATTCATTGTACCTATAATGCATTAACAGAATGTAGGCAGTAAAAAGAACGAATACGTGAAAACGTATTTGTGGTATTTCCCCAGGGAATAGTGAGAAAGAAAGAGAACACCGTGCCTTAGCACCACTTAATATTGACGCTGGGTCTTGCCTTGACCGAGTTCACCAATGTTCCTCGGACTTGTTGAAAAGCTTAATCCTGACCTCACTGGTTACAAGTGACTGTAGCTCTTCCGCCTAGCATTAGGAAGGTCCTTTGATGGCTTACAACAACCTCAGAAAACTAAATGAAGCGTTTTGACGTGTCACTATGGCAATAACACTCGCTATCTGGGAAGGAGATATAGTGAGGTGTTCAGATAACTTCATTCTTGAAATCGCCAATTCGCGGTGAACTGAGTGGCGATTCAGCCCATTCCCTCTCTCTATCTAGGAGAAAGCCTGCACCCCTAGAGATGTAGGCTACTTGTGAGTGTATATGAGCGTACACGCTTGTACTAATCCCGTTGGAGATAATATGAGTATAGATACATTGCCTAGTGGATTGACCCAAATATTAGGAGGATTTAGTAGGAAGACTAATTGGGCCGTCCCAAAAATAAACACAGTAAGGACCATTTTTTTTTTTCAAAACTGGAACCGAATAGTAACCAAAAGTGGGAATATCTCAGTTTAATAAAAAATGTCCCTTGCTGTGTTTATGTTTGGAACAGCCGAATTGTACTAATCGGTTAGACAATGTACATCGAATTACCACAATAAACTAAATTAAAAACAAATTGTACTTTTATGAAACGCGATGAAAACTCCGAGGCAACTGTAATTTATTGAGTGTGAAACGCATGCACGTAAATATTTAAGAAAACGCGAGAGTAACTTTTAGGAATCTGTTTTATTTGTCTTTGTTCCTTGACATAGTTCTTTTTCAATTTTTTAAATATTAGACATAATAATATAAAAGAAGTAAAAACATAAAAAAGGTTGGTTGGTCGGTCGGCAACAGAGTGGTTAACAGGGTGCTTGGGGCATTATTGAGATATAAGAATTAAGCAATCATGTAAGCGTAAAAGTTTGAATGAAGTTATTATTTAAACGAGTGAGGGGACGGCACCACAGTTATAGGTACTGAGAAGTGCTTAACCGTCTAACCTAACCCGTACTTAAGCTAAGACAAATACGTTAAAAAAGAACCATCTTTCAACACTACTACAGAATAGTAAGGATACAAAAGACTCACAAGAGGATTCTATTCCTAGTCATACTAATTAGCCAGTCATTTTAGTACATTTTGATAGATTATCTAGCCAGCCAGTCATTTTAGTACATTTTGATAGATTATCTAGCCAAATAAGCGGTTAATTTGCCTGCAAAAAAGAAAAAAATGCATGTCAACCATTTACTGCTTCGCTGGATTTACGGTAATACGCTTGGCTACCAAAATGGAGGCCGTGGGTCGATCGTAGATACTTTATTTTTACAAATGGCCTCAGTCTGTGTATATGTCGCAGTAAGGTAGCTGAATCGGAGAGTTGATTGAGTCTCTGGACAGTTAATTGGGGATCGATATTCAATCAAGTCGCTAAAGTTTCGTCAGACAAGTGAGTGAACGAAACGTTTAACGAGTTTCCTAAACGTTCCTAGGCAACAAGACGCATTTCAACTTTGGTAGGGTGAACAAGATATTTGATAGGAAAAAAATGGATAGTAGAAAGACACTGCTTGTCTTATATTTATTCATAAGGCGTAATGCCCTCTTGGGTGGTGTGGATGTTTGTCGATCTGACAAGGGCCACCTTTGCACGGCATGTTCTACCCAACAGAAATTGAAGAACATACCTTGCTAAACTGGCCTTTGTCGGATCGATGTAACGTCACGTCCATCTTAGGCGTCGTCGTGCCCACTTTCTTGGTAGGAATTTAGCTTTTGAAGGGGACCAAGATATTTCATTATTTAGGAAAATGAATAGCCAATAAAAATATATATTTTTTTGTTTTATGTTTCTTTATTAGAAAAAATAAAACCTGCTCTCCTGCAGATATTTGGTACATTTGTTTGGTTCGTTTTACCTTTATTAAACACGGAATTTCCAAGCTCTCGGTTCTTCACGATCACACCGAAATAACAATAACAAATGAAATAATTATGGCAGAGTCGACAACATGTTTACAATTTCACCAAAGACCACAATTTGAAACAAAAAACCACTCACACAACAAACCAACGTTGCACAACGTTTGCCAAAAGAAAGACTCTAAAAGTAATCAGCTGTTGTCGTAACCGCCATCTTGTTTTACATTATTAATCAACAAGCTGGCTTTCGGTCAGATATATAGTTAAACGTTTTCGACGCTGCTTTATTTAAATCAAAATGCTAGCGACTTGATTAAATATCGATCTTTGATTAACTGTCTAGAGATTCAATTGACTCTCTGATTTAACTACTTTACTGCGACATATATATTTCCATATTTGTCTGGCCTGGCTACCATAGCTCAGGATTTCCTAGTTGTGTTGTGTGGAAGTTGTATTTCATTTTCTTTGGAGAGGACCTGTATTCTGCTGTGGGATGTAATATAGACTGCATACGAAGAAGTTAGCTTAAATGACGATCTGAGGCATATTGCCGGTAGCGCTGAGGTGGCGTGTTTTGGGGAGGCCTATGTCCATAAGTGGATGAATGTGGATTCGGATTTTGGATTGAACATAGTAGAGGCTTTCCTCACGGCAATAAGGCGGCCAATTATATTGTGTATCTTTTCAAATTGTTATGTCATGTGTACAATAAAGAATATTCTTATCTTATCATTTTTCGAGTGTGTACGATACACTCAACGAGGTCCTTTTGCGTCTTAGTCATTTGCCACCAAGACGTCTTCTTCGACAGTTAACAGCCGCCAACAAAGTTGTGAAACGAGCGCTGCGCGGCGCCTTGGCTGAAATTTATGCCGCGAGTGAAGCCGCTGCAAAAAGTCGCGAAAGAAAACCCGCCATATAAGTTGCTAAGGTACGCGAAGACAGAGGAGGCTTCTACTCAGACCCTAGTCTTATACACACCCATTTTTCAATATATTTTTATTAGCCCTACAATAGCTGTTATAAAAGATATATTTTCGCAACAAGCGATTCGCGAATTCTTCTACAATAAGAACGGCAAAGATGTGGAACGCCTTACCGTCGTCTGTCTTATAATAATTATATAACCTGGGTGTCTTTAAAACTAGAGTTAAACGGCACTTAACAGTAAGCACGTAGCATATTAGATCCCGTCTTCGTTTACCATCAGGCGTCATGGGGTCAAGTGTTAACTTGTCCTAATAAAAAAGTGCCTATTTGGTAGACTACTAATCAATATCAATAGGTACTATGTCATTCCATTGGTATAGCCCGCGTGATTTAAAAAGGCATCTCTCGCAAAGAAGATCGAATCACGCAAGGCACGGCTTATGCCTTTGGAATGCGATTGGTTACAAGTCAACCAATAGTGTCAATGAAACAACCATACAAATGCCTAGTTTACACGTGCTAGGCGCGCAATTGGTTTACTAAATTTTAAGTTAAGATAGACATTTGAACAGTCATTAAAGAGCTCGAAGATTACCCAACACCGACGTGTGTGCATGCAACGACTAATGAATGTTGAGGAAGCGAAAGTGATCTGTCAGGATCGTGGCAAGTGACAGTCCCTGGTCTGTGCCTACCCGTCGGGGGTACATTCGTGAGTTTATGTATGTATGTTAAAAAGCTCTTTAGCAGCATGTTAAAATTAAACTAAATTGCCAAATTGTATGTGGACATCTAACTACTTAAAATGTGGTTGCATACTTCCATTAATTAGTAATATTTTTTTTTTATTTTTTTTTTTTATTCTTTATTGCACTAATTACATTGTAAGTGTACAAGGGCGTGCTTAATGCAAGAAGCATTCTCTTCCAGCAAACATTTGGTTTTGAAGAGACTGGCGACGGGTAGTGCAAGAAGAAGATTAAATACAATAATAAACTGCCGCTGCTCGGTTGTACGTGTTAAGTAGGCATTCCTCGATATACTTATGAGGTTAAAGACAACAATAAGAGTAAGTAAGTAAGAAAGTAAGTAATTTGTTTATTTCCTTCTCACGGAGGTACAGAACATATAGTAGGTACAATTTGAGTAATCAGGACTTATTACTATGTGAGAGGCTGGAGTCCATACTAGGAAAGACCCTGTGTGATAGATCTCCAGGCCCTCACTAAACGTATGATGCATTGACTCTCAATTGTATGTGCATTTTTGAAAGTTCTTGAGTTTGAAGTTTTTGTCGTTGTCAATTTGAATAAAACAACGATCCAAGGCTCAACTTTCAAAGGTAATTTCACTGTATTTCCACGTACCTCATAATAACAGTCCTAAGCAATTACAATCAGCAGTTTACAATCCAAATGACTTTTGAAATAAACGAGTAGACGCTCCACAAAATGCGGTCGTTTACTCGCTCAAAGTGTCGGTACTTGGTAGCACAATGCACAATCCGTAATTTCTCGTCCTACGTTCGTCGCCTCTTAAAATTGCTATCAAAACAACCTTCACTTTTCAAACTCGGTCTCTGTTTACAAAAACACCATTACTACACTTACGTAAAGACACAATTTTAAAAATATGCGGAAACTCTTGGGCAAGCGTTACTTAGGTAATTTTGCTGCGTCATGAGGTTAAGGTATTTTTACGATTATAGCGTTTATGTTACTGGAAACAAGAGTCACCTAGATACACTCTGCTATAACGAAGACAGTACAATGTGACGTAACGTGTGATTGATTTGATCACGCCTTCCTAACTCCTGGGTCAAGAACACAGTGCGTACAGCAAACTTGTATAATGTCGCTAATGAGAATGATTTTCAGACTAATTACCGAGGACTAAAGTACATTATTACGTAACCAAAGATGCATAATCAAGGTGGCATTAGAAATGGCAATGTACTCTAAGGCTTGTTCACAAGTCAGGGCCGTCAACTGGAAATAAAACTTACCTATTTACCGGATACTAAGTAATTTCAGAATGACTTCTTCAAGTACAAGACAACTTAGTACCTAAAACTTTTGCATGGAATCTTTTGAACTAGATCAAGTATTTTTGTCCCCATATAACTACAAGTTATTGGAAAGGGTTAAGTTCTCGAAAGTTGATCAACACTAGCTGGCCTGAATAGAATGAAGCTGTCTCGAACCACCTTCAGAAGTGGAAATCTATTGATAAAGGGATCCGGAAAGCAACAATAGCGCCACCGAGGAAATAAAATTATATCTTTTTTACAGATCAAATTTGCAAAAAGTTTCAGCACAATCTCTCAATCATGTTAACAGTGATTTTTAGGACCCACGACAAAGAACCTAGGATCACGAACTAGGGACTAGATAGCATTTATGCCAAAAACTTCCGCTTCTGGCGTTAATGCTGTCTAGTCCTAGGTTTTTGCCTTAGGTTCAGGGCCATGTGTCTAAAAAATCACTATTAACGTGTTTGAGAGATTGTACAGACACTTTTTGCAAATTTGATCTGTAAAAAAGATATGATTTTTTTTCCTCGGTGGCGCTAGTATTACTCCCTGGACCCCTTAAAGCCCTAAGTTACAAAATCGTTTAAATCTACAAATTAACCGTATGTGCTAAGTTTCGCGAAGTTTAGAGTTTTTGTTTTGAACAAAATATTTAGTAATTAAAAAGACTGGGATTGACTGGGGCGCTTCGACAAAATTAATAGAAATCGCTGGCACGTAATTAATAGGACAATATCAAGGACCAACGTATGTTTTTTGACTAGTTGCTGTTTAGTTACTGAATGGTTCAGGGCCATGGGTCTTAAAAATCACTATTAACATGATTGAGAGATTGTACTGACCTTTTTGCAGATCTGTAAAAAAGATATGATTTTTTTCCTCAGTGGCGCTAGTGTTACTCCTTGGACCCCCTTAAAGCCGTAAGTTACAGGACAAAAATCGTTTAAATCTACAAATTAACCGTATGTACTAAGTTTCGCAAAGTTTAGAGATTTTTGTTTTGAACAAAGTTTTGACTGGGGAGCTTCGACCAGATTGATAGAAATCGCTGGCACGTTATTAATAGGACAATATCAAGAACTATCGTATATTTTTTTGATTCGTTGTTATTTAGTTACCGAATTATTTTAAGTGGCAAGTTCATGAACAGCATATAAAAATGGTAAATTAGGTTCAATAATCTCTAATTTTAGTGCGTTACTGACATAGGCGTTTATTTTTAGTTTTTTTAAATCTAATTTATTTACTCCAACGCAGGAGGATTATCTGAGACGAATATTGTGTAAGTGCTAAAACTAGATACATTAGTAAATCAGGCGTTGGTCTGTTAGTTTGTTTGTCCAATTACTTTGCGAAGGCGCCAGTCTACAAACAGTGTCCACGACTGAACACACATGCCTGTCTGTACTTAAATAACATTATTCTTTTGCTTTTATAAGTGGGCAGGTAACTGCCTAACCTTTTCAAGTGCCTAAAATTCATTTGTGGTTTAAAAGAATGGTTAAAAGCACGCTGATCAATTCCCCCGAATTTTCTGTTTGGGTCCTAACTCCAAACAGAAATTTCGGGAGACACAGCCTGAACGTAATTTTCACTATTGAAACTAAATGAGATTCCTCACGTAACATCTTTAAGTAACGTGAGCAATCAGCTCACGTTTCATATTTGACATACTAAACTTACCCCAGGTTTCCTATACACAAAAAATTGGTCAATCAACTGTTAACAGCTGCTAATTACTTTAATGCACTTTGGTCGGTAAGGCTGTGGAACGCACTGAACATAATATCCACCCTTTGAGGATGAAATACTACCTTGAACTGCAATTGGCTCTGGATTTACGTATTCATTAAACATAACCCTAGTTTTATCCAGGTTCATCCGGAGACCAATGCATTGGGAAGAATCAGCTAGGCCACTCAGCATAATATGTTGTAGATGTCATCTGCAAATTGCAAGTGTGAAAGGTACTCGCTGTTTATGTTAATGCCGTACTCCGTCCAGTCTAGTGTCTTGAACATATCCTCCATTGCATTTGAGAACAATTTGGGCGAAATAACATCACCTTGTCTCACACCACGATGTATGGGGATAGGCTCAGACTGCCGGTTCTGGATTTGGACGGCCACAGTAGCGGCGTTGTATAGACCTCTCAACACTTGGATGTATAGCCAGTCGACTTGGCATCGCTGCAAAGATTCCAGAGCAGACCAGGTCTCGACCGAGTCAAAGGTCTTTTCATAGTCCACAAACGCTAAGCACAGGGGCGGATTATACTCTTCGGTCTTCTGTATAATCTGCCGCACTGTATTAATGTGGTCTACGGTGCCGTAACCCGTAGCTGGACTGAGCGGCGTATGGGAAACTACGTCGAATCTTCACATCGCCAATCCCACAGAGTCTAAAGACGAAAGTTTTCAGTGTGTCCCGTCATGACATGACATTCGTTGCCGAAACGTGGACACTCACCGTGGGGCTGGTCAACAAATTTAAAGTCGCTCAGCGTGCTATGGAAAGAGTTATGTTCGGGGTTTCTCTAAAAGATCGAATTCGAAACGAGGTGATCCGACAGAGAAACAAAGTCACCGACATAGCCCACCGAATTAGCATGCTGAAGTGGCAATGGGCCGGCCATATCATCCGAAGAACAGATAACCGATGGGGTAAACGAGTTGTTGAGTGGAGACCGCGGATCGGTAAACGTAGTGTAGGACGTCCTCAGACTCGGTGGAGCGATGATCTTCGCAGGGCGGCTGGCCAGAACTGGATGAGAGTAGCTGAGGACCGTGCTCAGTGGCGTGCAATAGGAGAGGCCTTTGTCCAGCAGTGGACAAGCATAGGCCGATAATGATGAGGATGAAATGTCGTAAAATGCATTTATTAGTAAAATTGGACTTTGTATTTTATATATTTATGTATAACTATTATTTATTTATATCTAAGTATTTTTATTTATCTTTGTTTTTAATTTGTGTAAATAGGTTGTTATTTAGGCCTTTTGTAGTTTATGTTCTACTGTTTTTCCTATACCTTAAGGTTTGCTGGAAGAAATCTCTTACAGAGATAAGCTCGCCTTTTTACATGTTATTCTTTAGGTAATGTCCTGTTAAATGTCTTGTGTGCAATAATGTATAAAGTAAGTGAACTGAAAGCTGTTAACGGCAGATTAACAGATTGTTGGTATTGGAGAAACTGGTGATTGGAGATCGGGGTACCCGAAATTGATAATAACGTCCGTTTAATGTCAATCAAGGTATTATTCTTTAGCAAAAAGGCGGCTATGGGTCTCTCGGCGACTCTACCTTTATTAATTACAAGCAGTGCCCGCGACTACCATCGCGTGGAAAAACGGATTAGTCGATAGCCACCCACCCTGAAGGTCCATTCTAAATACCAGTGAAAGAATTTTTTTAATCGGTTAAGTACTTTCGTAGATTACCCCCTACATACAAACTTATACAAATATATAAACTTGCAAACTTTCGAACTAAAACTTTCATAAGCACTGCACACTTGTTTTTTAAATGGATTATTATAAAGATAAAGAGATTTATTTGTCAAACCTGCATACAGTAAGGTGGAATTAACATATTTGGTTCAGCGTGTTTTGCCATAATAGGCGTACAATTTTTTATAATTATTGATAATAATAGCATAGCATTACATTATATTAACATCGTGAGTAAAATGTCAAAAAGATGCGAAATAAAAAATAAAAACCATCCCATGCGATATAATAAATTAAAATGTCAAAGAAGACAGGTCACAAGGATTGTATTAAATTGAATCTCATTATTATGTAGAGAAAATTGTATTGAGAAGATAAACATATTTGTATATATTTAGTCAATATTAATATCGGTCAGAAATATGTGTTGTATAATAGCATTTTTCAATAAAAAAAAAAAAAATATTTTTTTTTGTGCTTAAACAAGTCTGTCCAGTTCTCGTAATGCACTAGGTAGCTTATTGTAGATTACAGGGCTCATTCAAAATACACTCTTGTGCATTAGTGCTGTATTTGCTCTGTGTAAACATATTTTAGTTTCATCCCGTTGTAATCGCTGACTGACCTGTAATACTCGTTTGAAAATGTCGGGATTTGATTTTACAAACAGCGCTACTTCAAGTATGTACATTGACCATAATGTGAAAATGTGGTTGTCCTTAAAATATGCTTTACAACTGTCAGTTTACCAGTTTGCCTGTCAGTCTGTCAGTAAAGTTATTATTAATAATATACTTATTGCACACGAAACATTGAACAGGACATTACATAAGAAATAGCACGTACAAGGGCGAGCTAGATTATCTGTTTATAAGAAGACTACACAATAAATAAATTTAGTTAATCAGCTACACTCTTACACATTAATGATTTTTTTCTATCACTTGCACATTACGACATGCCCATATCCACAGCCTACAAAGTCACGTTCTGATGTTCTTTCAAAATTATCAGTATAAAAAATACATCTCAGCCACTTCCACATACACTGTGGCTTCTAAAGTGCGTTCAAAGTATGAATGTATCGCAACGACATATTTCGATGCGTCTACGCATCACTTATGGAGTAAAATTATAAAGAAGCTTCACTTCAATTTGATTTACCTCGCGCAACGTTCAGCCCACACTTTATACAGATTTTCCAATTTTTATAATTCAATCTCAATGAATAACAAATAAGGCGCTCTTTGAGGCGATTAGTGCCTGCAAAAGAGCTATATAGTGCACTATGCCTATGAAAAAGTTAGCTTTCTCCTTTAGGGTGCATAAAGCACCCCTTAGTGCTTTAACTGTTGCAAAAGGGGTTGAAATCTAAGAATTCTGTAGAATTCTAAATTACCCGATCAGATCACCATAACAATGGTTTTTTAGGATTCCGTACCCAAACAGGTAAGGGACCCTATTACTAAGACTCCACTGTCCGTCTGTCTGTCTAGCTGTCTCTCACCAGGCTGTATCTCACGAACCGTGATAGCTGGACAGTTGAAATTTTCACAGATGATATATTTCTGTTGCCGCTATAACAACAAATACTAAAAACAGAATAAAATAAATATTTAAGGGGGGCTCCCATACAACAAACGTTGTCTAAAGACAGTGCTCGCCATCTAGCGACCATCTATGTAACCTTCACGGCGCCGATGCCATGTCGTTAAATGTCAATGTTAAATGCTTCTTGTCGGTTTCTATAGATGGCGCTGTTCTCAATGTTCCTAATGTATCTTGTCTCGATCTTTGTCTAATGTTGTATAAATAATGGTACGCAACCCTTCGTGCGCGAATCCAACTCGCACTGGGCCGGTTTTTAATTGGTCTTTTCTGTAATTATGAAAACTCAATGGCTACGGCAGCCAAATCTTTAATTTGTGGGTTTATCGACTTTGCAATGTACATTGACATCTCACAGTAAACCGTGAATTAGTTCAACGAAATAGGGCCCGGTAGAGTCTTCTGCAACTCTTTTTTGTGTTTATGACGACATTGACTGCTATTCGGCTCAGCCATCGATGTGTCAGTGAACTTGCGATGTCCCAATTAAGTAGCTACTGTTGGAAAAGGACTTTAAGTGCCGATACCAATAAAACTAGATGTGGTACATGTCGCATTAACACTTTAGTGGTGACGGGTTTGTTTATTGGTATTCTCACGAATGCCATTTCTTTCTACGTGTATGGTCTTGAATAATTTTGATTAACTGAAGGTTTTTTATGTCAAACTCGCCGTGCCCCGTAATTCGGTTAATCATACTGGATAGAAAATAAGAAGCGGGCTTTTCAAATTTCTGTTCACTTGTCAAAAACGATTCTATGTGTCTCTTGGATTTGAATGTAAAAGACAGTTTTCGATGTAGTCAAGCTTCACACAAAGTTCCTATGTATAGCTTATTTAATCTTTCAGGTTACCGGTGTGAGTTTATATGTTCATATTTAACGTTATAACGTTTACCTAGAATAGTATTAATCACCTTGAAACTATCGCCAGCATGAATAATGGCAGGAAGCTTAACTCATAAGACTGCATATCGAATTTTGCGTTACACTATTACGTGTCGACCCTTACCATTACATAATAAAATTTTCGTAGAAAAAAGTCTATGTAGCAACAAATAAATAAAAATTTTGGCCTTTGCATCTACGTAAATGGGTGAAGGGAACACTCGGACGCTGCAGTGTCTGGGACATTTGTTTTTTAGATGGAATAGACTTGCTCAGCACCTATAGCATCCTGACAGCTTAGTGGGCCTAGCCCACACGAAAGGCAAGTAAATACGTGCGGAGCCAACCAAACCGCGGGTTTCCTCACGATGTTTTCCTTCACGGTTAGCGTGTGGTATTGCTAATACAAATTTGCAGGTGTACGTAACTTTGAAAATAAACAAAGTCATAGGTACATGCCCGCACAATTGAACCTGGGTCCCTCGTTTCCGATTCCATTGCTCTACCCACTGGACTACCACATCCACCACTTCAAAAAAAATTATATATAATGAAAATAAAAAATAATTTAAATAAATAAAGAACAGTAGAAAAGGTCGTATTTTAGGTTTCGAATTGTTACCTGAGGTATTTAATCAGTGCTGCAGTTTCGAAGTGTTAGGTACTATGAAAATGTGACGTTAATAATGGCAGGAAGCTTAACTCATAAAACTGTATCAAATTTCATGTTACGCGGTCATTACGTGTTCACCCTTTACATCACTAAACGAGTCATAATCAAATTCACTTGGAATAAAAGTCAATGCAACAGTCACATGCAACGACTGTAGCTCAATTAAATTGTAAACAATAAACAACTGTAGATGGAAAAGAATAGGTCATTCTTTAGGCTTCGAATTGTTACCTAAGGTCTCTAAACAGTGCAGTAGTCTCAAGGTACTTTGAAAATATGACGTTTATCGATTTGTCGATATGTCTCGTTTCTTTGACGTAAAATGCACGCATTTTGCAAGTCTAGCCTACGAGCTACTTTCGTATACTTTCGTAGACACTTTAGTATACACTTTAAATAGGAATATATTTTATTCACAATAATAAAACACTTGTCCATAAAAAGCATTATTATCAAAATAGGTATTGTTTAAAGGAGTTATTGTTTCAGGACTACTGTTGTTTTCGCTATAAAATTTAAATACTTTCCAGATTTGTTGTGTAATTTCTAAATTCGCGTAATGTTTTACCGTGCTTATGAACTTACAATGCTAGTTCCGTGTATTGGACTAAAATCTTGGCGTAATTTGCTACATCGTGAGTTGATATAACTTTCAGAGGTGTTCACAAACCTCAGCGCATAAAATTCCTACTCGTGCAACCTTTCAGTATTACTCATGCGTTGCTCA